>JAVUPR010000424.1:6602498-7303748 GCA_036785695.1 Gentiana straminea | reverse complement strand
CTCCAATTTATCCGCAAAGACCCACCGCTAGACCGGTTTTCGAGCAAGCACCATCACGGAAGGACCGTGTACACCCAGTGCTGAGAAGGAACAAAGTCCAAGATTTCTTTGGAAATGTTGAGCACCTGCTGAAGGTCAGAAAGAATGGATTGTGGAGTTTTGGCATAAGGCGTGTAGAACATACATGTCCCCGAGACCGAGATGGCACAAGCCTGGTCGGTCGCTTTTTTCAGTGCAGTCGAAGCTCGGATTGATCTCGACAGCGCAGTAGCAAAGGTAAGGTGACGATCGGGGAAGGCTTCCAAGACCATGTTCTACAATGAGTACTTCCTGCCAAGGCAAAGGCAGCAGACATTGGCAAGAGTCAGCTGTAAAGCTTACGTTGTCAGGCTTCCACCGCTGACGTCACACAAAGAGATAACCAAATAAGTTTGAACGAGTTGGGAAGATTCTGTATCCCGAGCTAGCGAAGGTAGAAGAGAGAAAAATGGCCCATATACATACGGCGGTTAAACATATCATATGCATACCGTGGCGTTAGGTTTCACGGCAAGCAAGAATATGGCGGAGTTGTTGAATAAAGCTTTGAAGCTTTGAGACCTTCAGAAGAAGGCCACCGTGGTTGTTGGGAATGAAGAGGGAGCTTTGGAACGAGCCATGTAATAACCTGAGGAGCACCACATACCGAGTTTCGTACAGCCACTCACGGCCCCCGCAAGCTAGTAAAACCGCATTACACGGAGCACCTCTCTTTGCCCCGTTAAGTAACAACAGAATCACTCAAAGCGTGAGTGCCGAGTTCATACAAACGGATGTTATCTCTCAGTGAGATGAAATGGACACTGTTGCCAAGAACCGTCCGACCAAGGGTCCAACGGGTAACCGCTGGCTAAGGAAGTTGGTAAGCCGGCTACCAAGTCGCCAAAATAAGTGTTTTTGCAAACTCGATAGTTGCAGGCAGAACTCGAGGATGACGTTATATCGTGTACTTATTGTTAATTTGTTCTTTTTTGAAAAAGGCTATGTTTATAGCATGTTTATTCATGTTGTAGACCGTAGTTAATTGAATAAATGTTACCGTAGGAAATACGATAATGTTAAATAATTTTATGGTCGCAGCTTTGTTCGATACGGGAGCGTCTAATACTTTCGGTCGACTAAAAGTAGCTAAGAAATTGAGTCTACTACCTTTGGAACCTTTAAGGAATACGTTGGAGATAACCACACCGTTAGGAGAAGGTAACGAAAGTAACTAAGATGATACCACAAGTGGAAGTCCAAGTTGGATCTTATCGATGCAAAAGCCGACTTCACGGTTTTAGACTTTTTCGGATTTCGATGTGATTCTTGGGAATAGATTGGCTATCCGAGAACTTCGTCCATCTAGATTGCCGAGGAAAGAAAGTGATCTTTAAGGTACACCGGGAAATCGATAAGACTTATCAAGGCAATGTGTACAAACTCAGCAAGAAGCGACATCCGATAATATCGCCGGTTAAGGCTATAAGCGGCTTGTCGAAGGCCGTGAAGGCTGTGATTACTTGTTGTACGCAAGAGTGGATGTGGAACAAGTAAAGCCCGAGCTAAGGGAGACCCCGTGGTCAAGGAGTATCTGAAGTGTTTCCGGAAGAGTTACCGGGGAACATGCCGGATGGGGAGAGATCGACCTCGAGATCAAGTTGATACCGGGAGCGATACCTCGCCTACTGCAAGGCACCTACGAGAATGGCGCCGGGCCGAGTTGAAAGAGTTGAAAGCTCACTTAAGGACATGCTCGAGAGGAATATAATTCAACCTTAGTAATTCACCTTGGGAAGCCCACGAGTGTTGTTTGTCAAGAAGAAAGACGGTAGCATGAGGATGTGCATCGACTACATGAGCGTTGAATAATCTCACCATCAAGAACAAATATCCTTTGCCAAGAATTGATGACTTGTTTAATCATTGCAAGGAAGGAAGCGTGTTCTCAAGATTGGATCTTAGGTCGGGATATCATCCAGCTTGAAAATCAAGGTGAGCAGATATACGAAGACGGCTTTCAAGATCGAGGTATGGACATTATGAGTTCTTAGTTATGCCTTTTGGACTCACTTCAATGCTCCATGCCGCATTTATGGACTTAATGCACGCGTGTTTTTTCATGCCATACTTAGATAAGTTTGTGATAGTCTTCATAGACGATATCCTAGTATATTCCAAGGATGAGAAAGAACATGAAGAACACTTAAGGATAGTGTTGGAGACTTTGAAGAGGAATCAGGTTGTATGCTAAGTTTTCCAAATGTGACTTTTGGTTGAATCAAGTGAGTTTCTTGGCCGTCATGTCATTTACCGGAGATGGCATTAAAGTTGACCCCTCGAAGGTTGAAGCGAGTTGAGAAGTGGTCCACCGACGCGTAATTACTGAGTTTCGAGAGGTTAGAAAGTTTCCTTGGTCCGTCAAGGCTATTATAGGAAGTTTGTTCAAGACTTCTCAAGGATAGCTACACCACTTACCCGGCTCACTCGAAGAATGTGAAGTTTGAGTGGACAAGGTTGAGTGTGAAGAGGCCTTCGGACGTTGAAAAAGTGAAGTTGACCACGGCCCCGGTTTGGCGTGGGCTCCGAAGATCTTTGATAATTATAGCGTTTACACGGATGCTTCGGGACGGGGTTTGGGTTGTGTGTTGATGCAAGGAGGAAAGGTAATTGCTTATGCATCTCAGACAAGTTGAAGGTGCATGAGAAGAATTACCCAACACATGACTTAGAGTTGGCAAGCGTAGTAGTGTTTGCCCTACAAGACTTGGAGGCAACAACTATACGGAGTTAAGGCGAGGATCTTCACCGATCACAAGAGCTTGAAGTACTTCTTTACCCAAGAGAATCCGAATATGAGACAAAGGAGATGGCTAGAATTCGTAAAGGATTACGACCTAGATATTCAATATCATCCGGGTAAAGCCAACATAGTGTGCAGATGCTTTGAGTAGAAAACCCGTGTTCGCGGTTTCAAGTGTTGAAGTTGTGGCGAAGAAGGCTAGACGGGCACCGCAAATCCGAAGTTTTGATCGCATTGAAGACCGGCGAGGGTTGTGGCGCCGTTGTTAGCAAGGTCCGAGTTGATGGATGATATTCGGGAAAACAAGATGAAGACCCGAGCTTTTGGTTGATTTAAAGCGAGTTGCAAGAGAAAAGCCTACGGTGGGTTACGTGCTGACAAGAACGGGAACCTTTGGTACCGAGGATCGCCCGTGTGTGCACAATATTGGGGATTTGAGGCAAAGAGTTATGGAAGAGGCACATAGGATTGCATTCTCGGTTCATCCAGGATCCACTAAAATGTACGCAGACTTGAATGAAAAGTTTTGGTGGCCCTCGATGAAACCGGAAATAGCTGTTCGTGGCAGAGCGTGATATCCGCCCCGTAAGGTAAAAGCGGAGCATAGTGCGACCGGGAGGAATGCTTAAGCCATTGGATATCCCCGAATGGAAGTGGGATAAGATTACGATGGATTTCATTACCGGCTTACCTAAGACAAGAGGCGGTCATGATGCAATTTGGGTGATTGTAGATAGATTGACCAAATCCGCTCATTTCTTACCGTATAAGGTTGATATGCCCTTGAAGAAGATGACGACACTATACTTGGATAACATAGTGAAGTTACATGGAGTTCCTATATCGATAGTCTCGGATCGTGATTCGAGGTTCGTCGACGATTTTGGAAAGTGTTTACAAACAAAATTTCGGAACCAAGTTAGATTTGAGTACGGCCTTTCATCCCTCGTACGTACGGACAATCGAAGAGAACCATCCAAACACTTGAAGATATGTTGAGAGCATGTGTTTTGGAAGTAGGCGGATCATGGGATGATTACCTACCGGTAGCGGAGTTTGCCTACAACAACGCTTATCATGCAAGTATGTGCATGCCGCCATTTGAAGCGTTGTATGGAAGAAGGTGTAGAACGCCGCCGTTTTGGGATGAAGTCGGAGAAAGACAAATCACCGGACCGGAATTGGTTGAGCAAAGCTAAGGAAAGAGTTCATTGGTTAAGAAGAATCTGGCGCCTCAAGATAGTATTGCAAGAGTTGGGCGAGATGTTAGAAGGCCCCGTAGAGTTTGAAGTTGGTGAAAGAGTGTATCTACGAGCTTCACCAATGAAGGGAGTGAGACGTTTTGGACAAAAAGGAAAGTTGAGTCCGAGGTATGTTGGACCTTTTGAGATTCTAGAAAGGATTGGACCGTTGGCTTATAAGCTTGAGCTACACTGTAATCCATGTCAAGAGTCCACAACGTGTTCCACGTATCGATGTTGAAAAGGTGTTTGACCAAGACGGATGTTGAGACTACGGTTGATCCGGAGATCCTTCAAGATAACCTTTCGTATGATGAGAAACCGATCGAATTTTGGACAGAAGGAAAAGATGGTTAAGAGAAGAATGATTCCCTTTTACGATTTTGGTGCAATGAGCAATCATTCACCGGAAGATGCTACGTGGGAAGTCGAGGATGAGATGATCAATGAGTTCCCGATTTAATGGACTTACCAGTATGTTCTAAGTTTCGAGGACGAAACTCCTTTAAGCGGGGGAGAATGTAATATTCCGATTTTCGGGAAAGTGCGTACGTGTCATTTCGCGAAAACGAAATATTGGGTTCGGTTCCTTTATTTGGAGTTTAAATAATTGGATATTTATATATGTAATTTTCAAGATAATTATGTATATAATAAAAGAGATTTTCTGTTTTTTTTTATGGAAAAATGATTTAATTGGGATTAACTATATAAGTGGATCTATTATACACATTAATCCCCTAACCTAAATCATTAGTCAAAAAAAAAAAAGAGAGCAAACCGCCCTTTTCTTCTTGCCGTCGACTTGGGAGAAAAAAAAAGGGTTGGAACAAGCCAATTCACCAAAATCTAAAGCAAATCTCAATCGTTTTCGTATCGGGGCTTTCGAACGCCGGAATCGTCGTGAGAAGAAAGCATCGTTTGGATAGCAAAGCCTTGTTGGAAAGGTCGTGCATTTCAAGTCGATCGACTTCGGTTTTGGCCGCAAGACAAGTAAGAAGCTCTTCCTACAATCTAATTGAGGTTTAGATTAAGGTTTTAAGTGTTTAGATGTAAGAAGGTTATGGCTTTTTAGTTGGTTAATGCCATGGTATGGTTAGATATGTTTCCCGTGATTTTATGTGTTGAAATTGTCGTTATTTAGGTTAGAAACGGATTGAAAATCGTATTTGAAGATTTTAGGGTTTTGGGTAAACCCTAGTGCGGACGGGCGTTCGAACTAGTCGACGGGCGTCCGTGATTTTGGTAGTTCGGACGGGCGTCCCCGACTAGCCGGACGGGCGTCCGACGCAGATTTTGATTCAGATTGTAGCGTTCTTAGGAGGACGGGCGTCCGGGATTAGTGGACGGGCGTCCCGCTTCAAACGGGCGTTTGCTTTAAGCGGACGGGCGTTTGAGGGTGATTTTACATACAAAGCTTGTAGCGATTTTAAGGACGAGCGTCCGGTATTAAGGGACGGGCGTCCATAAGGCTTAAACGAGCGTTTGGATTTGTTACCTTATTTCTATTACTTTAATTGTTTCAAGCTTGATCATCATGTCCTTTATTGTTTTAAACTCTTAATCACGATATATTAAGATTAATTAAACATAAACAAGCTTCGATTGTACTTCGATGCGTTCGCTTAAAACACCGAATGTACTCTTAAAGGGAGTTGAAGTTCGGATCCGTCGGAAGGCACATGAAAGGGCTTGTGCTTTGGTGAACTAGTAGTTCATCAATGTCGGTGTATTTGCTGCAGGACTTGTCCGCGTCTGAGTGGTCTAAGTACGAGAGTAGGAGATGTGGAGGAGCTTACTTGAAAACACTCAGTGGATGGCTAGTTAATTCACATCAATACATACATATGTGTAGTAAAAGATAAAACATCATCTATTCTCGGTTAGACACTATTTCATATCGGCGATGTGATACGTCCATAAAAGGTGGACAACACCGCCGGCCTTAAACGGCCGAAGGGTAATGGAGGAAATCCATCGGACGTATACGCATACCGGGAGACCCGGAGCTAATCGGTGCTAATCACCGTTAGTTAGCAAGTATATCTTCAGCCGATGAACGCCATGCGCGAGTTCTTGGGTAGTGATGTAACAAAGATAAGCTAAGTAGAAACGTATAGTCACGACGTGTCGATGGGCATGAAGTGAACCCTAGATTGAGTCGTTCTCGCCAAGATAAGCTTTTAATAATAACCTTAATTAAATTGTATCTTCTACTTCTTACTATGTACATTGTACTTACCTCAAATGCATGTTTATTTATGTGTTTAGAGGAGAGAAGACGAACGAGTTTGGTGAAGGTTTCGAGGAGGACTTTGATGACGACGTTTGAAGACGCCGGAGTTGGAGACTCTTATTTATTTTGGTTCTTTCATTTATGCTATTTCATAGACTTGGATTAGTTGGATGTAATAGTTATCTTAGTATCATTGGATTTCGTTGGGTTCTTTTGAATGTAATAAGTATTGCATTTATTCTATCTTTAAGTGGTTTCTATTCTTTAATGTTTGGAAAAAAATTTACCCGAGTCTTTGCTTCCGTTTGCTTTTATTTGATACGACGTAGTAGAGGCTTGCGTGTAATATTATTTATTTAATGTTATGCGTGCCGAACGTTTCGATTTCCGGATAAGGACTCGGTGTCCGGAACGGGGCGTTACACTACGAGGTACCCTAGACTATAAATTCTTCTATATGGCTATTAAAAAATTATTTGTCATTTTGTTCACAAGAACTCATTATAAAACATTGGAATGTACACCCATATAAATGTACACAACAGCTTTCCAATGTTTGTAAATTGTTCGACTTAACAGAGCGTGCCCGCCATTGTTCTTGTGCTAATGTTTGCTAGTTGGAGTTGTGTTAATAAACCAAAGGAGTATCATTACGTGAATGCAATATATTCAAGTTACTCATTAAAGTTATACTAACCTAACTATTAGGCAAGTTGGGAGAATGTTGAAATTATCTCTTATTTATCTCATAAATATAGATAATATTATGTGGCTCATATAGCTATCACATTATGGTTATATTGTATTTATCTAATTTATTAAATAACATTATTAGAGAGTCAAATGATGGATAGGACTCTTCAATATCATTATCTAATAATGCACTAGGTCCCTTATCTTGCCTATATAAAGACTGTTTGTGTACCATTGGTGGGTGATCATAAAGTAATTAGGCATAGACCAGAAGACCTAATAGCACCATATGCCATCACTGTGCATATGGAGTTCTTTTTTATTCCAGGGCTTGGATCACAATGACGGAGATGAAGTCAAATAACAAGGGATGTAGGAAAACGATTCTCGACGATCTCTTCGCCTTCCGCTTATTCAAAAGTACTACTCAAGATCTATCGTTTTTCTATCATACGAAAACTCTTAAACGCATTCTCTCAAAATGTATTTCATACTAGATATGTTGAGTTCTTCCCCACAAAGGATCCCTTCTCCACCTTAACTTCCCCGAGCATTGCCTGTAGTGTTGGGTTTTCTCAATATCCTTAGTGTCTGACAATTGTGATATTTGTTGCACACACTTCCCTTGCTCTTTTTACCGGGTTGTAATGCAAGAGGTTCGGCGGGGTGAATGACCTTGTTCACTAATTTTCAAAATTGCTTTGAAAATATGATGTGCAACAGAATGCATTTCTAAAGTATGTTTTTTTTTTGAGGATATAAAGTATGTTTTCAAAGACTAAATAAGCACACACAAAAACAAAAAATAAAGTGCAAGAATGTAAAGTGCGTAATGTAAAAACAAAAAAGTTATACAGGTTCGGGGTGGTGTAATCCTTTAGTCATCTCTTTTCATGTGATGATCGAAGCCTCGAAGGAATTCACTATTGTATGAGATACACCGTTCCAATAGAGACAATTATCCTTAACAACACCCGGTTGCTTCACAATCTGAGTAACCACTCCCTGATAGTCTTCAACTGCTTCAGTGTTTCTACTTTTGATGCTCCTTCGACAAGTCCTTCAATAGCTATCACCAAACTTTGCATTTTCTTTACAGATGATCTCCGTGTCAACTGCTTCAGTCAGCCTACAATTTCTTCACCGATTGAAAAAGATCCCTTTTGAAACTAACGAGTTTTGAATCAAATATATTCAAGCTCAGACTTGTTATGAACACTGTAGCTCCTTATTTTTCTGAAACTTGAATGTTTCTAGATCGATCTCTTAGAACCAATATGTGAAAGGCAATTTGATCAGAGTTTCTGCTTCGTGCATTCTCCTTGTTGATTTTTCTGATCAAGTCCTCTGCTTATAAACTTGAGTTGTTGATTTGAATGGCCAATTCAAATTTTCGTCCGTTGGATAAGTTAATACCATTGATTTTTTTTTGGAGGGTACCATTGATTCTTTCCTACGATTTGATTCTTATGATTTTAGGGATTATGGTCTCGATTAAATTAGCACAACATTTATCCTTGATTTACTCCGAATTGATTGCAATGCCATTCCTAAATTTATCTCGGCATCACTTAGATATTTAAATTTATTTAGTTATATTGTCATTACTGAATTTATCTCGGCATCACTTAGATATTTAAATTTATTTATTTATTTTGAAAAGTCGAGATGTAAATTTAATTAATGAAAGTTGGTTTTTCGAATTTTTTTAAAATTGTCCACGGCATTTCTATTTTCCCGTATAAAAAAGAAATAAAATAAAAGTCCACGACGCGAATAGGTTTCAAAGCGGCGGCCAAACAACTAAGCGGCTAGGGTTTCAAAGCAGCCTATAAATTCAACACAAACCTCACCTTTCATCATCAAGTGCTGTGATGAAATACTTTCGGATCTAGAGACGGCGGCTTAGCCCGTCGTCGTTGACGGCTTCCAAACCTCTAAGAAGTTCTGAGCACTTATTTTATTCACTCTATTACCCTCTGTTATCTTCTTGTATTTGATTTATTATATTTTCTTTAATTTCTTGACTATTTGTCTGCATTTTTTTTTATTAATTTTTTTGTTAATGAATAAAAGTGAGAAGTGATGATAGAATTCATTGTCTGTCAATCCCCTGATTATCAGTGATGTGAAACAGTGAATCCCGACAGGTTCTGATCTCTCTTTTATTTATTTTCTTGTGTTGTTTTTCTTTCTATTTTATAATATAATTTTTACAAAAATAAATGATGAGTGGTTTATAAATTTGTAATGGGCAGAGGATGAATCTCAATAGTCAAATGGGTAATTTGCGTCTGAATACATTTTGATGTTATAACACCTTGGAGAACTGATGCCTTTTACTAATTTTTTTATATTTTTTTTTTGACATTTTTGTATAATTTATAGTTCAAATCTGATGGTAAGGCATGTAGATTTATAGTCACTCAATTCATATTGAATTTTTGTGTCATTTTTAGCAGGTTTTTTTGGTAGAAATGTTTGTCCCCCTGTTTCTGTCTCTTTTTTTTTCATGTGATTGTGGATTGCCTGTTTTTTTTAAGATCCTCATGTTTTTTGACGGCCTTCTGGATCTTGCTCGATATTGTAGTGTTGTTGACGGTATTTGTTATTTACCTGTCCAGACATTCAATTTGCTGTTAATAAATTAGCTCAGTTCATGCATCAACCCACCTTTATTCCTCAATCCGGATCCTCTACTTTGAGATGGATTGGTATCCTCTGCTGTGGCCTTGCTATGGGTCCGAAACGGTGTCGTTTCGCACAAAAACGACGCCGCGCTGAAACGAGATGGATATTTGGTGTCCCAACCAAATGGCGTTGTTTGAATGCAAAACGACGCCGTTTTGCATCACTGTACACTGCTGTGCTGTGCTTCTTTCACAGCAGACGACCTCAACCCCTTTGAGATCCTGGCTTCTACCCTACTTTGTGGACATGGTGAGATCAAGGTCGTTTAGATATTGATGATTGTGTTTTCTCTCCTTGATTGAAAGGGGTGATATTATGGTCGCTAAAGATTTTGTGTTCTTTCTCCCTGATTGAAATGGATGACAATGATCTTATCATGTCCCCAAAGTACGTAGGATTGAAGCTGGGTTTTCAAAATAGAGAATCCGGGTTGGATTGGAGTGAGGTTAGAGATGATTATGTCCCCAAAGTAGAGGGTAGAAGCCGGGATCTCAAAGTAGAGGATCTGGATTGGATTGGGGTGAGGTTAGAGATGATTACACGTTGTCTACTCCTCAGTCTGATAGTGTTCAGGTCTGTTGAGTATGCGGGTAGTCAATCAAGTGTTTGGAATGACACTAATACACCGGTTAGTATGAAGAATGTTGCGATTGATTATAATTTTATTCGGTACCAAGTCAATAAAGGAGCTATTCGTGTTTCTCGTTGTCTCGTCGCAAATCCAACTTGCGGATGTACACATGAAGTCTTTAATTTATGGTGCAACAAGGCGTAACTTTATATATTGTATCAATGTGAATAATGAAAGACATCTCATTTATATATTGTATCAATGTTTGATGGAATGACATTACGACAATGAATCAAATAAAAGATGTAATAATTATGTAATTGATACATTTTGTTTCTTTTTAAAAGTATACATTCTATTGTAAATAAAGGTATCATGTTAGATACCACTTGGTTCAAAACTTATTGTATTAAAGGCTTACGACATGTAACTAGAATTCTTATAACTATAGTTGGCATGCGTATGTTTGTATCCGTAAAAAAATCCACATATTGAAAGATCAAGTTGGACGATAACAAGTGTTTTTATATTTTTCTTACCATTTAAACTATTTTTTTTTTCGGAAATCAATGTGGACACTGACCTTCGCCTATTATCACATATGTCCGCCTTTGGGTTATAGTGTATTACCTATTGATACATGAGGCCGTCATAATAAAATATATAAGACATGTGCCATGATCATTTTATCGCCTACACTATAATTTTCTTTGGTTCAGTGTGAGCCATTAGGATGAGGTCTCATGTTGAAATCTTTCCGAAAGAAGCACAATATATACATTAATTTAAAATAAAAAAAAACACTTTTGTTTACTGAATGCTTATCTTCTCACTGTTTTAGACCTAAAAGTATCGAAAATCATAGTTCATAGCTACTCCATTTTGTCTACACGAAAGATATGTAAAAATGATATAAATCATACAAAATAATTTTAAACTAAAACCCAACAAATTCGAAACGAAACATCCATTAATCATGCAATACGTACATTTTATGCAAATTAAACGGCGTAAACTTATCAATTTTTTTTAGTAATGCGATCATTTTATTTATCATTTTTTTTAAAGAACAAACTTATCATTTTTGAAAAAAGATAATTTCAAAGTCCCAAGTTTTTTTTTATTTTCTCAAAACTAAGATCTATTTTTAATCATATGATAAACATCCCAACGTATTCGTTTTTCTACGATAAATACCTTTACGTTTGCTTTTGTTTTGATAAACACCCGTAAGTGGTTATTTGTGTTTGGAAACATCGACACTTGAACAGTTGAACACATCCAACTTGGTACTAAACGAATATTTGACAAAACTTTGCATCTGGTACTCTCTTCTATTTTATTTCCGTAATCGAATTATAAAAATATGCAAAAAGTTCATTTTTATTTCTATAATCGAATTATATAAATATGCAAAAAGTTTGTTTTTCTGAGTAATTGTTCAATTTTTTTCTTCTAATTTTTTTTAAACGATTTTTTATTTCAAAACAACAAGTGGTTCTTTTAATTTTCTTATCTTTAATTTGTGCACAAGTACTAGCAAATGAGCTGGACAGGGCCGGCCCTAAGTGAGGCCGGTGAGACCCAAATCTTAAGCCTCAACTAGTTTTATGGGCCCAACTATATACGTTTCGTTAAAAAAAAAATACGCGTGTAGATTCAATCCGATCCAACATAATATAATATGTCGATAACATTATTTCGTTCTAAGAACTCGTATAGAGATCACAAAAAATATTTACGAAAAAAATATCTAACAAAAGGTCCCAATAAAAATTTTAGTTGGCCCAAAAGATACTTTGAAGCATGTTTGGCGCTATTAATAAATCAATTTCGTATTTACATAACGCGATAAATATGTTTTTAAAAAAAAAAAAAACTTCAACTAAAAGACATAATTCTATTCGCCTTAACATACGTTACATACGTTAAGCGCTACCCTAGAAATGGACATTATAGACTTGGTAATAAGACAACAGATACCATGGTTGTGGTGTTAAACTTAACCAAGACAGATAGTACGTCTTCAGTGGAGTGTGTATCTCTCTCTCCCTCCTCTCTCTCTCTCTCTCTCTCTCTCTCTCTCTCTCTCTCTCTCTCTCTATATATATATATATATATATATATATATATATATATATATATACATTTTTTTTTTTCCTTCTAAAATTTTAAAACAAAGTATCTCCGTACATTTGCCTCGACTAGACTAATCTGTACAGAATTTAGAGAAAGATGAGTTGGCAACATAGAGTGTTGTGATTGATTGGTATGATATCATTTTATCTAATCACATTTCTAGTCTTTGAACTTTGTAAATAGTCAAAGTAGTGTATAAGGGAAGATGATAAAAGATTTTGATATAAATAAGATTTTGTGTTTCTATGTACTTAGCTCGTTTCTCCCTTTGCCTTCTTTATGTTCTTCATGGTATCAGAGCAGTAATCTGTTGCGAATCTCTGTTTTTCGTTGCTTTTGTTCGAAGATCTTCTCCTTTCTTTGTAAAGTTCTCGTTTGAAGATGAATCAGAGGCAAAATCTGAATCAAATTGGAGAAATTACTCATTCTCATCCCTTGTACCTGCATCCGAATGAAAATCCTTCGATTGTACTGGTACAACCGAGAGATCTTTTGCTGCAACAGTTGTAGGAAACTTGTACTAAGTAGCATACATTATAACTTCTCGTTTTTACTATTTTTCACATAATACACTTTTATCGTGTGTGAGAGATTAGAAATGAATGATTGTAATGTATGCCATCTGCTGGTACAACCTTAATACAACGGTTGTATTATAAAATTTTCTGGTAGAACCACTGCCATGCGAAAGAAATTACCACGGATGGAGTAGAGCTATGCGTATGGAGCTTTTGTCGAAGAACAAGCTCGGTTTGGTTGACGGAACTATTCCTATGCTGAAGGATAATGAACGGCTGCTCGGAATCTGGATTCAAGTCAATAATGTGGTGCTCTCGTGGATTTTAAACTCAGTAATTCCACCGATTGCTCAAAGCGTGTTGTGGTCTAACACAATGAGAGAAGTTTTGAATGAACTGCATGTTCGTTTTTCCACTGGAGATTTGTTTCGTGTTGTTGACATTCATGAAGACATTTTTGCCCTAAAGCAAGGTACTACCATTGTTACTGAGTTTTACACGAAATTAAAGACTCTTTGGGAAGAATCCACCATGATACGGCCGATTCATAGCTGTCCTTGTGATCTTAATAATAAGATTTTTCGCAATTATATTGAGGCTGATTACGTTATAAGGTTCATTAAAGGTCTTAATGATTTGTTTGAGTTTGTAAAATCTAAGATTTTCCTAATGCAACTTCTTCCTGAATATCAATAAAGCGTTTGCTATAGCTGTTAAATTTGAGAGGCAAATTCAACATGGAACAGAGCATGTTGTTGCTCCTATGACTATGCAACAAGCCTTACTAGTGGTAACTATGTCAAACAATGTACCACATAGAGATCTATGATCACTCGTAATGCAATGTCAATTGGTTACGTGCGGATAATAACAATAGTAAGTTTTTGCAATGCACTTATTGTAACAAACAAGGTCATACGAGGATAAGTTCTACGTAAAAGAATGGCTTTCCTCCTAATTTCAAGTCTAAAGGAAAGCAAATTTAATTCGAATGGTTATGAGGAACAAGAGGCAATGACACCAAATTTTCCGCGCAACACCTTTAGATCGGTTTGAAGCGAGGTTCATCTATTTTTACTACCGAGCAATAAAGAGAAATGACGAAGATGTTTCGGTCTTTTTCAAATGCAAGTGTGCAGACAACAAGCAGACCTTTAGTTCCTCTAGTTTATTGCACCGGCATTTTACCACATCAAGTATCTCGCCGTTGTTTTGAATGCCGACTTCACTCAAAAGGATAGAGGTAATGCATATCAGTCATGTTTGATGGATTGGATTTTAGATTTTGGTGCAACTGCTCATGTAGCTTACTTCTTTTCTGTTTTGCTCACTATACTCATGTTTCAGGCAAAAGTATTCATCTGCTTAATGGTACTGATGTCCCTACCATCCATATTGGTACGTACTGTTC
The DNA here is from genome assembly GCA_036785695.1 of Gentiana straminea. Classification (NCBI taxonomy): domain Eukaryota; kingdom Viridiplantae; phylum Streptophyta; class Magnoliopsida; order Gentianales; family Gentianaceae; genus Gentiana; species Gentiana straminea. The sequence goes on along the minus strand of JAVUPR010000424.1, from coordinate 7,289,427 downwards.
ATTTAAATCCTGAGCATACTTCGTACAATGTTCTTTGTGTGCCATCCTTCTCTTTTAACTTTTTATCTCTTAGTACATTAGTTAGGAATCCTAAGTATTCTGTTGTTTTCCATTCATGTTCTTGTCTTATTCAGGACATGAAGACTTTGAAAGTGATTGGTACAGCTAGAGAATTCCATGGGTTGTACCATTTGTTTGCCACTTCCAGTACTTCTACAAATGATCTCTACTCACATTCTAGTCAAAGCTCCTCACACTTAGCTTCTTCCAATCATCCTCCTTCCATTTTTCAGACTACTAGCAATATTCCATCAACATCCTGGCTCTAGCACTATAGGCTTGGGCATCTTTCAAATAAAAGGATCCAATTAGTGCAAGACAATAATGATGCGGTTTGTGTTCCCTTAGATAGTCATTGTTCTGTATGTCCCCTTACTAAACAACATAGACTTTTTTTTCCTTTGAGCACCCGTACTTCTTCATCTTGTTTTGATTTGGTTCATGTAGACATAAGGGGGCCTTACATGCACCCTACTATTCATAATCAAAGATACTTCTTGACTATTGTTGATGATCATAGTAGATATTGTTGGACTTTCTTAATGCAATTCAAATCTGAGGTAAAACATCTTATGAAAGCATTTTATGAAATGATATTCACTCAGTTCAACTTGAAAATCAAGTGTTTTAGACAGACAATGGTCAAGAGTTTGTACTTCTCCAATACATCAACAAAGTATTAAACATTTTATGCCTATTATCCCTAACTCTTCTTTTGCTTCTTCCCTATCTCTAATACATTCAACTATGCCATTTTGTTATGAGGTATGTTTATACATGCATCCAACAAAGATTCACACCAACAAAGTATTAAACATTTTATGCCTATTGTTGTGGGGTATGTTTAATACTTTAGACATACAATGGTCAAGAGTTTGCGCCACTTCTATGCCTATTATCCGTAACTCATCTTTTGCTTCTTCCCCATCTCCTACCTCTTCCCCATCTCCTGATACTTCTCCAAATCTTTCCTCTGCTCCCTTATCATCTCTTGATTCTATTTCTCCTATTCCTCAGGATTATTTCTCTACTAGACATTCTACTAGGGACATGAGACCATCCCAATGGCTCCAACAGTATCACACCAACATACTAAGCTCTTCTTCTCCTTCTACTTCCTCTAGACACCCTCTTCATGATATTCTCTTTTATGATAGTGTGGAACCTAACTATAAACATGTCTGTTATTGCAGAACCTAAATCCTATTTTGAGGATGTATAGGTTCCGTAATGGCAGTCGCTAAGCAAGTCAAGTTGATGCTTTGCGTAAAAATAATGCCCGGATTCTCGGTGGATCTTCCTCCCAATAAAATCCCTATTGGCTGTAAATGGGTTTTCGGGGTCAAATATAAGCAGGATGGGTCAGTGGAGAGATATAAGGCAAGATTAGTGGCTAATGGTTACACTCAACAACCAGTGCCTCGGATTACCAAGATACCTTCGCTCATGTTGCCAAAATGAGTACAACCAGTCTTCTTCTAGCGGTTGCAGTTTCATGAACTGGATATTAGATCGGTTGGATATTAACAATGCATTCCTTCATGAGGATCTCATCGAGTAGGTTTACATGTTGCCACCCCCGGTTTCTCTACTTCTAAGGTTTGCAAGTTGCAAAAGTCCCTTTATAGGCTACAACAAGCTAATAGGCAATTGAATATCAAGCTCACCGTCGCTCTTGTTCAACAAGGCTATGTGCAATCTCCTTATAATCACAGTCTCTTCACTAAATGCTCTCCTACTACCTTTACTGCCTTACTGGAGTATGTTGATGACGTAGCGATTGCAGAAAATGACAGGACATAGGTGGATACTATCAAAAGATTTCTGGATCAATAATTTCACATTAAGGACTTAGGACCTCTCAAGTATTTCTTGGGCATTAAGGTGGCCATGTCCAATGAGGGGCTCATTCTTAATCAGAGAAAGTATGCATTGGAATTGTTGGAAAAACAAGGGCTCTTAGGCCGCAAACCAAAGAACTAGTGCCCATGGATTGTTCCCGCAAATTGTCACACCAAGATTCGAATCGCGCCAAACAATACCTTGTACGTAAGTTTAGTTGGGAAGTTGTTATATTGACTATAACAAGGCCAGACATCTCTTTTGTTGTCCAACAACTAATTGTGTTCATGAATCGATCCGAGCTGAACATCTATGGTTCGAGTTCGAGCTCGTTTGTTAAACGAACATGTTCGAGTTTGTTCGTTTGTCAAACGAACATATAACAACGTTCGAGTTTGGCTCGATAACACGAACATAATGATAAAATTTACCTGAAAAACACACATAAAAATTCCAAAATTAGAATACTGACATCAATTAATATGCATATGTCCATCACTAATACATAAATTTTAAACTATATGTGTGTGTGTGTGTGTGTGTGTGTGTATATATATGAGTTCACGAACAATATTGAACGTTCATGAACATGTTCGAGTTCGTTCGTTAATTAAACGAGCACTATAATCTATTCGAGCCGAAAATGTTCGTGAACAAGCTTGGTTCGCTTAACAAGACTACCAAAGAACTCAACCAGCTTTTTGACGAGCCAACATCTAATCACATGAAGGCAACACAAAGGTCGCTTAGATAGATCAAAAGTTAAGCCCACGACAAGGTATCAAATTTCCCGCAAACATTGAACCGACCCTAAAATCTTTTTCGACTCGACCGGCGTAATGTGAAGAAATATGAGGTATGTTACGGTGGTTTTGCATATTCCTAGACATGTCCTTGATATATTGGAAGTCCAAGAAACAAACTACGTTGTCAAAAAACAAATTTCATAAGCGTAATATGATCAATGGGCGTAAACATGTGAAGTGCAATGGATTTTGTACCTATTAAAGAATCTTTTGATTCAGCATGACAAAGTTGTGCCACTGTATTGTGACAACAACAGTGCTGTGTATATAGCTGAAAACCCAGTGTTTCATGAGAGAACAAAGCACATCGTGATAGATTGCCGTATTGTGAGAGTGAAGTACTTGAAGAGAATCATAAAACCGTTGCCTATCGTGTCTCAATTGCGCTTAGTAGACATATTCACCGAAGCATTGGACGTTGTTAAGCTAGGGCGCCCGTTGCACAATTTGGGATCGCGTAACATTTATTTGGGCTCGGGTGTGAGGGGGATGTAGAGAATATAGTGAACGATGAGTTGGCAACATGAGTGTTATGATTGGTTGGTATGACATCACTTTATCCAATCACTCTTCTAGTCTTTGATCTTTGTAAATAGTCTGAAGTAATGTACATATAACTCTAGAGAAATAAGATTTTGTGTTTCTATGTTCTTAGCTCGTTTCTCCCTTTACCTTATTTTTGTTTTTCTTCATAATCATTCGAGGTACTGTTGGGTATCGAAAGTGAAGTCCTCTCCCAAGTATTGTTGGGTATCAAAGGTGGGGACCTCTCCCAAGTAATGTCGGGCATCAAAGTTGAGGAAAGGTGGGGACCTCTCCCAAGTACTGTCGTGTATCAAAGGTGGGGACCTCTCCCAACAAGGTTTAGAGAATCCACAAAGAGTTGAATTTGAGACCTCTTGATTAAGCGACCATGGCCGCTTCCACTCTAACCAACCTCCGTTGGTGTCTTCAGAGGCAATTTACTTAAATGAATTCTTCATATTAATTATCCATTTGTTTTTTTGTATGTTAAAATAGAGATCAGTTTCGAGAAAATAAGAAATACGATGCACTATAAAGTATAATTAACCATTAAAAAACAAGGAAAACTTGAGTTTCTATGCCCGAAAAGTAAAAAATTGAAAATATGTTCCGTATGAAGATATTTGAAAACTATGCCTGCGTCTGACGCACGCGCGACGCACATATGACCACTGAGCGACGCACGCACGACGCATGAATGACGCACGAGACAAGTATCATACAAGGCATATTTTGTCAAATTTTTTACTTTTTAAGCATATATTTTCAAGTTTCCCCTAAAAAAAAAAAGTATACATGTCATAAAACATTTGCACCTAAAGTTGTCGGTATCGGTATGCTTAGTTATGGTTGCAACCATTTTCTACCTAAACATGTACGGCTTTATTATCAGATTATATTCCCGAATTGGTTGTCATTCTTGTTGCTTTCTCCAAAATTCTTATTTTATACACGACTCATTGCTCTCTTACTAAACCATCACTTAATCTCTAGCTAGTCATGTATTTTTTTCATTAGTGTATTAGCATGGTTAAACTAGTGCGTTTAATGTAATACTCTTTTTATTATGCAAAAAGGGAAATATTATAATGCATGTCACTTGATACATCATAGTTAATTACGACCAGGGACGCAACTACCTTATATGAATTTGGATCCGCCGATCCCGTTAAAAAAATACAAAAAAACTTTATATTTTATGTTTAGGAAAATATTTCGAACATCGTGAAAAAAAAATTACAGACCCTCACGACGAAATTTCTAGATCCGCCCCTGATTAAAACGATCGCTAATAATGTTGGAACATGAACAAAATCAGAGAGATTGTATTTTCAAGTCACTTTAACACTTTTTATTTCATAGGTCGGGCCAGACCTGACTATTTTTAGGTAGCCCGTGCAATTTTATAAAAGAGGCAGGGAAAATTTGCACGGGCCCGTTGAAAATTCCCACGCCCTGGTGCAAACTCCCTCCTTTATATATATATTTTTAACTTTGCTAAAATCCCCCCTTGCATTTCCCACACGCCCCGTTGCATTTTTCAACGGGCCCGTGCAAATTTGCACGGGCTCTTTTGTAACCATTGCTCGGACGACCTAAAAAAATGTCAGGTCTGACCCTGACCCGACATAAAATAAGAGGTGTTAAAGTAATCTGAAAATACAATTTCTCACAAAATCAAGTTGGAATACAAGGCTTGAAATGAGAGTGTAATGTTATATATGTTCACAAGAAAATGAATATACAACAAAAGACACGATATATATATATCATCATGTAAATAGTCAAGGTGAACTATCAATCAACCACATTTATTATTTTACAATTATATTAATGATAATTAAATAGTGATTCACACCGTATCAACTTAATTCATATAATGATGCTTTTCAGGGGCCTGAAAGTGTAACACGTATGCTTCTGTGGCGGCTGCGGGCCCAAGTATTGGACTGATTTATAGAGATTCTGAGGGGTCTATTGTGGCGGCCTACTCTTTCCACATTGATCCGGGGGATGCTCCGGATCTGTTAGAAATGCGTGCCATTTTGTTGGCTCTTGCAGAGGCAGACCGCTTGTGTTTACCATCTATGATCTTTGAGGGTAACTGCTTAACATGCGTGCAGGCCTTATCTCATCCGATGGACGATTTATCTGTTTTGGGTTGCTAAGCTCGTGACTGTCTCTTAGCTTCGACTTCTTTCACTTCCTGTCAATTTGCTTTTGTCAAACGTTCTCGTAATGTCCCGACGCACATTCTAGCTATGCATGATGTTGCTTCCGAGGGGCTTATTTCTTGGAGTGTTCTTCTCCCAAATGATGCAATCTCTGCTACTTTAGTAGATTTGTCTTAATAATACATGTTGGTTTTTCAAAAAAAAAGAATACTTTTAAAATGACTTATATTACGATAAATGTCGATTAAAAGATAAGAGTAGATATTAAATCAAAGCCGTTGACCCATATGTGATCCAAGCCTTCAAGATATTTTTTTTGGGGTCTAAGGTACACATGCACATGAGTTGTGAAGGTAAAACAAATTAGGTGTACCTACTTTCCAAAATCCATAAATGCAAAAAGCTTTCCGTATTTATAAAAGGAAATGCTATCCGCACAACGGTTCGGCCACACAGAGTGAAACAAATATCTGTATTATGAATCATGACGCAAGACATTTTTGATCATATACTAATGCAGACTCGTCATAATCAAATATATAAAAATGTATTGTGTCGTTCGTTCTCAGGACAATCCTACACTCAACAGCGGGGCGGCTTTACCCTTAAGCAAGGGGGTGTGACCGACCTCTTAAAATAAAAAAATTATGTACAACAGTAGATAATTTCTTTTTATAAATACATGTCTATGTGTAATTGACATTATTATTTTTATGCATTGACCCTTTATTTTTTTTATTTATTATTCTATAATTACATGTATCGAATTAAATATACAAATATATGTGCGATACAGAAAAAAATTGATAAATTTCCGACCTCATGTCAAAATTTCTGTAGCCGCCTGTGTTCATCAAGGAAGGTCAATGCTCAATTGAGATCCGAATGTACCCACTGAATCTTCGAATTTGATCCGATGCACCCATCGAGAATTTGATCCAATTGGGTCCGCCACGGTTCGTTGTGGTAGTTCATCATTCTATTAATATAGATCAATGCTGCTACTACGACGGTTGTGCCACGAATGATACAAACATACAGAAGACAATTGTTATGTATGTGTTGAAAGTTTGTCTATAAAGAAACCCTCAAACCACTACATTTCTTCACATAATAATTTCTCTTCTCAAACATTCAAAAGCACAAACAAGCTGAAAAAAAAAAGAAACATGGTTAAGCTTCCTATTATACACTTTACTGGTGAAGCCATAAATCCTAGTACATGTTCTTGGACAACTGCATCGAACGATGTCCGAAAAGCATTGGAAGATTATGGTTGTTTCATAGCAATTCATGATCAATATTCTGCAGAGAAAAGAAGTGAAATATTCAAAGGAATACCAGATTTGTTTGATCTTCCTCTTGAGACCAAGTCAAAGTATAGTGAAGATGGACCTTTCTCTACTTATGTAGGGTTAAGGTCTACTTTGCCTCTGTTTGAAGCTTTGAGTGTTATGGATTCAACAAATGTGGATGCAGTTGAAAGAGTTTCAAACAATCTTTGGCCTTCTGGGAATCCTATGTTCTGGTAAAATTATTTGTCTTTTATTGTCTTAATTATTTGATTGCTATGTTCTATAGTAACATGTGACTTGGATAATTTTTATTGGGGGTTATATTGGCACGCCCAATTTACTACTAGCACTCTATTACTTTCGGCATTTCAAAAAAATTACTTCGACACCCGGTGATATTTTATGATATTGGTGTTCAACAAGAAACACCAGTGTGACTGACGTTCCCTATATAAAATGTGTTAAAACTTAAAAACGTCAGTCCACGACTTTCCATTGGTGTTCCTTGTGGCACACCAACGTCAGTGATATTCAACAAGAAACACTTGTGTGACTGACGTTTTTTTCATCCGAAAAAATAATCAAGAAATGAGTGCCGGAAATAAAAACGGGATGGTAATAGAACCCACATTTTTATTTTATTTTATGCAATGGATAGGAAATCTTGTTCTACGCTGCAAATGAAAGGCATTCCTATTTCAAGCATCGGATCTCCTGTCTTATCTCAATTCAGAGGAGTCATGGAAAGAACAGGTTCAAAATCACGATCAATTCCTTTTTCAAATCCTGCTCATATAAAACAACATTGTATTTCAGCTTTTCACGCACCTTATACAGAGTAGAATAAGATTTCTTGACCATTGAATCAATTCTATAACAGTCATAAGATGTTTATATTAAAAAAAAAAAGGGTAAACCCTACCCCGAGGGTCCCCACACCCCCGGTCCCTCAGGATGTGTGGAGATGTAAATCAGGATCCCTCAGTAGCTCAGACTCATGGGCTGCCCAAGGCCAGGGTATAAATTCGCACTTTGCGGGATGTTTATATTAAATTGTATGCATCATGTCCATACAATTTTACCATCTTTCATAAAATAGGCGTGTGTATCACTCAAGGGCGGATCTATGTTGAGAATGGTGGAGTCACATGACCCTATTGAGATCCGAGATTTGTTTTTAGTATTAAAACGATTTAGTTTTGTTGATAAAAAATATCGTTTGTAGTTTTTTTTTCAGGTCGTGTGTAGTTTAAAAATATGGTTTTAAGCGTTGGTGACACCCGTGAAACAAATTATGAATAAAAAATATAATATTAAATTTCAGTAGTGGATAAAATTTCTAAATCCGTCCCTAATATGTATGATGATAGATAATAGAAATGTGTGGACATTTGAGTCGAATGTATGTTATGGAATGGGTGCACGTGTCGCTGTTGAAATTTAAAAACAATAGAGAAAAAGACAATGTTTGTTACCTAAAGTACAAATTTTGCTCCGTAAAATAAAACAATCGTACCCAAACATTGGTGACTCAAAATCGGGTAATTTTTAAAACAATCGTACGGTGACTCAAAATCCCTACACTGAGTAAGATTCCGTTAGATTTGTGCGCTACGCGTCTAAGAGACAAAACAAATACAGCACACGCGCGCACACGTGGGACACATATAGCGGGATACTCACCGTAGGGAGTCCCCGTCTAAGTATTTTCCCTCAAAATCAATATATATTTTTCAAATAATGATTTAACTGTGTTGTGATTAAGGCTCAATTATTGAGGCACTAGCACTACACAAATATTTTGGAAGATTATTGTGTGGTGTCTTTACACGATACAGAGACACCGTGTGGCAGCCCTCACACCACACAGTTTTTATTCTGTATTTAAACTGTGTGATTCTGATCGTTTCATCCGTCAATTCACCCTTAAATTCCCTCACCACACAATAACTTCTCAAATATTTTACACCTAAAACATTGTTTTGGTTTTAGGGTTGATTTGAAATTTAAAAAATATATTAATTTGACTCCATCAATTTGGGTCGTCGGAAAGTAAGCTTTTGGACATAGACATCGTACATATCACTTAATATAATTATATTACTACAATTTTAGGATAAAATTTCTCCCATTGAATCATCTATAATACACTGTATAGTTTAATCTGACCATATATTGAAAAACCGTTCTACTAGCTAGAGTAGGTATCAAACAAGTAGTGCATCTACTAACTCCGTTTCAAAATATAAGTTTATTTGACATTTTTCACATATATATTAAGAAAATTGATTAAATTGATTATTGTCATTAATTTTGATGAAAAAGTCTAAAATGACATTTGACTGTTATTAATGCACAGTAATGAAAAATAATGGGTAAATAATAAATAAGGGATAAAATGAGAAAAATGTAATAAATGATTTCTTAGTTATTTAAATGAATTTACATTATGAGATAAAACAAAAAATATAAATAGACTTATATTTTAGGATGGAGGTAGTATTTATGCTACTAGCCTGGGTGTCCCTGGGCACATACCCATAAATCCACGGCCTAGGTCCCTCTCAAAATCTATCTTTTTGTGGCCTCACATTTATATCTTCGTAGTGTATTTTTTCCGTCATTTTTTTTAAATTAGTACGACTCAAGTTAATAACCATATTCAATAAAAAAATATTAACCAACTTATGTACTATTCCTTTTTACACATATTCACATTGTTTACCGTAAGAATAACTGTTACATCGTAGTTTTTTTCCACAGTCAATGACCCTATAACAAAAATTTCGCTCAGGCCCTCGAATACACGGTACGTATCCGGCTATACTAGTAAATACATGTGTCATTCCTATATATATTGGCCAACTATATCAATCTTCACATGGGATTTCTGAAAAAACATAAGGAATAAATAATCCCACATGTTAGAAAGTAGATTACATTCAATTTCTTGCATCTTTTTGGGTAACACATTCATTAATTGCTGAAATTTTGATGTACATTTATAAATAGTGAAACAGCAAACTTCATTGCAAAGAAGTTTTCCACAGTGAGTCAACTTGTGGGCAGAATGGTGTTTGAAAGCTATGGAGTTGACCACCACCTGGATGATTACGTGGCATCGTTGACTGACCTACTATATTTCATAAAGTACAAAGTAGCTAATGAAGATGAGATAAACATGGGACTTCCACCTCACACAGACAAAGGCTTCATCACTGTTCTTGATCAAAATGGAGTGTGTGGCTTAGAGATTCAAACAAAGGAAGGGGATTGGATAACCGTTGATTTTCCTCCCTCTTCACTTTTTGTCATAGCTGGTGAACCCCTCAAGGTTTGTACAACTTTGTTTCTATAACTTTTAAAATAATTTACGATACAGTCACGATCAATCATTGTGTCACAACGGGTAATTAAGACGACGAAATTTCCTGCCTTTGATCATTATGTTGGACCCATTGTTTGTGATGGACTTTCATCATGATCAATGATAAGAAATCTGGTTGTGTCATCCGTTGTGACACAATAATGATACTCATATCATTACTTAACTTTTAACGTTGTTTCCAGCGATTCCTTCAGTGATAGTGTTAAAATAAAGGGGTCAGAGTCTATAAAGACTAGTTTTAAACTTAAATAGTGGAGAAGGACAGTCACTCACGCTTACGTACGCGTTACTACATTTTTATACATTAAAACCCGTATTACTTTACATATTTGTCCTTCTCAACCATTTTAGATTAAAACCTGTCATTTACAACCTTTAACCTTAAAATAAATTAACTACATACTGTTTTACTTACACTTTAATCGGAAGAAAGTAGATTTGCTTTATACAATTAACATGAGGAATCACAAAATACTCCTACCACAGGTGATCTTGATTCATGATTGACTATTCAACGTAATATATGATGACTTTATCATGATGAATGCTATGATTCACAAATACTTTTGTCTAGTTACGTGTTCTGAATCGAATACGTACGTATTAGACACATGATACGTATTGCATAGTCAATCACAAATCATGGGATACTTCTAGCAACATAGAATCCATATTCATTCCGTTCAAAAAAAAATCCATATTTATGGTTGACTATTCAACATAACATATGACAAGCTTACCAAAGTCGTATGCTATGATGCATGTATACTTCTGTCTGATTGTGTGTTCTGTATTAGATAGGTATCTAACACATATATGCACTGAATACTTAGTTTACACTTTACACACATGTGGGCAAACTTGTAATTTTGAAAATTGGATACGCGATTCAGATATAAATATCTAGAACTCCGCATGAGTATTTGGAATGAAGAAGTATGTTAAAAATTGATTTAAAACAACCACATCTAATGAATGAAATGTTGTTCAAAATGATGAAACACTACCATTGAAGAGAACTTGCTTTATTTTTCGTTTTTTAATGTTTATCATTTAGTTTGTATAGTTTTGTTACAATTTGGTCCTTATGTTTTACTATTTACCAATATAAAGTACGTACCCGTAGGCCGTAACCTGTATTTTTTAAAGTTTCCACATCCGTGTATTATATATCCATATATCCCTACAGTTTTAGACAATTGATTATAGTAGGTTTCTTTTAAATCAGTGCAACCTAGATGTGTAATTCTTGGGGGAAGTCACACCATTTATAGGGTAACACAACGCGGATGCATCTAGACTACACAGTTTATTCAGGATTGAAACTTTATGGTATAGTTTTATCCACATAGGTTCACTTAACAAATGGAGTGACCGGCACCTAATAATTTCTCGTCTTAAAACATGATGAATGATGTAAATGCGTATGATGCTAATCATTGCGTCACAATCGTTGTAACAATAGCATTACTATAATGAATTGTCACATTGCCAAATCAAGAATGACTATTTGGGAATATTTTCCATGGTAATTGATTAAAATTTGGAATATTAGGCATGGAGCAATGGAAGAATACATCCAGTATTACACAAAGTGACAATGAACGGGAAGGATGAGAGATATACTATTGCACAGTTTTCATATCCAAGTCCTGAGAAATTAGTATATGCACCAGAAGAATTTATTGATGATGAACATCCTCGTCTCTATAAGCCATTAGATGCTTATGCATTGCGGCGTTTTTTCCATTCACTTGAAGGAAAGGAAGTCCATGATTTACTCAAGACTTATTGTGGTGTTTAGCTTAGGAAAATGTTATTTGAAGTAATGTCTTTAGTTTATTTCTAATCACATCGAACCCTTGATCACAATATGGTCTATTTGACGGATTGATGTGTGGCTTAATTAATGTTTGCTTAATGATTTTATATTATTTGAATGAATGTGTAGGTTTTAATGCGTACATAATTTTTTGGAAGGGAAATACTTGTGTGGTGTCTCCAAACGTGTAGAGACACCGTGTGTTTCAATATGAACAACATAGTTTCATTTTGTATTTAAACTGTGTGTTTTGATCGTTTCACCCGTCACTTCATATCAAAATCCCCTCTCCACACAAGCATTTCCCTTTTTGGAGAGTAAGAGCATCCCCAATGCGAGGCCCCAATTACTCCCTCCAAACATATCGTTTCCGTTTCAGTAACACTTTTTCAACACCCGAATAAAATTCCACTATAATAAGCAACCTCAATACAACCCTAAAAAAAAACTTTTCTTTTCATCTCAACTAACCTACCTAACTATTAATATATTTCCAACTTTTTAACATTTTCCTATCACAATTGGAATAAAATACTGGTATCATAATCGAATAAAATGTTTAAACTAAAAAATATAAAATCTTCTTCGATAGAAAACAATGTACGGTGTGTTTTCTAACAAAAAGAACACAAAATCGCATGTTTTGATTATTTCGTCTAAAAAAACATGTTTTTCTCATAGTTGAAATATTGTACTCCCTCCATTTTTTTATAGTAGTCACTTTTGGTGTAGGCACACACTAAAAAAGTGATTAATATGTCTGAAATATACTGTAAAATGACTAATTTATCTTTCTTCTTTTGCATAAATAAAATGACTTGGGTTAATTAAAAAAACTCCACATCTTCTTATACAACTAAGTAATCTGTGCATAGTTTTACCAATACATCGAGATTCAATTTTTACTCGTGTGAACACAATTTCCCTAACATTGGGAAATTGTATTTTGCATTCCCATTATTTATTGACATGGAAAATATAAAGACTTAGTTTAATTCAATTAGGGGTAAGAGAGGAAAAAATAATAAATATTGTATTAGTAATCTAAAATAACAGATAAATGTAAATAAATAAATTGTGAAAAGTTACAGTTAAAAAAAGGGCCAATTATTTAAAAGGACTGATTTTCAACTTATTAGGGGTAATAGGACACTCCGAAATCTTATTTAGTTATAAGGACATTCTATTTTTAAGAAGGAAACTTATTTAGTTATAAGGACATTCTAATTTGAAGTGGATAAAGAGGAAGAAGGAAAAAAAAAGGAAGGAAGGGAAAAGAAAAAAAAAACAAAAAACAAAAAAAAAAGAAGATTACTGAACGTGTTGGGTGGGGTTTTTTATTTTTTTTTATTTATTTTTTTTTTTAAATTATAAATTCACCATATTTCTAAAGGTCATATATTTTGATCTAAAACTCGGATCATCATAATTTATTCACTAAAATTCATATTTTTTCGTCTTCTTTAGTCTAAAATCAAATTTGATATTTTTCCGAATAAATTTCATAAAATCAATTTTTTTCTTCATAAAAATTGACGTGACGTATTGATCACCATCATGCATTGACCACCTACCCGGATGCATTGGCCACCGGGATCCATTAACCACCCCGATGCATTGATCGCCGCGATTCATTGGCTACCATGATGTATTGACCGCCGCGATCCATTGACAACCTTGATCAGTGACATCTCATCAGTAGCGATTTATGCAATGACGTCTCATTGTAGCGATTTATGCAGCGATGACTTCTTCATTGTAGCGATCTATGCATGATGTCTTATTGTATCGAATTATGCACCGACATGTTATTGTAACGATTTATGCAATGACGTGTTATTGTAACAATTTATGCATACCTTTGGTTGTAAAAATATGCCTTTAAACCAGAAAAAACAAAAGAAATACAGTTTTTTTACAAAGTTATCGAAAATTTAAACCAACACTAATCAAATAAACCAACATCAATCAAATATTTAAAGATAACAAAGACATAAAGTTACTTTACAAAGTTATCAAATGTGTGTATCAAGTTGTATATGCGGTGACATCAATATCATTGCATCAGTTATCTAATTGTAAATACAGACATCAATGTCACTGCAAAAGTCATCAATGTCCCTGCATCAGACATCAATGTCCACCGCATAAGTCATCAATGTCACCGCATCGACATCAATGTCACTGCATAAGTCGTCAATGTCACTGCATCAAACATCAATGTCACTGCATAAGTCATCAATGTCCCTGCATCAGACATCAATGTCACTGCATAAAACCTAACAACTATATCAGCCAGCTCTGCTCTTGTTTTGCATTTCTCCAAATGTGGAGCTTTTAATATGGATAAAAGTACAAGTTTGGTGAAACTACAAAGACTCTTCACTATGACTCTTGTAATGGCCACACGTTGTTTGTGCCCTCCTGATAATTGGATTCATTGTGGAGTCCCTCAATTCTTTAACACGATCTTGAATCATTTGACGATCTTGTTTAGCTTAATGTCCCTGCATTGGGACATCAATGTCCCTGCATCAGACATCAAGGAGGAAACAACAAAGCAAATTCAAAAAAAGTGAAGCCCCAAAAGATGCAGGCATATCACAACAAGGTAGATGCAGCGATGGCAAGTCTCAAGATGATATAAACAAGATATATCAAGCAGAACACATGACTTGTAGACAATATTAGCAGGTACAAGTATGGACAGATATCAGCAATATGAACAAAAAGGGTCCCCTATACCATGTCTTTTATAAGAAAATTAAAAAAACACAGTCCCACTAACAAAACCAAGAACAACAGGCAAATCCATTAACAAAGATGGATAAAAACACTCAATGGTATTACTATCCAGCAATGATATCACCCCAAATATATTCAGTGCAAGATGAGACTGTTGCAACTTCAGAATAGGGGGCCTTGCTCTTAGATTTTAACAGGAGGTGAAGTGAAAAAAATTGAAGAGAAAATTGTTTGGTGCCTCCGCCTATGAACCTGGTCTCTGAAAAATCATAGTTGCTGAACAGTCAATCTCTCCGCCAATTCATACAAAAGTTGAAGGCTATGAACTTGGTCCCTCCGCCAATTGAAACATGTTCATTCTCTAACACTCGAAGATCGTCTTGCTCTGGGCCTCTTGAATCCACACCGTCCTTGTTGTTCCTTGTGAAAATAGAGATTCTCTCATCTCTGGAACATTGGTCTATGAAATTCAGCATTCCCGACATCGAGAATTTTGCAGCAGAAGAGTAAATCCTTATACTTCATATTCTTCACAGCATCAATGGTGTAAATCTCTCCTCCACCATCAGCAGCTGTTTGAGCACGTACCGGAATTCGAAGGCGGATTAAACTGCAACAACAACAATCGACTGATTACACTGCAACAACAACAATTTCCTCGCCGTCGACTTCGGGTAAGCTGGATTGATTGATGATGTTCTCCTAAACGTGTTATTGTGTCACTGCTTCAGACATCAATGTCACTGCATAAGTCATCCGTGTCCCTGCATCAGACATCAATGTCACTGCATAAGTCATCAATGTCACTGCATCAGACAACAATGTCACTGCATAAGTCATCAATGTCACTCCATCAAGTAACATGTAAATCAGAAAAATTATTCTTACTTCGGTTGTTCTTGAGCTTACACTTCTTTGTCAAAATGCATATAAACACAAGGGAGACCGTAAGTAAATATCGAAAAGCTATTGACTTTGTAAACTTTATGAATGCAGATACTTGATCAACCTATTACAAACTCATAATACCTTTTTTGAACCGCAAAATAAACCTTAATTAATATATATCAAGCAAGATGCTTGAGAAAAGTTCATATAATTTATATATCAAGCAAGATGCTTGAGATGGTTCACTTCCATAAATGGTTCTAGAATCAGAAGTAGAGTTCCAATTCCATCGCCCTGTTTATACATTTTGAGTTCTAAATATATATAAACATATAACTTCCCTGAAATTTTGATTAGATGGACGCCGGATTCTTCGATTTGCATAAACAAATTTTGATTTGAAACGAGACTCCGAGATAATTGATCTGCAACGGGTGTATTGATGATTTTGACCGGATTAGTCGATCTGAAAGTTTCATGACTCAGCAACGGCTAGCTTATTTTGCTTGAAATCGGATTTGATTAATTGTTGGAATAATTGATTTTCCAAGCACCATCAGTTCTGTTAAGCATAAAGTTTGATTGCCGTAATTGAATTCCTATGATATATGAATACATTCAGCCAAACGCTAAAGCATATCAGATTAAGGTGATTGAATCTTGCCGTAAAGATGCTTGAAAAAATAAATTAGAACGTCCTTATAACCGAATAAGTTTTTTGAGTGTCTTAAATGATCATTAAGTCTCTAGCGACGGCCTTATAACTAATAACCACTAAAAAAAAAGTAGAGAGTATGTTTTACCGAAATAGTATATTTTATGTTATCATTATAAAAAAATAATTGGTTCACTATTATTATTTTATTATTATTAGGTGCGAATCAAAACTACCAACAAGTTGCAACTTGCAAACCCTCACATGTCACTTGATAATTCGAGGCAGGTGAAAGGAATTTGTATTTTCGGATATTGTGTTAAGACACAGTGGCGGACTCAGGAATGTATGTTAAGGTGGTCTTGGTTTTCAATTTTCAAATGAAAATACATGTGCGTGTAAAAAAAAATCTAATGCAAAATAATTTTATTTATCGTACATCAAGTTACAAACATATTTTATAGTAACGTCTTGCTCTTCTAAATATAATAAGGAAACTAGAGTTTGTTTCCGTGTTGTTGAACTTTTATGATTAAATTTAGATGATATAATGTAGGAAAAAAATTGCGAACACGTTTTCGAACATGCACCCGGTTTTGTGGTGTTTGATTATTATAATTAGATCTATATGGTGTAAGGTAAGAAAAAAATCAAGATTTAATTCAAAAGATTTTTGGGGAAAAAAGATTATACATAGAATATATAATGTATGAAACACATGCTATAAGGTGTAAGGTACAAAATAAAAAATAAGGTGTAAGGTACAAAATAAAAAATAATTATTGCTTCCAACGTGTCTCGAACTCATGACCTTTAGAAAACTAAGAGAAAATGACAACGATTAATACCACTAGGCTAACAAAGACTTCATTTTTAAGAATGAAGAGTTATTTACATATACTTTTAACGATAATAATACAAAAACACAAAAATAATTTTTTTTTTTTGTTTTGTTTTTTTTCAAATTTTGGGGTGGTCTTGAGACCACCCCTCCTCCTTACTGGGTCCGCCTTTGTTAAGACACTATTGTGTCAAAAATAGCCCCGAAATAGATTTTAGAGGTTGGGGTTGGGGCCTGCTGTGGACGCTCTAAACGGTTTTATTCTATCACCTTCCCTCTTCTAAGAAGGCAAATATGCGAAAATAGTTCTAAAACGTGTAGAAAAAAAAATGTCAACATGACATGCAGTGTTTGACTTTAATTTTTACTTTTTAAAATTATATTACTTGATGAAGAATTGTATGTAATTTGATAATACTAATAATCAGCCGGCAAATTGATTTATTTATTCATGCTTTTCTGTGATTTGATTTGTATATGAAATCATTTTTTGATTATTCCGAATATAAATTGCATTTGGTCTAGTATATACAATTTGGTGACTCTATCAATCTATGTCTCTCTGATCGAAATGGGAGATGGAGATCATATGATGAAAATCATCCCGGAATTACCTAATATCACTGAATTTAGATAAGTTTGTGATTATCGGGAAAATTGCAAAATCGGTAACAAACATTGGAGTGATACCAGTTTTGGTCTCATACAATTCTAATTTAGCAAAATTAGTCCGGTAATTTTAGGATGTTATCAATTTTGATCTCATACGATTCTAATTTAGCATTTTTGGTTCCATAACTTTGGGATATCACCGATTTTCGTCTCATACGATTTCAATTTCGCAATTTTTGTTCAGGTGGTTGAAGGAGCTAAAAGGCCGGATTATTTCGCCGGAAATGCGATATTTCTTGAGACCGAGACATTTTTTTTTAAAGTTATGGGACCAAAGTCGGTATCATCCCGAAGTTAAGAGACCAATTTTGCTAAACAAGAATCATATGTGACCAATATTGATACCACCGAAAATGTTTCCTATGAAATACATTATTTATGATAATTATATACTCATTCCGTCCCAAAATATAATTCATTTTGAATGTTTTTATACAAATTATTTGAAAATGGTTGAATGCATTAAACTTTAAGGTGAAATGCCTAAAATATCCTTTTGACTATCATTAATGAAGTTATTATAAAATATTGAAAAATAGTTAATTGTTAATAAATTAGAGCTATGATACAAAAAATAGTAATAAACGTTTCAATGGCAACATAAATAATTTATATTCTGGAATAAACAAAAAGAATTAGAATAACTTATATTATGGAACAAACCAAAAGAGGTAAAGTGATTTATATTCTGAAACGAAGAGGGTAATAAAAAAAGTGCATATCAATGTGAAAAGCAACACCCAATCAAAGGAGTAAAAGAGATCAAGAAACTATCATTTTATTCAACTTATTGTTTAAGCGCGCATATTATTCACCCCGGACACCATGTGTGGTTGATATTACAATTTCCTTAAGTTATTATTTGCACCCCACATACCTACTAGCCTATCCTATTTATCGATGTACCATACCTATTACTTAAAAATCAATCTTGTGAGTGGAGGTAAAAACCGAATTTTTATGAAATCAATTCTCACAATATACCTATGAGAAGTCGGTTATTTGATTCGGAACCGATTTTTTGAAAATCGATTTTACTATATATGCTGTACAGAGATAGGTATTGGGGTGCACTTGCAGAGTTGGTTAAAGTATTGACGGCGGTTTTGGAACACATACAAACGGATCAACGTCATCACGACATTGACATCCATCCGAGCAGTCATATCCCGTGCACCCACCTTTCGGTGTCTCACAATCTTCTTCTTCTTGAAAAAGAGATCGGTGCACCAATCTTCTCGGTGGCATACGTAGTCCCTGCGAAAGCATGGTACCATCTGCAGATTTCAAACATACATAAGATCAAAAAACACTTACATAATTCAAAGAATTTTTTGAGTACGTCAAAGATTTCAAAGCTTACCGTTTATGTTTTTGACACCAATTTCGAATTTTGCAACGGCATAACCATGGACCACATAGGAATTTGAAATGGGTTCTTCATTCAGAGCTCGAAATATGATGGAGCTCTGGATATAAAGTTGCAGAAAAACAAATATAAGTAGTATTGGCTTCATTGTTGTGACATGCAGTTGAGAAAAGTTGGTTCCATGATCTAAAAAAAAAACTGGATAATACTTATAGTTCGAGAGGCTATGAAAATAACAAGAAGAAAATTGTGGTGTTTCTGGCATTTTATGGTTAAAGCATTATAACTAGTAGACACCAGAAAAATAAATCATTATTTTGTTTAGTTATCTTATAGACAGTAAAACAATTATATATTTTTGTGTATGTTATGTGTAATGATAAGCACAAAACAACGATACAAATATACATGAAAGATTTTTGAGATATCATTTGTTTATGGTTTTTGGGTTAAATGTTGGAAACTTGGAACAATTTTATAAGATACTTGTGAGTAATAGATCTTTTGTTAGTCAGAGGTGACTTGATCTCTACGTCTGAATCTATCAAAACGAAATCTGTGTCTAGAAAGACTCAACTAAATGTGTTACAAAGGAAAAACATATAACCAAAATCTATTGCATTTGTTTTTTAGATACATTACATAGCTGCATTCCGGACATTAATACTACCACTATGAGAATCTATCTACAACAAATATAACAACCTTGACACGTGGCTCCACTCACTACCAAACACATATCACACACACACAACACATAATATTGCATTGTCTAACACCCCTTCTCAAACTGAATGTAGTTATTTGGAAAGGCCTTTGTTAAGGCATCTGCAATTTGATCACTTGAGGGGATGTAATGCACTCTTAATATGCCTTTCATGACTTGATCTCTGATGAAGTGCACATCAATATCAATGTGCTTGGTCTTTGAGTGGTGAACTGATTTGAGGCTAAGGCTATAGCTCCTGTATTGTCACACCATATATAGCACCGAAGTTTTGATTAGTGGCAACTGCATCATATCTCTTTCATCAGTTGAGTTAGCCATATAACTTCCACTGCTAAATTTTCCACACTTTTATATTCTGATTCTGTAATGGATCTTGACACAACATTTTGCTTGCTATAGCTCCAAGACACCAAACATTCTCACAAGAACACACAGTAGACACCCACAGATCTTCTATCATATAAACTGCATGTCCACTTAGCATCAGAATAGCCATTTAAATGTAGCAGAGGACTGGCTCTAAAGTGAAGGCCATAGTCAAGGGTGCCTATGATGTATCTTAAGGAATCTTTTCAATGCTTTCCAGTGCTCATCAGTTGAAACCTGCATAAATTGACTTAAATAATTCACAACAAATCTCAAATCTTGGCCTAGTGAGTGTTAGGTATTGTAGGCACCAATAATGCTCCTGTAAATAGTAGGGTTAGTCATAGGTTTCCCCCGATCTGGGTTTCCCAGAAGTCATAGATGTAGGGCAAGCCTTTGAATTTCCGAGGTCAACCTTTTTGAGTAGTGGAGCAACATAATGTTTATGTGTTACGTACATCCCTGCATCATTTATGTGCACTTCCAACCCCAAAAAGTGTTATACGTCACCCAAGTCTTTAGGGGCAAGCTTGTTGTCCAACTGGTGAACAAACTTTGAAATCAACTTTGAATTGTTACCTGTCATAATAATATCATCTACATACACCACCACATACAACACAATAGTAACATTTCTGAACACAAACAAATATGAGTCACATACGGATCAAACCATGTCCTGGGTGTATTTTTAATCCATACAAGGCCTTTTTGAGCCTACAAACATAGTTAGGTTTCTGTGGATCAACACACCCTTGTGGATGTGGCATATAAACTGTCTCCTGCAAGGGTCCATTCAGAAATGTATTATTCATATCTACTTGCCTTATTGGCCAGTTAAAGAAGACATCAAGAGTAAGTAAAATTCTGATGGTGGCTGCTTTTGCCACTGGACTAAAGGTCTCAGTGAAGTCCACACTATAATTTTGCAAGATTCCCTTTACCACTAATCTGGCTTTATACATCAGAACAGAGCCATCTGGCTTTAGTTTCACATTAAATATCCACCTATTGCCCACCAAATGATGATTACGTGTTGAAGGCACTAGTTCCTAGGTCTGGTTTATACATAAAGTTGCATACTCCTCCTCCATTTCCTTTCTCCATTCTAGAATAGCAAGAGCTTTAGATGCATTGGAAGGTTCAGTAAGAACTGATTGTTGGTCCCAG
This sequence comes from Gentiana straminea, assembly GCA_036785695.1. NCBI lineage: Eukaryota > Viridiplantae > Streptophyta > Magnoliopsida > Gentianales > Gentianaceae > Gentiana > Gentiana straminea. Next base: position 7,268,079 of record JAVUPR010000424.1, on the reverse strand, counting down.
AGAAGGGTAAAGTATAGTCAGATGGGGGGTGGGGTGAATGACTATATTGTGATATTAAAAACTTTAAACCTCAGGAGTTGCAAAAACTTTCTGATGAAAAGCTTTTGTGCAGCGAAAAATTAAAACCCTTCTAAAGTGTATTTTCAAACTATTTAAACAATCAGAGACATATAAAAAATGTACTTAAGGTAAATGCAGAAAGTAAATGCTGTAAGTAAATATCACAAAGTTTATAGTGGTTCAGGGTGGTGTAATCCCTTAGTCCACTCTTCTCCTGTGATGATTGGAGGAATTCACTATTGTCTTTCACCAATACAATAGTATGATTGTCCTTGGCTACACAAGTTTCACAATCTCAAGACTATCACTCCCTGGCTACAAAAGCTTCAGTGACTCAGTCTTCAACACTGCTCATTGAAAAAAAACCTTCAACAGCTATCACAAATGGTTGCAATTCCTTCACAGACGATCTGATTCAATTGCTTCAGTTGGATGTGAATTTGATTCACAGTGGCTTGATCAGACTCAGCATTTGATATAGATTTGATGATCTGCTTTCTGAGTTTGATCTTCTGGATATTTCTTTTTGAGTTCAGAAAGAGGGCTTGTGAAATTTGATAGATTTTTAGCACTTAGAGTTCTTGATTGTTTTCTTGATCGATGTATGTCAACTTTTTCTGTCAATGCCTTTTATTTATAGCCTTGATTTCCTTGATTTGAAATTTCGTCCGTTGGCTATTTAATGAAGAGAATAATCCTTGATTTCATTTGAAATTTCGTCCGTTGGCTATTTAATATGGAGAATAATCCTTGATTTCAGTGATCCAGATTTTCTTCAAACGTTCCTCATAAAATCCGTCATTGATTGATTCTGCATTAATTACCTGATTTGCGCGTTCTGAATCAAATATAGACAGTATACTTGACTTGCCTATTGCTTGGCCGTTTCAGTGAGTCCTTTACTTATCTGCTGGTCACTGGGCTGCTATAGGCTACTGTCAGTCTGCTGCTTCCTTTCTGCTTATACTAATCTGCTGATACAGATGCAGCTGATAGAGTTTTACTTCACTGATCCTTATTTTGCATGAGATCAGTGTACACCATATTTATAAATAGATTTCATCACTTGTAGAATGTATCTTAGACTTATCCAAGGTCATCACATACTTCCATGGTTATAAGTCAGTCCATAAGTCTTCACTTTACTCTGCTGGTACTTGGCTGTCTTCACTCATCTGACCTTCTGTCCTTCAATTCACTGAGTCGTCCTACCAGACTAGTACAATGCTTGTCTGACTGAATTATACAACATGTCAGACTCTAAGTACAAAGCTTATACAGATATTACTAACTTATTTCATGCTTGCTATAACAACTAGTATGGCCTTCATCAAAACAAATAAAATGTTCCTAACAATTTCGTCCTTTTTGATGATGCCAAAACCCTTATAAGCCTGAACATATGTAAATATTTTCATATGAAAAAGAATAAAACTCAGAAATTTTATTCATCCATAAAGGGCAAAAAGATGTTCAAAAGTAAAAACATATTACAGTCTACTTTCTAAGGCCCAGATCTTTCAGGCTTACCACTACCTTCCCCCTTTTTGGTATATAGCATCATGTTTCTCTGCTAGGATCTTGTTTATGGCCTCAGACACTGTGATTATGGTGTTCAGTTGCTTGATAGCATGATTAAGAGTGCTGCCAATTTGCTGAATTTATTGAGAATGAGTGTTCAAGATCTCAACAATATGATTCATCCTGTCATCTATTGCAGTTCCCAGATGTGTTAGCTTTGTATGAACATGCTGGGTAATTTTTGAATTCAATTGAAATAGCAGATCCCTCTGCTTCTCAATTATTATAGCTCAAAGTGGCTCAGTACAGCCTCAATCTTCCGATTCAGTGAAGAGCTTGTGTTTCTCATAGTTTCTTTGAGATTTTCAAGACTTGGAGCTCTTCTTTCCATGTCAACAATCAGGGGACCAATTTTCAGATGAAAAGTTCTGTCTGGAAGGTCAGTGGTAGTATTTCCTTGGGCTGGTGTAGATGCATCAACAAGATCTTCTTCAGCTTCTTCTTCTTCTGCAATCTCCATGTCAGATATTGGATCTTCAGGTACGTGAAAACTCTAAGGAGATTTTTCATCACCTTCTTCTACCACTTCTTCAAATTCTTCAGTGGCCATTCCCCCTTGCTCTGTGCTGAGGATTCTTTTGATGTTCCTACAGCACATGTGTCAGCTGGTGGAGTCCCTTCAGTTGATCCACCGAGCTATAGTTCCTTTGCTGCTTCAGTCATTTGACCGAAATGGAGGAGTGACAGATTGCTATCATAAACTTCCTACCCTTCATGACCATTAGAGTGATGATAATCCTCTTTGTTTTCTTCTTCTTCAGGTGTTGGATGAACTTCTTCATCATTCTCTTACTCTTCTTCATCAGATTGAGGATGGACTTCTTCCTCTGGATCTTCTTCGTCCTCACTTAATACCAATGGTGCTTCCTCATTACTTGGAAAATCCTGAGTTGAGATCCTTTAGTTTGAGATATGGTTCTTCTTCTGAACCCATAGCTGCTGCCCTCATGCTGCTCTCTTTTCTGCCCTGCTGGTGTTTGCAACTTCTTTGACTCCTTGATATAAGTGAACACGGCCTTTGAGTTGTGTGGTTTGAGCAATTTGACAGGTTTGACCTTCATGCAGTCTAGTAGATATTGAAGGGGAATTCCATAGGGATTTTTCTGCTAGAAAATGCCAGGTTTTGCAGATCATTTTTTCTCACCTAGGACTGCTGCATCAGTTTCTGCCTGTATTTGATCCTTGATTCTATTGAAGAAGTAAGTTGCCCAATTGAATTCTAGACCTTGGTAAATAATAGCCATCAATTTTGTTCCAACCTTGGTCATTCCATGCAGTGACCCAAGCTTCCCTTGTATGCACTTGATGATTAACAGACCGAATTCCTCAAAAGGATTCTTGAGATCAGATCTGTTGCAGTTGTACCTCTTGTTCTTTGATGTGGCACGTTTCCTGATTTTCAGCCTGAAAGCGTCATTATCCACATCTATATCTGCCATATTTGCTGAGCCTGTTGATGACAGCCTGAGGAAGCGATTGATCGTTGTCGTTGTTACGATCAGTTCCCTTCCTTTTATGGTGGTGAGGATTTTATCAGGGGTTGGATCACCATCGTCTGAAGTGTGGCTAGCCTCAAATCTTGCATTTTTCCACAACGCAACCATAGTTTCATAACAAAGTCCTCTGATCACGGGGTTAAGAAAAGTCATTAACCCTAAATTTGTACAACCATCCACTAAGCGTTGTGCTTGAGGATCGTTGTTGCATAGGGTGAGATAGTGTTCGGGTCTAAAGAACGACCCGGTGACAATTGCTTCTTTATACTTATTACCATACTTTTTGTTGGAGATGCAGCCATTTCTTAAGAGTTTGAGAGTGAAAATCTTTGAACTTTTTGGAAGAAATAATTTCTGAAATGCAAAGAGGGCGTAAAGAAATTGTGAAAATGTATAAGTGTGGTTTATATAGCCAAACAATTTGAGTGTGAACATGGTTTTGAATATGGTGGGATTTAGTGGAGTAATGTTGTGATTTTGTGTATAAGAAATTGTGGTTATTGAGTGTAGTGGGAGAGTGGATTGAGGTAAGTAATGATAAATTCTAGGAATCGAGGCATTGTCGTCATTCCATCAATTTAAAATGTATTCCCAACGATTTTGTAAAATAAGAACCACATGTGTAATACCCCATAATTAATAATTAAATCCTCTGATTTTGCACATGTGTAAATGATTTATTCATTCACACTCATTTGATAATTATACTTCACCGGTGGAGTGATGAGCTGAGTATGCTGATTACTCTGCCGATCTGTCACTGAGCTGCTTTGTCAAAACTGTTCCTAACAACCGGTGGAGTGAGCTTCGCTGATACCAGTGCCTTACCTGCCAAGTGAGCGCACCCAAAATGACAAAGGTTCAGCCAGCTGGTGAAGTCACTAAGCTGGTTACTCAAGTTAGCTGCTCAAAAGCCTTAGTCCAATTCAATCATTCCTAACTCAGTCCTTAATTTACAAAATCTTTCATGACTGAGTGGCTTTGTGAATGTATTGGCCAATTAATCCTCAGTAGATATGTACTTCAGAGTTACATCTCCTTTTTCAACATGATCTCTGATGAAATGATGTCTTACGTCAATATGCTTTGTTCTTGAGTGAAGTACTGGATTCTCTGTAATTGATATTGCACTGGTGTTATCACTCATGATTGGAATTGTCTGTTCTTCTATTCTATAGTCTCTTAGCTGCTGTCTTATCCATAGTACTTGTGCACAACAGCTACCCGCTGCTATATATTATGCTTCTACTGTTGAAGTGGATATATAATTCTGCTTTTTACTGAACCAAGATACTAGACTGCTGCCTAGCATCTGACAAGTTCCTGAAGTGCTTTTTTTTTTTATTTATTTATTTATTATTATTATCAATTTTGCCTCCATCATAATCTGAGTAATATATTAATTTGAATCCACTATATTTGGATACCAAATTCCCACATTTATTGCGTGTTTCAGATATTTGATGATTCTCTTTGCCGCTAATAAACGAGATTCCTTAGGTTTGAGCTTGAAATCTTGCACAAACTCGTACTGCAAATGCTGTATCAGGTCTGCTTGCAATTAGGTAGAGTAAGGATCCAATAATTCCTTTGTATAACTTTTGATCAACACCCTTCCCATTTTCATCCTTCCCAAGTATAGTTCTTGCACACATAGGTGTTTCAGAAGTTCCACTGGTGTCCATACCATACTTGTTGATTAAGTCTTTTGTATACTTTGCTTGATTGATAAAGGTGCCATTTTTCATCTGTTCATTTGTAATCCTAAGAAGTAGTTGAGTTCTCCCATCATGCTCATTTGGAGTTTGCTTTTCATTAGATTTGCAAAATTTTCACATAACTTCTTATCTTCTGATCCAAATATGATATCATCCACATATGTTTGAACTAGCATGGTGCTTGTTCCATCTTCTAGCTTGAATAGTGTCTTGTCAATGATTTCTTTGCTGAATCCATTGTTGATCAGAAATTGTGACAGTGTCTCGTACCAGGCTCTAGGTGCATGTTTAAGTCCATAAAGTGCCTTTTTGAGCTTGTATACCTTATCTTCTTTTCCCCTGATCTGAAAAGCAGGTGGTTGTTCAACATATACTTCTTCCAAGAGTCCATTCACAAATGCACTATTTACATCCATTTGATAGACTTTGAAGTCTTTGTGAGCTGCAAAAGCTAGGAAAAGTCTGATTGCTTACAATCTTGCTACTGGTACAAAGGTTTCATCATAATCTATGCCGTGTGCTTGTGAATATCCTTTTGCTACCAGTCTTGCCTTGTTTCTGACAATTGATCCTTGTTCATCTATCTTGTTTCGGAACACCCATTTTGTTCCAATGATGTTGGCCATGTCTGGTCTATCAACAAGTTCCCAGACTTTATTTCTCTCAAATTCATTGAGTCTTCTTGCATGGCTGTAATCCAATCTGCATCTTGGATTGCATCATCTATTGTCTTTGGTTCCACCTGTGATAGAAAACAAGTTAACATGCTTTCTAGTTGTCTTTAGGTTCTTACTCCTGCATGAACATCTCTAATGACTTGTTCTTTTGGATGATCTCTAAGCAAATTAAAATCAGGTTGAAGTTGTGCTTGATTTGATGCTTCTTTTGTGCCTGGTTGTACATCATTTTCTGGAGTTTGAATTGGTGACTCCGCTGGAGTGATAACATGTTCATTTTTGTGATTTTCAATAGAGTGATTTAGAATAGTGTCTGATACTGTTGTATCCATATAGACTTGTCTTTGTGTAGGTTCTTCTTCAAGTGTGTGTAAGTCTTTACCATTAGTGTTTGGTTCATCGAACACTACATGAACTGATTCTTCAATCACCAAGGTTCTCTTGTTTAGTACTCTAAAAGCTTTCAAAGTCTAAAAAGGGTTTTATAAGATTCAAAAGGTCCGTTGAGCGCCTTTCCAATTCCAGAAGACGGACGGAATCATAGGATTGTTCCTCGAGGCAAATAATTTTATGCATTACTCGTCTGGGTGATCGACACCATACTCTATTCTCGTTAGATGATACACACTAGCTAACAGCCCGCCCGGCGCTACATCATAGGCGTATTGGGAGAAAAAATTTGGAGCCTAATCGTTTCATTTTCAAAAAAGCACTATGAGTCAGACTCCATAGAATTGGATCAATCCCCTGAGCTTCATTCTTTTCTAATTTTATAAATTCTAATTATTATAAGATATATTGAATTTTGAAATAATAATATTATAATAACATAACAGGTACAAACTGCTGTAGCTGGATCCTTCGGAACCACAAGAATCCTTAGCTAGAATAGGATTCCAACCCAGCACCTTTCTTTTTGAGTATCTTAGTAAGAGGGGCAAGGGTTAAGGATTTACCCAAATGTATGTAACTGATTCTTGTTCAAAACAAAACACTTAGATCCAAACATATGTAAGTGAGATATGTTAGGTTTTCTTCCACTCCTTATTTCATAGGGTGTTTTCCCATGAAGTTTATTGATGATAGATCTGTTTTGAGTGTAACATGTTGTGTTTGATGCTTCAACCCAAAATCTTGTTGGTAAGTTTGCTTTTGATATCATTGTTCTAACAACTTCTTTAAGTGTTCTGTTTCTTCTTTCTGCTACTCCATTATGTTGTGGAGTTCCTGCTGCCGATAGTTGATGTAGTACTCCATTTTCTTCACAGTAGGTTCTGATTGCTTCATTTAGGAATTTTGTGCCTCTATCTGATCTTATCTGGATAATATTCAGTTCCTTTTTATTCTGAATTCTTCTCAATAAATTTGGTAATTTCTTGAGAGTTTCTTTTTTCTTGTTCATAAATATGGTCCAGGTGTACTTTGAAAAGTCATCAACCACTACTAAAGTGTACTTATTTCCAGTTACACTTACTGGTGTGACTGGTCCAAATAGATCTATATGCAACAGATGTAAGATTCTTGTTGTTGATTGATGTGGCTTTGACTTGAAGGAGCTTTTGATCTATTTTCCTTTCAGTCAAGCATCACAAAGACTCACTTTCTTGAATGTGATGTCTGGTAGGCCTTCTACTAATTTTTTCATTGATAACTTGTTGATTGTCTTGAAATTCAGGTGAGTCAGTCTTCTGTGCCAAATCCATCTAGGTGATTGATTGTTGTTCTTGACAAGCAGACATGTTTCTGCTTTTGCTGTCTTCCAGTCTACCACATACATGTTGTCCTCTCTTTTTTCCTGCAAGTACAACTGTGTTGGTTTGTTTATGAATCACCTTGCAACCTTCTTTGTTGAAGTGCACATTGTAGCCTTTGTCACAGAATTGACTAATGCTTAGATGATTGAAATTCAATCCTTTGACATATGCCACATTCTGAATCTTCAGGTTGTTCTTTAACATAGTGCCTTCCCCCTTAATCTTGCCAGTTTTTTTCCTCCAAAGGTAACTTTGGGTCCATCAAAAGCTTTGAATTCAGTCAGCCATCCCTTATTTCCTGTCATATGTCTGGAACATCCACTGTCTATGTACTAGACATCCTACAAAACAAATTAAGCAAGTTTAGGTACCCAACACTGTTTGGGTCCATTCCTGTTAGCAGCCAGGCCTCCTACTCCAAGTGTGTATCCAAAAGATTTTCTCCTTGGAGGGTTGAAGTCGTCAACCTCAAATGTATAAGGCATGGCAGAATAGCTTCTAATAGGTTTACTAAAATTACTCTAATACATTTCTCTACTTTTTGGTGTCTTAGCATCCTGTTTCACTTTCCAAAACACAGAAGATGACTTGTTTTCATATTGGCTTTGTATGAAATGATTTTCTCTTGTATTTTGGAGGTGGAACATTCTGATCATCATTTGAGGGGTAAAGTCTGCCCTTACCTTTTAGTATACATTTGCCCTTAGTAGGATGGTAAGATGATTTACTTTGTTGTTTCACTACACTGGTTTTTGACTTCACTGGTGCAGGATGAGTAGTTGAAACTATGGTCTGTCCTTTTCTGAATTTAGGTCCAGTTTTGGTCCTTAGTTCAGATCTGTGTTGGCCATTGTTTCTTTTCTCATATTGACTATTATAGCCAAGACCAGATCCAAACCTTTTTGGGGGTTTGTAGGCTGGTGCATTGAATGGTGCAGTGGTGGCCTCAGCTGGTAGGGAAGTTTCCTTAGCTGGTCTATTAGCACCAGACAAGTGATTATCTGTTGCTTATTAACCAGCTGAGTGTACTTTCTTACTAGTTGATTCAACTTTTAATTTGTCCAGTTCTTTCTTTAATCTTTTATTTTCCTCTCTCAGATTCTTACATTCTTGTTCAAGAATTTAATGAGTTGTTTGGATTCCTTCAAATCTACTCAAGAGATTTTGAATTAGATTTGCAGAGTCTAATGGGAAAATAGAGGATTGTGTAGTGTCAGATGAGGACGTATTAGATGAACATGAACTAGATAGTACCTCTGTTTCTTCAATTTCCTTTGGCATTAAACATAAACAAGCTTTGTCAATGTCTGAGCTGGTGCCTCCACTGTCATCTAAGTTATTACCAGATGATTCTGCTGTATCACTTTCACTGTTGGTTTCAGCCTTTAATGCTTTCCTGCTATTCCTTTTGTCTGACGACTTGTATCTCTTCTTTTCTTCATCTTTGTCTTTTTCTTCTGGACAATCAGTCTTGAAGTGTCCTTTCGTTTTGTAGTTGAAGCATCCGAGTTCATCATCCTTTTTCTTGAAGTCTTTGCTGGATGAAGTCTTGTCTTTGGATGAAGAACTTCCCTTGTACTTCCTTTTATTGAATATGTCAAATCGTTTAATCGGTAAAGCAATCTGCTCCTTTAGTTCTTGAGTCTCTTTATTGGCCGAGTCAGCTGCTTTACTTTGCTGGGGTGCAACCAGTGCACTGGCCTTGTGTGGCTCTACTAGTGCACCATCTTCACTGTTTAACTCAAATTCATAAGGTTTCAGTTGAGACATCAGTGTTAGGGTGTCAGTATTGTCAAGATCCATTGCGCCCTTGAGTAATGATGTGATGATCTTCCATCTTTCTGGTAGACCTCTAAGAATCTTTAGGCAAACTTCTTTTTGAGGATATGTATGCCCAAGTTGTTGTAGTTCACTAATAATACTTTAAACTCTATTATCCATTTGATCAATGGATTCACCAGTCTTCATTTTGAAATTTTCCAATTTCTGTTTAGCAACATATACTTTATTTTCTTTGACTGTCTCTGATCCTTCATTGACAAGTGCCAATTTGTCCCACATTTCCTTTGCTGTTTAACAATCTTTGATCCTCACGAACATATTGCTGTCAAGAGTTTTCATTATCATATCTTTGGCAACAAAGTCTAGATTTGCTCTCTTCCTATCATCTTTGGTCCAGTCCTTCTTTGGTTTTTCAATATGTTTAGCTTGATCTGGGCATGTGGTTTCCACAGTCATGATCATGATAGGGCCATCATTAATAACATCCAGCATCTCCTCATGAGTTGTTGCAAGATGAGATAACATTCTTATTTTGTATTCATCAAAATTGTAAACATTGAAAACAGGAATTTTAGACATAAAGTTTGAAGACTTCATAATGAAATTATGTAAGAGATACTTAAAACTTTTGAAAATACTTTTTGAAAATAGTGATCTCCTTGTTACCAGAAATCAGATCTGAACAGGTTATGACACAAAGAACTCTACTCTGATACCAATTGTTGAGCCTAGAGAAGGGTGAAATATAGTCAGAGGTGGGGTGGGGTGATTGAATATATTATGAGTTTAAAAACTTTAAACCTCAGGAGATGCAAAAACATTTCTGATTAAAAGGTTTGTGCAGCGGAAAATTAAAACAAATCTAAAGCATATTTTCAAACTATTTAAACAATCACAGACATATAAAAAATGTACTTAAGGTAAATGCAGAAAGTAAATTTTGCAAGTAAATGACACAAAGTTTATAGTGGTTCAAGGTGGTGTAATCCCTTAGTCCGCTCTTCTCCTATGATGATTGGAGGAATTCACTATTGTCTTTCACCAATACAATAGTATGATTGTCCTTGGCTACACAAGCTTCACAATCTCAACACTATCACTCCCTGGCTACAAAAGCTTCAGTGACTCAGTCTTCAACACTGCTCCTTGAGAAAAAATCCTTCAGCAGCTATCACAAACGGTTGCAATTCCTTCTCAGACAATCTGATTCAATTTCTTTAGTTGGATGTAAATTTGATTCACAGTGGCTTAATCAGACTCAGTACTTGATATAGATTTGATGATATGTTTTCTGAGTTTTATCTTCTGGATATTTCTTTTTGAATTCAGAAAGAGGGCTTATGAAATTTGATAGAGTTTTAGCACTTAGAGTTCTTGATTGTTTTCTTGATCGGTGTATGTCAACTTTTTTTGTCAATGCCTGCTATTTATAGCCTTTATTTCCTTGATTTGAAATTTCGTCCGTTGTCTATTTAATGCGGAGAATAATCCTTGATTTTTCCTTGATTTAATTCTCCTTGATTTCAGTGATCCGGATTTTCTTCAAACGTTCCTCATAAAATCGTCCTTGATTGATTCTGTATTAATTGCTTAATTTCCTTAATTTCCACGTTCAGAATCTAATGTAGACAGTATACTTGACTTGCCTATTTTTTCACTTGGCTGTTGCTTGGCCGGTTCAGTGACTTCTTTACTTATCTGCTGGTCACTAGGCTGCTGTCAGTCTGCTGTTTCCTTTCTGCTTATACTAATATGCTGATACTGATGCAGCTGATAGAGCTTTACTCCACTGATCCATATTTTGTGTGAGATCAGTGTATACCATATTTAAAAATAGATTTCATCACTTGTATAATATATCTTAGAATTATCCAAGGTCATCACAAACTTCCCTGGTTATAAGTCAGTCCATAAGTCTTCAATTTACTCTCGGTACTTGGTCTCTTCCACATCGTTTGTCCTTCAATTCAGGTTTTGGGTTTGAAGATACCATATTGGGATCTGGTTTGCATACGATGAAGTTGTGTAGGAGGTTTGGTTTTTGGTTGAGGTGGTGAAGGATTAGGGATTTATGGACTGGTAGGGACATCATTTGGGATGGTTAAAAAAAGAGTGAACATGTTATTAGAGAAAGAATCTTTTGAAGGTGAAGAGGTCTTGTTTGTGTTTGGTGTGGATGCAGGAATGGATGAGGATGAATTATTAGTTGAAATAAAGATTAAAGATATGGATGGAGAAGTGACATTGAAAGTACTATTATTGTTTTTGTTAGGTACAAGAATCTCATCTTTATCAAATGCTACACTTTAGGAGGAACTTGGTAAGGCTGGTATTGGTTCAGACAGCTAACTAGTCCAAATGGTGTAAACACGGTCAGATATTGGTTCTATGATCGCAGCTCTTTTGGTCCCAACTTAAACCCTTCTTTGAAAGGAAAGTCATGCTCATTAAATATCACATCCCTAGACATGTATATTCTTCCAGATTCATCAAGACACTTATAGCCTTTGTGATTAGGGCTCACACAAAGATAAACACACTTGCTAGTATGGTACTAGAATTTATTTGTCTGATAGGGTCTTAAGTGAGGGAAACAAGCACGGCCAAAATCACGTCTCGTAGTGTTGTCAGACTTTTTACCAAACAACACTTCAAAAGGACACTAGTTTTTGAGTGCCTTAGTTGGAATAATATTAATGATCCCAACAACTTCGAGAAAACTATGCCACCAAAATTTTAATGGGGCTGAAGGTTGAGCTAGGAGAGTAAGACCTAATTTAGTGATGTGCATGTGTTTTCTCTCAGTCCTAGCATTCTAAGAGTGTGTGTGTGTGGGCAAGGATGACTAAAGGCTATGCCATTTTGAGCAAGAAAGTAACGGAAGGGTCTGTATTCCCCTCACCCCCCAATCTGATTGAATGCACTTGATTTTTTGGATAATTGGTTTTCAACAAGAGTTTTGAATTGGGCGAAAGTGGACTAGGCTTCAGAATTGTGTTTGAGTGGGTATATCCAAGTAAATATGGAGTGTTTATCAATGAAATGCATGTAATAACTAAAACCTTCTGAGGTCTTCATTGAGGTAGGACCCCAAAGGTTTGTATGAATCAAATCAAGAATGTGATCATCATTAGATTCATCTAAAGTAAATGGTAACATATGATTCTTTCCAATCTGACATGCATCACAAAACTTTAGATTCACATTAATCAAAGGGATATTACAATTGCTTAAAACCTTTTAAAAACCTCACAAGAGGGGTGGCCAAGTCTCATATGCCACACATTCGGATCTAAATTGAATTTAACTATAGAGCCTACAAAGCATTGGGATCTCGGGTTTCTAGAAGTAGCAAATTTGGATTGACGGGAGCCTTAGGGACTGTTTATTTGGTTCCAAAATTTGATAAAGACCATCCATAAGAGTACCTTTCTTCAGGAAATTGCTCATGTTCTCTTGTCCTTCACAATACAATAATAGGAGTTAAATTCAACAATAACATTATTATCCCTAGTCAAAGAAGACACACTCAATAGGTTTTTGGTAATACTGGGAACATGTAACAATGAATTCGTGTATATGGGATCAATATGAGTGTTCATGGATTTAGCCAATATGTTTAATGGGAAGACACTCATCATTCCCACAACAATCCATTTGAACCTATAAAACCAAAACTAAGATGCATGTTATTCAAATCATAAGTCACATGGTTAGTAGCACCAATATCTAGATACCAAGATGGATCACCAACAATATGAAGACCAACCATATAAGCAGATGGTTGTCCAGGGGGAGGCTTAGTGACATTGTTTTTGAAGGTATGATCAAATTGTACCAATATGAAGTTACAGTATTCCGAGTCCTACTACACAGCCGACACACCATTTTAGCATGATTTCCTTTATTCCCATGATTAGGACCTCTACCACACTCTACCCGAAACCACACCATTTTAGCCCAATTTCCTTGATTCCCATAGAAATGAAGTGTTAAATTGGTTTATTGAGAAAGTGAGGTTTTAAACGATGTCTTCGCAAAGTTTGAGGTTTTTTTATGTTTTATCGTCAATTTCTATTTATGTGGATATTATCACGCTTTGCGATGTTTTTGATGCCTTGCGGATATACAATGTGGATGTTAAAGAGGTTTAAAAGATGTTTTCATTGAGGTTTTATATGAAAGGAAGGATGAAGAAGGAGTTCAAAATCGAGGCTGGACTGGCGTCCAGATTCATCAAACTGGCGTCCAGGGTGAGCTAGAGTGAACTGGCGTCTGATATGAGTGGACTAGCGTCCATATGATGTTAAATTGGACAGGATTGGATCAAAATCAGTGGACGAGCGTTCAAAATAAAGGAGGACGGGCGTCTGATCCAGCTCGGCCCGACTCGAAGTTTTTATGCAGAGTGGACTGGCGTCCAGACCCTATGGATGGGCGTCCACGGCACCGCCTTTGCTGAAACCGACCTAAAAACTTATAAATAGACGCGTTTTCTGCAACCCTAGACACACAATTCGATCCCTGGCCGCCCCAGGCCCTTGGGGGCGCCCTAGCTGCGTTTTCCCACCATCATAAACATCTTTTTATCTTCTTTTTATTCATATGATTTGTATCCCAACGATGAGCTAAGGCTAAGCCTAGAACGAGCTTTGTGAAGCCAATTCTCAGCAGCGTTTTGATTTCAAATCTTGGATGGTTTTGTGAGTTTTTATTAAAGTTGCATCTTTATTATGTTTAATTTGTTTTTATGCAATTGTATCGATGGATTGTTGCATGGTTGATGTTTAACGTTGATGAGATTCGTTGTTAGACCTAGATCACCGTAGTAAAGATTGGACTTTTAACCTAAAAATAACGAGAGTTGATTTGGTTGAATTTCTAGGTTGCTAGATTGAGAAATTTTACACCTTGGTTTGAGAGCGTTAATCTGTGAGATCGAAAGATAGAAGATTAATAGGCGAATTATCTACGAGAGTAGAAATTCATACCTTTGATAGGTGAACCACATCTTTATTAAATCTTCACTAAACAATCTAGGGTAGTAATTGAGAGTTGCGAGATAGGTGGATCATAGTTCGTTCTTCGTTAAAATTAATTGAAATCATCTTTGCGCCTTGTTCTTCGTTGTTATCTTAGAAGTTTATTTTCTTTTTAGTTTATAGATTAGAGTTATTTTCGTTCGCAATCATCTTTCCTGGCTTTGGACTGACAATCCTCTGTCCAGTTTATTTTATCGTTTTTAGTTTCGTTTTAGTAGTAACAACCTTAGGAAAATTAATGAACTAGATACCCCGATTCCCTGTGACCGACTCCGGTATTAATCGCTATACTACGATCCCTACACTTGGGGAATACCGGATTTATAAATATTATTACTTGTTATTTTTCATTGCAAAAATCCGTGACAAGTTTTTGGCGCCGTTGCCGGGGAATCGGTACGGTTGTGTAGTTTCTATTAATTTTTCTGTTTTTGTTACGAATTTTTCGTAGATAGGTTTCTGTTTCTATCCTCTCTAGTTTCTACATTGATTCGGGGACATCTGAGGTTGAATTATCTGACTCCACGTTTTTAACGATCGAACTTTTGGATAAAAGGGATCGTTTTAGCACTCGTTAGTATTTTGGCCGTAACTTTCGGCTCGAGTGTCCGTTTGGCGTGCAGGACCCCACTTCGGAAAGCTCGTTCCGACGCCGACGACGTGGTGAATAGCCAGAGGCCGTTTGACACCGTTTTCGAGGTCAAAATCCACTGTTTTCCCTTCCATTTTGGGCTCAGAAGATTTCAACACGTTTTTCTCCCTTTTATCGGTTTCTTGTTTTCTGTTTTAAATTTTTCATAGGTAGGTTTCTGTTTCTGTTTCCGTTCTTTTTCTGTTTCTTTATCTTTTCTTAAAAAATAAATAAAAAATAAAAAAACAAAAAATGTCATCAACTGGGATTATGCAAGATCAGAACGCCATGCTGAAACAGCAGATGGAAGCTCTTCAAATGTCGCTTAATCCTATGAATCAGACCCCGTCTTTTCCACAGAACACACAAGTTCTATTATGTGGAAGATGTTGTCGACCTGGCCATGCTGTTGGCCAGTGTCAATTTCTTTCCCCTCCTGCGTATCGAGTCAATTCTTTCCAAAATCAGGGAAATTCAATCTAGTCACATGTCAAAATTGTGACAATGTGGGACACACTGCTCGTTTCTGTCCTATGAGTGGACAGAACGCTGAAGTAAATGCTTCCTGTGGCCAGCAGTATTAGAGATTTAATAATCAGTTCTCTGGCCAAAGCAATTTTCAGAATCAGGGTTTCAATTCTCAGAATCTGAATTTCTATCAAAACCCGAACTTCGGTCAGAACCAAAATATCAATTTTTCCAATCAAAATCAATGGTTCGATCAGAACAGTCCCGATCCTATGTTTCAAAGTCAGTCTAGCCAATCTTTCCCGCAGAACTTCCAAAACTCTCAAGGCCCCTTGCACTTGAATGATATCCAAGCTGAATGGAGCTCCTTCCGGGAGGAGCAGAACAGGACACTCAAGAATCTTGAGAGACGGCTCAGGCAAATGGCTCAAGACCAAGGCATTGACCTAGCTCCCACACTTCCTTATGATAGAGAAGAGGACAATGCCATGAACTTAGGATCCGGCATTCAATTCAGTGGTCCCCCAAAAGTAGAAGTGTCAAGTTTAATGGATTCATCTGTCTTTGGATCCGATGCTCGTATACCCTCAACTTATGAGAATTCTTACGGACATGGATTTAATAATGTTCAAGTGAGATGTTCGTATTGTGGTGGAAACCATTATGAGGCTCAGTGCAATGAAGGATATTCACCCCACCAATGGAATACTAATAGCAATTAAGATGAAAGTTATGAGAATCCACTTCAACCTAACTATGCATCCACATACAATGGTGGAGAAGAGGCTAGTGCTATGAATGTAAGGTCCGACACTCAACTTAGTGGTTTCCCTGTTCTGGATGAGAGTACTCAGGTGGCTGCTCCCCTGAGAAATAAAGAATTTAGTGGAAGTCGGGAGGCTGATCTCCTGACTGGTAAGGAAGGTGGAAACGAAGTAGATGATCATATGTCTAGAATGAAGGATGAAGAAGTGAAAGAACCTGAAGGGATAGACCTTTACCTTCCTCTCCAGAATGTTATGCATCTAGACAAGTGCACTCCTAAAAATCCTTGGTATGCTTCCATCGTAAACTACCTTCATTCCCAATATCTTGATCCAGAAATGTCTTATCAGGAGAAGAAGAAGTTCTTCTTGGATATGAAAACTTTCGTTTGGGATGAACCTTACCTTTTCAAGATTTGTAAAGATGGTTTGCTGAGAAGATGTGTTCCAGAATCTGAGCAACGCGATATTATTGAGCAGTGTCACAGTGGACCCACTGGAGGTCACTTTGGTCCTTGGAAAACCGTTGCTAAGATCTTCCAATCCGGTTTCTATTGGCCTACGATCTTTAAAGATACAGAAGCTTTCTGTAAAGCTTGTGATAGGTGCCAAAGAACCGGTACTCTGACAAGGCGTTTTGACATGCCTTTGAAACCCATCTTAGAATGCGAAGTCTTTGATGTACGGGGTATCGATTTTATGGGACCATTCCCATCATCCTGTGGTAACAAATACATCTTAGTCTGCGTGGATTACGTGTCGAAATGGGTAGAGGCTCAAGCCACTCCTCACAATGATCATAAGATGGTCATGAAATTTCTAAAGAAAAACATCTTCGTGAGGTTTGGATGTCCACGTGCCTTGATCAGTGATGAAGGGACGCACTTCTGCAACCGACCCCTAGAGAAAGTTCTTGAGAAATATGGTGTCCGGCACAAAATTGGCACACCATACCATCCTATGACTAGTGGTCAGGTTGAGAGAAGCAACCAAAGTTTAAAGAAGATCCTGGAGAAAACAGTTAACAGTCATAGAAAAGACTGGAGTCTAAAGTTGGATGATGTACTATGGCCGTATCGAACTGCCTATAAGACCCCCATGGGTACATCACCCTATCAGATGGTGTATGGAAAATCATGCCACTTGCCAATCGAATTAGAGCATAGAGCGTATTGGGCCATTAAGTTTTTAAACTTCGATTCCCAATCTTGTGGAAAACATCGATTGCAACAGTTGCATGTGTTAGACGAATTCAGACTCCAGGCCTACGAAAGTGCCAGGATCAGTAAGGAAAAGACGAAACTCCTTCACGATGCTAAAATTAAGAAGAGAGAATTCCAAGTTGGGGAACAAGTTTTATTGTACAATTCCAGGTTACATCTGTTCCCTGGTAAGCTGAGGACACGATGGTCCGGTCCCTTTGAAATTCTCCAAATCATTCCTGGAGGTGTTTTAGAACTAAGAGGTTATGGTGACCAGCCGTTCAGAGTGAATGGTCAAAGGTGTAAGCATTATATCGGTCAACCCAAAGAGAAGC
This sequence comes from Gentiana straminea, assembly GCA_036785695.1. Taxonomy (NCBI): domain Eukaryota; kingdom Viridiplantae; phylum Streptophyta; class Magnoliopsida; order Gentianales; family Gentianaceae; genus Gentiana; species Gentiana straminea. The sequence continues at coordinate 7,250,569 of JAVUPR010000424.1, read as the reverse complement.
TCGTGATTGTTCACTTCCTCGACATCCTCGGGTGTGGTACTCCCGAAGTCAATGAGTTTGACGAGTTTTCGCCCGATTTGTTTTCCGAGAGTGACGGCGGTGGTCCAAGTAGAGGAAGTTCGGTCGGTAGTTGGGATATGGAAGAGTTTAAACGGGAGGCACGAGTTAAAGAGAAGATTGAAGAAGAAGAAGTCGCGATGGGGAAAATTAAGAATGTTTGGAAAGCGAGAAAGAACTTGACCCCATGTGTGAGATGTTGTTTCGTAGCCACACTAATGACCAGAGCTTACACGAAGTAGTGGCCGGAAGGAAGATTAAGTGGCCTGATCCAGGCTGAATAGTACATGTGTCTAGCCAAAGACACTAAAGAAAGGCGCTTATTGGGAGGCAACCCAATAATAAGAATAGTTTTTTTTTTATTATTATTTTGGTTTATTTTGTTTTTGTTGAATAAGGGGGGCTAGGTCTGTCTTGTGTCGTCTAGGTTTTTGGTGTCGGTTTCTGTGGTTAGGTAACTTGCATTTTCGTAATTTGAAAAATCCATGTGATTCCTTCCTTCCTGCCGATGTTACATTTGTGCACTACTTTTCACATAGATTCGGTTTTTGTCAATTTTTGCATTGCTTATGCTTTGTTCCATGATAATACCTTGTCTATCATCTTTTATGCCCCTACCCCCGAGGTCCGTCTTGTTTTGTTTTTTTCATGTGTGCAGGGTATTTGCGATAGCACTTGTGAGCTTTCAGATGACGCCAGTTTTCCGGTGGATGGTCCACAGTTTAGTGATTTCTTCAGGCATTTCTGGATATGACTTGCTACCACTTCCAGAATTGCCACCTTCGAACGACAAATCAGCTAAGTTTTTCTTCTTCTGCACAACATGAGTACATGTTATAATTTAAGTGTGGGGGAGGGATTGGTTGTACCTACAATGTGTTTAATTTATTATGCTCACCACCGTTCTTCAAGAATTCAGAAAATTTTCGAATTTTTAAAAAAAAATCCGTTCCTAAAACCTCCATTGCCTCTTCCTCTATTGGATGAAAACTGAGCATTTCCTTGATTATCTTATATGAAAACTTTGTCACCAGCAAGCATGACAAAAGGTTGGTGGTTTTCTATGGTAGAATTGCCATTCAACGTAGATATCAATCTCACATGTGTTATTAGTTGGGGCTGCACCTCTTGCCAACTCATAGACCCAGCTCGAAGCAGTGATGTTCACAATGGTTGATTCATAGTCACGATCCAATCCTCCAAGAGTTGCCAAGATTCACTCTTATTTGCTTATGGGTCACCAAACAACTGTAAGTTTATCGGAAAAACCTTTCATCTCCACCAAGTAATCAGTCATGGATTTTTCCCCTTTATAAGATTTGGTTAAGGCAATCTTTATACTCCAGCATTTTAGTTGTTAAAAAGGGTCTCGAGTGTTTGCCGCAATTTCTTGAGCGGTGCCACAACCTACAACCTCAAGTAACGCCCGCTCGGTCATGGATCTAAGAAGCCAACCCTCTAGTAGTTAATCCATATCATTCCACGACAACCTTGTTGAGTAGTTGAACAACACAATGTTTCGTGTTGGGTACAACCTTGTATCATCTCTGTGCACTTCCAACCGCAAAAAAGTGTGATACATCACCCATGTCTTTAAGGGAAAACTTGATGTCTAACTGGTGAACAAACTTTGTATTCAACTTGTTACATGTCACAAGAATATTATCTACATACACCAGCACATACAACACATTGATAAGTAAGATTTCGCAATCCGGCTCGATCAAATACAATTTATAGAAACTCGAAACCTTAGGCAAAACTCACTTTCTAACTGGCAGTGAACCGGGTCGATCGTAGGTAGTGCGTTCAGAGTCCGAGGTCGATCCCATGAGGAGATTGAGTCAAATATTAAACTTGTGTTAAAATCAGAGGACAAAGAGTATATGAACAAGACAAAAGATCGAAGCTTTTATTATTTCACGGCATAAACAAGGATCTGAATCAAGACTTTTATCCAGAGTAAATTTCATCAAACTAATGATCTACACAATCAAAACCATATTGAGAGAAAACAAATCGAAATCAGGAAACTCACAATAATGAAGATCAAAACATTGTAGATCAAGACTTTTGAATCCCAAATCAGCAAAAGATATCAACCTTTAATTCATACAATGACCCCAGGAACGAACTCCACCAATCTATCGATCGAATATCGTATTCTACTATATATACAAAAATCTAAACTAAGAAATTGAAATACGGAGCCAAGTCCAGAGCTCTAATCCGACTATTTAGATGTCAACATGTCATAACAACCGCCGAAGCGGCTGGATTGAGCACCTAAGCTGGCTTCGAACTCAGTCCAAGCCAATAAAAATCAGAATATATGTTTTCTTAGGTTTAGATGCCCTTAAATAGGCAAAAATCGCGGCTTTGACCTAGTTGGGCCGACCAACTCAACCCATTTGACTTGTCTTCAGTAAATCATCAATAACTTTCTGTGTAGAGCTCCGATTTGAATGATTCAAGATGCGTTGGAAAATCGTTCAATTACCTACAACTTTTATGAAGATAAATTGACCAGAAAATGCCTCCAATACGGGTAAAAGTAAAGATTAATGGACATGTATGGTGAATACTGCTGTCGGGGCCAAACGAGCGTTTGATCCAAGGTGGACGCTCATCTGCCTGGAGATCTGATTCTTGATTAGGGTTTCTCCTTCCATGAACGAACGTCTGGCCTGCCTTGAACACTAGTTTGTCTTATATGAGCTTTCTTGATTCGGGCTGAACCCATCCAAACGCTAGTTTGGGGGTAATTTGCACTCTCGTCCGTCTGAAAATCTAACTTTCAGAATCAAGTGCTGATTCTGTGAACGCCCGTTTGAACTGTCCAAATGCCAGTTTGGGTAGAGCTTGATTCAAACGCCAGTTTGGGGTAGGGAAAACGCCAGTTTGCCTTGATTTTGCTCCAAATTTGATTTTCCTTCACTTTTATGCTACCTTTGTGCCACGATCATGTTTCGCCTTCCAAAACATTGCCTTCCGGGTCCTCGAGTCACCAAAGTCCTGCAATAACATGTACGAACGAATACCATGCATAATTCTGCAAGACAAAAGTGCTCGGAAAAGAGCTAACTATCGTTGAAAAGGCGGAGTTTACTATCGATGTGACAGTTTAACTCCCCGTGCGTATAACTCTCGATATTACTCTTAAACAGGTCTAGAACTACCCAAAACATGCCAATAAAGTAATAACCAGGGCAGATTCACATACAAAAGTGCAGTGAAGTTGACTCCCATCACACATCAATACCATTTCTAAACAAAAACATATATAGACGAGTCACATTCAGACATCTTGAAACCCAAGTTTATCATTTGTTTTTCGTTTGTGACTCATCTCTATTTGTGTTCAGAAATGGTACTGAGGTGTTGTATGTGCTAGTGTATGTAGATGATATTCTTGTGATAGGTAACAATTCAAAGTTGATTTCAAAGTTTGTTCACAAGTTAGACATCAAGTTTGCCCTTAAAGACTTGGGTGATAAATCACACTTTTTTAGGTTAGAAGTGCAGATAAACCACCCATCATAGTGGATAAGGGGCAATTCCTAATAATATGATCATCAAGTTTATGGCCCTTGATAATAGGAAGGATGGTTTACTGCCACAACAAGTAATTGTTCCGATCAAGTTTGACGGAACACGTCTGAGTATGATGACCAATGAAAGGGCAGTACATGCGGTCATCGGAGCAAACATCGGCATGGTGGAGCCGGAGAATCGGGGAGCAAGATTTGTACCACCAAAGCTGGGTACAAATATGGAGGTCGGCATTCCGGCACCATCGAGAAAAGTAGGAAAGAACAAAGCCAGTCTGGAGGCAGCTCCATAGCTTGACAGCGTCGGAATGGGTATTCCTAAGGATGGAACGGTATTAATGGATCCGGAGCTGGAGGTGGTGATGCTTGGCACATCATTCACAGCTATAGAGAAAAGAGTAGCCGTCGTGGTGATGGCGGAGAGCGGCAGTGCGCTCTCCTCTCTGATACCAACAAAGGAAAAGAAGATAACCAGAATCTATTGCATTTGTTTCTTAGATACATTACACAAATACATTCTAGACATTAATACTACCACAATGAGAATCTATCTCCAACAAATATAACAACCTTGACATGTGACTCCACTTACTACTAGACACATGTCATACACACACTACACATAATATTCCATTGTCTAATAGTATTCAGTTGAGGTAAACATGTCTTGTATATTCATGTGAGATGTTCTCAGCTGATTTTGGTGATCACGTTTGGAATCTAATGCTCACATCTGGCCAGCTTTGAGTTTGAATCTAGTTACATCTGGTTGTTCTTTGTATGTTCTCTATGAAGACTACATCTAGGGGTATTTTAGGAAAATACTCAGTTGGACATTATGGCAGAAAGTGTTAGGTTCCCAAGGCTATAATTACTAGTAGATATTGTGACATATGTGTAATCTTATGTGCATAATACAATATTCCTCTTTCCTTCCGTGGATAAGTCGCTACATTGCCGGATATCACATCAAACATGCGTTTCTTAGTTTCTGTTCTTGTTTAATTTTATGATTATTGATTATGTTTTCTTGGTTCTTCTTGCAATATGTTACAACAAACTGATATTAGAGCAAGATTTCCGAGAATTTTCACAATCCATTTTGAGCAAGGTTGATCGGCTCCGAGTTCGTATTTGCGCTAGGTTTTGGAATCAAGGCTTGTTCTCCTACTAGAAGGATGTCTGCAATTAACATGAAAGTCGATAAGTTTACAGGTAGAAACATCTTCTATTTATGGCAGACCATCATGCGTGCCTTGTTAAAGCAACAAGGGATATGAGCTTCATTGACGAGGACAACGGATACCAGATCAACTGAGATGGCCTGTTTGGAAGAGAAGGCACATTAAACCATCATGTTGTGTTTGTCTGATGATCTTATCACAAAATTTGACGAAGAGGATACTATAGCTAGGCTGTGGTTGAAGTTTGACAGTATGTATATGACAAAATCTCTAACCGAAAAGTTTTTGTTGAAACAACGTCTGTTTAGTGTTCGGATGCATGTAAGGAATCAACCGAGAGGTCATCTTGATCAGCTGAACACAAAATTGTTGGATCTCAGGAATATTGATGTTAAGATTGAAGATGAGCATGCAACTTTGATTCTGCTGGTGTTATTGCCTGCATCATATGAGAATTTTGTGTAGTCATTATTGTAGAAAAGGATACAATGTCATTGGAGGATGTGAGATCATCTCTCCACGCTCGAGAGCTATGCCATAAGGCATCTGGTTCTGGCAGAGACAATCGGGCCGTAGGTTTTGTTTCCTACAGTGGCAGCACATGGCATGGAAACCCAAAAGAAGAAGTCCAAAAAAGGGTGGTTCCAAAGGTCATAAGCCTAAAATGTATACATTTACTGTAAGGAGTATGGACATTAGAAGAACAACAATCCAAAGAAGAAGAAGAAGAAGAAACACGAGAACAAATCTGAGACACATTCAAATAAAGATGTGGCTCCAGTAGTTGGTGAATCCACACATCACACTGATGTGTGGATTCTGATTCTAAGGCATTTTACCATATTTGTCCATGCCGGGAGTGGTTCTCAACTTAGGAGCAGATGGATGGAAAGCATATTTCTACGGCCAACATCAAGGTTTGTAAGACATTTTAGAATTGAATCAACTGAGATCAGGACTCATGATGGTTAATTCTGCACACTGAAGGATGTTAGACATGTTCCACAGATGACAAAGAATCTGATTCTCATAGTCCAATAGACATCAAAGGGTTTATAATTAGAGGTAAAGATGGAGTTTTGAATGTCTGCAGAGGTTTATATTTGTTTTTGAAAGGTGTCAGGAGGGGAAGCTTGTATCTTCTCTAGGGTTTTACTGTATCTGGCACATCATATGAAGTTCACCAGTCAGATGATGTGCCATGGTTGTGCAATCACGAACGACTAGCAATAGTACTAGGTCTATCACAGATTAGTGAACGGCGTAGCAAATGTGTCGAATCCATAGAGACTCGTAAGATACAATTAATCAAGATTGAGAACACTTAAAACGGTCCACGACCAACAACGTAACAAAGAAGTGACACTGGTAACAATGAACACACAAGATCAACACAATTACACTTCTACGAGTTTTATAAAGATTAGTTCTAAATATGAGCGATTAGTTATTCCCCAATATCATGCATCAATTATCCCCGTTGGTAAATTTTAATTCTTTGTTAGCTACGGGTTTTAACCCCTAATATTACGCTACTTCCATTGAAAGGACAGTAGGTGTCTATGTGCAATTAACCTCCTTCGTTGGTTGTATTAATCCACATGCAATAAGAATTAAGACTAGCCGGATCAAGACCGAGGACCTCCCTAAGCAGCTATCGTGGACTGCATAGCACGTTCTTAAGGATCGATCAAGACTATGTCCGAACTAACACTTCCCTAATAGTCCTTCATGCTAATTTATGATGACATGCAATAGTTGATCAGGCTACTAACATGTAAATTAAATCTGTCGGTCAGACGTAGCTGGGGCCGATTATCATGTAACAAAATTTCTCGATTAGGCGATGTAGACCGTCGCTGAATTGAGAGAACGCGCAGCCTCTTTTTCATGATTTCTTCCCCAATGATTCAGATCTCTACCCACACGGGGTAAAAATAAACTAACTAATACATATCAGAACTAATATAAACAATCAATCCATACTAATCACAAAAAAAAGAACGATAGATCTACATCTAGAAAGCCGGAAAGTTATACCCTCGAAGCCGAGCGCAGATCCTCCGTAGATCGCTCCTTAGAAGGCGAATCCGTCGGATCCGTGACTAGTACTCATAGAAAATATAAAAGAACAAAAGAACTTCTATTGCATATAATGTAGTTGTCTTGTGGAAAGTTGTACATTGCACACTTTACAATTGAGGCCGGTGCCTCTTATTTATAGTGGTAAGACCGACTTAGCTAACCCTAAAACCTACCCCTCGTCCAAGAAAGAGCATTCTCGAAGCTTCTCGGATCTCTCGATTAGGCGGTGGCTGTGCTCGACTAATCAAGGGCATTTCCGTATCTTTTTCTCTGCTGACTTAACTTGGAAGGTTTTGGAACACCCTAGGCCTGACTCATCCATCAGCCTGCTCCATAAACCGTCCTTAACTCTCGGCCCAATTTTCGTCACCTGAAAATAGTCCAATAAAACATGAAATAATACCAATTCCGGAAATAATAATAAGAAATACCAAATACTCTTCCCGGGAACCCGACATGTCGCATTCAACACAAATGGCTGACATTTAACGGTCGAAACAACTTTTTTTAGCTTATAATGGGTAGAATGTTGATGCCGTAGGATATACTATTTTAACCGTCATCAACTACCCCCACTAACCTTTTTCTCGTCCTCAAATAGAGTATCAAGGTGGAATGTACCTCCAAAAACAATCCCCGCTAACTATCACATGTTCAATAAAGATTTTAGGCAAAACATATGCCAAGCAACAATCCATAAGTTTCTCATTAATCATCACTTCCCAATACATCAATGTGTCGTGTGATAAATTGTCGCGATAGTGCATTTGTGAAAAGACTCAAGTAATATTAACCTCACAATCTAAACTTACCTATGCATAAACTCACTCTTCTTGCCTTCAGACTTAGTTACACAACATGACACCTTACTCGGGCCGGGCAGACTCGGGGACCGGGTACTACTCCAAGGTCCACGTTTGTTTTTAATTTTTGTACGAAGGTCGTATGTCTTACGTTCCGAGTTTTCTTCCCTCCTGCCTTTATGCATTTTGCATTTATTCTATTTTTTGGCAGATTTCTCTATGATTTTTCTTCCAAGCTCACTTTCTCACAAGCCTGTTTTGTCCCGTTTTACCTTTTGTGGTGTTCATATTGTTTTCTCTCATCCTACAACAATCAGTTAAAGTATATACAGAGAGGAATAATGATTCCCGGTTAAAACAACTCATCATCTGATCTCAAACATTTCTTTCTCAGATTACATGCTCAATTAACTGAATGCAATTGTAATATAGCAATTAATAAGTCACTACTTCATGCAACATAACACATGCTCATTCTTTCATACTCAATTGAATATGCTATAGCTAACATTATATCATTCTTGGGCTCATTTTCTACCAATTCCTTACTCAAGATGTTCAATAGACAAGCTAAAAATAGTGTAAATATTTTAAAATTATCTCTTTTTTCAATTTCAAGCTAAGAACGCCTACTATCCCCCACTATTGTAGACATTGTCCCCAAGGACTATATAAAAGTGAAAAGAGAGAAGGTAATTAGCTCTGGAATTGGTCGTGAATCAGCTCCTAAGTTTTCCAAATTCCAAGTTTTCACCTGCGTTTCACACACTTCTCAAAAACTTTGAGTAACATGCTATGGGCAATAAGAAAATAAGGTGGCGGTAATTGTGCATACCTAAGGAATGCACAAGAACAGTTTAAGGCACTTATTCATTATTGACCTAAGCAAGACGCAAAAACTTCTACGAGGGTTTCACAAGAGAATCATTTAGGAAAAAAACATATATATTTAGAGTCGGTTTACAAAAGATATATGTGATGAAAAAACCTTCTCGATTGTCATGCTACTTTATTTACTCAATCAAAAAGAAAACAATAATAAATAAGGGTTCATCAGAAGTAGTTCTGAGTTTATAGTCGCTAGCTCAACTATACTCATAAAGCTCCATTACTCGTATTGCAGGTCATCCAACATAAAGACTTCCAATTCGGCGTCGTAATTGCACTCTAAGTAATGCTTTAGCCTATGGACGTTCACTGTGTAAACCCTCCCAGAGTGTTCATCCTTTACTTCATATGCACCTGAATTGAAGACTTTTATGACGACATATGGTCCAAACCATCTTGATTTCAACTTCTCTGGAAAGAGACGAAGACGCGAATTGTACACCAGCACCTTATCTCCAAATGTGAAGGTGCGGTTGTGAATCCTCTTATCGTGTTGGCGCTTTGTTCTTCCTTATAAATCTTGGCATTTTCATATGCCTGTAGTCTAAAATCTTCCAATCTATTCAACTCCAGTAACCTCTTTTCTCCGGCTAAAATTTCATCCATATTTATGAATCGAGTAGCCCATATGGCACGATGCTCTAGTTCAACCGGTAAATGACATGCTTTCCCAAACACTATCATATATGGTGACATCCCAATGGTGGTACTATAAGCAGTTCTATACACCCAAAGAGCGTCATCTAACTTCAAAGACCAATCCTTTCTCGTGGGATTCATAGTCTTTTCCAAAATCATCTTTATCTATTTATTCGTAACTTCCACTTGTCCGCTTGTCTGGGGTGATATGCTGCTGCAATCTTATGTCGCACCCCATACTTCATAATCAGTTTCTCAAACAACCTATTACAGAAATGGCTCCCTCAATCACTAATCATGGCTCTTGTCACTCCAAACCTCGTCAAAATATTCTTCTTAAAAAATCTCATAACAACCCTGGCATCATTTGTAGGTGAGGCCACCGCCTCCACCCATTTGGAAACATAATCTACTGCTACCAGGATGTAACGATTAGATTTCGACGTTGTGAAAGGCCCAACAAAATCAATTCCCATACATCATATAGTTCCACCTCAAGGATACTATGCAGTGGCATCTCGATCCAATTTCAAATGTTACCAGTCATTTGACTGGAATGACAGTCTCTCGTAAACTCATAAGCGGATTTATATATATTCGGCCAGTAAAATCCACACTGCAGTACCTTTGCTGGCGTCTTATCTGGCCTATAATGGCCTCCAACTTCTCTCGAAGGGCAAAAGCTCAGTATACTTGGAATTCCATCATCATGAATACATTTCCTCAGAATGTTATCGGGACACATCTTGTACATGTAAGGATCATCCCAATAATATTGCTTCAGATCTGTAAAGAATTTTTTCTTGTCGGTGCTTGTGAATTCATGTGGGAGGTACTTTCCTGCACGATAATTCACAATGTTTGCAAAATAAGGATATACCTTCCCTACTCTTGATGTAACTTGTTCAGGATAGGGTCAATATTCAGCTAGAGCAACCTCAGAGACCGCAAAGAGTTGTTTATTAGAAAAGTATTCCTTGATCCCAGTAGACTATTCTTCTACCAACATTGTTAACCGAGATAGGTGGTTGGCCACCTGGTTCTCAAATCCTTTCTTATCTTTAATCTCCACATCAAACTCTTGTAAAAGTAGAATCCACCTCAACAATCTCGGCTTGGAGTCTTGTTTAGACAGTAGATACTTAAAAGCTACATGGTCAGTGAAAACCGTGACTTTAGATCCTACAGATAAGACCTAAACTTGTCAAACGCGAATATCACAACTAAGAGTTCCTTCTTCATAGTTGTATAATTCCTTTGGGCACTGTTCAGGGAACGACTGACGTAATAGATCGATTTAAAGATTTTATCCACTATTGGTCACAAGGCTGCTCTAACTGCCATGTCACTTGCATCACACATCAAATCGAAAGGTTGGTTCCAATCTGGGGCTACCAGAATTGAGGCTGTTATCAATATTTTCTTTAATGTGTTGAATGCCCCATTGCATTCTTTTCCAAAGATGAAAGGCACATACTTCTCAAGCAATTCAATCCAAGGTCTAGAAATCTTAGAGAAATCCTTTGTGGATCCTACAAAATCCTGCGTGGCCAAGAAAGGCTCGAAACATCTTTAAGTTTGTTGGAGGAGGCAACTTCTCTATGACCTCGATCTTAGCTTTTTCCACTTCCATTCCTTTCTTTGAAATCTTATGTCCCAACACAATTCCTTCAGTGACCATGAAATGACACTTCTCCCAATTAAACAAAAGGTTGGTCTCTTCACATATCATTAGCACCTTGCTCAAATTATCCAAGAACTCATCATAGCCATCTCTAAATACTGAAAAATCATCCATAAAAATCTCCAAAAAATCTTTCACCATGTCTGCAAACAAATGACATCATGCATCTTGGAATGTTGCTGACGTATTACATAGTCCAAAAGGCATGCGATTATATGCAAATGTTCCATAAGGACACGTGAAAGTAGTCTTCTCGTGGTTCTCAAGGGCAGTATATATCTGGTAATAACCAGAATACCCATCTAGAAAACAATGAAATGTATGGTTGCTTAATCTTTCCAACATCTGGTATGATCTTTTTGAGTTGCATCATTTAGTTTCCTGAAGTCGATACAAACTTGATGTAAAATGACTAGCCTTACAAGGAACAATTCATCAAACTCATTAGGTTGAACAGTAAATCCTCCCTTCTTTGGCACAATATGAATGGGACTGACCCACTCACTATCAGCAATTAAGAAATGATTCCCATTCCAACATATTTATAGTTTCTTCCTTAACAACATCTTTCAGCTGAGGTGTCAACCTTCTCTGAGGTTGAGCCACCGCTTTCTTTTCCGGATCCACACAGATCTTATGCATACAAACATAGGGGCTTATCCCTCAGATATCCGTAATAGTCCACCCAAATTCTCCCTTATGCTCCTTCAGTACTCTTAAAAGTTTCTCCTCCTCTAAAGGTGATAATCACGCTGAGATTATAAGGGGGAGAGTATGCTCTTGTACAAACACGTACTTCAGATGAGAGGGAAAACGTTTCAAAATTAAATTCCTGGGTGGCTCATCCAACGACGTTTCAATTATTTACCAGTCAATTGAGAATCGAAGAACTTATGCCACGAAGGTCTATGAATTGGTCCACTTATATCCATATACGATACAGGTTCTACTTTTTGTAATCTACCTTCGCTGCATCCGGATAGGTCTTCTCATCACTTTCTTCTTTTTCTTTCAACAACAAAGCCTCGGCTACATCAAGGTGTAGTGCCACTTGCTATTGTGATTTACGAAAACGTTCATCAATGTCACACAACATGTAGCACGCTTCTTTGTCATCATTTTTATATCACATCGTCTTCAACACATTGAAAACCACACCGCCCTCATTAACTCCAAAAATCAACTCTCATTTATGTACATCTATAAGGCTCTTACCAGTCACTAGGAAAGGTCTTCCTAGGATTAGTGGCACGTCACTATTAGCTTCCAGGTCCAACACTACGATGTCTACAGGAAACACAAACTTATCAACATTTACCAACACGTCCTCTACAACCCAACATGCTTCATGGATCTATTTGCCAATCAGAGGGTTATCGATGTCTCATTCAGCTCCATCATGCCTAACTTATGAAAAATGGACTGCGGCATCAAGTTGACGCTTTCCCCTAGATCAGAAAATGCTTTGTTTAGGCATACTCCTCCAATGGTACATGGTATGAGGAAGCTCCCAGGATCATTACATTTAGGAGGCAGTTTGCATTGCAAGAATGCCGAGCATTCCTCGTTAAGGCATATAGTCTCAAGATCCAACAATTTCCTCTTGGTATAAACCGCTTCTTTCAGAAACTTAGTGTACTCTGGCATTCTAGCCATAGTTTCTACCAAAGGTATATTCAGTTACTGCTTCTTAAACATTTCTATGAACTTTTTATAACGAGAATCATCATGATTCGGTTTATATTTCCTAAGAGGAAAGGATAAAGATGCAGCATTGATGGTTACAGTTTGTGAAGACTTATCTGGTTCATGCTGTTGCTCTTCCTGTTCATCTACAGAATCTGTAGATGCTCGATTAGTCGGGCTGGTGTTTCACCTAATTGAGTCCCATGTTTTCTCTGATTCTGTTGTGTTCTGTTCATTCCTGCTCTCTGGTCCTTCTCTAATGGCCGGTCCAGGCAGTTCCTTTCCGCTTCTTGTTATAATTGCATTCACATCCTCCAGATTCCTTTCCGTGTTATTTGGCAATCCTCCCGGAGGATGGGCTAACACCTGTTCTACAATCTGCCCCACTAGTATTGCATAAAGCTCACGTTAAGCTCGCTTATGGACTTTGTTAGTTGGTTGACACTCTCGGTCACATCTGAGCTTATCTTGTCCGTAGCCGCTTCCCAACCACCCGATTTGATTGGCATGAAACTTCCTGACTGCTTTGCTCTCTCTCTCTCTCTCTCTACCATTTAGATCACTATATATGAAACCTGGGTGATCGTGAGAACCTGGACAATATTCGCCCCTATAAGTATTTCCTTGCCTTCCCAGATAGTTCACGTCTTCGGTGTTGGATGTCTCAATCCCTTAGAATTTCTCTACTTTGGAAATGCGATCTTGCATGCCACCCATTTTCTCATTGATTACTAACAGCTGATATAAGATCTGTTGAGAGGTGTCCTCTCCGAATAAGCCTTCAACTGATTATGCAGTCTCCACTTAATGTGTTCCCCATTGACTTGTAAGTGCTATTTAGTCCAACTTCTCCTCAGCTTCCTCTGGTGATAACAACGGAAAACACCCATTGCTTGACACATCAACTATCATCTTCTGACTTGGCCATAATCCGTGATTAGAAATTGCATGCATACGAGCAAAGTGATATCATGGAGAGGGCATCTCCGTTGTGCTTCCTTAATCATTCCCAGGATTCTTCAAAGGTTTCTCCCGGCTTCTGCTTGAAGTTCATTATCTCTTGTCTCATTTGCAATGACTTCCTACGCGGGCAGTACTTATTCATAAATTGTTGTAGTAGATCTGTCCATGATTGGATACAACCTGCTACTAGAGACAAAAGCCAATAATTTTTAGAAAATCCCTGTATAGATATACAGTCCCAATAATATCAAAAATTAATAATTCTCCATAATCACAAAAGTATATATGTTACAATTTTGTAAAATATGATTCTATTGATGTCTGCTTTTTCTTAAAGTTTAAATCTGCTTGAAGCTCATCTCTAATCTTCTTTATTGCATCCAAAAGTTCGGGTGTGCTTCTTTACGTGTAACAGGTTCCAAAGGTGTTGTATCGTCTTCAACATCATCTTCAGCATTATTTTCAGGAATGGTATTTGCAATTTCTTCTATGGTCTGGACCTCTGAACATGCGTCATTTTCACCCAGAAATTTAATATACATTGAATTAAGTATAATACATAAATTAGTACAGTTCATTCTATTTAAATTTATATAATTAAAATTTAATTTTGTTTGATATCAAAAACTCTCTATAAATTAATAATTATTAATTTATCGATAAATTAATACCTCTCTAAATTAATAAAATCATCCGGTCCCAATTATATTAATTTATAGAGGTTTTATTGTATATGTGTGTGTGTGTATATATATATATATATATATATATATATATATATATATATATATATATATATATATATATATATATATATATATATATATATATATATATATATATATATATATATATATATGTATGTATGTTTGTATTCCATCCATAGTAAAATGATGTTATCTTATTGCTACTATCACTTCATTTTCGGTTTCAGTCTACGATTCTTTGACCTTTTTTCGGAAAAAAAATCCGTGTATGTCTTTTTAAGTATGACTGTTTCAAATATGATTATTATCTCTATATGTTGTTGGTTTGTTATATGTTGTTGGACTTTTAATTATCAAATTTTAACGTATTCTTTCCTAAAAAGTGTTTTCTTTAATGATTATTGATATGAACATATGGTATAGAACTCGAATTTTGATATACATGTGTGTGGATTTTATATCATAAAAGTTCTATTATAGATGCATGTTTTATGGATGAAAACCCGAAATCCAACCCAAACCAACCCGAAACCAACCCAAACCAACCCATTTGCATATAATGTAGTTGTCTTGTGGAAAATTGTACATTTCACACTTTGCAACTGAGGCTGGTGTCTTTTATTTATAGTGGTATAACCTACTTAGCTAACCCTTAAAACTACCCTTTGTCCAAGAAATGGTGTTCTCAAAGTTTCTCGGATGCTCGATTAGGCGGTGGCTGTGCTCGACTAATCGAGGGCATTTTCATCTTTTTTCTCTTCGACTTAACTTGGAAGGTTCTGGGATACCCTAGGCCCGACTCATCCATCAGCCTCCTCCATAATCCGTCCTTAACTCTTGCCCAAATTTTGTCACCTAAAATAGTCCAATAAAACACGAAATAATACCAATTCTGGAAATGATAATAATAATAAATACCAAATACTCGTCCCATGAACCCGACATATTGCATTCAACACAAATGGCTCACATTTAAGGGTCAAAACAACTATTTTTGCTCATAATGGGTAGAATGTTGATGCCGTATGATATACTATTTTAACCGTGACCATCAGATCTCACCATGTTTTGCCACAAGTGCTTGGTCAGATAGGTGAAAGAGAGATGCATATTCTATCAACATCTGATCTTCTTGGGGATATAAGGTCAAGAATATAGACTTTTGTGAGCATTGTGTGTTTGGGAAGCTACACATGTGAAAGTTCCCAAAAGCAATTTACAACACAAAGGCAAAACTTGATTACATTTATTCTCATTGTTGTGGACCTTCAAGGGTGGAATATTTGGGTGGTCACATATATTTTGTGCCATTTATTGATGATTATTCACGAATGACTTGAGTGGTTATGATGAAACACATAAGTGATGCATTCAAGAGTTTCAAGCAGTGAAATGCCGTGGTGGAAAATCCGACATGCAAGAAGATCATAAAGCTCTGAATAAATAATGGTCTGAGCTTTATCAATTCCGCAAGAATGAGGGTATTTCCACGCACCATACAATCAAAGATACTCATCAGCAGAAATGGTGTTGAAGAAAGGATGAATCAAAATTTTCTGGAGAAAGCTAGATGCATGCTCTCTAATTATAGATTGTCATAAAGATTTTGAGGAGAGGTTGTGAGTACAACTTGCCACTTAATCAACATGGTACCCGACAAAAGGATCAATCTTAAAATACCATTTGGGATGTGGTCAAGCAAGCCTGCAGATTAATCAAATCTAAGGGTTTTAGGGAGCACAATTTATTATCATGTAAGTGAAGGTAAGCTGGAACCAAGAGCTTAAAGAGAGAGTGCTTGTATGGTATGAAGATGGAGTTAAAGGGTATAAAATCTAGTCATTAACTGAAAACATGGTTATAAATAAAGGAGTGTAATCTTTGATGAAAACTTTATGGTTAACTCATCCATGAGATCCACACCTTGATTTGAAATCAGATCTGAATATGAATCTGGGAGTATTGACAAAAAGGTGGAGCTTCAGGTTCAATAAGTTGAGTTGAAAAATTCAGCTGAGAACAATCAACATTCAAATTTGGAAGGGCAGTTAGATCTGACACAACCAGAACTGAATCTGAATCAGCTAGATGAGACTCAAAGAGCTGAAATTTGTCAACAGAGTATAGCTTTTGGCAGAGCTAGAAGGACTAATGTTGGACCTCTCAAAAGTATGGGTTTTAAGAGATGATTGGTTATGCACTTTAGGTAGCTCAAGAGGTGAATGGGTTAGAACTAAACACCTACATGGAAGCTGTGACATGTTCAGAAACATCTCAATGGCTTGCTTGCATGAGAGATAATATGAAGTCACTTCAGAAGAATTAGACTTTTGATCCGGTCAAATAACCAAAAGAGAGGAGGATAGTCACTTGTAAATGGGTTTTCAAGAAAAATTAAGGAATGTCACCAATTGATGGCAAAAATTATAAGACATGTTTGGTTAAGAGGCTACATTAAGATAGAGGGGTGGACTAAGATGAGATTATCTCACCAGTAGTCAGATACACTTCCACCGGGGTTCTACTAGCAATGGTTGCACATCAAAATCTTAAACTTGAGCAGGTAATTGTGAAGACAACCTTTCCAAATGGACATGTCGATAATAAGATTTATATGACTCATCCAAAAGGGTCCAAGTTCTTGGAAAATAAGGGTATGTTTGCAATTTGAGGAAGTCCTTGTATGGACTTAAGTAGGCTCCGAAGCAGTGGGGTTTGACAGTTGCATGATCAAGCTGGGCTACAACAGAAGTCCCTATGATTGTTATGTGTATCATAACAAACTGAAAGATGGTTCATTCATTAATATGGTTCTATATGTGGATGATGTGTTGATAGCAGTTGTGAACAAGCCTGATCTTTAGAATCTGAAAAATCTTCTCAGAGCTAAATTTGAGATAAATGATTTGGGTACAACAAAGAAAATTATAGGCATGGATATATATAGAGACAATAGTCAGAAGAAATTGTTATTGTCTAAGAATGATTATATTCAGAATATATTATCCTGATTTGGCATGTCAGCTGGCAAGTTTATAGATACTCCAATGACACCAAATGCTCATATGTCTATTGATTATGCTCCACAATCAGCCGAGGAGAAAGAATACATGTCAAAGGTTTCATATTCTAGTGTAGTAGGAAGTTTGATGTATGCATACATGTCAAAGGTTCCATATTCTACAAGGTTGTTAAGTACCTTAAGGGTACATCGGATGTTGGTCTTAGCTAAGGATCAGGTTCATCGTGAGAGAACCAAGCCTATAAATGTGACGTATCATTTTCTAAGAAATGAGAAGAGGGTTCATGTGAAGAAGATCATCACTCATGACAGTTCTGTTGATATGCTCACCAAGTCTGTTCAGAAGGGACCATTTCAGATATGTTTGGATTTTCTTAACATCCAAGTTGTTAATCCGATTGTCTGGCAAGACAAGTCTGAAGAAGAGGAAGTCTGGTTTTGTACATTTAGCACTGGCTAATGCATCTGGTACATTACGTGTGGAAATTTGGTTTTTCATCTGGTTGAAAATGAGTTCAAGTCAAGGTGGAGATTTTTCAATCAGAGAAGACTTGATCTTTGCGTCTGAATTTGATTTGAATCAATCAGAGCTGAATCCGTGTCTAGAAAACTCAGCTGAACGTATTCAACTGAGGTAAATACGTCTGGTATATTTAGTTTTGATGTTCTCAGCTGATTCTAGTGATCAAATCTGATGTTTGGTGCTCAAATCAGGCCAGCTTTGAGTCTGAATCTAGTTACATCTGGTAGTTCTTTGTTTGTTCTTTGTGAACACAAAATCTGTGAGTATTTTAGGAAGATACGTAGTTGTACATGATGGCAGGTACGGTTAGGTTCTCAATGCTATAAATGCCAACAATTATCGTAACATTTGTGTACCTTTCTATGCATAATACAATAGTCATCTTTCCGTCAGTAGATTAGTTGGCACATTTCCGGATACCACGTTAAATCTGTGTTTCTAATTTTCTATTCTTGTTTGATTTTACAATTATTGCTTATGTTTTCTAGGTTCTTCTCCCCATCCGTCATAACTTCTCTATATAAATTGAGATTGAGAATGTTGTTTGCCTGTGTTGGACAATAGCGACCTCTGGATAATATATTTGATGCTGATACACTGTCAATATATATGGAAGATATTCTAACAAAGGGTCGCATCACCCTTTATTACCCCATTTCATTCATTTTCTAATGTCATTTTTCTCTCTCTTCTCCACATTTATATTCTCCGTCACTTCTTAAGGCGAATTTATTTTCTTCCACAACGAAGATTAACTTTTGCATTGCCAACCAAGCATATTATCAAGACCGTTGCTTTGTTTTAAGGTCGCATCATGAGTGTTGCTTGATTTATCACAACGGTTTAGCATTTTCAGTATGTTTTTTTATTATAAGGTTTACTAAGTTAAACTCACATGCCACCATTGAACAAGCTATGCACGTTTGTTTCGTGGACTTTCATGACACAGCTGCACCATCAATCGTGAATATGTAATCACTGGTGGACTTTGAATCTTTCGTATATGATATTCATATCTTAGTACCCTTCTAAAGAAAAATCAGAATACTAGCATAAATGAAAATCAGAATACTAGCATAAATATAAAGACGAAGTGGTGTTTTTATTGATTGATGAAAATGTTACGTTAGTGTATTTCCTTTATATAGGAGAGAAAGTGATACTATTATTTAATAGCAATATTCACACATTAATTGTAGATATTACGTATTAATTACAGAATAATTATATATTCTGTAATTATTACGTATTAATTACAGAATAATTATATATTCTGTAATTAATGTGTGTATATTGTTAATATTATTTATTTGAATAATATTGTCTTCTATCACCCTCCCTCAAACGAGGCCGGGTTTGGAGGCTGAGTTTGTCTTGACATAATTTGGAGGGCATCTCCACTCCGACGGTTCTTTCGGAGTCCATAGGTGTGATATTTGTGGAGGGCATCTCCACTCCGGCGCACGTCTTTTTCGGCTCTTCCGGTGACCATAGTTGTGATTTTGGAGGGCATCTCCACTCCGGCGGTTCTGTCGGAGTCCATAGTTGTGATGTGTTGGAGGGCATCTCCACTCCGGAGGTTCTTCCGAAGTCCATTAGTGTTTGTTTTGAGAATTTGTTTGGTAGCCTCCAATTGTGCCTGTTGCATCGGATCTGTTTTGTGCTTGCATCTGAAAAGGAGATATATAATGGATACCAAAAAAAAAATAAAAAGACGTTGTATGTAAGATTTTTATTCGTAAATGATATCTAAATAAAATTCAAAACTCCTAGATGCAAGGAGAATGTTTGTGACTCGTAACAAGGCAACAGCAGCAGCAGGATTTATTTATTTATTTATTTATTTTTATTTTTTTTGGGATGCATGATGGAAGGAAAAAAAAACGCAATAGAGGTGCTGTGTGAATTTTTTTTTTTTTTTTTTTTTTTTTTTTTTTTGGTTCATGCAGTATTCGTTTGATGAATTGATGTTGGCTATGTGCATGTAATGAATTTGCTGGTGATTGAAAAACAAGTGGACGAAAAAAAAAAAAGGGATAAAAACAGAAGAGTGATCGGGAAAATTGTTTAAGAGCGGAAGAAGGATCGGGCGAGGGTTCACCATTGTTAAGGCTTTCGAACCCTCGCCCCTGGCTCCGATACCATAAAGAAAATCAGAATACTAGCATAAATATAAAGACTGAAGTGGTGTTTTTTTGATTGATCAAAATGTTACATTGGTACTTCTTTATATAGGAGAGAAAGTGATACTATTATTTAATAGCAATATTCACACATTAATTGTAGATATTACGTATTAATTACAGAATAATTATATATTCTGTAATTATTACGTATTAATTACGTAATAATTATATATTACGTAATTAATGTGTGTATATTGTTAATATTATTTATTTGAATAATATTGTCTTCTATCACCTTATAGTCTTAACTCTTAAGTCAATTTGGGTTATCGCTGGACTTCCATCAAAGACATTAATTTTTTTGAAAACATATTCAATGTAATGTGACTGTGACAACACAAGTCCATAACACACTTGAGTGATATCAATCCTTAATATTACGTCTCCAACCCCTAGGTCTTTCATGTCGAAGTTCCTTGTCAACATCTTCTTTATAATCATAATAACATCGTGAGTACTTCTCATTATCAACATGTTATCAACATATAGACACACTATCACATATGTGTTTGGTGTGTTCTTAATTTAGAACATATTAATCATAAACCCATTAATTTGAAAACATGACATTGTCAAACTCCATATGTCAGTGTGTTGATGCTTGTTTTAGCCATACAGAGATGTAACGAGTCTATACATCTTACTCTCTTGTCTTGGGTCAACAAACCCCTTGGGTTGTTCCACATATATTTCTTTTTCTATCTCACCATTCAAGAAAGCAGTCTTAGCATCCATTGATGGATTTCCAAGTTATAGACTGCAACAATCACAATGAGAACCCTTATAAAAGTAATTCATGTAACTAGTGACTATGTATCAAAGAAGTCAAGGCTTTCCTTTTGTTGATACCCCTGGGCTACCAACCTGGCCTATACTTATCAATAGATCCATCAATCTTAAATTTCTTCTTAAATCTCATTAGCATCCGAGTGACTTATTTCAAGGAGGAAGATCAACCAACTCCGAAATGTGATTTCGAATGATGGACTCTATCTTGGTATTGATAGATTCTTTTCAAAAGAAAGCTTCTGGAGTTGACATTGCCTCAGCATATGTCCTAGGCTCATTTTCTACCATGTAGGTCAAAAAATCAAGGCCAAAAGACTTTGAAGTGCTAGCCGTCTTACTATGACGTGGTTCCTCAATTTCTTGAGTATCCCTTTCTTCCACAGTCTCATAAGCCCTCTTAATAGTGGCTTTTTTTTATAATCGTTTTCCTTGCAAGGAAAGATATTCTCAAAGAGCAAAACAACTCTAGACTCAATGGCGACATTTTCATGTACATCATGGATGTCTGATTTATGCACCAGAAATTGATAGACACTACAGTTGATAGCATATCCAATGAATAAACAATCAATCATTTTAGACCCCATCTTTAATTGTTTTGGTTTAAGTACTTTAACTTTTTCAAAGCACCCCCACACTTTGATGAATTTGTAGCTAGTTTGCAGCCTTTCCACAACTGATATATGGTTTTATCCATCTTTTTTGAAGGGATTTTATTGAGAAAGAAGTTCGATTATAGGATGTTTCCCCCACAAATTCTAAGGTAACCCCGAACTAATCACTTAACATTCATCATCTATTTAAGAGTTCGGTTATTTTGTTCAACAATACCCTTTGATTGAGGCGTGCATCGTTTTGTCGTTTGAGGAATGATGTTGGCACCCGAGCAAAACAAATTAAACATGGTATCATTCTTACAAACACGATTACTATGGATACATTTAATCCACTTGCTTAGTTGATTCTCAACTTCATTCATTGTAATATTCCGATTTTCGGGAAAGGGCAGACGTGTCATTTTGCGAAAACGAAATATTATTATTTATTTTCTTTTATTGGAGTTAAGTGTTTTATCATTTATTTATACATAATTTTCAAGTAAATGTATATATAATTAAGGGATAAATCTAAATTTTGGTAATTAAGGGTGTTTATGGAAAAAGGGATTTATTTGGGAATTGTATTTAAGGGAAATTTACACACAATAATCTCATAACCTAAACATAAATTCAGAAAATTTAGTTTACACGCTTTTCCTTCTCTGCGGCTGTGAGGAGAAAAAAATAGGGCTTGGATAGTTTTCGCGATTTCTGAGGCAAAGCTTAACCGTTTTCAGATCAGACGGAAGATTTGGAATCGTTGTGAGAAGGGCAACGTTTGGATATCATTTTGTTGGAAGTTGCAGCAGTTTTCAGAGGTTGTTGATCTGGTTTGTGGCAGCAATTAGGTAAGAAACTCTTCCTATGATTTCGGTTATAATTCGTAAAGTTTAGATTATGATTTGGAGACGTGTAGATGCTAGTAAAAGATGTGTTTTATGTTGATCAAAGGATCATAGATGCTACGGTTGATTAGATATAGTTTCTACGTTTTTTCTGGGATTAATTCGATGCTAATTAAGTTAGAAACGGTGCAGAAATCGAGTTTTGACGATCTTAGCGTTTTGGAAAAACACAGACGGACGGGCGTCTGAACTAGGCAGATGGGCGTCCGAGACCTTAGTAGCCCAGACGGGCGTTTGCAATAGGCAGACGGGCGTCTGAGGTCGGATTTTTGATTCAGGATGTAGCTGTTTTAGACGGACGGGCGTCTGGGGTTTAGTGGACGGGCGTCCATAGGAGGTCAAACGGGCGTCTGGCCTGTTTTACTTTGTTTTTTATGGTTTTATCATTCTAGTTTGGTTTTGGGTTTTATAATTGTATTATTATTGTTTTCAACCCTTATTTATGATATGATAACATGGTATAAATTAAACAAGCCTGAATTGAACTTCTGATTCGTTCAGTTAAAACACCGAATGTACTCTTAAAGGGAGTTGAAGTTCGGATCCGTCGGAAGAGTATGATAGGCTTGTGCTTTGATGAATTAGTATTCATCAATGTCTGTGTAATTGCTAGGCCTTGTCCAAGTCTAGTGGTCTAGGAAGAGAGTGGTATGTGTGAGGGAGATTAATTGAAAACACATAGGTGGCTAGTTAATCATTTTAATAAAATACGTACCTGCCTAGTAAAAGATTAAACAACATGTCTCTCTTGGATAGGCACCAGTCTATATCGCGATGTATGCCTACCTCTGAAGGTGGAAGGACTCCGTAGGGGCTGAATTAAAGAAGAAAGATGGTAAAGAAGAAAGATGGTAGCATGAGGATGTGCATCTATTATAGAGCACTGAATAATCTTATCATCAAGAACAAGTATCCCTTGCCGAGAATAGATGATCTGTTTAATCAGTTGCAAGGAAAGAAAGTGTTCCCTAAGATTGATCTTAGGTCTGGCTATCATCAGTTGAAGATCAAGGTGGCAGATATACCGAAGACGGCTTTTAGTACGAGGTATGGACATCATGAGTTCTTAGTCATGCCTTTTGGAATCACTAATGCTCCATCTGCATTTATGGATTTGATGCAGCGAGTTTTCATGCCATACTTGGATAAGTTTGTGATAGTATTCATAGACGACATCCTAGTGTACTCTAAGGATGAGGAAGAACATGAAAAACACTTAAGGATAGTGTCAGATACCTTGAAGAAGAACCAGTTGTTTGCTAAGTTCTCTAAGTGCGACTTTTAGTTGAAGCAAGTCAGTTTCTTGGAACATGTCATTTCTGGAGATGGCATCAAAGTTGATCCAGCAAAGATAGAAGCAGTTGAGAATTGGCCTAAACCTACTATAGTTTCGGAAGTAAGGAGCTTTCTTGGTTTGGCTGGCTACTATAGGAAGTTCGTACAAGACTTTTCGAAGATAGCTACTCCACTCACTAAGCTTACACAGAAAAATGTGAAGTTTGAATGGACTAGAGAGTGTGAAATGGCTTTTCAGACGTTGAAAAAGAAGTTGACTACAGCCCCGGTGTTGGCAGTTCCGGAGATTTTTGATAACTACGATGTCTACACGGATGCTTCGGGACAGGGTCTAGGTTGTGTGTTGATGCAAGGAGGAAAAGTGATTGCTTATGCATCTAGGCAGTTGAAGGTGCATGAGAAGAACTACCCGACACATGACTTAGAATTGGCGCGAGTAGTGTTTGCATTAAAGATTTGGAGGCACTACTTGTATGGAGTTAAGGCAAGGATCTTCACCGACCACGGGAGTTTAAAGTATTTCTTCACACAAGAGAATCGAACATGAGACGAGAGAAGATGGCTAGAGTTCGTGAAGGACTATGATTTGGATATTCAGTACCATCCAGGCAAAGCCAATGTAGTGGCAGATGCTTTAAGCAGGAAACCATTGTTTGCAGTTTCAAGCGTCGATGTGTCAGAAAGGTTAGATGGACTGGAAATCAGCAGGTTTGATCAGATTGAGGAACGGCAGTTCGTGGCGCCGTTGTTAGCAAGGTCGGAGTTGATGGATGACATTCGGGAAAAGCAAGATGACGACCCAGCTTTGGTTGATTTGAAGCGAGTTGCTAGAGAAAAGCCTACAGTGGGTTACGTCTTGTATAAGAATGGCAACCTTTGGTACCAGGATCGTTTGTGTGTGCCTAATGTTGGTCACTTAAGACAAAGAGTTATGAAAGAGGCACATAGGATTGCTTTTGCAGTTCATCCAGGTGCTACTAAGATGTACCGAGACTTGAAGGAAAAGTTTTGGTGGCCTTTGATGAAGGTAGAGATAGCCAAGTTCGTGGCAGAGTGTGACATTTGTCAGAAAGTAAAAGCAGAGCATAGAAGACCCGGAGGAATGCTTAAGCCTTTGGATATCCCTGAATGGAAGTGGGATAAGATCACGATGGACTTCATCACCAGTTTACCAAGGACAAGAGGTGGACATGATGCGATTTGGGTGATCGTGGATAGATTGACCAAATCTGCCCATTTCTTACCGTATAAGGTTGACATGCCTTTGAAGAAGATGACGACACTATACTTGGATAATATAGTGAAGCT
The DNA here is from genome assembly GCA_036785695.1 of Gentiana straminea. Taxonomy (NCBI): domain Eukaryota; kingdom Viridiplantae; phylum Streptophyta; class Magnoliopsida; order Gentianales; family Gentianaceae; genus Gentiana; species Gentiana straminea. The sequence goes on along the minus strand of JAVUPR010000424.1, from coordinate 7,225,694 downwards.
ACTCGGAATTCCTATCTCGATAGTTTCGGATCATGACTCGAGGTTTGTCAGTCGGTTTTGGAAGAGTTTACAAGAAGCCTTTGGAACCAAGTTGGATTTGAGTACGGCCTTTCATCCTCAGACATATGGGCAATCTGAGAGGACCATCCAAACACTCGAGGACATGCTTAGAGCTTGTGTTTTGGAAGTAGGCGGATCGTGGGATGATTACCTACCCGTAGCGGAGTTTGCCTACAACAACAGTTATCACGCAAGCATAGGCATGCCGCCATTTGAAGCGTTGTATGGAAGGAGATGTAGAACGCCGCTGTTTTGGGATGAAGTCGGGGAAAGACCGATCACAGGGCCGGAAATGGTTGAACAAGCTAAGGAAATGGTTCAGTTGGTTAAGAAGAATCTGAAAGCAGCACAGGACAGGCAGAAAAGTTGGGCAGACGTTAGAAGAAGACCGCTTGAGTTCGAAGTCGGTGATAGAGTGTATCTACGAGCTTCACCGATGAAGGGAGTGAAATGCTTTGGACAAAAGGGAAAGCTAAGTCCAAGGTATGTTGGACCATTTGAAATTCTGGAAAGGATTGGACCGTTAGCTTACAAGCTTAAGTTACCGGAGTCGATGTCAAGGGTCCATAGTGTGTTTCACGTCTCAATGTTGAAGAAGTGTCTGACGAAGAATGATGTTGAAACTACAATTGATCCGGAAATTCTACAAGACAATCTTGCCTATGATGAGAGACCGACCAAGATTTTGGACCGGAAGGAAAAGATGATAAAGAGACGGATGATTCCTTTGATTTTGGTTCAGTGGAGTAATCATTCACCCGAGGAGGCAACTTGGGAAGTTGAAGATGATATGATCAGTGAATTCAAAGAGTTCGTGGATTTACTAGGTATGTTCTAGTTTCGAGGACGAAACTCCTTTTAAGGGGGGAGGAATGTAATATTCCGATTTTCGGGAAAGGGCAGACGTGTCATTTTGCGAAAACGAAATATTATTATTTCTTTTCTTTATTGGAGTTAAGTGTTTTATCATTTATTTATACATAATTTTCGAGTAAATGTATATATAATTAAGGGATAAAGCTAAATTTTGGTAATTAAGGGTGTTTATGGAAAAAGGGATTTATTTGGGAATTGTATTTAAGGGAAATTTACACACAATAATCCCACAACCTAAACACAAATTCAGAAAATTTAGTTTACACGCTTTTCCTTCTCTGCGGCTGTGAGGAGAAAAAAATAGGGCTTGGATAGTTTTCACGATTTCTGAGGCAAAGCTTAACCGTTTTCAGATCAGACGGAAGATTTGGAATCGTTGTGAGAAGGGCAACGTTTGGATATCAGTTTGTTGGAAGTTGCGGCGAGTTTTCGAGGTTGTTGATCCGGTTTGTGGCGCAATTAGGTAAGAAACTCTTCCTATGATTTCGGTTATAATTCGTAAAGTTTAGATTATGATTTGGAGACGTGTAGATGCTAGTAAAAGATGTGTTTTATGTTGATCAAAGGATCATAGATGCTACGGTTGATTAGATATAGTTTATACGTTTCTTCTGGGATTAATTCGATGCTAATTAAGTTAGAAACGGTGCAGAAATCGAGTTTTGACGATCTTAGCATTTTGGAAAAACCCATGCGGACGGGCGTCTGAACTAGGCAGACGGGCGTCCGAGACCTTAGTAGCCCAGACGGGCGTTTGCTATAGGCAGACGGGCGTCTGAGGTCAGATTTTTTATTCAGGATGTAGCTGTTTTAGACGGACGGGCGTCTGGGGTTTAGTGGACGGCCGTCTGGTTTCGGACGGGCGTCCATAGTAGGTCAAATGGGCGTCTGGCCTGTTTTACTTTGTTTTTTACGGTTTTATCATTTTAGTTTGGTTTTGGGTTTTATAATTGTATTATTATTGTTTTCAACCCGTATTTATGATATGATAACATGGTATAAATTAAACAAGCCTGAATTGAACTTCTAATTCGTTCAGTTAAAACACCGAATGTACTCTTAAAGGGAGTTGAAGTTCGGATCCGTCGGAAGAGCATGATAGGCTTGTGCTTTGATGAATTAGTATTCATCAATGTCTGTGTAATTGCTAGGCCTTGTCCAAGTCTAGTGGTCTAGGAAGAGAGTGGTATGTGTGAGGGAGATTAATTGAAAACACTTAGGTGGCTAGTTACTCATTTTAATAAAATACGTACCTGCCTAGTAAAGGATTAAACAACATGTCTCTCTTGGATAGGCACCAGTCTATATCGCGATGTATGCCTACCTCTGAAGGTGGAAGAACTCCGTAGGTCAAAAAAACCCTAAGTACGGAGGGACTCTGCTGAGATGTGCGTACTATCGGAGCCTACCTATATTGGTGTGATCCACTAATATGTTGCCAAGAGTGTCCCAAAAGTGGATACGCATAGTGCCCTTGAGTGCGGTTGTAACATAGATAAGTTAAGTAGAGACGTTTAGTCAATTCATGTTGATGGACATGGAGTGAACCCTAGATTGAGTCGGTCACACATAATCAACTAAACTTTTAATTATCTTTACTTTATAAATTATAATTGTTGTCATAGCTTCTCTTTCTTATTAAGTACGTTGTACTTACCTCAAATGCATGTTTTCTATGTGTTTGGGGGTGAGAAGACGAACAGGTCGATTTGGTTTACGAGGAGGAGTTCGATGATGACGTTTGAAGACGCCTCATTGAAGAATTTACATTTATTCTTTATTAGATTGTTTTAGACTTTTGGTCTTTTGAGGCTTGTAGTATCGTTACGTTTCTTTGGGAGAATATCGTACTTTTCGTTTGGATTTCGTATTTTTCCTTGAATGTAATAAGTTACATTTCCATCTTTAGATGTTGTTTCTATTCTTGGATGTTTAGAAATTTTATACCCGAGTCTTTTTTTTCCGTTTGCTTATTTTTGATACGACGTAGTAGGCTACTTACGTATAAAGTGAATTTATTTTTATTTTATACGTGCCGAACGTTCCTTTTCCGGATAAGGACTCGGTGTCCAGGAACGGGGCGTTACATTCATATTTATATTTAAAGCCATCGAAATCGGCATCATCCAAAAATTATGAGACTAATTTTATTAATTAGAATCTTATGTGAACCACTCCAAATTACTTATGTATTTTGTTTTCTAAAAAGTGTTTCCCATAAAATACATTACTGACGATAATGAAACTAATATATAATACAAAAAAGTGCATATCAATATGAATAAGAGAGACCCAAGAAAAATCAGGTGTTTCTGGCATTTTGTGCTTTAAACATATTGAAACTAGTAGACACCATAATAGTAAAATGTTGATTTTGTTTATCTTATTGACAATAAAACAATTAGGTTCTTGTGTATATTATGAGTAATGACAAGCACAAAACAACAATACAATTACACATGAAAGATTTTTGAAATATCCTTTCTTTACGGTTTTTGTGTTAAATGTTGGGGAACTTAGCAACAGTTTTATAAGATACTCGCGAGTAATAGCTAGATCTTTATATGAAATTAGATTTAGAATGTTGTTAGCGTGTGTTGGACGATAGTCACCTATGATGCACCGACATTTCAATCTGGTCGCCGTGCGTCATGTCCGACACAAGACACGACACGCTCCAAATCCGTGTCCGATACGTGTCGGCTGATTAAATTGATATTATTTAAATTTTAAATATCCGACATGCTTTCGACACACTGTCGACACTCCCCACTCCTGAACCCAATTTTTTAAATTTTTTTTTTATTTAAGTTTTCTTCATTGGAAACGTTAAAATACACGATTTTCATTTCTATAATAATTAAACAAATAATACGCCGTATCAAGTTTATATGTTTTTTTTATAAACAATCATTTTTACAATTTGTAATATTTTGAAGGTCAATAACAATTTCTTTTGGCACCGTATAAAGGTCGAATATCTATTCTAGATATTCATAGAGTTTATATAATACGTCTCTTATTTAGTCTAGTTTTTTAAGATGTTTAAGATTTTTTTTTTTTTTTTTTTTTTTGATAAATTGAATTTTATTTATATTATATATATAACGTGTGGGCGGCGTGTTGTGTCCTTAAATTTTGAAATTAGCCGTATCGCCGTGTCCGTATCGTGTCATGCAACGTGTCTGTGTTCGTGTCTGTGCAACATAGATAGCCACCTCCGGATATTATTTTTGATGAAGATACACTGTTAATATAAATTGAAGATATCCTACCAAAGGGCAGTATCACTTGTTCCGGATACCGGAGGCTTTAAACAGGAAAAAAAGAGAAGAAGAAGGAGGAGGAGAAGGATGAGGTATCACCCTTTATAATCATATTTCAGCCGTTTTCTCATTTTTCTAGTGTCATTATTCTTTCTCTCATCTCCATAAAAAATAAAGAGTTAAGAAACTCGGCTTGTGAGTTTCAAAAATATTTTTAGCTTTCAATAAAATTGCTAATTACTAAAAAAAAAAAAAAAAAAAAAAAAAAAAAATTCTCCATCTCTTCTTAAAGCGGATTTATTCTCTTTCATAGCCAAGATTAACTTTTGCATTGCAAATCAAGCATTTTATCAAGACTGTTGCTTTTTCAAGGTTGCATCACGAGTGTTGCTTGATTTATCATGATGGTTTAGCCAAAAGTTTATTATGTTAAACTCAGATTCACTTGAATTTTAGTAAAGTTGTTGTATTATTCCAGCATCCAAGGTAGATTACATATATAGGAATAATCTAAAGGGAATAAAATCTAGATAAGGATCTAGTACTAGATCTCCTAGTACAATAACAAACTTACTAGAAAAGATTAATATACCCTTTTTAACCTTATCTTCTAACATCCCCCCTCAAACGAGAAGGGGTCTTATAACCACTTGGAGTTTGTCTCTAAACTGAGTGAATTTGGTACTGGACAGAGGCTTTGTGAGGCAATCTGCTATCTGTTCTGTGGAGGGAATATACTTGACTGCTATGGACCCTTCCAGAATCTTATCTCGAATGAAATGGACATCCAACTCAACATGTTTGGTCCTGTTATGGAAGACAGGATTGTAGGCAAGAGATTGAGCACTTAGATTGTCACACCAGATCACTGAAGTTGCTGGAAGGGGTATACACAGTTCACCAATGAGAGATCTTAGCCACTGAATTTCTGCGGTTGTGTTAGCAAGGGCTCTGTATTCAGACTCGGTGCTTGACCTGGACACAACTCATTGTTTCTTGGAACTCCATGATACCGAGGATCCACAAATGTAAACACAATATCCAGCAATAGATCTCATGTCAGTCACATCACAGGCCCAATCTGCATCTAAAAAACCTGTCAGTGTGATCCCTTGATCAGGAATGAAGTGAAGACCATAATCAATAGTGCCTTGAACATATCTGAGAAGTCTTTTTAGTGCTTGCCAGTGTATGACTCTGGGGTTCTGCATGTATTGGCTCAATGTGTTGACAACATAAGTTATATCAGGCCTGGTGAATGTCATGTATTGGAGTGCACCAATGACACTTCTGTATAGAGTAGGATTATCCATTAGAGGGCTGTCAGTGTTGGTAAGATCTATCCCAAGAGCCATGGGAGTAGGGCAAGGCTTAAGGTGAGTGAATTCAAGTCTTTGTAGGAGCTGTGTGGCATACAATTTCTGGCTCAAGTATAGCCCTGTATCATCCCTTTGTACCTGCATTCCCAGAAAAATGACTTAGACTGCCAAGATCCTTCAAAGCAAATTTTTGGTTAAGCATCTTGATGAACCTCTTCTCAAACAAGCAGGTATCAGTTTTAGACACACTTGACAAATTGGCCTAGTGTTACCTGAAGTATTTCCACTTGCAGGTCCTCTTCCTCCTCGTCCCCTGGAACTTCTACCTCCTCTGTTTCCTGTTCCTCTGCCAGAATTATGTTCTTGATTTCCTCCTTGGTATCCAGGTCCAGGTCTAGGTCCTGATGGTCTCCCTCCAGACCTAGAGACAGCAACATTAGCAGAGTGTAGCCCTAACTCCATGTTAGCAGAGGGGTTTGAACCGGGCCAACAGCCTTTCATGAGTCACCAACTGTGACTGGACTTCTTGCCATGACAGTGAGCCGATTCTGGAAGTCAAATTCACAATGACAGATTCATACTCCTTACTTAGACCTCAAAGAGTGGCAAGAATGAGTTCTCCTTTTGTGATGGGATACCCAGCAGCAGCTAAACCATCGGAGTAGGACTTCATTTGAGCGAGATAATCCATCATCGGCTTAGATCCTTTCTCACTGCGAGTTAAAGCTGTCTTGTATTCGAGCATCCTTGATTCATCTCGATTATTATAGAGGATTTCAAGACTTGTCCAGATTTCATGAGCAGTCTCAGATCCTACTACTTCCAGCAACGTTTCCTCTTTCATAGAGCTCATCAGCCATCCAACCAACAGCTGATCTCTGGTGTACCATTTTTTATAAGCTGGGTTTGGGAGAGTGGTGGCGGACATAGTCAACGGATTGTAAGTAGATACAATCTCTGGTGGTTTGGGTTTGGTGCCCAGGAGATGACCATCTAGTTTGTGGCCTCTAACAATCGGTAAAATGGTAGATTTCCACAGCAGATAGTTTGATCTATCAAGTTTAATAGTGCAAGCTTGATTCAGATTTCTGTTAAACGGTGCTAAGGAGCTCATTGAAGGTGCAGCACCAATCTGGGGTGATGGGGTTTGCATGAGCGAGGTAACAGCTGGAGTTGCATAAAAGTGGAGAAGCTGGGAATCGATGGTCGGAGGTAAGAGGTGGAGCCAAACACAGGAAAAGATCTGGTGGTAAACGGTAAAGTGGCAGATTGAGTGTGAAGAAGACTGGTAGGAGTTTGAATGCTGGTGGTGTTTTGAGTACTTGTCCCACCTTGAGTTCTTGGGGGAGGTGCAGAGGTTGGTGGTGTTGTTGGTGGAGCTGTAGCTCCGGTGGTTGCCTCGCCGGAGTCGGCCATAGCCAGTGTGGCTCCGATACCAACTTGAATTTTAGTAAAGTTGTTGTATTATTCCAGCATCCAAGGTAGATTACATATATAGGAATAGTCTAAAAGGAATAAAATCTAGATAAGGATCTAGTACTAGATCTCCTAGTACAATAACAAACTTACTAGAAAAGACTAATATACCCTTTTTAACCTTATCTTCTAACAGATTCCATCGTGGAACAAGCTATATATGCATGTTTGTTTCGTGGATTTCTAGGACACAGCTGCACCACTAATCTTGAATAAGTATCCACTTATGTAGTCTGAATCTTTCGTATTTGATATCCAGATAACATTACCCTTCTAATACTGTTGGATATCTCATATACCGTAATCCTAGAATCATAGTGTACTTCAAGCACCTCAACAGACAATTCAGGGCTTTCCAATGATAGTGATTTGGATTATTTGTGAAACTACTTAGTTTGTTCATAACACAAGCCAAGTCTAGACATGTACAATGGGTGATGTACTTCAACATCCTATCATTTGTGAATACTTTAATTGATGCACTGGTTAATCTCGATTCTTGACTAACTATACACTTAAGTCAATTGGGGTTTTCACTGGATTTTCGTCACAGACTTTAAATCTTTTCAAGACAGACTCAAAACAATAATACTATGAGGGAAAATTGTAATTTTCGTCCGGTAACTTTACCCGTTTTTTATTTTCGTCCTGTTTTTATGCCGGTGAGAATTTTGGTCATGTATCTTTTAAAATCGTTGTAAAAATGGTCGTCTAGCCGAAAAAGCTGACTGGACTCATTTTCTGACAAATTTGCTGATATGACTACTACCTAACGCTGACGTGGCTACCTAGTCCATATTGTTGCCAAATAGGTCGAAATAACCTGAAAAATCAATTGCCTTTTTCATTTCCCCCACAAAATCAGTCATACCCACAACCATCCCCGTCTCCTTCAATTTCCCGACCCATCAATTTTGCTTCTCCATCACTCCGTCTTCCCCAAGCAACCCTACATTCCAAAAAAAGGACCATCTGCTGCAACCTACCCAAAATCAAAGACAAAATCATCTGCAAAATCTTTTCATTTCCCCAGATTTTTTTAAAAAAATATAATTTTAGCTTATTAAGAAGGTACTATACCAATTTAATAGTACTAAATAAACAACTTCATATTAAACATACAAAATATCTCTGCTGTTGCATCTTATAAATCACAACTCTCCACTATTAAGAACTCCATTGCCAAGGGAGAGATAGCTAGAAGCAGATTGCTGGCTCTTAGCTCTTCTTTCCCAATTCAAACGTTTCTGTCTAATTAGAGATCAATTCTCTGCCTTCTCTTGCTGATACACACTAAATTAATTTTAGCATTTACCCTGCAGTATATATTTGGCTAATGACATCCCCAAAAAACAGAGGAGGAGCGAAAAAAACAGAGGAACCTTAAAAAAACGAAAAAAAGGGGAGTAAAAATAACATTCTCTGAAAAGAGAACTAGGATGGTTCTAAAGATCCGATTACAATTCAACAATGTCAATGCACAGATTGTAAAGGCACAACAAGATTAGCACCATTTTCTCCAAATCGATCATACTACGTTCAAAAACCATCACGAGATTCACACAATGGAGAAAAAACCACCAACTATTTTCAATCCAGATCCACACCCGTTCTGAGTCCCATGGGCTCTCCCGGCCGCCATTAACGTGAGTATTCCTCCACCCGTTTTTCTGGGTCGTTGAAACCCGATTCACAGAAATCGAGTAATAAAGCTAGACTATAAACAACAACTCTCAAACTCAATCTCAATATTTCTCCCGGTTGTGCCACTATAGAAGTTGAATGTTACGGATTTAGTGAAGTGAAGGCATGGATTAGGGATTTACTGAAGAAAAGAGGTTAGGGATTTCAATGGGGTAGCCGATTGATGGTTTCATGATAAATGAGTATCTGGGAAGAAGATTTAATCGGTAAAAGATTTTTGTGAAGATACTTTTTGCAGATTTGCATATTTCAATGGAGATTTACGATTTGAAGATTTGGAGATTTAAGAGGTTCAGTTTTGGAGAAGCAGGGGAAGAAGGGAAATGGGTTTATCGAAGAAGAACATTTTATGGAAATTATATTTTTATTTGGGGATATTAATATAAAAAAATATTATATTAATACAGAAATATTAATATAAAAATTTAAAAAATATTTTAATATACATTTTTAAATTAGTCCTACATGGCACTGCTTAGTTGGAGAGATGATAGTCAATAATAGCTAGATGGCAGCCACATTAGCGAATTTTCATTTTAAAATTAATCCAGTCAGCTTTTTCTGCTAGACATGACCTTTTTTGCAACGATTTTAAAAGATACAAAACCAAAATTCTCACCGGGACAAAAACAGGATGAAAATCGAAAACGGATAAAGTTAGCGGACGAAAATTACAATTTTCCCAATACCGTGACAACATAAATCCATCAGACACTTTAGAGATCTTAATCCCTAATATGACATATACAAGCCCTAATTACTTCACATCAAATTTCCTTGTCAACATCTTCTTTGTATTCATGATAACATCAGGAGTAGAGTTGTTAACGAGCCGAGCCGAGTATTGGTGGTTCGAGCTCGAGCTCGTTTAGCTCAAGAGCTCGTTCTTTTGTTAAATGAACAAAAAAAATTGTTCGAACTCAGCTCGTTTCAAAGATGAAATGTTCGAGCTCGTGTCCGAGCTCAGCTCGTTAAACATATTGTGTCTTCCAACTCGAATATGGCCCGAGTTCGGCTCGAGTTCGGTTCATTAAGGTATAAAATATAAAGTGCAAATGCAAAAATAACAAGTTATAGATTAATATTACATATATCACGCTACAATAATCATCATAAAAATATGTAAATACTATATAAAATCAATCTATAATCTCAATTAAATTAATGAATGACTTGTCCTCGTTTGAGTTAGGGTTACTGTGTAAATTGATGTATTTATATAAGCACATTCACGAACATAATCGAATGTTCACGAACCAAGCTCCTATTCGTTTGTTAAGAGAACGAGCCTACAATCATGGTCGAGCTCGGCTCGTTAAGTTAAACGAACAAACGATCATGAACACTAACGAGCATAACATGAGCTTGTTTACGAACGACTCTGTTCGTTAACAGCTCTAAAATTCATGAGTACTTCCTATTATCCACGTGTTATCAACATATAGACACACTATCACATACATGTTTGTTGAGTTTTTAATGTTGACACATTTATCACACTCGTTAATCTTAATCCCATTAATTTGACAACATGGCATTGTCAATCTTCATATGTCATTGTTTTGGCGCTTATTTTAGCCCATGCAGTGTTTTTACGAGTTTACACATCGTACTCTCTTTTTTTCCAATAACTATAATCACCTCGAGTTACTCCATGTATATTTTTTTCTTGTAACTCACCATTCGAGAGAGCAGTCTTAACATCCATTTGAATGATTTCAAAGTTATAGACCGCAGCAATCTCAATGCATGAAACCCTTATAGAAGTTGTTATCGTAACTAGTGAGTATGTATCATAGAAATCAAGGCCTTCCTTTTGTCAATAACCTTGGGCTTTCAACATGGCCTTATATTTATCATTAGATCCATCGGTCTTAAGTTTCTTCTTAAAGATCCACTTGCATCTGAGTGGTTTATTTCATGGAGGAAGATCAAACAAGTCTCAAGTGTGATTCAGCATGATTGACTATATCTTCCTATCGGTAACTTCTTTCCAGAAGGTAGATCCGGGAGTTGATATTGCCTCAACATATGTCCTAAGCTCATTATCTACTATGTATATTAGAAAATCCTGACCAAAAGACTTTGAAGTCCTAGCCGTACTACGATGTGGTTCCTCGATTTCTTGAGTATCAGTTTCTTCCACAGACTCATTAGTCCGCTTATAAATGCTTGCTTCTTCTCTATCATTTTCCTTACAAGGAAAGATATCCTCTAAGAACCCAGCATCTCTAGGCTAAATGATGACATTTTCATGTACACCATGGATGTCTTATTTATGTACTGAAAACCGATAGGCACTATTGTTTTGAGCATAGAAATTGTTTCTTGGTCGGGTCAGGTCAGGTCATTCAGATTTCAACAATTATTAGATTATGTCAATTGCGTTGAGGTTGTTGTGGGTACAATTTTTGCTGCCACACTCCTAGCTCTCAATATATAGGCAAGTTATTCCATATGTAACAACATAAGAATTATCAATAAACCAAATCCCTGCTTACTCCTTCATTTTGTTTCTCCTTTCTATTATTCTTCTTCTCCCCCTCTTTTCCTTAACGCCCCCTTCCCGAATATCCAGTTCTTATCCTTAAAAAAACGTCTGACACACATATTTTTTTATTAAAGAATATATACATAAGCTTCTACATCATCGTTATCAGAATACAAAGCAGAAACAATAAAGACTAACTCGAGAATGTCAAACGATAATGACGGGTCTGTTTCCGTCGGGTAGTTCGGAAGGAAGACTTGGACATTGGATATCTGGCCTCTTCGTGGAGCTCCGATCAATGAGTTTATCGCCGTCGGACGGTGGCGTTTATCGATGTTGGTGATGAGCTCGCGGTGGTAATATGAAAGCAATAAATATGAGAGAGAGAGAGACAACAGTGCTGATAGAAATAAATGCGCAAAAGTTGTTCTATATCTTCATTAATGTCATAGTGGGGGTATTTATAGGGAAAGGATAAAGCTGTAAAAGACTACTCGTGCTAGCGGCGCCGTTGCCCGACAGATGGCAGTTGGCCTCGCGTTCTATCTAAGCTTATGAACTTTCCATTTACTGGTATTCTCATAGGAATGGGCCCGCAGTGCTGCGGGGCGGCCCCCTTATGCTTATGAGGATGGCGGGATGGCCAAGAAGTTGGCGACGTCGCGCGCTTATACTCAGGGAAAGAGTTTGACTTATGTCCTCAGATGAGTTGACCGGGGATAATGGGACCGTGTCAGGTTCCGTATCATCAATGGCCCCCTACTCTGCGGCGGAAATTTGTTGCGGCGTAGAGTAGTATACTGGTCGAGGAGTCTCCGTTGTCGAACACTCTTGGAAGACAAAAGTTGAGCGGACTCAGGATTAGGGATACAAACTCGTAGAGCCTCATCAAAACCTTTCTTAAGAAAAACCCAGTGGGAAAAAATCTTAAGCAAGGGAAAAGAGTACTCTCTGTTTGTATCGAAATCTCAAGACCGCTCCTTCGCAGGCGAGGCGGGGTTGCGACATGAAGTTGATGCTACATATCCCGCGAGCGCTTCATGAAGTTGAAGCTATACGAAAGGCACCGCCAATCACTACAAGCGGGTTTCCTCCTCCTAGTACACGTTAGTGGTGATCCGAGTCGTCGTCGCGCTCGGTAGTTCGCAGTCAGTCGCAAGCAACAAGGGATCTGACCTACCAGGCCGCCCCTTTTCAGATATAGGAAGCGATCTTCTCTCATCCGGCGGCCTACCAGGTCGTCTTCCCCTCATATAGGAAGCGATCCTCTCTCATCTTGGATCTCGGCTTGCGGACTCGGTGATTGTAAGGGCCCAATTACGGTGAAAGACGCTTTGCCATTCTTCCCGGACGGCGTCGACCATGGCCCCCGGCGCTTTCCATTCCGGACTAGACGCACAAACTTTTTGAACGGCTTGCTTTGTGCGGTTTGTGGATCCGATCGCCGATGAATACCTCTGATCCTCCTGTGAGCCCGCAGGACTCTGGATTCACTTATCTCAGCTTCCTCCTCACGCTCTAACTCCGCAATCTCGGGCGGCAAGAAGGCGGCGGCGGTATCAAGATTCTGTTCCATTTCCACTCGTGGTATTAAAATTGGGGGTTGTTCTTCCCCGAAGGGGTATGGAGGAAGTGCAAGCTGGATTCCAGATGCTCGTTGCCTTTGTAATCCTCCATAAATTCGTATTCAACATTATCCGACGAGACATTCTTGTTTTTCTGGGATTTTGTAAGGAAGAAACGAGTGATTCGAATGGGAGAAGAAGCATCTGTGGAGGAGGCGGTGAAATGGGCGGCGTTTATAGAGGGAGGTGGCGTGTTTGGCATGGATTACCATAATGGTGGACGGACGAACGACGGCTATCTCGAAGAGACAACATAATGACCGGCGTAATGATGGTTATCGAGAGGTTTACCGTCATTATGAGCATTCGAAGGGACGGTTATTTATGGTGGGTAATCATGGGCTATTTTTCGTCCAGAATAGTCCCTAGTCAAAGTAGCCCTATTAAACACGGCTAAAACTCGGGAAGACCACCAATGATGGCTTTTGAACCGTTCCATCCGTTGGGATACCTGATAGTTTGTGGACGCAGCGGGGAGATGTGATGACACCTGCGGACTGCGATTTGAGGTGCACAGCATAGAGCGATCCAGATATGCCGCGAGGAGCTGTTCTGGTCGCCGCGACTACGGCTTGAGAGCTTGCGATGTAAGTCGTCCGTGCTCGTTGGTCTGACCGAGGTCGACATGTTGAGGTGCACGGCATGAGCGATCCGGATATGCCGCGAGGAGCCGTTCGGTCGGCCGCGGCGATCGCGGCTTGAGAGCTTGCGATGTAAATCGTCCGTGCTCGTTGGTCCGACCGAGGTCGACATGTTGAGGTGCACGCATAGAGCGATCCGGATATGCCGCGAGGAGTCGTTCGGTCGCCGCGACTCGCGGCTTGAGAGCTTGCGATGTAAATTGTCCGTGCTCGTTGGTCGACCGAGGTCGACATGTTGAAGTGCACGGCATGTAGCGATCCGGATATGCCGCGAGGAGTCGTTCGGTCGCCGCGATCGCGGCTTGAGAGCTTGCGATGTAAATCGTCCGTGCTCGTTGGTCGACCGAGGTCGACATGTTGAGGTGCACGGCATAGAGCGATCCGGATATGCCGCGAGGAGTCGTTCGGTCGCCGCGATCGCGGCTTGAGAGCTTGCGATGTAAATCGTCCGTGCTCGTTGGTCTGACCGAGGTCGACATGTTGAGTTTCTGGGATTTAATCATTTTCTGCGATCCTAGGCGAGATGGCGAAGTCATTTATGTTGGCCAGAGCGAAAACTGTACAAGCGAGCTATTACAGGTGGCGTGCCACGTGGAGCAATACAAATGGGCTGCAGAACGCTGCGTATCATTAAATGTGGCGTCCTTTCAGTTCTGACAAGGTGACGTTTCGCCGTAGGACGTGACGGCTGGTAATGATGGCGTTTCGTTTTTATGCAAATTTCAAATTTCAAAGCGTCGTGTCGGATTCCGAAACTTTTCGCTTTCCCGCGTAAACCCGAACCGTTGGATGAAGATAATCACAGCCGTTGGTTTGTTGAATGCCTGTCTATTTAAGGGGGTGTTGCCCCTCCTTTTACCACTTTTTCGAAAACCTTCTCCAAAATTCCCAGGCTGATCAAGCCAGAAATCAAGAGCATCCTGTGGTGGTTTAGAACCAAGTTTCCAGAATTCTGAGGCTGAGGCTGTGTTTGAACTTCATCGGAGTAGTCTTTTACAGCGATCGGAGCGATCATCCTTGTCTTCCCAATTTTCTGCCATCCAGATCATAAAGGTACCATCTTTATCCGATCTAACACTGGGTTTTTCTTTGTTGATCGTCTTTTTGTGGTTGATTCTTGGCCTGCATAGATCATAAGTATGCTTTTTGTCCCGTAGATATTCGGATTTTTGAGGTTTTCTAACCGGTGATAGAATCCGTATGCCTAAACCCCTCCTTTGTGAATTTGAAGCCTTCAGGGATTAGGGTGCAATTTTCAATTTTTCCGTGTAGTATTTCTTTATGACCCCGTTGCCCCCTGTGCTGTTGGCTTGCGCGGAAATGGGGGGGGGGGGGCGGTGTCGACTTTGACGAAGCGTTGATCCACCTCTCTTCATTTTGCGGCATGTCGCACAGAGGGGACGACAGCGATAAAGAGGAATTTAGTTATGGGGATGGCGGGTCCGAGGAAAGGGCTGGCGGCGAGGTTTCACCTTCCCATTCTGACGAAGAGGACTCGCGTCCTGCGACGGGCAAGGCCCAAAGGCTACTTATAACGAGGGGCACTCGGTGCTTTCGAATCCTTGCGCACTTAGCTCCCGCAGAGCGAATTCCTAAGACCGCCGGTGAAAGGATTCGACGGCGTCCGCCCCGAAGCCGCAAAGGTGAAGGGGGGACACCGTGGGGGCACCCAAACCCTGCTAGCTCCGCCCCGCGAGAGGGGAAAATCCGGATCGGCTTGGAGACCGCGGAGTCTTTGGAAGAGGGTGGCAAGTGAAGGCCATGCATCGCGCCGCCGATGTAGAATGGAGATCTTTGTTGACCGCGGCGCCCGACTTTAACACCGCTATCCGCGCCCGATACCGGCTTTCCGACGACTATCATTTTTGTCCGTGCATGGACGGCCCGACGGTATGATTATACTTGTGGGCGCTCTACCGGGGACCGCTTGTATGTTCCTTTCGACAATTTCCCCGGCGGGGTTCGGGCCCCCTTTCGATCCTTTTTTGGTGGAGGTGATGTATTTGCCGGAAGCCTTGCCGGCGGACTTTCACCCTAATGCGCGTTAGGGCCCCGGCGGCGTTTATTTCGACGTGCCGCCTTAATGGAATTGAGCCCTCCTTGGGCCTGTTTAGGGAGTTCCATGATTTCGTCGGCACCCAAACTCCGGGTCAGGTGAGCGTGAGGGCGCGTGAGGGGAGGCCTCGCCCTTTTTACCCCGCCGACAACAAAATCTACAACTGGAGCCAAAGAGTGATGCGGGTGCAATCCAGAGTCGGATGGCCATTCCCGCATTTTGGGAGTCGGGCTGCACGCGGACTAGACTCCAAGTGGCTCAAAGGCAGAGTGGTTCCTCTCGCAAGTCCTGAAGAAGTAGAGGCGATTGTGGCCTTGATAAGCTCTGCGGACAGATCTGCACAGGTCCGCATGATCAGCGTTCGAATGTTGACGAACGTAAAGCCGGGTAGCGCGAGGATGGCGGGGATCCCGGGCCGTTTGGAGTCGGGGATTTTGCCTGTCGTGAACATTCCCCCGCCATCTGTGGAGCTTAGTGATCCTGACTGGGTCGGCGAGTGCCACTTGGGTAGGAACTTTCCGACGCAATGCGAAGAGTGTGGCGGTGATTGGTCGAGCCGCCAGGGTAAAACCATTTCTTCTCTATTTTTGTTTTTGCTAACCCAAAAATACACAAGCCTGTGCGCGGGGTCGGGGCGGCGCTGGGCACAGTCCCCCTACTCCCTTTTTTTTTTTTTTGACTTGTACATTTCTGATTGCTTCCTCTTTTGTTTTTCTTTTTTCAGTGATGCCGGCATCCGGTCTTCGCAGGAGCGCTAATGTTGCCGCTGCTAATGCCGTGAGGAAGACGCGGGAGGAAGAGTTAGCGAGAGGCGCATCCCGTGATCATACCGACCGTTCATGTGGGGATCAATCGTGGAGTGACCGTTGCTTTGCGGCGGGCACGGCGTCCGAGGCGGGGACTTCCTTCGGTGTTGCAATCGCCGCAGCGATTACGAAGATGTCCGCCCCCCGCCACCGAAGGCTCGAGCACCGCCCGGTAAGCGCCCGGTAGAGTTTGAAGATGTTCTTGAAGACGTCCCCCTTTCCCGGAAAAGACCAAGAGTGGATGCGCCATCCGAGGTTGTCGACCTGAGGGTCCCGACTCTCCCCCTCTCAACCTTGCACCTGTTTATGAATTCGTGCCGCGGGGAGCGCGCACGGCAAGAAGCTTCGGCGAGCGCCGACATTCCTTTATACTTTGACGAGGCTTTCGCGCCGATCAATCATCGCCCGACCGGGGTGTGATGATGGAGTCGGCTCTCGTCGGCCGGTTCCTACTCTTCCCGTACTTACCGTAAAATGGAGCGCCGAGGCTCGCCTATCCGTGGGGACCGGACCGATAAAAAGGATTGCTCCCGCCAACATCGGCAACGGCTCTATTGATCCCCGCGAGGCTATGAGGGCCGCCGTCGCCGAGTACGGGATGTCGGCGCATAAGGTAAATATGTTTCCTCGCACGAATTTCCTTTTATTTTCCAAGTGCTTACTGTGTCTTTCTTAGGTCTCGCGTTGCATGCTCGCCGCTTTAGATACTGTTGAGAAGTTGGTGGAGAGCGAACAGCGAACGAGCGATGAGCTGGCGAAGAAGGCGCAGGAGAACCAGGAGTTGGCGCGGACGATGAAGGACCTGGAGGGCAAAGTTGGTGATGCCAAGGCTCTATATACCGCTAAAGAAAAGACCTGGGCGGACAAGATAGCGGAGTTGGAGCGCCAAGTTACTCATGAGAAGAATCATCGCAAGAAGGTCGAAGCCGCCCTGGGTGCCTGTGAGCAAAAGTTGAAAACTGCTGAGGATGTTGTCGCTGATGCTGCTAAGGAAACTGAGGATGCCCGTCGGAAAGCTGAGGAGGCTATCAAAAGGGCCGAGGACCTTGCCTCGGATATCCAGGCCAAAATTGAGGCCGCCCTTGCTGAATATAAGGATAGCGCCGAATATTGGAAGGATCTGGGTGATAATTATGACCAAGGCTGCTATCATATGGCGAGGTGTGTCTGTAGGTCGATGCACCAGCAGAGGGTCCCCAACTTACATGATATGGCGGCGTGGACTCAGGAGAATTCCTTCAGTGCCGAGCTCATTCAATATCATCCCGTGGTTCCATACTCCGAGGAGGAGATCGCGGAATACCGCGAGCGATGTAGGGTTGATGGTTTACAGGCGGCGGTATTTCCGGCGGCGGCAAAGAAAGAGAACATGCGATCACTCGTGCGGTGCGATCTTGGATGGGGCCAATACGAGAGGGGGATCGGGCGGCTCCGGGTGGTGAGGAGGGGGCGCGGCCGGGAGATTCGCAAGCCGGCCTTGATTCCGGAAGCGTTTGATTCTCCTTTTGTTATTGACGAAACTTTGTTGTTGGTTTGTAATATTAACTTTTGTTTCCGGGCCGATGTGGGGCTCGCCACCCCGTTAACTTTGATCCTTTTCCTTCGTGCACATTGGGGCCGCCGCATGGCCATTTCGTTTTATGCCTTTGTTCTCTCGCTTTGGTATTTTGAGTTGTTTTTGTTTTTGCTAACCCAAAAATACACAAGCTCGTGCGCGGGGTCGGGGCGGCGCGGGCACGCCCCCTACTCCTTTTTTTTTTTTTTTTTTTTTTTTTTTTTTTTTTTTGCAAAAAGGAAGAAAAATATATACACAAGGAACAAAAAACTTCCAAAAAACGAGAGGACTACATGTAATATCTCTTGAGGTTGTCGGCGTGCCAAGTATTCTCATATTCACGGCCATTCCTGTCTTTGAGATAATATGTCCCCTTCTTTAGCTCGCGAGAGATCTGAAGGGGTCCATCCCAATTGCTGTCTAACTTTTTGGGTTTACGGCCGGCGGCTTCACATTTAATTAATACGAAATCTCCTGCCTTCAAAAAATGGTGGCGTACCTTCTTATCGTGATGTCGCTTAGCGGCCATCTTGAAGTTAGCCAAACGGGTCGCCGCTTGCAGTCTTTTTTCTTCGAGCATGTTGAGCTCAAACTCACGCGATCGTTCGTTGGTGTCCTCGTTGAAATGCGACACTCGATGCTAGGTAGAGACATCTCCACCGGTGTCATCGCCTCCGAACCATAAGTCGGGGAGAATGGGGTTTCTCCCGTGGTGGACTTTTTGGCGGTCCGGAGCGACCATAAGATTGCGGGCGCCTCATCTACCCACCTCGCCTTTCTTTCCGCATAGAGTGCGTTTCGGGCCTCGAGCACTTGTTTGTTTGCGTTCTCTCGCCCGACCATTACTTTGAGGATAGCCGACCGAAGACGTCGCATGAATGACGCCATGCTCTTTACAAAACTCGTCGAATTCCGTTCGAATCGCGGTCCATGGTCGGATATGATGATGCGAGGTACCCCGAAACGAGTCCACACTTGATCCATTAAAAAATAGATGACCTGGGTGGTGGCGATCTCTTTGAGGGGCTTCGCCTCTGTCCATTTGGTGTAATAATCAGCCGCTACTACTATGTACTCGCATCCTCCGCGCCCTTTAGGCATTGGACCGACGAGGTCGATGCCCCACATTTCGAAAGGCCATGAAGCGGTGACGATGCTCTGCTCTACGGAGGGTAACCTGGGTATATCTGCGTACCTTTGACAGGGGTCGCATTCCCTAACGAATATATCTCGCATCCCTCAACAAGGTAGGCCGGTAGTATCTCGCGGTGATCGCCCTTTGTGCGAGGGTTCGACAGTCGGATGCCCGCCACACACTCCTTGATGAAGCTCATGGAGGATACCTCTACTTGCTCCGGCCTGACACAGCGGAGCAGAGGTTTGGAGAAAGAGCGCCTGTAAAGTATCCCATTTTGCACAACATATCTTGCTGCTCGGCGAGCCAAGGTTCTCGCCTCTATCTTGTCTGAAGGCAAAACTCCATGCTCAATATAATCCCTGACCTCATCGATCCATCAGCGCGAGGAGGGTTGAATATCCATGACCTCGCATCTGTTGATAGAAGGCTCCTCGAGGTATTCCAAAGGGATGTCAGGAGCGAGCGCCGCGTCAGCGTCGGATAATTTGGATAAATAGTCTGCCCTCAAATTCTGAGTGCGTGGTATATAAGAGAGCTCGCAATATCCGAACTGGCGACGTAATTTCTGGACCAGGTCGATGTACTTGCTGCGCTTTCGAACAATAAATCTTATAACCTCCATTCACTTGATTGCCAACCGCCTGTGAGTCGCAAAAGACGTGTATGTTCTCAACTCTCATTGCGAGGGCGAGCTCAAGGCCCGCGATGACCGCCTCATATTCGCTTGGTTGTTTGATGCCGTGAAATCGAAGCGAAGCGCTTTCTCAATTTCTTCGGACGTTCCCGGCTCGAGCAAGACGATGCCGGCCCCGCAAGCTCCAATTCCACTAGCGCCGTCAACGAACAACCGCCAACGCTTGCCGGGCCTCGTGGGGCCGCTAGGAGCCGGTTTGTCGGGCGAGTTGGTCGAAGGGGAAGTGGGTTGTGTTGTCGAGGGATCTCGGAAGCTTGCTTCAAGAATGAACTCGGCCGGGGCCTCGTGCCTTGATTGCCCTTCGAGGCTCGTACTTGATGTCGAATTCGGTGAGCTCAATTGCCCATTTCTCGGAGACGACCGGCGAGGTCCGGCTTATGTAAAACCCGACGCAATGGCGGACTATCCGATAGTACAATGATCGTATGTGATGAAAAATATGCACGGAGCTTTCTAGCTGCTATAACAAGAGAGTAAGCCAATTTCTCTGCATTAAAATATCGACCCTCTACAGAGCTGAGAGCCTTCGAAACATAGTAAATGGGCTTTTGAACGGGCTTCTCAGGAGTCCCCTCTTCTTTTACAAGAACTGCGGCGACAGCCCTATCTGAGGCCGCCAAATATAAATAAAGCTGGTCGCCTATGATAGGACTTACTAAAAGAGGCGGGCCGACCGGTATTGCTTGAGCTCTTCAAAGGCTTCGGTGCATTCTCCACCATTCAAACCCCTTGCCGCCTTTCAAAATTTTATAAAAAGGAAGGCACCGTCCGCCGATTTCGAAATGAACCGCCCCAGAGCGGTTATCCTTCCATTCAACCTCTGAACCTCTTTCACGGTCGTTGGAGGCGCCATGTCCGGAATGGCTCTGATTTTCTCAGGATTTGCTTCGATGCCGCGCTGTGTGAACATGAAGCCTAAGAATTTTCCAGCTTTGACCCCAAACGTGCATTTGACTGGGTTTAACTTCATGTTGTTTTTTCGCACGTTCGCGAAAGTTTCCCTCAAATCTGCTATGAAGTCGCATCTGCTGGATTTGATGACCATGTCATCTATGTAAGCTTCCATGTTGCGGCCGATTTGAGTGTGGAAGACCCGGTTGATCATCCTCTCGGAATGTTGAACCCGCATTCTTCGGGCCGAAGGGCATCATTTTGTAATAATACATGCCGCCTCCAAACTCGAAAGCGGTAGTTGTCTTTCGTCCCCGGCCATACGGACTCGATGGTATCCGAGAATAGGCGTCGACGAAACCGAGGATTTTAAAGCCCGCTATCCGATCTACCATTCTCGTCTATGCGGGGTAGCTCATAGGGATCCTTGGGGCGAGGCTTTGTTCAAGTCGGTGAAATCTACGCACATTCGCCACTTGCCGTTGTGCTTCAAAACCATAACGACGTTGGCTAGCCAAGTAGGATATTGTAGTTCTTCAATGATATCCGCCGCAAGTAGTTTTGCGATCTCAATTTTTACAGCCTCTTCCTTTGCGGTTGAAAATTGGCGAGCCCGCTGCTGAATTGGCTTGAAGTGGGAATTCACGTTAAGACGGTGGAGTGCGACCTCAGGGTCGACGCCTCGCATGTCAGTGACCTCCCAAGCAAAGGCCTCTAGGTTCTCTTTCAGCGCGTTGATCAGCGCGGACATATCGGCCTCGTGGAGGTGCGCCCCGACTTTGATCTTTTGGTCGGGGTATCTCTCATTGATGATTACCTCGACGAGCTCCCCCTCTGCTTCAATGCTTGGATCATCTCGTATCTGCAATGTGTCTCATACAATTTCCTTTTGTTGTTTCTTAAGCGGCGGAGGGCTGTTCGTGCCTTGTCTCCGCTCGATATGGGCTTCCTGCGCTCTTTTCTTAGCGCTCGCCTCTAACTCGGCCATGGACTCACTTATCCGGGGGTTGAGTCGTCCGGCGATACTTGGGATCTCAGCTGTATCGATTATCACTAGAGCTTCTTCCAACAGATTCATTGAATTCGTGATGGGGTTAGTCCCTGCTGGTGCGACGGGAAGTGTAGCATGAGCTTGTCCTAGCACACCTTGGACTTCGGGCTCCGTGCCCTTTTCAACCCTGCCTTTGATTTTACCAAGTGGTCAAGATAAGTCTGTGGTCGGCTAATCGCCTGGCCTTTCTTGCCATTTTCTGTATAAAATTTGACCCTCTGATGCGGAATGGAAGACACAATCTGAAATTTGCGCATCGCAGGTATGCCCAGGATCATGTGGTAGCGAGCTGGCAGATCGACCACCAGAAATTCTATTTTTTCGATCCGGAAGGGCTCGAAGTCTCCGATGCGGACCTCCGGGTCAATCATTCCTTTAACTTTTACCTCATGGTTGGTAAAACCCTCTAGCGAGCCCGGTACGGTTTCGATTGGCCTCGGTGAAATTCAAACCTTTGAGGCAGTCAAGATAGATGATGTCTCTGGCGGCACCTGTATCCACCAGGACTCTGTTAACCCCGCACTTGCCGATCCCGATTTTGATTATGAGGGGCATCTCCATTGCTCCCGTAACAAAGCTAAGCTCGCTCTTTGTGAAAGTCAAGGCCTCTTCATCTGGTCGCAGAGTTCTAGGCCGCTGATAACGGAAAAATTCACCGTTATTTTCATAACATTTCACCCCGTTTCGGATATCAGTTTGAGCACTTTTATATCAATTAAAGTCATTAATTCCTAAATTTCATAAAAATATATAAGTCGTGACTATTTTGTAAAATATCGTGTTTTTATGTGTTTTTACTAGTTTTTGTACCGGTTTAGTAACCGGAGTGTCGTGTCGGATTTACGTTTGGTATTTTGGTGGTTTATTGCAGAATCATAAGTGGACCAAGATTCTACGTAACGACATGTTTTGAGCCCTAAAAGAGGTGTTTAGAGGGTTAGAAGAAGGTGCCACAAGCTTACGAGTTCAAAAGGGTCGTTTTTCCTAAGTACTTGAATCGTTACATATTTTCGATGGAGATTTGACCCAGCTTAGAGGCATTTTCAGGGGATGACTTCTTAATGAAAGTTGTAGATCTTCACATAAGCTTTCCAACGTACTTTGAATCACATAAATTGGAGTTCTACAACTCAAGTTATGGTCAATTGATTAATCGATTCGGATTAGTAAAAATCCCGAAATATCTTCGAAATACGAATGGCTCATCAAAACGACATTTTCTAAAGAAGTTTCCTTCATGAAAGTTGTATATCTTCAATAAATCTTTCCAATGGATTTTGAATCAAGTCAATCGGACTTCTACAACTCAAATGATGGTCAAGTGGCTAATTGATTTGTATTAGGGAAAATGTCGCAAAACGACACGTAATGGGAATGGCCCATCAAAAAGGCGTTTTCGAAGAAGTGTCCTTCATGAAAGTTGAAGAATTTTCTTCGAGAGCTTAATTTTGACGTTTGAATCAAAATTTTTGGAGGTCTACAACTCAAGATACGAATTTTACAAGTTTTAATTACATAAATCGATCAATCGATCCTTCGAGAATCATGCTGAGTCATATGCAATAATGGTACCCGGACCGGTCCGGCTCTTTCCCGGCCCGGGTCGGCCTTGACCCATTTTCTATAAATAGAGGCATTGCAGAGCTGTGATCGTTTGCCCCTCTTTTCCTTCATCTTTTCTTTCTTTTAATTATGGGGGGGCCTAAATTAGATATATATGTCGTTATAATGTCGGTGTAATAACCCGACTAGTTATCGTTTTAATATAATTTCGTTTCTGTCTTTTATTGCTTTCTTTTATTTTGATGCAATTAGTATAAATATATATATATATATACGTATATTATATATATCTATATCTATATATATCTATATATATATCTATACGTATATCTATATAGCTGTAGTTATCTTTTTCGTTTTGTTTTCTTTCGTTTTGTTATTTTCGTTGTTATTTTCGTTAATATGAGTAGTTAAACGTTACATAGCCGAATTATGTGAAAACGGGTGAAATCAACCCTCGGGAGACGAGATGGAGTTGTGTTGTGCTTAATTTAACATTCGTATGATAAAATCATGTTCTAAAACTTGTTTTGATCATTTTCATAGTTTTGAATGAGATTGATAACCTTGTTCATTGCTATGAGATGTAGAAACAGTATTAAAGTCATTAAAACATAGCCTTAATCGTTAGATTGACAACCTAAGTGACATGTTAGGACTATGCTTTTGTGAGGTTTTTCGGCGGTATTTTATTTTGGTCAACCATGTTAGGTAAGTTATCTCTCTAAAGGGAGGGTTAATAAGCCTAATGTGGGGGTTAAGTGAGAGCCGTTCGATCTTAACGCAAGAATAAAGAGTTGACACCCGTGAATGTCATATAAACCGAATCGATAAAACACACTCCTTATCAAGTTTTTCCCGTGGGGAGATAACCTGTTGGATCATGGCTCGGCTATGCTTTTTAATCACCTAGTTAATCTCGTTAGTTAAAAATTTATTTTTCGCATTAGTATAATCACTCCACCTAAAACTTTGATCGCCTAGACTAAGTTCGACGTTCATTTTGGTACTCACAACCACATTTCTCTTGGGACGACCTCGTACTCCTGTAGCTATCCTAGCAATCGACCCGGTACTCTGCCAGTTAGAGAGTTAGTTTACCCACAGTTGCGAGTCTTTATAAATGTATTTTTAGTGGGTGAATTTTTCGCTCATAAAAAAATTGGCGCCGTTGCCGGGGACCAATATTTTAGTGGGTGTATTTTTCTCTCATCAAAAAAATTGGCGCCGTTGCCGGGGAAATGTGTGATATTGTTGTGATATCTTGTAAGTGAACCGAAGGCTTGGGCCTAGGTTTTTATTTTCTTTGTTTTATTTAGATGTCGATAAGAGCTATGGATGCTGAAGTGATATTGTCCTGAACTCGGTTTGAATACGACTTTGGTACTTAACCTCTTCGAAGGGTGATATCTTGTAAGTCTGGCTAAAACTGGGGATTAGGGCCTTCGGCTACCATAACTTTTTGAGGGGTCTACATATCGTGTGTTTAAAAAAAAACGAAAAAAAAAAGAAAAATTTTATTGTTTTCTTGTTGTTTTCTGAGATCTTGCAGATTGAGCTTAAATGGATCAATATTTCAATCAATACTACTCACCTGAACAACAATACTCCTACCAACCTCAGGCACCTGAACAATGTTATCAACAACAATTCGTGCCTCAGCCTCAATATCAACAGCAGAATAACCAAGGTTCATGGGATTATCAGTGCTCGAATGCATACCAGGACCAGAATTATGGTTATTCGAGTTATGAGCCACAATATTACGAGGGTTGTCCTAACCCTGGTGCTTATCAGGATTACGGTGTTCATACTCAGCACGTTGATAGCTTCAACTAGATTCAGC
The DNA here is from genome assembly GCA_036785695.1 of Gentiana straminea. Taxonomy (NCBI): domain Eukaryota; kingdom Viridiplantae; phylum Streptophyta; class Magnoliopsida; order Gentianales; family Gentianaceae; genus Gentiana; species Gentiana straminea. Next base: position 7,200,636 of record JAVUPR010000424.1, on the reverse strand, counting down.
CACCTAATCAGTGTCTGGAATGGCAAGAGGACTACTACTCACCTCCGATGAATCAAAGTCAATACGATCGCTTTTCCCCATGCCACAAGAAGAATTCACCGACAACAAATAGAGCAACTAGAACGATTGAACCAGATCTTGGAAGAGCGATTGTTGGACATGCAGGAGTTCAAGGTAAGTACTGACTCCGCTATAAGAAATCTTCAAGACAAGGTGGGGCAATTGATTGAATTAGTGAGGTATGTGAAAGAGGCAGAGACAAGTGCAATAGAGGTGGTTAGGGATGAAAATGTTATCACTGAAAAAGTTCAGGGTGAGAATAAGGTTGATAATTCAGTTTGCAAAGAAAAAGTGCAAGATTTGGAGATGACAGAGTTAGAGGAGTGAGAGATTGATTGGCCATCTTTAGTAAAGCCACTGGGAGAATTGGTAATAGTAGATATGTTGGTCCCGGATTACTATCCACTCTGTGAGGATGAATTTTCTGCGGTCCAGTTTGTATACTCCCCAATGGATGAGCTTTATGGTGATTTTCAAAAGAAGATGGTTCGACAGTCTGATAAAAGAAGATTCTCTGGCTGGGAGGAGATAACATCGAGGGCCAAACGAGGTACGTTTCTAGACAATTTAATTTCTTTGGTTCTCGCATTGTTAATTTTTCTTAAGCTATTGATCTTCTTAAGTTCTGATTTTGGTTGATAACTTGTAAATACTACTTTAGTCGAGCAAACGACGTTAAACAAAAGCGCTACCGGGAGGCAGCCCGATAATAAAAATAATTTGGATGAGACTAGTTTTAATGAGATGTAGAATCGGTATGAAGAATGAACACAAAGCACAACCAAGTCTCAGGATGAATGTTTGAATTTCATTAAGAGGGAATGATTAGGTGGTTATCCGAAAATCCCGATGGAGAAAAAGATAAAAATTCAAATGTATCATTTCTTGGACTTAGGTTGTTGAACCCTTGAGGATCTGGGTATAAAAGACTCACTACATTTCATTTCATGATCTAGTCTGTTTCAAATTTCTAGTAGTTGTAGTATAGTGGTGAGTATTCCCACCTTAATAAAACTGTGTGTAATAAAAAATGAAACTAGGAATAGCTGACTTGACTACGATATATGCTCATGTGATACTCTTTATTTGCCTATCGAATTTTCTGACGTGACAGGGCCATTATCTTATTATTCCCATATCCCTATTGCATACTTTTGCACGAGGACCATGTCCCGTGTTTGCTTCGTGTTTGCTTTGTTTTGGTTTTGATATAGGGATTCGGATCGTGCTTTCTCATGGCTGTTACGGGATTCGATAGCACCTTTCTGCCTGGTTTATAAGCTAAGTCTTCCTCTCTATCTCATTTACACTCTGAGAATAATGAAAAATCGTAAGTGGGGGGTAGAGTCGTGGTTGGTCTAGAAATGGCAGTAAGTGTTTAAACCCTTAGTTTTTGATCTTTTTCAAACATTATTTAGTTGATTAAAATAATTTGTATAAGGTATATATTTCATGGATTTAAAGATGTATTGATCAATTTGATATGTATAACTAATTTGAACCGTAAGTGCATTTTAACCCCAAATTTATTTGTGTAACATGAATTCCTTCACGTAAGCCTTTAATATTGAAGCGAAAATTTTAAACTGTACCCATTCAGTATCCTAGTGGTTATTCTAGAGATAATAGCGGTAACTTAGTACCTAACTTTTGAACGTGTACTGTGAATATCTGAAGGTTTGAATGTGATAGAAAGAATGTCAAAATAAGTGAGCTATTTATATGTCGGTTGTAGCTACCAATGATTTGAGTGCGGTAGGGCGTTATCACGAAACGTCCTATATCACTATGAGGTTTAAAAGCTCCCGACTGCCTGATGATAATAGTCCAGCTAGGGTGTTATCACGAAACATCCTATTGCTGGGAATGAGGGCATATGCTACACATATAAATAAAAAAAAAGAAAAAAAAAAGAAAAAGAAAAGAGTTAGATAGGTATTAATGTATTCGATCTCACCTCATGACGCTTGAAAGATAGTCGATTTTGGCAATGAGTTCGGATATGTTAGTATTCTATGAAAAAAAAAAAAAAAAGAGAAAAAAAAAAGAGAGTTATCTTCTAACTATCCCCAGTATAAACTGAATGATATGCTTTAGGGATTATCCAAATAAGTACACAGGAGGACGTTGTGTGGAACTGTTACTGCCTATACCTAGGAAAGTTATTAGGACTATCTGAATGGATATTTGTGCGTTTGCTTGATTTATTCAAGAGAGGATAGTGGAAATTGAAAAGGCTTGTCACACACTCACTCTGTTATACATTTATATTGCGGTTAACGTGTAGTTATGATTCGAATGGTTGCATCATCTGATTGTCATTCATATCTTATCTTCATGAATTTTTCCTTCATTCATTTTATTTTATCGCTTATTTTGTTCGAGGACGACCAAAAGCTAAGTGGGGGGTTGTGATAACGGAAAAATTCACCGTTATTTTCATAACATTTCACCCCGTTTCGGATATCAGTTTGAGCACTTTTATATCAATTAAAGTCATTAATTCCTAAATTTCATAAAAATATATAAGTCGTGACTATTTTGTAAAATATCGTGTTTTTATGTGTTTTTACTAGTTTTTGTACCGGTTTAGTAACCGGAGTGTCGTGTCGGATTTACGTTTGGTATTTTGGTGGTTTATTGCAGAATCATAAGTGGACCAAGATTCTACGTAACGACATGTTTTGAGCCCTAAAAGAGGTGTTTAGAGGGTTAGAAGAAGGTGCCACAAGCTTACGAGTTCAAAAGGGTCGTTTTTCCTAAGTACTTGAATCGTTACATATTTTCGACGGAGATTTGACCCAGCTTAGAGGCATTTTCAGGGGATGACTTCTTAATGAAAGTTGTAGATCTTCACATAAGCTTTCCAACGTACTTTGAATCACATAAATTGGAGTTCTACAACTCAAGTTATGGTCAATTGATTAATCGATTCGGATTAGTAAAAATCCCGAAATATCTTCGAAATACGAATGGCTCATCAAAACGACATTTTCTAAAGAAGTTTCCTTCATGAAAGTTGTATATCTTCAAGAAATCTTTCCAATGGATTTTGAATCAAGTCAATCGGATTTCTACAACTCAAATGATGGTCAAGTGGCTAATTGATTTGTATTAGGGAAAATGTCGCAAAACGACACGTAATGGGAATGGCCCATCAAAAAGGCGTTTTCTGAAGAAGTGTCCTTCATGAAAGTTGAAGAATTTTCCGAGAGCTTAATTTTGACGTTTGAATCAAAATTTTTGGAGGTCTACAACTCAAGATACGAATTTTACAAGTTTTAATTACATAAATCTGATCAATCGATCCTTCGAGAATCATGCTGAGTCATATGCAATAATGGTACCCGGACCGGTCCGGCTCTTTCCCGGCCCGGGTCGGCCTTGACCCATTTTCTATAAATAGAAGCATTGCAGAGCTGTGATCGTTTGCCCCTCTTTTCCTTCATCTTTTCTTTCTTTTAATTATGGGGGGGCCTAAATTAGATATATATGTCGTTATAATGTCGGTGTAATAACCCGACTAGTTATCGTTTTAATATAATTTCGTTTCTGTCTTTTATTGCTTTCTTTTATTTTGATGCAATTAGTATAAATATATATATATATATATATATACGTATATTATATATATCTATATCTATATATATCTATATATATATATCTATACGTATATCTATATAGCTGTAGTTATCTTTTTCGTTTTGTTTTCTTTCGTTTTGTTATTTTCGTTGTTATTTTCGTTAATATGAGTAGTTAAACGTTACATAGCCGAATTATGTGAAAACGGGTGAAATCAACCCTCGGGAGACGAGATGGAGTTGTGTTGTGCTTAATTTAACATTCGTATGATAAAATCATGTTCTAAAACTTGTTTTGATCATTTTCATAGTTTTGAATGAGATTGACAACCTTGTTCATTGCTATGAGATGTAGAAACAGGTATTAAAGTCATTAAAACATAGCCTTAATCGTTAGATTGACAACCTAAGTGACATGTTAGGACTATGCTTTTGTGAGGTTTTTCAGCGGTATTTTATTTTGGTCAACCATGTTAGGTAAGTTATCTCTCTAAAGGGAGGGTTAATAAGCCTAATGTGGGGGTTAAGTGAGAGCTGTTCAGATCTTAACGCAAGAATAAAGAGTTGACACCCGTGAATGTCATATAAACCGAATCAGATAAAACACACTCCTTATCAAGTTTTTCCTGTGGGGAGATAACCTGTTGGATCATGGCTCGGCTATGCTTTTTAATCACCTAGTTAATCTCGTTAGTTAAAAATTTATTTTTCGCATTAGTATAATCACTCCACCTAAAACTTTGATCGCCTAGACTAAGTTCGACGTTCATTTTGGTACTCACAACCACATTTCTCTTGGGACGACCTCGTACTCCTGTAGCTATCCTAGCAATCGACCCGGTACTCGCCGCTAGAGAGTTAGTTTACCCACAGTTGCGAGTCTTTATAAATGTATTTTTAGTGGGTGAATTTTTCGCTCATAAAAAAATTGGCGCCGTTGCCGGGGACCAATATTTTAGTGGGTGTATTTTTCTCTCATCAGCCGCTCACGTCCAAATTCGTTGATCGAGTTGATCTGTTCTTTTATCTGCCTGTTGCTAGGCGGGCTTTCGTGGATGACATTAAGCTCGCGCTCATACTGGGCTGCGACGAGTCTCTGGTTGGCACCGCCTGCCAATTTGAACCGATCTAACTTTCCCTCCCGGGCCATTTTGTCTAGGATCCTTATCAGGGAAAAACAATCATCCGTGTTATGGCCGTGATAATTATGAAACTCACAGAATTTGCTTGAGTCCGCTTTACGAACGTTGTCTTCGCTACGATTGTCGCGGGGCTTCCGGATGTGTTCCGAAATTTCGTTCAGGATCGCCGACGGTCGGGCATTCAGCGGAATGTAATCTTTTACGTCGAACTTTTGCGGCCTTTTGAAATCACGGTCGTCCGTTCTTTCGCCGGATTGACGGCCTCCTCCTTTCTTTGGGGACCGGCCTCGAGTACTATTGGACGGGGCCGTGGGATCAGATTGAAGGCCCCGGTTTCTGGCGGGGATGACCTCGACGGTAGTAAACTTCCGGGCCTCGCTCCAACATGTCTCTCAAGTTGGTCGGAGCGTGCATCGTTAAGTGTGTCTTAAGTTCGCCGCCCACCACCGCTTAAGAATGCCATCATGACCGTGGGTTCGGCTCGTCCCGTGTTTGATCGTAAACTTGGACGAATTTCTCGTAATACGACCGGGCGGACTCCCCGGTGTCCTCGCTTTATCAAAAACGATCGGTTGTGGTCTTGCGAGGTCTATGCGCCGTCTTGAATTCTGTCAGGAACTTTGTGCGCATATCCTCCCAGCTGTTAACTGATCTGGCTGGCAATTTGCGAAGCCATGTAGAGGCTTTATCTTTCATGCAACCCACCATAGCCACGCACCAGGCCGCGCTATGGTGAGTAGCGAGCATCATTTTGCTCTCGAACGAGGCTATCCATTCGTATGGGTCTGACTTACCCTGATAATCTGTTATGTTGATGTTGGAGACTCGGCGTCGCGGGAGGCTCGCTATGAGCGAGTCTGAAAGTGCATCCATAGCAGCGCTAGGTTCCTTATCCTCTTCTCGTTTATTCTTTTTCATCTCCAGAACCATCAACCTCAGATCTTCAAATCGCTGGTTGGTCTGGGTTCGAGGTGCGCCCGAGAGTGGGCGTCGTCCTCGTCACCGCCGAGCCTTCTCGTTTCTCGCCCGTGCTCTTCTTCTCGGGATAATGTCCCGGGGATTTTCACCGAGGGGGCCCGCCTCCATCCGACGTTGCCTCGCGTTCCTTTATCTTCATCCCTCGGTGGTGATGGTAAAGCTCTACGTTTTCCCAGGCGGTCGTGCGTCGATATTCTAGCTTGGCTGTATTCACCGTGCCGAGAGGAGGATACGCTTTCCCCTCGATGCTCGTGACGCTGAGCTCGCGTTGTTTCCCCCATGTTTGGCCCTTTCCACGGAGGGGCGATGACGTTAGGTCCGACGTTCATGCCCTCTATGGTTGAGGGAGGATCAATTGCTAGCGCGGGCTGGCCGGCGGAGATTAAGATCTCGTTGGCTGCCTTCATTCTCGCTGCGTATTCACCATAACTCTTTATTCTTGCCAGATCAGCCTCACTAGGAACCAGCGGGGCAGGGGCCTCTTTGTCTGGGCCTTCGGTGTTAATCTGTCTTCGGGCGAGCTCTGCCTCTAACTGAGTGTTTTTCTTTCTTAACTCTAAGAACTCGCGGTAATCGACGGTTGTACGGGCGGGGTCGCTCTCATGAGACCTCGTTGGGGCGATCTGCTTTTCTGCCGGGTTGGGTGTGATGGGGTTAGGCGAAGGGTTAGCCATGATGGGAGGGCTGATGCAAGCCTGACAACAAGCTTTTCAAGGTAGCAAGTGGGATTATTGCCTCTGACACAAGCCAACTCTAGTATCCTTTTCAAAAGGTAGTTGATGTGACGTGACGTGACGTGATCTGCTGTCAGATTTTATGTACGCGACATCCGATGAACCTTTTACCCTCCTACAAGCAATCGATCCCAACACAGATATGCTACAAGTTGAATTTTATGGCGTTCACACCGTCCCGATCAACATGCAAATCGGAAAACCGCTAACCACAGCCGTTTCTTAGCGGTTCATATAAGATTATCCCAAAAGTGGTGAATCTTCAAACGCAAGATTGGGATAGTCTACATAAACACATGAGCTATTTTTCAACGGACTGTGAAGACAAAGATAACCGATTTGATGATGATAAACTGGAATAACAAACCTGTTATACAAGGGAGACGGAGATCGGTCCAAGCTGAGCAACTATGGAGTCCACGAAGGTGTTGAATCCTTTGAAGAAAACGTTCCCGGTAACGGAGCCAATTGACGGGTCTGTTTCCGTCGGGTAGTTCGGAAGGAAGACTTGGACATTGGATATCTGGCCTCTTCGTGGAGCTCCGATCAATGAGTTTATCGCCGTCGGACGGTGGCGTTTATCGATGTTGGTGATGAGCTCGCGGTGGTAATATGAAAGCAATAAATATGAGAGAGAGAGACAACAGTGCTGATAGAAATAAATGCGCAAAAGTTGTTCTATATCTTCATTAATGTCATAGTGGGGGTATTTATAGGGAAAGGATAAAGCTGTAAAAGACTACTCGTGCTAGCGGTGCCGTTGCCCGACAGATGGCAGTTGGCCTCGCGTTCTATCTAAGCTTATGAACTTTCCATTTACTGGTATTCTCATAGGAATGGGCCCGCAGTGCTGCGGGGCGGCCCCCTTATGCTTATGAGGATGGCGGGATGGCCAAGAAGTTGGCGACGTCGCGCGCTTATACTCAGGGAAAGAGTTTGACTTATGTCCTCAGACGAGTTGACCGGGGATAATGGGACCGTGTCAGTTTCCGTATCATCAGATAAGCACTCGATCGCAATAATTCCAATCTTATAAGAAATCCGAAAATACAAACAAGGAAGTCTAGAGTTGTTTACGACCAAACTGAATATCCCAATAAACTAAATGAATGGAACTTAAACAAAAGGGAAGGAATCTAGAATTCTCTCAAACTTCGCAATGTTTACAACTCATCAAGATTATTAAATAACAAAAGTAAAGAGATTTTCATTTTCAAGCTTTCTTCCGATCTCACATGTCATCCTCATCAAACTCATCATCATATACCTGCCAATCTTCTCGGGGATGGGAAATTTGTTTTCTTATTAGGAGAAAATTTCTTTTCCCAAAATCAAAAAAAATTGGCGCCATTTTTTATGCCATTTGGGATAATAGAAAATTTCTTTTCTATATCACATATTATTTACTGAATAACTAATATCCGCATATTCATTAAATAGACCAACTATTTAATTTATTTTCGAGGTTCCACAAAACTAGAAAACACTCGCGTGTTAGGTGCCAACCCGGAGACCATGGACCTATAACCAGTAGCTACAATAAATTGAATGAAATATTCATAGAACAGAATATTTTTACTCAACTTATTAATTCCGGAATTACACCACCATAAATCCGAAACTGAACTCTATCGATTATAGATATAACTTATTCTCAAAGCGTCGATTCAATAAGTGTCCATTGATATAATCATTACATACAGACTAACCCTCCATAGACTATCCGTAACGAAGCGGGAATGTTTCTGTAAACCTTCTTCATTACATCTTATCCTTCTTTACCATTAACCCACTAGTGATCAATTAGTTCATAACCAATATGAACTCGGCCGATTGATCAGTTTCTAGGATCAACAAATAAGGGGATTGTCTTTCTACTTCCCACAGGAAGAAATGGATTCCATATCGATCTGTGAGACACACACTCCTCACTCATTCCTGAATAGTGCCAACGTGAAAGTGATTCGGACCGCGCCTCTTAGCGATCCTTAACGAACACATCAAACCCTATCTTGAAACATGTTGGAGTATGCAATCACTTCAGGATTAAGGTTAATCCATATATGATCATCTTGTGATTTAATGAGATTTCCCAGTCACGGAATTATATGAGAAATGCAGATTAAATCGGTCCAGTCCTATATGACTACATCATATATAAATGACCACTTAAATAACCAATATCGATGCTCCAGATAAGACGGTCACACCATAAAGTGTTCTGGGCGCATTAGTGGTGGTTTAATTAATAGACCCCATACTTTGATTAAGTTCACCACGGACTAATAGTTCAAGTGTATCACCATAAACTTAATCCTCATGTGTGACACACACTAAGTTATATGGCTACACATGATACGACTTCGGGTTTTCAGCGGTGTATTACATATAAGCACGAAGCAAATAATAAGATAAGAATAAATATGTTATTTATTAATTATAAAACAATTACAGAAATTGTCTTTCGGGCGCTACTTCCAACAATATGATGGTCGTAAGCACAAAGTGCATTTATTAAAATGCCCTTCATACCTAACGATCATGGATGGCGTCTAGCAACATGCCATGACCCCCAATCATCGGAAGAGTCAAATGCTATTACTACTACCTTTCATGTGAAACGGTTATCGTGTAAATAGAATCCTATCACTGTAATAATATCCATACGGTCGCATCTCGAGTGTCAATACATAAACAACCGTATCTTATAATCTGGTTATCATGCACTCTCGAAGTAACTCATTTACTCCCACTTTGCAAAGATTCATGAGAGTAAGATAATCCTTATAAGAAGACCCTTTCGGATATTTACTCCTATTCATAGGATACGTGATTTCCAGACGAACAACATGAATCATATGCATGCTTCAGTATCACACCCAATCACTACCACATGATCGGCCCATGGCTAGGGGAAACCTCAATAGTATCAAAGTATGACAATCCACAACGTGATGCCATGAAGACTCCGGTCTTAGGATAATTACACAACCGACACATAGTGCGACACTGCATAAAGTAAGTGGGTCATTCTAACGTACACATTCTCTAATACACGTCAATGTACAGTCCAAGTGTCTCTACACTTTGATAGACGAGATCTACCCCTATCTTCATAAGATAGAAGACATCTAATACGTGCTAGTCTAATCGTACTATTAATATCCTATTTAATAGTACATACGACTAGAGACATTTAAGTATCGAACTTATTAACGCGATTCGAGATCTCATCAACCATAATCGCTATCATGGTTTCTCTATCATAGTTTAATACTAAGGACGTTATCATTTATGTACAATATCATAATTGGTTCGTTAAACGAACAAATATATAATAACAGAAAAGCTATTTATTATATGTATAAACATAAACAAATAGTAGAAATGTTCTGACCCGGTCGAATCCGGTCCAACCCGATTGGGTTTAGGACACTGTTTCAACGGGACATACATACCATAACATAACATGTTATACACAAAAACAACATAAATGTGCATTTCACGCCTTAGGCGAACGCTTGAACATCTTGGGCGCATGGCCGGGGAAACTAAAAGCATCATGCGACTTTCAACAATATCAGGCGCACGACTGTTAAGGGAAAACCATCCGCTTGAAATTTCTGAAACACTCAGGCGCACACCTACCTTATCTCAATCGTCCGCTTGAATTTTTTGAACCTGGAAGGCGCGCGCCTGGCGCTAATTTTTGTGAATTTTCCTGCTTTTCATTCATATGTATGGTTCAACTCACTTCTAAATCATTCTTTGGCACCGTTTAAGGTACAAAAGCATACCAAACCTGAAAACTTCGCTTACATACAATCCAAATACTTAATAAACCTAAAAGCAATTAAAAGAACACACATTTACCTTAATTTCATTCAGTAGTAGATTCTAAACAAATGCCAAAGCACAATCCTACAAATTTCTCAACTCCTATGCAAACCCTACTGATGGTGGTCGGGTCGGCCCCCGGCCACATGTCATCCCTAACACTATCCAGCACTAAATAATATAGGTAGAGTGTACAAATGGTAAGGACTAGGAGCCCCACTTTAAAGCCTAAGGGCCATTCAGACCCTAATGTGGAAGGTCAATCGGGCTCACTCCTCAGTCCACCGCAGGTCGGTCAGGGCGCAACGGATATGGGTTAGTGCAGTTCAGCAATAACGGCCTTGGGAACTCGGTGCAGGTCGGCCTGAGCTACCTTTTTTTACTTAACACTCACGTGTCTATTGTACAGATAATTATGGAAAGAATCCTAGCCATAAAGGCTCTGATCCTGTCACGGATTTTTGCAATGAAAAATAACAAGTAATAATATTTATAAATCCGGTTAACCTCAAGTATAAGGATCGTAGTAATAGTGGTTAATGCCGGGTCGATCTTACGGGGAACTGGCGATTGCTAACCCTAGTTTTTGTCTAACCTAAACTATGTCACGAAACTAAACTAAACAGCAAATAAAATAGAACAAAACTGAAAATAAAACTAGACAGAGGATATAGTCCAAAGCTAGGAAGAATACGGGTTGCGAACCTTTAACTAAACTAATCTAAGATGCAAATAAAAGTAAACTAACTAAACAAATTCAAGTTTTTAAGGATTTAAATTAAATGTGTACGAGCCAAACGAGGATTGATCCACCTATCCAACAAGCATTGATTTCCTATCTCGATTATATTGTGGTTTTTATCTAGGTTGTGATTCACCTCATCTAAATATGAACCCTAATTCCTTAGAAAGTTCATCTATTAATCCATTATCTTCCAATGCAAGATTAATGCGTTTTCTAACCAAAGGTGTAAACTTTATGTTTATAATCTAGCAATTAAACCTATTAACTTCCGTTAAGATAGATTCAAATACTATTCCTATTCATGGTGATCTAAGGTTTATAGAGATTTCCATCAACAATAAACAATCAACACATGCATATCTTCCGATATAAGAGCAATTAAACATAATAAACATGAATAAAGAAACAACCTTTAATAAAAAATCACAGTATAATCGATGAAAAACGAAATCAACAATTGTTGGACGGCTTCACAATACTCGTTTGATGAAGCTTTTAGCTTCTGAACATCCTCAGCAACTCAAATTTGCAGAAACAGTGCATAAAAAAGTAGCTAGTTTAATCTAGATCTAAAGTGCATAAAACTGGAATAAAAGGAAGAAAAACGCAGCCTAAAGCCGCCCCTAGGTTTAGGGTTTCGAATAATGTGTATATTATGTCCCATATGTGGAGAAAACAGCTGCTATATATAGATTTTGAAGTCGGTTCAGCAAAGTCGGCCGACGGACGCTCGTCCGCTCTTGTGAACGCCCGTCCAGGTAGATCTGGACTGCCTCAGACGCCCGTTCAGACGGCGTCCAAACTCTCTGTATCAAAATCACTCCCCAACGCCCATCTGCTTTATCAAACGCCCGTCCACTCTGGACGGGACCTGGACGCTCGTTCAGGTTGATCGAATTTTGATTTCTTGATCTTTATCTCTTTTTTCTCTAAGTCATTCCTTCATTATCTCTTTTATCATCAATTAACTCGAACTTAATCAAATTTTGATCATCTCTTGAGCCTCAAACATGTATCTATAACACATAAAAACATCACAAAATGTAATAATGTCCGAATAATCATAAAATCATATTAAAAGCACCAAAATCAACCAATTTTGCGAATAACTTATTTGAAACCTCATTTACTCAATATATCGATTAAACACTCGTTTCTTATGCAATTTAGTACAAATACGGGGGAAAATATCATAGAATATAGTGTTATAAATCGTATAAATTCACCCTTAACAGATCCCATGTCCAAATCACCATGATCTTCACCTAAAATCAAGGGATAGACACGTTTAGACCTAATAGTTGGGGGATACGATATAGAGTCCAACATGGACACAACACGGGATTGCCTAGGGCCCAAGGCCCTTTATATAAACAATCCTAAGAACTACGGAAGACTTGAATCTTGAACAATTCCAGGACACGTAGGCAACTTGGGATAAACATTATCTCAGGCTCGGTCTAAACATACACAAATAACCTCCCTCATTTTCATATTTTCATGAGCCTTTGGATCTTTGATTAATTGTGACTAGGAAATACAGCCGGGATTCATAATAGACGATTTCCAGCATCGTCAATTGGCACTAGAAGGAGGGCATTTTCTATGGGAAATTCACGCATAGATTTAAGGTTACCATGGCAAAAACACACGCAAACAAATGGCATAAATTGCTCAGTATGCCCAAAATGGCCAGAACACTGATGGTGGAGAAACAACAGCCACCAGTACTTAGGGTCAGACGCATGAATCTGGGGAAGTTGCTCTAGATTCTACCCAACATGCATTGGTAGATCAATTTGTGGGTGTGGACAATGAAACTAGAAAGGCTATCCTCCAGGCTGCAGCAATAGTTGATGAGCATATGGAAGACGCACAGGAGAAAACTCCTACTACTCCCCAGTAGGGAAAACACGATGAAGAGGCATCCACCTCAAATAGGGGTAGGTAACCATTAGATCCATGAGCATTGGAAGATGCACGAGCTGAGCTTGATGTTATACTAGGGAGGAAATCTAGTGATTTTTCGTTCGCGTCACCATATACGGCCCAGATCGATGAATATCCCAGACCTGTGGGGTTCAATTTTCCTAAGATGCATCAGTACGACGGGTCCAATAACCCTTTAGATCAACTCTTTCAGTATATGACACACATGAGCCTGCACAGCACCCTGGACGAGATGAAGCGCAAGGCCTTCCCTACACTACTCACGGGCAGGGCCCGTGAATGGTTTAGGAAGTTACCAGCAAGGTTGATCTCCAACTTTCATGCGTTATTCATCACAGCAAAGTCATTCCAAAGAAACGCCACTCATCTCCTCACTCTCAAACAGAAGAATGAGCAGACTGTACTGCAGTACCTGAAAAGGTTCAATAAAGAGTCTGCTCAAGTTAAAGACGTGGATGAGCACATTCTGATAACCTCTTTCATAGCAGGACTACGAGAAGGAAGGTTGTATGCTAAGCTGAACGACAAACTTCCCAAATCTATTGAAGAGTGCATGAAGATGGTGTATAAGAATTGCCAATGTGAGGAGTCTAACCGATTAAAAAGAGAATCAGAAAAGAGAGAATCCACAAAATAAAAGGCGGAAGAAAGATCGGACAAGAAGACAGTCTGAGACCGGATGACTGCCCCAGTTACAGACCGGTTGGGAAAGAAAGGAGCATAACAAGAGAGGGATTTCATCCTTTTGAACAGGTCACATGATTGATGACGGTCAAATTATACCCGTAAAAGTCATCAACGTAGACCTTAAATCGGGACGGATAATATATATTTTATGATAAATCACACGTTTATAGTTATTATTTAATGTTATGTGATTAATAAAATATAATTTGGTATTTATCCATATAACTTGGTATTTATCTATTAATAAGATATAAATTGGTATTTATCCGTTTTTATTATATTTATCCGTTATTATTTAAATATGATTTATTTTGGGATAAATATTATTTTGCAGAATTTGGATAATTATGGAGGATAAATACAAAAAGGAGAATTTAATCACAAGATAAATCCAAGAAAATCAAGATGCATTGAAGATAAAGATCGGATAAGCATGACAAAAGCCGGCAACCAATCAAAAGGTGGCGCCAACTTGAACACGCCATTTAGGGGGGGCGCACCTTATTATTTTGCGATCGGCCGGGAGTTATCTCTTATTTGTTTGACATTTTGAAGTATATCTCTTATTTAGCTTGAACACCTATAAATAAAGAGGCATACTACACGCCATATACACACCATAGAAATACAATATTTTCAATATAGTTCGTTGTTTTCTTTATTTTATTTTATGTTCTTTCATTACGGAGTCGTTAGAATCTCCGGTTAGAGATCGTATCGAGGAGTGGGAATCACGCTCGTCTTCGAGGGTAATGTCTACTCAATTATGCAATCTTTATTCGTAGATCTAATTTATTTCGTTATGGAGTAGTCTTTTTGTGTATTGATTTCGTGATGTAGTTAATTATCGAACCCATGTTTATGTAGATCTGAGACGTAAAAGACGTTTCACGAGCAAATCTGGTTCAGATCTGAGCTTGTTGGCAGCGAGCTTATGTCTCGTTGGTAGCGAGATCTGTGATGTTCTTGATTTGTCTGTGAACGGCTTCGACTACGTCAGGTTCTCTGCTTTGTAATTCAAACGAGTAATTAAACTTGATCAACTTAATTATTTGTCATCGTAATTTAACATGAGACCCAAAAAGTGATTGTTATTTAGGACAGAGATTGAATCGGTGTCTAAGAAGTACGCCTAATCATAGGAATGTTGCTTAGATGAGGTTACGGTTTATACCGGCATCCCTAGTTTCGTAAATGTGTCAGAAGTTATATGAGATGGAGACTAAAAAATGTGAAGTCACGTAGTGGAGACACGATGATTTAGATGGCCTAACCGGAGCTAGATCTATTTTAGGGGATGACTCCCGTAGTCAGAATAATTAATCTTAAATGTCTTGTTTTGTCTCGTTGTCAATCTACATAGCATGGGGGAGTGATTACTACTAGCGTTATCAATACCGTTTGTCAATTATTTATAAAACCTATAAAAACAAGTGTCTTAGTGTCGTTGTGTCTTTTGTTGGTTTTGTGTTTCTATTGTGTCAATTTTATTTCTGCGTTATTTGTTGGTCGTAGACCGCCTTTCATTTGCTTTTTAGTTTAATAAGTCGTATTTCATTTAAGCCGAGTCTCTGTGGGATCGACCTCGACTCTATCTAACTATACTGCGATTGAACCTAGTTCTCTTGCTAGTGTGTTATTTAGGTATCGAGTTATTTTTTATAACTTGACCGACATCAAGTTTTTGGCGCCGTTGCCGGGGACTCGTGTCATTAAATTAAATATAGCTTATTTTATTAAAAGTAAATTCGTAAATATTGTGAATAGAGTCTGTTTTAGTTTCGTTTTTATTATTTAGTCTAATTAAAGGCCTAGCCTTTAGAGTTTTTAATTGTTTTATTGTTTTTTTTATTTTATAGTACGCTACTCGGAAATCGAAGGAACCACTTGAGCCTTATAATCCTGAAATAGAGAAATTTGCAAGGCGAAACAGGAAGTTAGCTAGAGAACTGGCTAAGCAAGGAGAAGAGGATCCAAATCTTGAGGAAAGCGAGCACGAATTGGAAGAAGGACATACAACCGATCATTCTGAATCTGAAACAGAAATGGCAGACATTCCTGTCAATCCAAACCAGGTACCTAATCCTATTATCAATAATGCTAATAATGCGAACAATCTTAATGCTAATAATGGAAACCAAGCCCTAGTTCAAGGAGCGAGGCGCACTTTGCAAAGTTATGCAACGCCCACTATTGAGCAATTCATCCCTGCTATCGTAGCACCGCAAGATGCTGCGGAAGTCTATCACCCTAGGCCTAATGTAATCCAAATGGTGACTAACTATTCCACTTTTCATGGAGTCCAAAACGAGGATCCTGGTGTTCATGTGACAAATTTCTTGGAAATCGTTAGCACCGTGTGAAACCGAATTAATCCCGGAGGGGAACATTCGTCTTAAGCTTTTCCCTTTCACTTTGAAAGATAAAGCTAAGCAATGGCTTCTCTCTTTAGAGGCTGGATCTATCACTACTTGGGAACAATTGTTGCAGAAATTCATGAATAAGTACTTTCCCTTAGGAAAAACTTTTAAGTTACGCCAAGACATCTTAGGATTTAAGCAACAACCTGGGGAGAGTTTTGATCAAGCTTGGGAGCGTTTTAAGGAAGCTATGAGGAAGTGTCCTCATCATGATATCTCTCTTTGGCTTTTAATGCAAACTTTTTACCATGGATTGAGAGAAACTGAGAAAATTAGAGTAGACGCCTCCAGCAATGGAGCGTTTGTTCTTTTATCTCCTGAGGAGGCACAAGGAAAGATGGAGCAAATAGCAATGAATAGTCAATGGGGAGGTAATGACATAGCTACTTGTGAAGATGGCCGGCCGACATATTTGATGATAGTGCATCTACCAAAATCTTAGAACAACTGTCGTTATCAACGGTAAGGTAGATGGCATGCAAGAGCGGATGGCAAGAGTAGAGAAAGGGGACCGGAATTGAGGTGACACCTCAAGGTGAGAATCTTTGGTACGGAAGAAGCCAATTATATCGGGGGAGGGTACAAGCCTAATCATAACCATCCTGGATTCCGATATAGCGACATTAATGCGGGAGAAAGGCCTAAACCGCCTACCACTTATGTACCACGGCAAACTAAAACTTTTGGTTGGGAAGGCTGCGATAGAAAAAGCTGAGTAATGTCGTTCTTGATAATATGGGACAACTTTCAAAATCAATGGCTGATTTAGCCACTAACTTTAGCCAATATTGTCAAAAGACCGATGCTAAGGTGACCAATCAAGAAGCCATAGTCCAAAATCTCACTCACCAAATAGGACAATTAGGCGAGCAAGTCTCAACTAGACCTCCGGAGGATTGCCAAGCAATACGGACAAGAACCCTAAGGATTTGAATGCGATCATGACTAGAAGTGGGAAAGAAGTAACTCCACCATCTTTGAAAGAGAAAGAGAATTTCGTAGAAAGTAAGGATGGTGAGCCACGCAAGGAAGCAAACACTTCGGAACCTTGCACGAGCAAGAAACCTATAAGGAACCCGCCGGCCCTAGAGTTGAGCTTTATAATAATAAGTATCCTATTTTCAACGATGTCGATCCTTCAACCTTACCTTATCCTCCACCCAAACCTAAGCCTAAGGTTGATAACAAGAGGTATAAGAAGTTCATTGATATTTTTAGAAAGCTACACATCAATATACCTCTAGTTGAAGCAACGGCCGAGATGCCCGAGTACACAAAGTTCTTGAAAGAAGGCTGTCTCTACTAAGAGGAAACTCTTAGATTTAGAGACCATTTGCCTAAATGAGGAGTGCTCGGCCATTCTTCAACATAAGTTACCCGCTAAGTGCAAGGATCCGGGAAGTTTTCTCATCCCCTGCACCATAGGTAACGTTTGTTTGAACAAAGCCTTGTGTGATCTAGGAGCGAGCGTAAATCTGATGCCTCTATCCATTTTTCAAAAGCTAGGTATGAAGGACCTTAAAAAGACTTCAATTACTTTGCAATTAGCTGATCGTTCAGTTAAGGAACCTTGTGGAGTGGTTGAAGATGTGCTAGTAAGAGTTGAGAAATTTGTGTTTCCTGTCGACTTTGTTGTGCTGGATATGGAAGCTAACTACGAAGTGCCACTAATCTTAGGAAGACCTTTTATGGCCACTAGTAGGACGCTTATCGATGTCTACAAAGGAGAGTTAGTGTTAAGAGTAAATGGAGATCAAATAGCATTCAACGTGCTTGATACTATGAAAACACCCGATGATGAAGAGGATGCATGTTTCATGTTGGATTCTGTTGACAAACTTGTCAATGACTTCCAACAGTATGAGGATATTAAGGATTTCCTCGAGGCTACCCTAGAGTTAGAGGATGAAGTGCCATATGAAAGGAGTGAGGAAGAGAAAGTGGTATGGCCGGGATGTAGTAGAGGTACACCTATACATGTTGAAGAGATGAAATCTACCGAGGTTGAAAAGTACTATCACAGACCAACATGGCATAAGTACTTTGAACTTAAGCTGACAGGTCAAAAGTTAAAGACCTCGTTAGAAGAACCACCTACCAATCTGACATTGAAGCCTCTGCCTGCACATTTGAAGTATGTATTCCTTCAAGATGAGACCTTGCCGCTTATAATTTCTTACGCCTTGAGTGAAATACAAGAAGAAAAGGCGATGAGAGTGTTGAGAGAATATCGCGGAGCATTTGGATGGACTATAGGCGACATCAAAGGCATTAGTCCGAGTGTTTGCATGCATAAAATCTCCGTCGATCCTTCAAAGAAAGCGGTTGTACAACCCCAAAGAAGGTTGACCCCACAATTGAAGGACGTGGTTAGGGATGAAATTATTAAGATGTTAGAAATGGGGATCATCTTCCCTATCTCGATAGTGAATGGGTTAGCCCGATCCACGTAGTTCCAAAGAAGGGAGGTTTTACGGTGCAAGCCAATGAGTTAAACGAGTTAATTCTGTTAGACTCATTCTTGGTCATAGAGTATGCATTGACTTTAGGAAACCGAATGATGCAACTCGTAAGGATCACTTCCCTCTTCCCTTCATTGATCAAATGCTAGAGAGCGAGTGGACATGCGTTTTATTGCTTTCTTGACGGTTACTCGGGATACTATCAAATTCATATCTCACCCGAGGATCGTGAGAAGACCACCTTTACATGTCCATATGGAACCTTCGCTTACAATAGAATGCCCTTTGGTTTGTGCAACGCACCGAAACGTTTCAAAGATGCATGATTTCTCTATTTGCTTGATATGGTTGAAGATTTCCTGGAGATCTTTATGGATGATTTCTCCGTATTTGGAGATGATTTCGATTCATGTCTCACGCATCTGGCAAGAGTGTTGAAGAGATGCGAGGAGACGAATCTGGTGCTTAACTGGGAGAAATGTCATCTTATGGTTACTGAAGGTATAGTACTTGGCCACCGTATTTCTAAGAACGGTATAGAGGTGGATAGAGCAAAAGTAGAGGTGATTGAAAAACTGCCCCCACCAACCAACCTTAAGACATTGCGAGGTTTTCTTGGCCACGCAGGATTCTATCGTCGGTTTGTGAAGGATTTTTCCTTAATCTCTCGACCTCTTACTGAGTTATTGGCCAAGGATGTGCCATTTGTGTTTACTAACGAGTGCATGAGAGCTTTCAATAAGTTAAAGAACATGCTTATTACTGCACCCGTTCTGATTGCGCCTGATTGGAATCTACCTTTTGAGTTGATGTGCGATGCAAGCGATACAGCTGTAGGTGCCGCCTTAGGACAAAGGAAAGACAAGATCTTTAGGCCCATCTACTATGCTAGTCGAACTTTAAACGCCGCTCAAAGGAACTATGCAACTACGAGAAAGAACTTCTAGCATTTGTTATCTTTGCGTTTGACAAGTTTAGATCTTATCTAGTAGGATCTAAAGTCATTGTTTGATCGACCATGCGGCTTTAAAGTATCTTTTAGCCAAACAAGATTCCAAGCCAAGGTTATTAAGATGGATTCTACTATTGCAAGAATTTGATGTAGAAATCCGTGATAAGAAAGGATCTGAGAATTTGGTTGCGGATCATCTTTCCCGTCTCCAAATAGAGGATAAAGAACCAATGACCGAGATTGGAGAAACATTCCCTGATGAACAACTATTCTCCATCACGGCCATACATGGAAAGGATGATTGCGCTGCAGTATCTTCGCGTATTGAGGTTGTTAGGGAGAAGAAACAACCATGGTTTAAAGACTTTGTGAATTATCTGTCCGCGAAATACTTACCACCAAATCTCAACCCCCAAGAAAGAAAGAAATTCTTCAAGGATCTTAGGCACTATTATTGGGAAGAGCCCTATTTGTTTAAACTAGGATCCGACAATGTCTTTAGGAGGTGCGTACCGGAAGAAGAAATATATGATATCCTTAGACATTGCCACGCTTATGAGGCCGGAGGACATTATGGAGGAGACAAGACTAGCTGCGAAAGTTCTCCAATGTGGTTTTTTGGCCGACCTTGTTCAAAGATGCGCATCAATATGCTAGATCTTGTCATTCTTGCCAGATGACGGGAAATATCTCGAGAAGGAATGAAATGCCACTAAAGAATATCCTAGAGGTGGAACTCTTTGATGTTTGGGGTATTGATTTTGTAGGACCCTTTACTTCGTCTTTGTCCAACCGCTATATCTTAGTTGCAGTCGATTACGTGTCCAAATGGGTTGAGGCCATTGCTTCGCCTACCAACGATGCCAAGGTTGTACTAAAGTTCTTAAAGAAAAATATCTTTACGCGGTTTGGAACCCCTCGTGCCATTATTAGTGATAATGGAAGCCATTTCTGTAATAGGCCGTTTGAAAAGTTGATGATTAAGTACGGGGTTAGACACAAGTTAGCTACTGCTTATCACCCTCAAACAAGTGGACAAGTTGAAGTTACAAATCGAGAAATAAAGCGCATTTTGGAGAAAACAGTGAATACGACCGAAAGGATTGGTCATTGCGATTAGATGATGCTTTATGGGCTTACGGAATTTGCTTATAAGACGGCCATTGGTATGTCTCCTTATAAGATTGTTTTTGGTAAAGCATGTCATCTACCGGTTGAACTTGAACACCGTGCCATGTGGGCTACGCGTATGCTGAATTTTGATGAGAGTTTAGCTGGAGAAAGAAGGTTGTTAGAGTTGACTCGCCTAGAGGAGTTTCGTCTGGAAGCTTATGAGAATGCAAAAATCTTTAAGGAGCGCACGAAGAAATTTCATGATAAAAAGATATTAGACCGCACCTTTAAGGAAGGCGATCTGGTTCTTCTTTACAATTCACGTTTGAGACTCTTTCCTGGCAAGTTAAAATCACGATGGTATGGCCCTTATAGAGTGAGTAAGGTTTTCCCTTCTGGAGCTGTCGAATTATTGAACCTTAAAGACCAATCCACCTTTGTGGTTAATGGACACCGTGTGAAACATTATGTTGGTCTTGGTCAAGGAAAGGAGGAGGAAGTCTTCACTCTTGAAGATCCCACCTATACTTAAACCATCGTTGAGTTAAGTCGAGCCGGCGACTATAAACTCGAACTATTTCGAAAAACTATCTTTTGTTTATGTTTTGTTTGAATAAAGTAGCATGCGGCTTGCTAAGGTTTTTTTCATCTCGCCAAGTTCCGATTCTAAGTTCGGAATAAACGAGGTTTTTTCCTTGATAGCCGACATGTGAGTTTTATAGTTTTAACTCTTTGGTTTTCCATGTCGTTGGTTGTATGAAATAAAGTGGCTTAAATTGTTTTTGGATATTCTATATCGATTACGCCACATTATTTTATAACCTCCATTGACATGTTATTAACGGTTTCGTGGAGCTTCGTTTGGTTTGCTTAAACGGGTTTTTGCGTGCTTCTCCACGACGTGCTTGGTCTACAACTACATTTTGCATCTACTTGAGAGCCGTTTCCAGAGCTAAGTCTTTTTCTTAAAATCTCATTTTTCTTTGTCATTGGGGACAATGCCAAGTTTAAGTGGGGGGTAGGAGACTTAGCCATGATGTTATAATTAAAGATTGAATAAAACGGTGAAAATTGAAGATGTTATAATTAAAGATTGAATAAAACGGTGAAAATTGAAAATTTTTCTGAAACAAATGCCAAATTTATTATCTCGTACCCTTAGAATTGTGAGTTCTTATACATAGGATTAATAGGAAAGGAACCAAGTTGCATGATTACGTGATCATTTTATGCTTATATGAATGTCAATTTAAGGATATTCATGCCAACTATTGCAAGTAGTTATTTATTATTTGCTTACTCAATTTGAATCGACGAATACCGCACAAATCATAATAAATCTGAAGAGTTATGTGTACATTGCGTAGATGATTGGTTATGCAGACCTAGAGTCGGTATTTATCTGCTGATGTATTCTTATCTTCTAGCCATCTAAGCGGAGTAATAAGCTTGAGAATTATCTGTGTTTTGACAAGGAGTCAAACACTGGGCTTGTAGTAACATTACCAAAGTAGCCCCGCGCTTGTGGTAATATTCGATGCTATGCATGATCTAAGATAGGGGGATGCTCGAAAAAGTTTTCTTCCTTGAGATTGATAGTATTTGAAAAATATGAAGATATGAAAAGAATATTCAAATTTTTAAGAGGCTTGAGTGATTTTCTCGGTCTCCAAGTCCAAAAACCTTATGGATAACGCTCTTGCTTATTGCACCATGTCTTTAACCATTGCGAGGCTTAAGAAGTGGGAATGCTGATGTTGGTGGGTTAAGACTTCGGAGTTAGCATAAACTTTAATCTTGCCACGGATATATAAAACCAAATGCACATGCACACACCACGTCGATTCATGACGAGTAGTGAATAATGGGTACCTTATGAGCATAAGTGGTATGAGTTGACTCGAGTTTCTTGTATAGGTATGATTTGACCATGGAAAATGTGTCTTGGGGAATGACTTATTGATGCTTTGTTCGGGACGATCAAAGTCTAAGTGGGGGGTAGTTGATGACGGTCAAATTATACCCGTAAAAGTCATCAACGTAGACCTTAAATCGGGACGGATAATATATATTTTATGATAAATCACACGTTTATAGTTATTATTTAATGTTATGTGATTAATAAAATATAATTTGGTATTTATCCATATAACTTGGTATTTATCTATTAATAAGATATAAATTGGTATTTATCCGTTTTTATTATATTTATCCGTTATTATTTAAATATGATTTATTTTGGGATAAATATTATTTTGCAGAATTTGGATAATTATGGAGGATAAATACAAAAAGGAGAATTTAATCACAAGATAAATCCAAGAAAATCAAGATGCATTGAAGATAAAGATCGGATAAGCATGACAAAAGCCGGCAACCAATCAAAAGGTGGCGCCAACTTGAACACGCCATTTAGGGGGGCGCACCTTATTATTTTGCGATCGGCCGGGAGTTATCTCTTATTTGTTTGACATTTTGAAGTATATCTCTTATTTAGCTTGAACACCTATAAATAAAGAGGCATACTACACGCCATATACACACCATAGAAATACAATATTTTCAATATAGTTCGTTGTTTTCTTTATTTTATTTTATGTTCTTTCATTACGGAGTCGTTAGAATCTCCGGTTAGAGATCGTATCGAGGAGTGGGAATCACGCTCGTCTTCGAGGGTAATGTCTACTCAATTATGCAATCTTTATTCGTAGATCTAATTTATTTCGTTATGGAGTAGTCTTTTTGTGTATTGATTTCGTGATGTAGTTAATTATCGAACCCATGTTTATGTAGATCGAGACGTAAAAGACGTTTCACGAGCAAATGCGGTTCGGATCCGAGCTTGTTGGCGGCGAGCTTATGTCTCGTTGGTAGCGAGATCCGTGATGTTCTTGATTTGTCCGTGAACGGCTTCGACTACGTCGGGTTCTCTCTTTGTAATTCAAACGAGTAATTAAACTTGATCAACTTAATTATTTGTCATCGTAAT
The DNA here is from genome assembly GCA_036785695.1 of Gentiana straminea. Taxonomy (NCBI): domain Eukaryota; kingdom Viridiplantae; phylum Streptophyta; class Magnoliopsida; order Gentianales; family Gentianaceae; genus Gentiana; species Gentiana straminea. Next base: position 7,176,986 of record JAVUPR010000424.1, on the reverse strand, counting down.
TTAACATGAGACCCAAAAAGTGATTGTTATTTAGGACGAGAGATTGAATCGGTGTCTAAGAAGTACGCCTAATCATAGGAATGTTGCTTAGATGAGGTTACGGTTTATACCGGCATCCCTAGTTTCGTAAATGTGTCAGAAGTTATATGAGATGGAGACTAAAAAATGTGAAGTCACGTAGTGGAGACACGATGATTTAGATGGCCTAACCGGAGCTAGATCTATTTTAGGGGATGACTCCCGTAGTCAGAATAATTAATCTTAAATGTCTTGTTTTGTCTCGTTGTCAATCTACATAGCATGGGGGAGTGATTACTACTAGCGTTATCAATACCGTTTGTCAATTATTTATAAAACCTATAAAAACAAGTGTCTTAGTGTCGTTGTGTCCTTTGTTGGTTTTGTGTTTCTATTGTGTCAATTTTATTTCTGCGTTATTTGTTGGTCGTAGACCGCCTTTCATTTGCTTTTTAGTTTAATAAGTCGTATTTCATTTAAGCCGAGTCTCTGTGGGATCGACCTCGACTCTATCTAACTATACTGCGATTGAACCTAGTTCTCTTGCTAGTGTGTTATTTAGGTATCGAGTTATTTTTTATAACTTGACCGACATCAATGATCCGGTTCTTGCGATCATGGAGAGAAAAGGCATCGCCCAAGTCCCACCACCTATTAGAGGACTCCTGAGAGGAGGGATTATAATAAGTTTTGCGCCTACCATAAAGATGGGGGGCATGACTCAGAAGCTGTAGAGAACTCAAGTGAAATATTGACGCAACAATTATATAGGGAAGTTGGATGAAGTGGTGGACCAATCTCAAAGCTCCGAGCCGAGAGGTCGTAGAGAATTCAAGCCGCCGCTATAATCAAAATCAGGGCAGGCAGGCTGAGCCCCAACAAAGAAGGGACCGATCTCCAGACTCATATCGTCAGCTAGATAATCACCCAGTCAATACCATCAACACTATAGTGGGTGGCCCCAACAACAAACTAGGAGAAGTAAGTGGATAGGTTGGTCGACCTGTGAATCAAAGCCAGAGGCAACAGGTGAAGTAACCTATGGACCATGCGATCCACTTCCTTTGGTGATAAACAATGAGGGCCTAGTCATTGAGGCTGTAGTGCATAAAAAATCAGTGAAGAGGATCTGTATCGACACCGGAAGTGCAGTCCGCATCCTATACTGTTCAGTCTTACAATCCATGAACTTGAGGGACACAGATCTGGTACCTGTTTGTGCACGACTGTTTGGATTCGGCAGTGTTCATCCCATGGGGATGATTAGGCTTACCACAACATTTGTCTTAGATCCCAGGAGAAAGGCACTTATGGTGAACTATATCGTTGTCAAAGCTCCCTCTGCATATAATATTATCATCGGAAGGACAACATTGATCGAGCTCAGAGTGGTGATCTCTCCAGCTTTTATTAGTTTGACGTTCCTCGCCACAGACTGCTCGGTGGAGACCAAAGGAGATGTGGAAGCATCAAGGAGTTGCTATGCTGCTACAATTAAAAGGAAGGGTGTCGATCCAAACTGAGAAGCTCAAGATTAAAGCAAAGTCAAGATGTCTAGGACATGTTCCAGACACGTTGAGTTATTTTGACTTCCATTCCATTTGTTCTTGCATTTTTTTATACAATTTTTGGGCACTTGGTGGGTGCCTTTTATTATTTCAATCACATGTTGATTTTCCATTTTTTGCATTATGAATGGCTCGAATTAAGTTTACAGGACTACGTGTATGCACAAAAGTCTACAAAAGACGAAACATTTTAGTCTGCAGGACAGACAAGTTGAGTTTCACAGGATGAACTCAGCAATCGCTTAAGTGCTGAGCTCCGTACGTAGGTCGGACTCGGTCTAAAATATTCAAGTCTGTAGGACAGACAAGCTGATCTCCACAGGTTGGACTCATTCTAAAATAATCAAGTCTGCGGGACAGACAAAGTGATCTCCGCAGGTTGGGCTCGGTCTAAAATGATCAAGTCTACAGGACAGATACCTTATATTCATAGGACGAACTTAGCAACACATTTAAGTGTTGAGCTCTGCAGGTCGGACGCAACCCTAGTCTCTGTAGGTCAGACTTAGCAAGTTTGAAAGGGACAAACTTTCCAAGTCTATAGGACAGACTAACTGAGCTCTGCAGGACGGACTCAGCCTAAATTCGCTTAGTTTGTAGGACAGACTAACTGAGCTCCGTAGGATGGACTCAGCCTAAATTCTCCAAGTCTACAGGACAGACTAACTGAGCTCCGCAGGACGGACTCAGCCTAAATTCGCTTAGTCTACAGGACAGACTAACTGAGCTCCGCAGACTGAGCCCCACGGGACGAACTCAGTCAAAATTTGCCAAGTCTGCAGGACAGACAAACAGAGCTCCGCGTGTCGGATTCAGTCTAAATTCATTAATTCTGCAAGATAGACTAAATGAACTTCGCCGGGCAAACTCAGCAACTTTCACGTCTTCAAGGAAGACTCGCCGAGGTACACAGGTCGGACTCAGCACCTAGGGTGCGTCGAACTGAGCTGAGTAAAACAAACTCAAAAAACAATACACATAAGCATGCCATCCAAAAATTACAAGTTATGCATAGCATGCTGGGGGGCAGGATACCTCACCATTTCAGTAAGTACTCTAAGTAAATACTCGAGTAAAATTAAGACAAGATAAAAAGAAGCTTTGCATATATATATATATATATATATATATATATATATATATATATATATATATATATATGTATATATATGTATATATATATATATGTATATATATGTGTGTATATATATATATATATATATATATATATATATATATATATATATATATAGTTGTGCAAGTTACAATTTGAAGATAATTTCAAAACCAAAGAAGAAACAAACATAAGCTACTTGATTCAAGAATCGGGAGCCGGATTTTGATGCTCGAAGAAGCGAGGAATAGCCGAAGTAGAAGGCCTAGTAGCTGCTTGGAGAGGATCTGAAGAACGACCATGCTTGGAGACAATGTCCACTCCTGCCTTGAAGTCCTTAATACGGCTGTCATACTCCGCACCCATGCCGGGCTTGTAAAAGGCATGGCTGGCCAGACTATTTATGACCAGGTCAGGGAACTGACTCTTAGCCTCGTCGACCCCCAAAGAGTAACCATGATTGAGCACCGGGGTAATCAGCAATATGAAGGCCTGAGCAAACTTAGGTGAGGCCTTGTATTCCTGGATGGCCTTAGCAATACGATCGGGAATAGCAGCTTCCAGATCGTTCTTCTCAGCTCGAAGCTTGTTCACACCCTGCTCCAGCTCGGTCCTCTCCTATGCATTCTTATCCTTGGCAACTTGAAGACTGGTAGGATACTTGTCTGCCCTCTCTTTCAGCTCAAACTCCTGAGCTTGAAGTTGCCCCGTGAGAGCAGCGTTCTCCTTCTCCTTAGACTTAATGAAGCCCTTAAGCCTCTCCCGATCTGCTTGCAGATCAGAAATCTTCTTCTCTAAGCTTCCCGTCTTGATGGCATAGTTAGCCAGTCTTTGGAAAGCTTCCTGGCCAAGCCAGGTTCCCTGTACAGTAAGACAAAACAGTCAAAATAAAAATGTTTGTAAATGAACGTGCAAAACTCAAAAGAGGACACCAACTTACATATTTCATGGCACAAAAGCCAGCAGCGTCCAGCTCACCATCAGTCATCTCAATGATGCGCAGCTGTTGAGTTCCAGCATCTTCTATTTTTTTAGATGGGTCTTGAGTCTCATTAGGGAGGGCAACCAACCTACCCCTCTTGTTTGATCTCCCCTCAATAAGGGCTACCCTAGTTCGGCCTCTACTTTAAAGTTGAAGGCCTTCTTCTCATCATTCTGGGTCAAGGTCACCCAAGCCAGTCATATCAACATCCTCTCGAACATGAGAGGTGGGCGGAACAACTGTGTTTTCGGCAATACCGGCCGAAGATTGGACTCTGGCAGTATGAAGTGTCGGATCCGTAGTTGGATTCACACTTATGGTCCTCTCTGTCTCCTGGCTTTGCTCGAGCTGAGGGTCAGCCTCTTTGTCACCCGCACTGTAATGGTGAATTAAACTATGCTACTGAGTCTATTTTTGGAACATGTTTTGGTGAGCAATGTACAAAGCATCTGCTAATGTCTGGTGTTCAGTTGGGAGCAGGGTCAGCAGGGTTGATCAGCCTGCTGATGGCAAGTCTACTGAAGACAAGTCTGTCGAGGCTCGGCGGACTTGGGGAACACGTCTGCTGCATGTTTATTCGGGTTTTATATAAGTTACTTCTGGGGTATTTCAGTCATTTACTGGGTTGGCTGTTTAGTAGGTTAGGGTTGGATTCCCAAGGCTATAAATACCGTATGTATTAATTGTAACTTGAGGTAACTTTCTGTTTATAATAAAATATCCTCGTTTATCCATGGAGTAGTCGGCACATTGCCGGAAACCACGTTAAATCTGTGTTCTTCTCGTTTCTGTGGTTGTTTACTTGTTTATATTTTACCTTGACTCACAATCACCATCACTTCTTAATCGATCCGTCATAACAAACTGGAAGCAGAGCATCCAGGTTCATCAAGAAATCTGTTTATTTGTTTTAAGCAAAGTAAATTGACACCAAGGTCATAAGTGACGTTAGGATTTGGGATCTACACAAGTTTTTCTGGTGAGAAAGATGTATTCTTTAAATGTTAAGATTGACAAGTTTCCAGGAAGGAACAGTTTTAGTCTGTGGCAGATCAAGATGCGTGCTTTGTTGAAGCAGCAGGGATTATGGGGTCCCTTGTCTAAATCAACAGAAGGAAGTGCTGCTGAGAGAGCCAGTCTGGAGGAGAAAGCACATTCAACAATTATGTTGTGCGTGTCAGATGATATTATCACAGAGGTTGCTGAGGAGGACACTTCTGAGAAGTTGTGGGCCAAAATTGAGAGTCTGTATATGACTAAGTCATTAACCAACAAGTTGTTGTTGAAACATCATCTGTTTAGTTTAAGGATGCATGATGGTACTCAGCTGAGGGATCATCTAGACCAACTGAACACAATATTGCTTGATTTAAGGAATATTGATGTGAAGATTGAAGATGAGGATGCTGCATTGATTCTACTTATGTCATTACCAGCATTATATAAGAACTTTTTGCAATCCTTTATTGTTAGGAAGGACTCAGTATCATTGGAGGATGTAAGATCATCACTCCATGCTCGAGAGTTACGCCATAAGGCATCTGGATCTGGGACAGATAGTCAGTCTGCTGGGTTGGTGGCCAGTGGAGTCAGCAGGGGGCCAGGCAATTCTGGAAAGAAGAAATTCAATAAGAATTCCAAGGGTCCTAAAGCTAAGGATATCTGTAATTACTACAAGGAGCAGGGACATTGGAAAAATGAATGTCCAAAGAGGAAGAAGCAGCAGGGTACTCAGCAGGGTACAGTTGCTTTGGCAGTACATGACACCAACTCTGAAGAAGATCTGGCCTTAGTGGTTTCAGAGTCAGTAGGGCACAGAGATGTGTGGATTCTGGACACTGGGGCATCTTATCATGTGTGTCCAAACAGGGAGTGGTTTTTAGCCTATCAGCAGGTTGATGGAGGTCATATTGCTATGGCCAACAACAAGGTCTGCAAAATAGTTGGGATTTGATCAATCCAACTTAGGACACATGATGGTAAATTCTGCACACTGAAGGAGGTTAGGCATGTTCCACAAATGACCAAAAATTTGATATCACTTAGTCTACTGGACAGCAAAGGGTTCAAGTTCAGGGGTGAAAGTGGAGTGGTGAATGTCTATAAGGGCTCAAGTGTGATTCTGAAGGGTATCAGGCAGGGGACATTGTACATACTACAAGGGTCTATTGTATCAGGTTCTGCTGCTGCTGCATCATCAGAGGTTCACCAGTCACAATTGACTAAGTTGTGGCATATGAGATTAGGTCATATGGGTGAAAGAGGGATGCAAATTCTACCTAAGTCTGATCTACTTGGGGGACATAAAGTCAAGGAGCTGGAATTTTGTGAACACTGTGTGTTTGGGAAGCTACATAGGAGCAAGTTCCTAAAATCAATCCACATCACAAAAGGGACACTTGATTATGTCCATTCTGATTGTTGAGACCTTCAAGGGTGGAGTCATTGGGTGGTCACATGTATTTTGTGTCTTTTATATATGATTATTCAAGGATGGTTTGGGTAATTATGATGAACAACAAGAGTGAAGCATTCAAGAACTTCAGGCAATGGAAGGCTTTGGTTGAAAATCAGACAGGGAGGAAGATCAAGAGACTTAGAACTGATAATGGACTAGAATTCTGTTGGTCTGAGTTTGATGAATTTTGCAAGATGAAGGCTTTGCCAGACACCATATTGTAAGACATACTCCACAGCAGAATGGTGTTGCAGAAAGAATGAATAAACCCTTCTGGAGAGGGCAATGTGCATGCTCTCTAATTCTGGTCTAGCAAGGAGATTTTGAGGGGAGGCTGTCAGTACAACTTGCTACTTATTCAATAGGGGGCCTCACACTGGGATCAAACTTAAAAAACCACTTGAAGTATGGTCAGGAAAGCCATCAGACTACTCTGGACTTAGGGTTTTTTGAAGCACTGTCTACTATCATGTCAGTGAGGGCGAATTGGAGCCTAGGGCCAAGAAGGGTGTGTTTGTTGGATATAGAGATGGAGGTAAGGGGTATATAATCCGGTCATCAGCTGAAAATAGGGTTATACTCAATAGGAGTGTGGTTTTTGATGAAAAATCTATGCTTAACTCATCTGTGAGAGCCACATCTGAAACTGAAATTGGATCTGAGACTGAGAAGATTGACAAACAGGTGGAGCTTCAAGCAGAGCCTGCTGGATTAAAGGAATCAGCAGGGGACGATCAATAGTTAGCAGATCTAGAACAAGATCCAAGCCAGTCTGCTGAACAAGGGTCAGTAGAGACTCAAACTGCTGATGTTGGTGAGCAGGGTATAGCTCTCAGTAGAGCTAGGAGGACCAATATCAGACCTTTAAGAAAATATGGGTTTGATGAGGATATGGTTGGATATGCACTACAGGTAGCTGAAGAAGTGGATGGTTTTGAACCTAACACTTACAAGGAAGCTGTGACATGTTCTGAGGCATCCCAATGGCTTATTGCTATGGGAGAAGAAATGGAGTCACTTCAGAAGAATGAGACTTGGGATCTAGTCAAACAACCACAAGACAGGAAGGTGGTGACTTGCAAATGGATATTCAAGAAAAAGGAAGGAATGACATATGTTGAGGGTTTTAGATATAAGGCACATTTGGTTGCTAGGGGGTTCACTCAGAAAGAGGGGGTAGACTATAAAGAAATATTTTCCCAGTGGTCAGACACACTTCCATCAGGGTGCTGTTAGCAATAGTGGCACATCAAAATATTGAACTTGAGCAATTGGATGTGAAGACAGCCTTCTACATGGAGATGTAGATAATGAGATTTATATGACTCGGCCAGAGGGTTTCCAAGTTCCTGGCAAAGAAGGATATGTGTGCAAGTTGAAGAAGTCCTTATATGGACTTAAGCAGGTTCCAAGGTAGTGGTATAAGAAGTTTGACAGCTATATGATTCAGCAGGGTTATAGCAGGAGTCCATATGATTTTTGTGTTTATCACAACAAGTTGAAGGATGGGTCAATCATCTATCTTGTGCTGTATGTAGATGATATGCTTATAGCTGCTGCAAACAAGTCTGACATTCAAGATCTGAAGAATCTGCTCAAGGCTGAATTTGAGATGAAGGATTTGGGGAATGCAAAGAAAATTCTGAGGATGGAGATCTATAGAGATAGGAACCAGATGAAGCTGTTCTTGTCTCAGCAGGGGTATATTGAAAAGGTATTATCCAAGTTTGGCATGTCAGTAGCCAAACCTATAGATACTCCAATGGCACCAAATCTACATCTGTCTACTGTGTTTGCTCCACAGTCAGCTGAAGAGGAAGAATACATGTCCAAGGTTCCATATGCTAGTGCAGTGGGTAGTTTAATGTATGCCATGGTTTGCACTACGCCTGATTTGGCTCAGGCAGTTAGTGTTGTCAGCAGGTTTATGGCTCAACCTAGAAAGGAACACTGGAAAGCAGTAAATAGGATATTCAGGTACCTTAGGGGTACATCAGATATTGGACTCATTTATGGAGGTGGTACTCAATGTTTTGTCACAGGGTACTGTGATTCTGATTATGCTACTGATGTGGACAGCAGGAGATCTATGACTGGGTATGTGTTTACATTGAGTGATTATGTGGTAAGTTGGAAGGCAACTTTACAGGGTATAGTGACATTATCTACTACTGAAGTAGAGTATACGGCACTGACTGAAGCAGCAAAGGAGGCAATCTGATTGAAAGGGCTAGTCAATGATCTGAGTCTACATCAAGATCACACTAGGTTGTATTGTGACAGTCTTAGTGCAATATGTTTGGCTAAGGATCAGGTTCATCATGAGAGAACCAAGCATATTGATGTCATTTTCTAAGGAATGAGAGGAGGGTTAAAGTGGAAAAGATCAGCACTGATGTCAATCCTGCTGATATGTTCACTAACCAGTTCCCAGGGGCAAGTTTCAGTTGTGTCTGGACTTGCTTAATATCCAAAGCTGTTAATTTGAATCTGGGAATACTCATCTGAAGGTGGAGGTCTGCTGAGGTATTCAAATCTGAAGACACGGAGGATTTCTGGCACTTGGTTGTGCATCTAGTCAGTTTGCATGAAGTTGAAGTCAAGGTGGAGATTTGTAATGGTGACTTAAACTATGCTACTGAGTCTGTTTTTGTAACATGTTTTGGTCAGCAATGTACAAAGCATCTGCTGAAGTCTGGTGTTCAGTTGGGAGCAGGGTCAACAGGGTTGATCAGCCTGCTGATGGCAAGTCTACTGAAGACAAGTCTGCTGAGGCTCAGCAGACTTGGGGAACACGTCTGCTGCATGTTTATTCGGGTTTTATATAAGTTATTTCTGGGGTATTTCAGTCATTTACTGGGTTGGCTATTTAGGCGGTTAGGGTTGGATTCCCAAGACTATAAATACCGTCTGTATTAATTGTAACTTGAGGTAAAATATCCTCGTTTGTCCGTGAAGTAGTCGGCACATTGTCGGAAACCACGTTAAATCTGTGTTCTTCTTGTTTCTGTGGTTGTTTACTTGTTTATCTTTTATCTTTACTCACAATCACCATCACTTCTTGATCGATCCGTCATAACACGTACCAGCTAACAAAGTTGCAAAATCAGCCACTGCAAACAAACAAGGGCATGGTTAGCCAAAATGCAAATGCAAATATGAGCTAAAAGCATAAAAGGAAAAAAGAAAAGAGGCTCCTACATATAGCCCCTTCCTCATAATTAAGGGGCACGTACGGGTTAGGCCTGGCATCTGCTAGCCGAGCCACGGCAATCAGCTTGGTAAGAAAGTCATTGACCTCCACAGAGAAACCTGATTCTTGGATGCCTTCCAGTAATTTCTTGCTAACAGTAGGGCGGACGTCCCTGGGAAGCTCATCCAGATTCCAGTAACTCAGATCAGGTTGATCCTCGTGACGGATGAGAAGAACCGCTCCTTCCACTGTTTGTGGGAGAATTTTCCTTTGGGGATGATAGGAACATCCTTTAGATGACCCATCCGATGAGAGAAGTAGTACCATCCAGGGTGCTCCTTCACTCTTATGTTGATAAAAATATCTTAATAACCGTACTGAGAATTCGATGCCAAGTAACCGGCACCAAACCGCAAACCCTATCACACCCTTAACCCCATTAGGGGCTATCTGGGCAGTCCCTAGCCCGTAAAAATGAAGCACATCTACGTATGCCGGACAAAAGGGAAGCCTAAGACCAACTTCAAAAATGCTCCATGGAACAGTGCAGAACCCCTCTGGTGGCAGAAGTGCAAAGTTGTGGGGATCAGAAGGGAGCCTAGGGGCATACCTCTCTCTATCTATCTCATATGTATTGCAAATATCGTCCAAATCTTCTTAAGGTAGGATATATTTGACACCCTCGCTACCTACGGCGTCCTTTTAAGCCTTTAGGATTACGGTGGAGCAAAACAATTGTTTATCAAGAAGGCGAATTTAGCATAGTAAAGTATATAATAAAGAAAAAAATGAGTGACTTACTTGAAAAAAGTCTGAGATACGAAGAAAATAAAAGCAATTGGCGAGACGACTTCAATCTTCTGTTTTAATGGCAGCAGTAAGAGGGAACGTCTGATATGACGAGGGTTATAACCGAAAAACAAATCTTGAAAAACTGTCCATTTCATACGAATGGGGGTAGTAACGCCTCGAATCCTTTGACAGTTATGACGGTGTCATAACGGAGCTCTGGCACCTGGCAGTAAAACGTTCCCAAGTAAGTCTAAGTGACCGTGGCCGAGCTACACCTCTGATCAGGTCTGACCTGACCTCAACAGGTCAGCTAGATCTGGGGGCTTACGACGGATGTCGGGTCGGCCACCGGCCATGTGTCATCCCCAGCACTATCCAGCACTAAATGATACAGGTAGAGCGTACAAACAGTAAGGGCTAGGAGCCGTACTTTTAAGCCTAAGGGCCATCCGTACCCCATGTGGAAGGTCAATCAGGCTCACTCTTCAGTCCACCACAAGTCGGTCAGGGCGCGACGGAGATGGGTCAATGCAGTTCAACCATAACTATCTCGGGAGCTCAGCACAAGTCAACCTGAGCTACTATACCCATTTTTACTTAACACCCACGTGTCTATTGTACAGATAATTATGGAAAGAATCCTAATCCATAAAGGCTCTAATCCCATGTTCAAATTACCGTGATCTTCAACTAAAATTAATCAAGGTATAGACACGGTTAGACCTAATACTTGGGGGACACAAAATAGAGTCCAACATGGACTCATCACAAGCTTGACACAAGGCCCTCTGTATAAAAAAATCCCAAGAACTACGGCAGACTTGATTCCTGAACAATTCCAGGATACGTAGGCAACTTGGGATAAACATAATCTCAGGCTCAGTTTAAACATACACAAATAACGCCCCCTCGTTTTCATATTTTCATAAGCCTTTGGATCTTTGATTAATTGTCACTAGGAAACACAGCCCGGATTCATAATAGACGATTTCCCGCATCGTCACCTACCAACCAAAAGCATAACTACGATTACTAAAACGTTCTATGTAATGTAAACTCATGAATTTACCAAGAAATTATCCAGATTCTAATAGGGCTAACATTGAAAGCTTACGGATTGGAGAGAAGTAGCTTGTGTCACGGTGATTAATATTTTCTACTACGGTCTACACAAACGATATCTCGATTGGCCGGAATTTGAAGATTCTTCTTTGCTCTCTTTCTTCTCCCAATTTTTCTCAAGAGTTCGACTCTTGCTCCGGCCACCTTCTTTATAACGGGCGTGTAAGGGTGGGGAATTAATGAGAGGGGTTTATTTACTATTAAGGGAATTACTCCATATCCTAATTAAGGAAGTCTATGAATTTTGGTTTCAAGTGGAGGAATTGGATAAATGGATGTCTAATTTCGCTCGGATTTCTATGCTCCTGAATGGCAATCCTACTCGAGAATTTCCTATGGAGCGTGGCATTAGGCAGGGAGATCCTTTATCCTCATTCATGTTTTGTTAGTTGATGAAGCATTAAACGTTCTTCTAAACAGTGTTGTTGAGAAGAATCTATTTAGAGGTATCAAGCTGGGTGGCAAAAATTTATCTCTTTCGCATCTACAATTTGCGGATGATGCAATTTTCTTTGGGGAGTGGAGCTTAGAGTTTCTTTAGAATTTGAAAATAATTCTCAAGATTTTCACTACAATCTCAGGTCTCAAATAAATATGGACAAAAGCACACTTTCTGGCTTATTATTGAATTGCAGATTTGGGAAAATCCCATTCACTTACCTTGGGCTACATGTTGGTAAAATTATGGATAAAGTCTCATGTTGGCAGCCGGTTGTGGACCGTTTTAAGGACAAACTGGCGGGTTGGAAATCAAGATTCCTATCGTTCGGGGAAGAATGGTCTTGATTAAGGCAGTTCTTGGAAGTTTTCCATTGTATTACTTCTTTATTTTTCATGCACCTATTGCTATGATACGTACCTTAGAAATGTCGACAGCTCGTTTCTTTTGGGGCGGGTGTGGGAATGAGAGAAAACTTGCTTGGGTTTTATGGTCTTTGATTTTAATGCACAAGTCTCGGGGAGGTCTAGGGGTTGGGGGCTTAAGGTTCAAAATGAGGCTCTTTTAGGAAAATGGTGGTGGTGGTAGCGGCGGCGGTGGTTTGTTTCTAAAGAAAATGTGTTATGGTAACGAGTTGTTGGGGGGTTGTATCGGGAAGAGGGCGGCTTTGGATCGAGGGAGCTTGTAGGTGGGAAAGGTAGGGTGTGGAAGGAAATAATTTGTAATGTCATCACTTTTGAATCTGAATGTGTTGCTATACTTCCTTCTTTGAAAAGGAATTTAGGCAATGGTAACTTGATCAACTTTTTGGAAGATTTTTGTGTTGGGGATAGAACTATTGATCTCTGTGGATAAATCTTGTTTGTATAATCTTTCTGTGGATAAATCTTGTTTTGTTAGTGGTAGATGTTCCTACAGAGGGGAAGCTTGGAGTTGGATGTGGAATTGGCAAAGAGAACTGAGGGGATGTGAGCATGAGGAGTTCGTGGATCTTTCAAATATACTTTCATTTTGTGATCTAAATGCAAATATTGTGGATGCCCCTGTCTGGATGCTTAACACGAATGACACTTTTTCGGTTTCTGCTCTCAAAGAGATGCTAATAATCGCAATGGAGAACTCTCCCACGACGAGTGATGCTTTACCAACTATGAGGAATAGATGGGTTCCATCTAAAGTTAACATTCATTGGAGAGAAAACCTTGACAGGATTCCTATGCGGTCCTTTTTGCAGGACGGTTGATGAGTGTTAAGGGTGATTTTATATGATTTATATCTTTATATTTTGTAATAATTTCCATCATATTTGTATAATTTGCATAGAAAATGAGCGTTTAACTGGTTTATTGAGCAAGTGAGGTTTTAAATGGTTTATTCGCAAAATTGGCTAAATTATGTGTTTTAATGGTGGTTTTATGTTTATTTGGATTATATTACATTTTTGCGATGTTTTAATGACTTGTAGATGCATATTTTCGATTCAAAAGATGATCAAGTCGGATTTAGTTGATGAGAAAGAGATAAGGATGGAATTGGCTAGAAGAAAAGAGATAAAGTTGAAGATTTCGAATTTGGATCACACCAGACGAGCGTCCAAGTCCCGTCCAGAGTGGACTGGCGTCCAAATAAGTGGACTGGCGTCCAGGAGGAGTTTTTACATTCAGAGAGTTTGGACGTTGCATGGACGAGCGTCTGGAGCAGTCCAAAGCAGCTGGACGGGCGTCCAGGAAGGCCGGACGGGCGTCCGCGGCCGACTTTGCTGGAACCGACTTATTTCTCTATATATAGTCACGTTTTCTCACACAATATCATCACATATTCGAACCCTAAACCCTAGGGGCGGCTCAGGCTGCGTTTTTCCTTAGTTTTCCTTCAGTTTTATGCACTCAAATCCTAGATTAAATTAGTTAATTTTATGTTCTTTTCTTCAACAATTCAAGCAACTCGAGTGATGTTTAGAGGCTAAGGCTTCCTTGAACAAGCGTTGTGAAGCCATCCATCAACATATTGATTTCGTTTCCGGATTATCTTGTGAGTATTTTATTCAAGTTGTATCTTTATTATCGTTTATCATTGTTTATTGCAATTATATCGATAGATCGTTGCATGATTGATTGTTTGTTTGATTTGGATGAAAATCTTGTTAAACCCTAGAATCAACATAATAAAGATTAGATTTTTAACCTATAAAATAACGAGAGTTAATTAGGTTGAATTTCTAGATAACTAGATTGAGAAATCTTACACCTTTGCTTTGAAAGTAATAATCTTTAAAATCGAGAGATAGAAGATTAAGAAACGAACTTTTCTAAGAAATTAGGAGTTCATGCCTTTGATTTGGTGAATCACAACTTGGTTAGAAATCACGAGATAATCTAGATCGGAATTGATAGTTGTAGGATAGGTGGATCAATTGCTTGTTCGTTCGTAAATTATTGATTAAAATCCCTCGAACTTGAATTGTTTAGCTTAGTTAGTCTTTTTATTGCATATTAGGTTTAGTTTAGTTTAAATTGGTTCGCAACTATATTTTCCTGGCTTTGGATTGACAACCCTCTGTCCAGTTTATCTGTTTTGTTTTCGTGTTTAGTTTTGTTTTAGTAGTAGCAAATTAGAAGAAGTAATAAACTAGATTAAACAACCTCGATTCCCTGAGATCGACTCCGGTATTAGTCACTATACTACGATCCCTGCACTTGGGGAATACCGGATTTATTACTTGTTTGCTTTGTTAGATAAATCTGTGACAATGAGGACTCTCTGCACCTCTTTCTTCATTGCTCTTTCGCACTTCATATTTGGAGGAAAGTTTTCGGATGGTGCTCGGCTCCTTTCTCTCCTTCTATGGCATTGGGAAATTTTTGTTCGTTTCATCCATCTTGATTGTCCGGTAATGTTCCGAAGAAGATTTGGTATGCTATTAGGAAAGTGGTTTTGTGGGTACTTTGGCTCAAGAGAAACAACGTAAATTTTAACTCCAAAATGACAACGACGTAGGAGGTATTCTCATATATTTAAACCATTATAGTTGGTGTTGCATTAATACTTGGAGTATCACTTTAATCTATATTTTTTTTTTCTCCATTTCGTTCTCATTTAGTGTATTTTAGTGCTTGATTTTCAAGATTTTAGGTTCACTTAATTAGTTGGTCTTGTAATGATTGATTTTAACATCTTGCTGGCCTTAGCTCTTTGGTAATAAAAATGTTGTTGTTCAAGAGGAAAAAAAAATGCATATCCTAATTCATTTCCCTAATTTATTCTAATAATCAATTTCCAATATCAGAGGAAGGTAAACAATAATACTCTCAACTTGTCAACGCCATCAACATTAATGACTTTATAATAGAAATCAAAGAACACATCAAGCCATGTGAGTGTTTTCCAATCTCTCTCTTTGCAAGTCAATGGCTCAATTCTCTTCTCTTGTAAAAGATTATTTCCTGGTTTTAATCTTTTTTCTGCCATTGCTGTATTTCATCATCAAGCAATTCAAAACTTTTGCTAAATCAAAAGATATCCCACCATTTACACATTGTGACGATCCTAGCCATAGTGATGTACACATGGAATCCAATGGAAGAAGCACATAAACATCCACATCAATAGTATGGTGAAGTAATTTAGTAATATTTTATTTACATTATTGGCCATTTTTTTTTTTCCTTTTTTTGTTGTTGAAGAAACGTGTTGTTAATTTCAATCTGTAGGAATTGTTTGCAGCTGGCACAGACACTTCTACTTCAATCGTGGAGTGGGTAATGGCTGAACTATTAATGAACCCAGAATCTATGGCGAAAGTAATCGAAGAACTTGACAAAGAAGTGGGTACATGCCACCTAGTAAGGGAGTCCCGTTTAACACAACTAAATTATCTTCATGCATGTATCAAAGAAACACTTCGTCTACATCCGCTACATCATCAGGCACTCAAAACATGCCATGTGATGAATTACATTATACCCGAAAATGCTCAAATTTACATCAATATTTGGGCAATGGGACGCAACCCCACAATTTGGGATGAGCCATTGACGTTCAAACCAGAAAGATTCATGAATTCTACATTGGATTTCAAAGGTAATGATTTTGAATTTCTACCATTTGGAGGTGGACGAAGAATTTAACCAGGATTATAAATGGCCGGACGACATGTTCATTTGATTCTTGCGGCGTTACTCCACTTATTTGATTGGTCTCTTTCAAAAGAAAAGGATTCTCAAGAAATAGATATGACGGAAAAGTTTGGCATTTCATTACACAAAGAACAACCATTAGTACTCATTCCCAAACAAAAGAGATGAAAAATGACATGCAGTGGTTTGAGGGTCTTTTTTTCTTCATATTATATGTTCAATCATATACCAACGATTCTCTAGTGTTGTGGCACATGAGTGAAAGGGGGGATATGGGTATATGTCCATGGATTGTAGCAACTGTGAGTGTCATTATCATCAACGGTCTGCTCATTGCAGACTATTGCGTCGTATTTTTCAATAATTAAATTGGTATATTTTATCCGTCCTGTAATATAATGTTTTCAATCTTTTTTATTCCGTTCCAAAGTGCAAGTCATTCTCACAATACAATGCTATATTACTGGGATGAGTCATCAATATTCTGTTAGTAGATCTCAGCAAATCTAGTAGATAGATTTGACTGCTAGTTTATCTTCTTAGTATAAATAGCTCATAGAGCAGACTGGTCGGCTTTAAATGGGATGGCTCCTTAGTTCAATGACTGAACATGCATTAACACAGGTAATTGGCTGCAACACATCTTATGAGGTCTGGAGTACTTTAGAAAGTATGTTTAATACTTAGTCAGAGGCTAGAATGTTAGAGTATAAAACTGCTCTTACTAGAACTGAGAAAGTAAATAGGTCAATGGCTGATTATCTTGCTCTTATAAAGTCTTATTCAGATAAAATTATTGTAAATGGGTGTCCCATTTCAAAATCTAAGCTTATATTGGTTGTTCTTGGAGGCCTAGATAGAGATTATGAGTCTGTCATTATGAATCTCACTAGTAGGGTTGGTTGTATGAGTTGGCAAGAAGTTAAGGTCCAAATTCTTACCTATGAAAGTCTTGTGGCAAGATTCAATCATAGTATTGCTGCAGGGTCTAATTAAGTTTGCATGACAAACGTGTATGCACAAAAGTCTACAAAAGATGAAATATTTTAGTCTACAGGACATACAAGTTGAGTTTCACAGGACGAACTCAGCAATCGCTTGCTGAGCTCCGCAGGTCAGACTTGGTCTAAAATATTCAAGTCTGTAGGACAGACAAGCTGATCTCCGCAGGTTGGACTCAGTCTAAAATAATCAAGTCTGCAGGACAGACAAGGTGTTCTCCGCAGGTTGGACTCGGTCTAAAATGATCAAGTCTGCAGGACAGACACCTGAGATTTGCAGGACGAACTTAGCAGCACATTTAAGTGTTGAGCTCCGCAGGTCGGACTCAACCCTGGGCTCTGCAGGTCAGAGCTAGCATGATTGAAAGGGACAAACTTTCCAAGTCTATAGAACAGACTAACTGAGCTCTGCAGGACGGACTCAGCCTAAATTCGCTTAGTCTGCAAGACAGACTAACTGAGCTCCGTAGGATGGACTTAGCCTAAATTCTCCAAGTCTGCAGGACAGACTAACTGAGCTCTACAGGACGGACTCAGCCTAAATTCTCTTAGTCTATAGGACAGACTAACTGAGCTCTGCAGACTGAGCCCCACGGGATGGACTCGGTCTAAATTTTCCAAGTCTACAAGACAGATAACCGAGCTCCGCGTGTCGGATTCAGCCTAAATTTATTAATTCTGTAGGATAGACTAAATGACTTCACCGGGCGAACTCAGCAACATTCACGTCTTCAAGGAAGACTCGCCAAGGTACGCAGGTCGGACTCAGCACCTAGGGTGCGTCGAACTGAGCTGAGTAAAACAAACTCAAAAAACAATACACATAAGCATGCCATCCAAAAATTAAAAGTTATGCATAGCATGCTGGGGGGCAGGATACCCCACCATTTCACTAAGTACTCTAAGTAAATACTCGAGTAAAATTAAGACAAGATAAAAGGAAGCTTTGCATATATATAGTTGTGCAAGTTACAATTTGAAGATAATTTCAAAACCAAAGAAGAAACAAACAAAAGCTACTTGATTCAAGAATCGGGAGCTGGATTTTGTTGCTCAGAAGAAGTAGGAACAGCCGAAGTATAAGGCCTAGTAGGTGCTTGGCGAGGAGCTGAAGAATGACCATGCTTGGAGACAATGTCCACTCCTGCCTTGAAGTCCTTAACACGGCTGTCATACACCGCACCCATTCCGGGCTTGTAAAAGGCATGGCTGGCCAGACTATTTATGACCAGGTCAGGGAACTGACTCTTGGCCTCGTCAACCCTCAAAGAGTAGCCATGATTGACCACCGAGGTAAGCAGCAATGTGAAGGCCTGAGAAAACTAAGGTGAGGCCTTGTATTCCTGGATTGCTGATCGGGGTCAATCAGGTTATAACATACTTGACCACCATAAACCAATACTAGCAAGAGGACTAGGCCCATCGTAGTATAGCTATAGTGAATCAAGGTCGATCCCACAGGGAACCAATTGTGGATCATCTTATATACAAACAATTAATTAAACATGTCAAGGACATAGAGGCGGTCTACGACCAACATAAAACAAGAAAAGTAAAGACACGACTCAACACAACGTAACTAACCTCCCCAATTATTGTCTTTATCGTTTGGACCTAGATAATTTATATAATAAACTGAACTTATTAACTGTCAATCAGTTTGTATTTATCTTAGATTGGCTACGGGAGTCATCCTCTTTAACTTGACTTAGCACCGGTAGGTCACTAGATCACTGTGGTATTGTTACGTGACTTCGCCTTTTGGTGCCTCCATCTCATATAACTCACACGCTTACGACTCTAAGGATGCCGATATTAACCGTACACCTCGTCTAGGCAACATTCCTATGGTTAGGCGTACTTCCTAAACGATCGCATCAGTCTCTGTCCTATTAACAATTACCTGCACGGTTTCATGTTAATCTACGATTTACGTATAACTAGGTGAGCTCAATTCCCAAATACAAAACCTACCTAGATCTCGCCGAAAGTCCCGGAAGATCATTCATGAGCCAACCTAGGAGCCCTATATTGGTATTTCCTAATCATACGCTAATTAAAACGGACGAGCAACGTAGCCGTAGCCATACCTACGAGATGATAAATTCTATTAAGTTAACCTAACCATAAAGACGTGGCTATTTAACGGATGACGGGGGCTCGGTCGACCGAGCATAGACACTCGGTCGACCGAATGATTCCATTCGGTCACTCAAACGATTTCATCCCCGCATTACATCCTAGAATATATTTCTCGGCGTTTCATCATACGTAACGTATTAAACAAGAACTCGTAAAGAAATCATATAAACTACTTAGATACACATTAATTAAACCAAGCGAGATTCATGAATAGAAACTAAGTGTATGACGTAGGTTATGGGATCCCCATAGACAAGGTGTCGCCACATCCCTAACGTCATAGCCTAGATCTACATCGTCTAGCTATGATCAATCAACTCAAACGATAAAGCATAATTGGGAGGGATTAATTACTTGAAAGAAAGAAACGAAAAATAAAGGCTTACATATTGCGGCCTTAAATTGCTTTGGAAACCTTCAATCTAATTATGCTACATTGTATCAAAATATCAAAATAGAATTGTATGGTATTATTGAATGAATATGAATATGAATTACAATCTCTCGAAGCTCGCGCTTATATAGGAGTTTTTGCCGACTTAGGGTGATTCTAGAAGATAAACACGATTAAAGCCGAAAACCGACCCAAACCCGAGGCTCGGTCAACCGAGAGGTGACACTCGGTCGACCGAAGCATCAGGCTCGGTCGACCGAACCTAAACTTGGCATATTTAACACGTTTTCTTCGTCTATCTTGTTCCCCACTCCACGCTTGCATGTTGATCTGATTTCTCTAATTTATCTCTTGATTAATGCTCCGATTTTCTTCCTTATTATCTTGAGATCTTTTGATTGAATGACATTTATCATCCCGATTTGTTGTGATCTACAAAATAAACATTTATCGCACAATAAATCGGCGTTTAATAATGAAAACGGCTAAATACCAATTTACATAATATAAATCACATAACATTAAATAATAAATATAAACAAGTGATTTAATATGAAATATATATTATTAATCTCGATTTAAGGTCAACGTTGATGACTTTTACGGGTATAATTTGACCGTCATCAACTACCCCCCACTTAGACTTTGATCGTCCCGAACAAAGCATCAATAAGTCATTCCCCAAGACAACATTTTCTATGGTCAAATGATACTTACACAAGAAACTCAAGTCAACTCATACTAGTCATGCTCATAAGATATCCATTATTCACTACTGACTATGAATCGAAGTGATGTGTGCATGTGCATATAGTTTTATATATTCGGGGCAAGATTAGAGTTTAAGCAGACTTCGAAATCTCAACCTACCAACCTCAGCATTCATATTTCTCAAGCCTTTAAATTTTTGAAGCACTAGAGCAATAAGCAAGAGCGTATCTATAGGGTTTTTGGACTTGGAGACCGAGTACTACTCAAAGCCTCTTAAAGAGTTGAATATTTTTTTCATATCTTCATATTTTTCAAATACTACAAATCTCAAGGAAGAAAACTTTTTAGAGTATCCCCCTATCTTAGATCATGTATAGCATCGAATATTACCACAAGCGCGGGGCTACTTTGGTAATGTTACTACAAGCCCAGTGTTTTAACGCATTGTCAAACACAGGTACGTCTCAAGCTTATTACTCCACTTTTGTGGCTAAAATATAAGAATGCATCAGCCAATAAGTATCGACACTAAGTCTACATAACCAATCATCTATGCAATGTACACATAATTTCTTCAGTTATTATGATTTGCGCGGTATACTCGATTCACAGATTGAGTAATTGAATAATAAATAACTACTCGCAAAAACGGGCATGAATATCCTTAAATTTACTTAACATAAGTATAAAATGATCACGTACTCATGAAACTTGGTTTATTTCCTATCAATTCTTAGCTAGGAACTCACAATTCTAAGGGTACGAGATACCTAATATGGTATTTATTCAATTTTTTCAATTTTGTGCCGTTTCATTCAATTTTCAATTATAACATAACATGGCTAAGTCTCCTACCCCCCACTTAAACATGGCATTGTCCTCAATGACAAAAATAAATGAGAAGTTAAGAAAAAGACTTAGCTCTGGAAACGGCTCTCAAGTAAAGGAAAAAGATCGGAGTAAATGTCAGCACGTTGTGGAGAAGCAAGTGAAAACCTGTATAAGCAGACAAACTCCACGAAACCGTTAATAACACCATGTCTATGGAAGTTATAGAATAATGTGGCAGTAATTAGGTATGAATACCGAAAAACATTTTAAGCCACTTTATTTTATACAACCAAAGACAAGAAAAATACTAAATAGAAAGAAAAATAAACAAGCAACTAAAGATGGTGGTCTTCATCTACAACCTCCCCCGCCTAAATATTCTTAAAACCGGGTGGAGAAGACAAATATCAAAAAGCATTACCCGACGTGGGAAAACACGAGGGTGACTGGCCCACTATGTATCCAGTCCAATATAAAAGAGAAACTTGGTAAGGTATAACAGATTCAATGCGACCTATAGACTAAAGATAAAATCAAGTACTTAACGCAGAAACTTCTCGCTTGCATTGGATATCAACAACTTAGGGAGATGTAGCTACTCCTCGAAATTACTAATAACCCAGTGTATCACGTAAAAGTCATAACCGTCATCAACAAGGTCGGATCAGTATGATAATGTAGAACAAAACTTATCATCTAGAAATGCCGGAATAGTCGGAAAAGTGTGAAATTTAAAACTTCCGGTAGAAAGATAAGTTGTACTTTGATCGAACCAAAAACCTTTAAAATCTAGCTAGGGTCAGAGCTACACTTCCCCCAACTAGGATCATGAAAATCAAAATGATAAAATAATCAATAAAACATAGCAAAATTTCAAATTCCGCAACACATAGTTATTGTGTAAACAAAATGGAGGTTGAGACTATGATGGGTTTAGAAAAAGATACACATAAGGATGGCAAGAAAAGATAAAGGGTGGGTAAGAAATTGTGTTTATGGGTGGGTTGAAAATGGTTAAGGCATTGAGATTGGGTGGGAGAGTGAAACGGATGGAAAGAAAGAGAGGCGATGAAAGAATGGTTAGAAATGTGAACTGTTGGGGCAGATTGGTGAGAGGATCGAAAAGTTTGAAGGTGAAAAAGTGTAAAGGGAAAGATAAGGATAATTGCAGAATGAATTGCACACTACTTTGGATTTTCACTTGGATCACCGTTCTAAAAGGTTTTAGAAGTTGACCAAAATTGTTCTTGTTCGCACCAATCATTCTCTGTTACATTTTCAGTAATTCTCAAGCTCTCTTAATGCTTCCATCTTAATATTGATTGCTAAATTTCCTTTTCTTTAGCAATTTCACGACTCTCCTACGGAACTCTATTTCACGTGGCCTATATTGAGTAAAAAAGTTTTGCACATCCTTAGCCTAATGGCCATCGGAACACGGCAAAATAAAAAACCTCAACATATTTCACGTTACTCTTATTTGACTCAAAGAAAACAAAACCTATAATCCTAAAAAGAAATCCTAAGGGTTTTCAAGAAGTAGTTCTGAGTTTAAAGTCCTCAGCTCGACTTTCCAAAAAAATTATCCTTGTCAGTTATCATGCTTGGATCGCCAGACTTTGACCCTTCGCGCACTATAAGAGGTGGGCTTGTTGCATTTGCGGATTAATACCCTTCCCTTGGTTGTGAGACCTAGAAAACGACATTTATCCATACCATTTATACAAAGCTCTTACCTCGGCTCTCGTTTTAGGAATTAGTGAATTCTAAGAAACTCGGCTAAAATTATGGTTTTGGCCTTGACAATAAGAAACAATGAATCTAAGTACTCCGAACAAGCTCGGTTGTGTAGGCAAGCCTATGCCGTCTTATTCGTTGGAACATATGTGACAGTTCAGGCCAATCCGTCAAGATGAGCCCCGTTTAGCCTGAAGGCTTATCGGCTATGCTAAGTCTTGTTGAACTGTTGTAACGTACATCACACGTGGAGGGGAGTTGATTGAGCCGAAGCTCGTTTGAACTCGCCCAGCCATGGTTAAACCATTTCCGAACCTATGTACAAAGATTCTTCGATTTCTAAATTGTCACCCAAAGCGTAATCTCGTTTTTGTTTAAGGTGGGTTCACCGAGAAGCCATCACCATAAACATCAACGAAAGCCGAAGATTGCGTTCTTTCAAAACTCAACGTCTTCTTTAGATTTTGAATGCTTAAACTACACAATTTGTTGCTCCCATGGCCAGTAGAAGCAATCTCATGCATAGGACAATGAGTTTTTAACAGAACTACGAGGAACTCTTTTTTCACTTCTTCCTTTCAACGACTACATGTTTCCTTACACCCTCTAGATGAGACAGATTTGGGGCAGAACCTTCCACACTAATAGAATTAATCTTACAAACCAACTCCGGGCTAAGATTCATACTAAGGTTCATGTATAGGCTAACTTATGCTCAAAAAAACAAAAGGTAATAAAACATAAGCAAAAAAAAGGGTAGTACCTTGCCTTCAACATTGTACCACGAAGAATTTAAGCCTTTAAAATTTTTTTCAGAGCCATCTTGGTGCTTTAAAGGTATTGCTTCCATCACCTTTCCCATCTTAGATTCGTAGCTCCACATGTTTGCTGGGTTATTTTCTCAGCGCCCTTGAAAAATTATTGACTTGGATTATTGCTTCCCTGGTTTCTGCTAACAGAAGAAAAACAAAACAGACCGCAGACTGATTTTAACATGGTCTCCCATGCTGCTATCAGACTTACGGATTAAACATACGGGGATAAACAGACACGTGAAATTCCAGACTCGAAAACACAAATCAGAAACCGTGTAAACAGAACAGAACAAGAACAAAACAAAACAAAAATTCTAAATTCTCGGTCGACCGAAATTTTTTTTTTTTTTTTTTATTTTTATTTTAAGAATCTGGAATTTTCAGACAGAGCAGACAACCAGAGGGACTCAAAAACGTAAAACCTGACTCTAAAACAGAAAACTTGACATGAATAAAAAATTATTTATATATAAAATTGACCGTTGGTTCCCCGGCAACGGCGCCAAAAACTTGATCGGGGTCAATCAGGTTATAACATACTTGACCACCATAAACCAATACTAGCAAGAGGACTAGGCCCATCGTAGTATAGCTATAGTGAATCAAGGTCGATCCCACAGGGAACCAATTGTGGATCATCTTATATACAAACAATTAATTAAACATGTCAAGGACATAGAGGCGGTCTACGACCAACATAAAACAAGAAAAGTAAAGACACGACTCAACACAACGTAACTAACCTCCCCAATTATTGTCTTTATCGTTTGGACCTAGATAATTTATATAATAAACGAACTTATTAACTGTCAATCAGTTTGTATTTATCTTAGATTGGCTACGGGAGTCATCCTCTTTAACTTGACTTAGCACCGGTAGGTCACTAGATCACTGTGGTATTGTTACGTGACTTCGCCTTTTGGTGCCTCCATCTCATATAACTCACACGCTTACGACTCTAAGGATGCCGATATTAACCGTACACCTCGTCTAGGAAACATTCCTATGGTTAGGCGTACTTCCTAAACGATCGCATCGGTCTACTCGTCCTATTAACAATTACCCGCACGGTTTCATGTTAATCTACGATTTACGTATAACTAGGTGAGCTCAATTCCCAAATACAAAACCTACCTAGATCTCGCCGAAAGTCCCGGAAGATCATTCATGAGCCAACCTAGGAGCCCTATATTGGTATTTCCTAATCATACGCTAATTAAAACGGACGAGCAACGTAGCCGTAGCCATACCTACGAGATGATAAATTCTATTAAGTTAACCTAACCATAAAGACGTGGCTATTTAACGGATGACGGGGGCTCGGTCGACCGAGCATAGACACTCGGTCGACCGAATGATTCCATTCGGTCACTCAAACGATTTCATCCCCGCATTACATCCTAGAATATATTTCTCGGCGTTTCATCATACGTAACGTATTAAACGGTAACTCGTAAAGAAATCATATAAACTACTTAGATACACATTAATTAAACCAAGCGAGATTCATGAATAGAAACTAAGTGTATGACGTAGGTTATGGGATCCCCATAGACAAGGTGTCGCCACATCCCTAACGTCATAGCCTAGATCTACATCGTCTAGCTATGATCAATCAACTCAAACGATAAAGCATAATTGGGAGGGATTAATTACTTGAAAGAAAGAAACAGAAAATAAAGGCTTACATATTGCAGCCCTTAAATTGCTGGAAACCTTCAATCTAATTATGCTACATTGTATCAAAATATCAAAATAGAATTGTATGGTATTATTGAATGAATATGAATATGAATTACAATCTCTCGAAGCTGCTGCTTATATAGGAGTTTTTGCCGACTTAGGGTGATTCTAGAAGATAAACACGATTAAAGCCGAAAACCGACCCAAACCCGAGGCTCGGTCAACCGAGAGGTGACACTCGGTCGACCGAAGCATCAGGCTCGGTCGACCGAACCTAAACTTGGCATATTTAACACGTTTTCTTCGTCTATCTTGTTCCCCACTCCACGCTTGCATGTTGATCGATTTCTCTAATTTATCTCTTGATTAATGCTCCGATTTTCTTCCTTATTATCTTGAGATCTTTTGATTGAATGACATTTATCATCCCGATTTGTTGTGATCTACAAAATAAACATTTATCGCACAATAAATCGGCGTTTAATAATGAAAACGGCTAAATACCAATTTACATAATATAAATCACATAACATTAAATAATAAATATAAACAAGTGATTTAATATGAAATATATATTATTAATCTCGATTTAAGGTCAACGTTGATGACTTTTACGGGTATAATTTGACCGTCATCAACTGCCTTAGAAATATGATCGGGAATAGCAGCTTCCAGATCGTTCTTCTCAGCTCGGAGCTTGTTCACGTCCTGCTCCAGCTCGGTCCTCTCCTATGCATGCTTGTCCTTGGCAACTTGAAGACGGGTAGGATTCTTGTCTGCCCTCTCTTTCAGGTCAAACTCCTGAGCTTGAAGTTGCCCTATGAGAGCAGCGTTCTCCTTCTCCTTAGACTCAATGAAGCCCTTAAGCCTCTCCCGATCTGTATGCAGATCAGAAATCTTCTTCTCTAAGCTTCCCGTCTTGATAGCATAGTTAGCCAGTCTTTGGAAAGCTTCCTGGCCAACCCAGGTTCCCTGTACATTAAGACAAAACAGTCAAAATATAAATGTTCGCAAATGAACGTGCAAAACTAAAAAAGAGGACACCAACTTACATATTCCTGGCGCCAAAGCCAGCAGCGGCCAGCTCGCCATGAGTCATCTCAATGATGCGCTGCTGTTGAGTTCCAGCATCTTCTCTTTTTTTAGACGGGTCTTGAGTCTCATTAGGAAGGGCAACCGACCTACCCCTTTTGTTTGATCTCCCCTCAAGAAGGGCTACAAGAACCGCTAATTCCGCTTACATAAGAGGTGTATGGCAGAAGGAAGAGTACTCTTTGGTCCTGAGTGTCCTCTCCGCAGTCCTACTCAAACACTATGTCAGTGCTTCTCACCATGTGGCTGACGACGGCACTACGAGCACTCTATGCGTTGACAACAACGGCTGCGGGCATTCTTCCATAGCATGTCTGTGCCCGGCATTATAGTATGGTATGGTTGCTGGTATCAGAAAGTCATTCATAGCAGTGCCACACTATTTCAATCAAATACCGCTGGCAGACCCTGGGGAATTCTTATCATCTAACTGGCACATCTCTCTTTCTTAGTGGATGATGACGTGGTCAATCAGGTTATAATATACTTGACCACCATAAACCAATACTAGCAAGAGGACTAGGCCCATCGTAGTATAGCTATAGTGAATCAAGGTCGATCCCACAGGGAACCAATTATGGATCATCTTATATACAAACAATCAGTTAAACATGTCAAGGACATAGAGGCGGTCTACGACCAACATAAAACATGAAAGGTAAAGACACGACTCGACACAATGTAATTAACCTCCCCAATTATAGTCTTTATCATTTGGACCTAGATAATTTATATAATAAACTGAACTTATTAACTGTCAATCCGTTTGTATCTATCTTAGATTGGCTACGGGAGTCATCCTCTTTAACTTGACTTAGCACCGGTAGTCACTAGATCACCGTGATATTGTTACGTGACTTCGCCTTTTAGTGCCTCCATCTCATATAACTCACACGCTTACGACTCTAAGGATGCCGATATTAACCGTACACCTCGTCCGGGCAACATTCCTATGGTTAGGCGTACTTCCTAAACGATCACTCAAACTCTCGTCCAACTAACAATTACCAAGTTATAGTCTCATGCTAGTTTACGATCTACGTATAACAAGGTGCGCGCAATTCCCTAATATAGACCTACCTAGATAACGCTGAACGTCCGAAGATCAATTCATGAGCCTACCTAAGAGTTTTATATCGGTATTTCCTTCTTACACGT
Source organism: Gentiana straminea (assembly GCA_036785695.1). NCBI lineage: Eukaryota > Viridiplantae > Streptophyta > Magnoliopsida > Gentianales > Gentianaceae > Gentiana > Gentiana straminea. Next base: position 7,149,600 of record JAVUPR010000424.1, on the reverse strand, counting down.
TTTAATTAAATTAAGCGAGTGACGTAGCCATAGCCATACCTACTGAGATAATAAATTCTATTAAGTTAACCTAACCATAAAGACATGGCTATCTAATAGATGAACATGGGACTCGGTCGACCAAATAGGTGGGCTCGGTCGACCGAGTGAACTCATTCGGTCACCCGAATCAATTTCGTCCCCGGATTACATCCCTGAACATATCTCTCAGCGTTTCATCATACGGAACGTATTAAACAGTAATTCGTAAAGCATTCATATAAACTAACTTAGATACACATTAATTAAACAATGCAGATTCATGAATAAATACTAAGTGTACGACGTAGGTTATGGGATCCCCATAGACAAGGAGTCGCCACATCCCTAACGTCTTAGCCTAGATCTACATCATCTAGCCATGATTAATTAACTCAAACGATAAAGCATAATTCGGGAATTAATTACTTCAAATAAAAGAAACAGAAAATAAGAGCTTACATATTTGCAGCGCTTAAATTGCTGGAAACCCTCAAATTATTCTACATTGTATCAAAGTGATATTATGAATTGTAAGATTGAAGAAAGAATGAAGGGATGATGGGATATGTTGGTGTGTTTTACAATTTCTCGTAGCTGCTGCTTATATAGAGGCTGTAACCGACCTAGGGAGGATCTAGAAGGTAAATACGAAAAAATCCGAAAAGTGACCGAGCCGACAAACTCGGTCGACCGAATGGATAGGCTCGGTCGACCGAGCCCTTTTTACACGTGTTAAACGCGTCTCTTTGTCCGACTTGTTCCCCACTTTGCACGCTTGCGTGTTGATCGATTAATCTTTCATTTAATGCTCCGATTTTCTTCCTCTATTATCTTGAGACCATTGATTGAATGACATTAATCCTCTCGATTTGTCGTGATCTACAAAATCGCATTTATCGCACAATAAATCGGCTTTTAATAATGAAAACGGCTAAATACCAAATATCATATTAATAATCACTTAACATTAAATAATAAATATAAACATGTGATTTAATATGAAATATATATTATTAATCTCGATTTAAGGTCAACGTTGATGACTTTTACGGGTATAATTTGACCGCCATCAACTACCCCCCACTTAGACTTTGATCGTCCCGAACAAAGCATCAATAAGTCATTCCCCAAGACAACATTTTCTATGGTCAAATCATACTTACACAAGAAACTCAAGTCAACTCATACTAGTCATGCTCATAAGATATCAATTATTCACTACTGACTATGAATCGAAGTGATGTGTGCATGTGCATTTAGTTTTATATATTCGTGGCAAGATCAGAGTTTATGCTAACTTCGCAATCTCAACCTACCAACCTCAGCATTCATACTTCTTATGCCTCGCAATGGTTAGAGCACTAGAGCAATAAGCAAGAGCGTATCTATAGGGATTTTGGACTTGGAGACCGAGTACTACTCAAAGCCTCTTAAAGAGTTGAATATTCTTTTCATATCTTCATATTTTTCAAATACTATTAATCTCAAGGAAGAAAACTTTTTAGAGTATCCCCCTATCTTAGATCATGCATAGCATCGAATATTACCACAAACGCGGGGCTACTTTGGTAATGTTACTACAAGCCCAGTGTTTAACATTTTGCTAAAACACAGGTACGTCTCAAGCTTATTACTCCGCTTTTGTTGGCAAGAAGATAAGAATACATCAACAGATAGATATTGATACTAAGTTTACATAACCAATCATCTATGCAATGTACACATAATTTCTTCAGTTATTATGATTTGTGCGGTATGCTCGATTCACTGATTGAGTAATTGAATAATAAATAACTACTTGCAAAAACGGGCATGCATATCCTTAAATTTACTTAACATAAGTATAAAATGATCACGTACTCATGAAACTTGGTTCCTTTCCTATCAATTCTTAGCTAGGAACTCACAATTCTAAGGGTACAAGATACATAATATGGTATTTATTCAATTTTTCAATTTTTCTACCGTTTCATTCAAATTTCAATCATAACATAACATAGCTAAGTCTCCTACCCCCACTTAAACATGGCATTGTCCTCAATGACAAAAATAAATGATAAGTTAAGAAAAAGACTTAGCTCTGGAAATGGCTCTCAAGTGAAGGAAAAAGATCGGAGTAAAGTTCAGCACGTTGTGGAGAAGCAAGTGAAAACCTGTATAAGCAGACAAACTCCACGAAACCGTTAATAACACCATGTCTATGGAAGTTATAGAATAATGTGGCAGTAATTAGGTATGAATACCGAAAAACATTTTAAGCCACTTTATTTTATACAACCAATGACAAGGGAAACCAAAAAGAAATATACTAAATAGAAAGAAAAATAAACAAGCAACTAAAGATGGTGGTCTTCATCTACAACCTCCACCGCCTAAATATTCGTAAAACCGGGTGGAGAAGACAAAGATCAAAAAGCATTACCCGACGTGGGAAAACACGATGGTGACTCGATCGAAAAGGTATTCAATCCAGGAAAAGAGAAACTTGGTAAGGTATAACAGATTGAATGCGACCTATTGGATAAAGATAAAATCAAATACTTAACGCCGAAACTTCTCGCATGCATTGGATATCAACAACTTAGGGAGATGTAGCTACTCCTCGAAATGACTAATAACCCAATGTATCACGTAAAAGTCATAACCGTCATCAACAAGGTCGGATTGGTGTGATAGTGCAGAATATAACTTATCATCTAGAAATGCCGGAATAGACGGGAAAAGTGTGAAATTTAAAACTTCCGGTAGGAAGATAAGTTGTACATTGATCGAACCAAAAACCTTTAAAATCTAGCTAGGGTCAGAGCTACACTTCCCCCAACTAGGATCATGAAAATCAAAATGATAAAAGATAATCATTAAAGCTTAGCAATATTTCAAATTCCGCAACACAAAGGTATTTTGTAAACAAAATGGAGGTTTAGAGTGTGTTGGGTTTAGAAAAAGATACACATAAGGTTGGGAAGAAAAGATAAAGGGTGGGTAAGAAATTGTGTTTATGGGTGGGTATTGTTTAAGGCATTGAGATTGGGTGGGAGAGTGAAACGGATGGAAAGAAAGAGAGGCGATGAAAGAATGGTTAGAAATGTGAACTGTCGGGGCAGATTGGTGAGAGGATCGAAAAGTTTGAAGGTGAAAAAGTGTAAAGGGAAAGATAAGGATAATTGCAGAATGAATTACACACTACTTTGGATTTTCACTTGGATCACCATTCTAAAAGATTTTGGAAGTTGACCAAAATTGTTCTTGTTCGCACCAATCATTCTCTGTTACATTTTGAATAATTCTCAAGCTCTCTTAATGCTTCCATCTTAAGATTGATTGCTAAATTTCCTTTTCTTTAGCAATTTTCTGACTCTCCTAGGGAACTCTATTTCACATGGCCTATATTGAGTAAAAAAGTTTTGCACATCCTTAGCCCAATGGCCATCAGAACACGGCAAAATAAAAAACCTCAACATATGTCACGTTACTCTTATTGGACTCAAAGAAAACAAAACCTAAAATCCTAAAAAGAAATCCTAAGGATTTTAAAGAAGTAGTTCTGAGTTTAAAGTCCTCAGCTCGAATTTCCAACAATTATCCTTGTCAGTCATTATTCTTGGATCGCCAGACTTTGACCCTTCGCGCACTATAAGAGGTGGGCTTGTTGCTTTTGCGGATTAATACCCTTCCCTTGGTTGTGAGACCTAGGAAACGACATTTATCCCTACCATTTATCCAAAGCTCTTACCTCGGCTCTCGTTTTAGGAATTAGTGAATTCGGTTAAAATTACGGTTACTAATTACGGTTTTGGCCTTGACAATAAGAAACAATGAATCAAAGTACTCCGAATAAGGTCGGTTATGTAGGCAAGCCTACGCCGTCTTATTCGTTGGAACATATGTGACAGTTCAGGCCAATCCGTCAAGATAAGCCCCGTTTAGCCTGAAGGCTTATCGGCTATGCTAAGTCTTGTCGAACTGCTGTAACGTACATCACACGTGGAGGGGAGTCGATTGAGCCGAAGCTCGGTTGAACTCGCCCAGCCATGGTTAGACCATTTCCGAACCCATGTACTAAGAGTCTCCGATTCCTAAATTGTCACCCAAAGCGTAATCTCGTTTCTGTTTAAGGTGGGTTCACCGAGAAGCCATCACCATAAAACTCAACGAAAGTAGAAGATGGTGTTCTCTTAAAACTCAACGTCTTCTTTAGATTTGAATGCTTAAACTACACAATTTGTTGCTCCCCGGCTGCAGGTAGAAGCAATCTCATGCATAGGACAATGAGATTTTAACGAACTACGAGGAACTCTTTATTCACTGCTTCCTTTCAACGACTACATGTTTCCTTACACCCTCTAGATGAGACAGATATGGGGCAAAACCTTCGACACTAATAAAATTAATCTTAGAAACCAACTCCGGGCTAAGATTCATACTAAGGTTCATGTATAGGCTAACTTATGCGAAAAAAACCAAAAGGTAGTAAAACATAAGCAAAAAAAAAAGGTGGTACCTTGCCTTCAACATTGTACCATGAAGAATTTAAGCCTTAAAATAAATTTCGGAGCCATCTTTGTGCTTTAAAGGTATTGCTTCCATCGCTTTTCCCATCTTAGATTCGTAGCTCCACAAGTTTGCTGGGTTATTTTCTCAGCGCCCTTGAAAAATTACTGACTCAGATTATTGCTTCCCTAGTTTCTACAAACAGAAGAAAAACAAAGCAGACCGTAGACAGATTTTAACATGGTCTCCCATGCTGCTATCAGACCTACGGATTAAACATACGGGGATAAACAGACACGCGAAATTCCAGACTTGAAAAACACAAATCAGAAACCGTGTAAACAGAACAGAACAAGAACAAAACAAAAAAAAATTATAAATTCTCGGTCGACCGAATGAGCTCTCTCGGTCGACCGAATAAATTTTTTTTTTTTTTTTTTTTTAGAATCTGGAATTTTCAGACAGAGCAGACAACCACAGGGACTCAAAACGTAAATACTGACTCTAAAAAAGAAAACTCGACATGAATAAAAAAAAATTATTTATATATAAAATTGACCGTTGGCTCCCCGGCAACGGCGCCAAAAAAACTTGATCGGGGTCAATCAGGTTATAATATACTTGACCACCATAAACCAATACTAGCAAGAGGACTAGGCCCATCGTAGTATAGCTATAGTGAATCAAGGTCGATCCCACAGGGAACCAATTGTGGATCATCTTATATACAAACAATCAATTAAACATGTCAAGGACATAGAGGCGGTCTACGACCAACATAAAACAAGAAAGGTAAAGACACGACTCGACACAATGTAATTAACCTCCCCAATTATAGTCTTTATCATTTGGACCTAGATAATTCATATAATAAACTGAACTTATTAACTGTCAATCCGTTTGTATCTATCTTAGATTGGCTACGGGAGTCATCCTCTTTAACTTGACTTAGTACCGGTAGGTCACTAGATCACTGTGATATTGTTACGTGACTTCGCCTTTTAGTGCCTCCATCTCATATAACTCACACGCTTACGACTCTAAGGATGCCGATATTAACCGTACACCTCGTCCAGGCAACATTCCTATGGTTAGGCGTACTTCCTAAACGATCACTCAAACTCTCGTCCAACTAACAATTACCAAGTTATAGTCTCATGCTAGTTTACGATCTACGTATAACAAGGTGCGCGCAATTCCCTAATATAGACCTACCTAGATAACGCTGAACGTCCGAAGATCAATTCATGAGCCTACCTAAGAGTTTTATATCGGTATTTCCTTCTTACACGTTTTAATTAAATTAAGCGAGTGACGTAGCCATAGCCATACCTACTGAGATAATAAATTCTATTAAGTTAACCTAACCATAAAGACATGGCTATCTAACGGATGAACATGGGGCTCGGTCGACCGAATAGGTGGGCTCAGTCGACCGAGTGAACTCATTCGGTCACCCGAATCAATTTCGTCCCCATATTACATCCCTGAACATATCTCTCAGCGTTTCATCATACAGAACAGATTAAACAGTAATTCGTAAAGCATTCATATAAACTAACTTAGATACACATTAATTAAGCAATGCAGATTCATGAATAAATACTAAGTGTACGACGTAGGTTATGGGATCCCCATAGACAAGGAGTCGCCACATCCCTAACGTCATAGCCTAGATCAACATCATCTAGCCATGATTAATTAACTCAAATGATAAAGCATAATTCGGGAATTAATTACTTCAAATAAAAGAAACAGAAAATAAGAGCTTACATATTTGCAGCCCTTAAATTGCTGGAAACCCTCAAATTATTCTACATTGTATCAAAGTGATATTATGAATTGTAAGATTGAAGAAAGAATGAAGGGATGATGGGATATGTTGGTGTGTTTTACAATTTCTCGTAGCTGCTGCTTATATAGAGGTTGTAACCGACCTAGGGAGGATCTAGAAGGTAAATACGAAAAAATCCGAAAAGTGACCGAGCCGACAAACTCGGTCGACTGAATGGATAGGCTCGGTCGACCGAGCCCTTTTTACACGTGTTAAACGCGTCTCTTTGTCTGACTTGTTCCCTACTGCACGCTTGCGTGTTGATCTGATTAATCTTTCATTTAATGCTCCGATTTTCTTCCTCTATTATCTTGAGACCATTGATTGAATGACATTAATCCTCTCGATTTGTCGTGATCTACAAAATCGCATTTATCGCACAATAAATCGGCTTTTAATAATGAAAACGGCTAAATACCAAATATCATATTAATAATCACTTAACATTAAATAATAAATATAAACATGTGATTTAATATGAAATATATATTATTAATCTCGATTTAAGGTCAACGTTGATGACTTTTACGGGTATAATTTGACCGTCATCAGTGGACTAATGATAATGAATGAAAGTAATTCTCTTAGTAAGCGTAATCCATTTTAGGTTTTATCAATTTTATACCATCTCCAACATGCGTGGACCTGGAATGACTATGCATAGATCACCCATCTTTGTGTGGTCCGTTCTAGTGACAGCATTCCCACTTTTTATTGCTTTCATGATCGACTGGAAAATAGAATAATGAGACGTCGTCACGACTAGCTAGAATGAGCAAGCACAGAGCAACTCGACAGCGACATGCTATATTAGGCTTGACCGGCAGGGCAACCGACTGACCGGCGGAGTGAATTACATGCGAAGACTACAAGCCGAGTGACCTTCAAATTTAGCTATGCTAATGGAACATGAAATGTTTTCATATGATATGGACCCCCAATTTCTTAGTGGTCGCACTCTGTCCTGCTTGGTGGATGAAATCTTCTCTCCTTTTATTTAAGCATCAAAATAGGAGTGGGTCTCGGCTATGGAATGGCCAGCATCTATACCTGATTACTAAACTCGCTCATGAATTAAATTCTATGTATATCATCCGAAAGAAAGTTCTTTTCAATTTCGCTGTCTGCTAGATAGTGGCATTAGACTAGACTCTGAGGCTGGCCCAAATCGGCCTCTACTTTAAAGTTGAAGGCCTTCTTCTAATCCTTCTGGGTCAAGGTCACCCAAGCCGGTCATATCAACATCCTCTGAACATGAGAGGTGGGCGGAACGGCTGTGTTTTCGGCAATACCGGCCGAAGATTGGACTCTGGAAGTATGAAGAGTCGGATCCATAGTTGGATTCACACTTATGGTCCTCTCTGTCTCCTGGCTTTGCTCGGGTTGAGGGTCAGCCTCTTTGTCACCCGCACCAGCAAACAAAGTTGCAAAATCAGCCACTGAAAACAAACAAGGGCATGGTTAGCCAAAATGCAAACGCGAATATGATCTAAAAACATTAAAGGAAAAAGAAAAGAGGTTCCTACATATACCCCCTTCCTCGTCATTAAGAGTGTCGTGTGATTTTCACTATAAACACTACATGCTACCGCAAGCGCACGACTTATCGAGTAGTACTTAGGATGTCGATCCCACAGGGACTTAGGACAATCACCGAATAGTTATTAACTTTTATTTGCTAAACTAATCAAATTTTGGTGTTTTGAATTATAAAATAACTAAAAACTAAGGTCCTATTTAAACTCAACAAAAGTCCAAGAAATTACTAGAGATCAAGTTGGAAGAACTTCTAGGACGTCGGATTACCACGGTAACGAATATATGATTTTTACAACGACATTTCCATTTATTATGAATTTTTACTTATGTTGGCGAATAATCAAAAGTGACTAACAATATTCTTTCGAACTACTATTAATCGTGCCTAAATTAATATTAAATCTGATTTCTCGCTCCTTAACTTAATCTAGACCCATTAACCATCATTATTCATATTGCCACAAGAAATTTCAATTAACCTTCGCTCTCATGAATTTTCTTGATTGAAATTAGGGTTCTAACTTATCAATTAAACTTCACCTTTCAGTCCATCATCTAATTGATAATAAATTCTTCATATAAACCTATGGAAATTCATCTTTCGATCCATCAATCCATAAATTTATACGAAATAGTGCACTAAAATCAATACAAAAGCATATCGATTCATAATAATAGGCAAGATCGAATCTTTAACTCATATATTCATTTACCGGGCTCTCCTAATCCTAAAAATTAAATCTACTCGTGCATAATCAAAGAGATCACAAAAATCATGGATTTAGGCATTATGAGACATAAAATAAAATAAAATGCCAAAAATTAAGAAAGAGAAAAGAGAATAGTCTCACAAATATCATAAAACCAAGAAATTCACGATCGTTCTTCGTTCTTGAGCCCTAAGCAAAAATCTTGTTCTTGAAAGTTGAGAGAAAAAATAGTAGATGGAATGGGAATTGCAATTCACGCCTAGAAAATCTCAATATGGCGTGTATCCCTGATTTTTTCCAGCCTTAGGGGATTAAAAATAGGATAATTACGTCATAGAAATAAGTTTCCATAATTAATTTAATCAAGAAAATCTCTAAAATCAATTGTCTATCAATCTTGGACTCTTCTAGTGTGTGGGCTCCTCTTTTGCATTAAGAATCACGCCAATATACTAGAAATCACGTTGGAAAAGCTTCCACCAATCAGAACATTTCGTTGCCCGGATCAGATTTCTGGAAACTGTCACACCCTGGGTGTGACAGAGGCTGGTTTTTGAGTTCTTCCATTTTAGCTCTATTTTTGGGCCTTTTTCTTCTAATCTCGAATCATCCTGCAATAATTCAATCATCCATAGTAATACAGCCCAAAAAGGATAAAAACATCGCAAAATTGCAACACACGACACCAAACTGAGTCCAAAACATCTAGAATTATTCGACTTTTTAGGAACTTATCACTCCCCCAAGCTTAAGACTTTGCTTGTCCCCAAGCAAACAGAAAGACTCAAGACGAGACGGACTAAGAAGATCACACATGACATAGGAATAGATGAAGATGCACAACACACGAGCATCAATGAAGTTCATCCTGGCATTCAAAACACAAGATATAGACTAACTAATCCTTTTTATCATATCAGGAGCAAAAGTGAACAAAAATTATCAATGGGAAGCAACATAGACCAAGCAAATAGATCATCACGGGATATATCCCTCAACGCTCAATGTTTGTGAGGTGACTAAACTCTCAAGCTCATTCCATTGAAAATGCCCTACTATAAGCTTGTATATCGTCTCATATCAATCACCAGGGCATAGTGCAACACATAAATCATAAGGTCTTTGGGAAAAATGATGGTAAGTGAGAATAGCCCAAGTAGGAAAAAAATGGTGATAGGTGTAGGAAAGGTATAAGAGATGGCAAAAACCATTAGAACTAGAAGAACACATAACTATTAAACTTCAACATCACACAAGTGCAAGGGGTCTAACACTTTATTTCCAAACAAAAGAAAATACAAAGGATAATTTCTCTACTTTTGGGAGGATGATGATACAACTCCCTCTTTATTACTAACAAATAGATCAAATAATATTTAGGAGGTTTTTTTTTTTATTTTTTTTGATTGCCTCCTTTATTGATTTTTTTTCTCTTTTTTTTCATATATTTTTCTTTTCTTTTCTTTTTTGTCATTTTTTATTTCAAACTAAGAAACAGACAAATGGTAACAATATGGATTTCCCTCAAGCTTGATCATTACATACTAAGTACAAGAAATTTGATAGCCACATGCCCCAATTAGTCCTAAGGTTGGGTGAAAGGAATTGGGCTACCTCTTTTCGGGTTGTTCAATGTATGGTGTAGTGAAGTAAGGTAAAGTGGGAAAAAGGTGTAATAAAGATCAAGGTTCGAGAGGTATATAATGTGGTGGAAGGTAGAAACGAATGCCTCAATCATTTCTACGTGTTTGCACATACCAAGGCAACATCAACAAGACTCAACACAAGTTCTAAAGGAACAAGTCCAAGGAAGAGAAAAAAAAAGCACAAATTTAGGGTGAGACCGAAGTGGTCGGTCATATGGCCGGAACAATATCTCACCGGGTTCAGGGGCGCCCCTGTGGGGGGGCCAAGGGGGCCATGGCCCGGAGCCCCCCCGAAAATCAATGAATTTAAGGGCCCCACGAAATTTTGACCTAATATTATATATATACTGTATTTATATTAACAATGAATGCATTACCATAATGGTTAGCACTCATGTATACTAGACATGAGACTTGTTTTCGATTCTTGCAAGCTACAATAATTTTTGTTTTTTTAAACTAGGACTAGGAGCCAAATAAATAGGTTTTTTTCCTTCCAAACCCATGACTATCACACGCAGTTTTTTAATTTTATTTTCTTATATATATTTTGGTTACTGTTTTTTCTCGAAGGGCGAGGGCCTAAATTTTTTTTTGGCCCCGAGCCTATATTTGGACAGGGACGCTCCTGCCGGGTTATTTGTCTATTCAATCAGACTCTATTGTTTCCTAAAGAAAATAATGGCACTTTTATACATGATAGTCTAAAAAGGATTTTTTCACTCCATGTTATGCATTTCTCTTGTCAGAACAAACTATATCAATTTTCATGCATTGTAAATCTCATCTAAAGTAGCTATGTGTGATCATCAAAACCATCAAGACAAAACGACACAATTGACTCGACTGACAATGACTAAGACTCTAAACTGCATAAGAGAAAGACTTGCACAAATGTCACCCCCCCCCCCCTACTTAAAGGTTGCATTGTCCCCAATGTAATTAAATTAAAACATGGGAGGGTAAAAAGAAAACTCACAAGATGCAATGGATGGGCTCTGAACATCGTAGTCTTGAAGGATTTTCTTTTAGCCCTATGGTGGTGGAGAGTGGAGAATTGAGAGTTACCGGAGTTGAGTGGTGGTTCTTTCGATGGTGGCTTTAGGGCATACGCTGGATTTTTTTATTTTTTATTTTTTATTTTTTTGAAAAACAGTCTACATCACACCATGGGTGTGACAACGGCTGTTTTTTCGACTTTTTTTTTTGCCACACTCATTGTCCTTAACCACGTCATAGGTGTGATCTCCACTTTCCAAAGCTCGTTTTCTCCACATGCAATGGCCTTCAAATACCACTCGTGCACATCTTTCTCTCAGCAAAACGGACACGGACGCAACCAAACCAAACCAAAACAAAACAAACCAAGACCAAAGGACCGAGAAGACAACTGTCTTCTTTTATTTATTCATTAAACAAGAAAAAAGAAAGAAAAAAAACACATTCTGAATTTATAGTCTCCAGTTGGACTATCTCTAAACATCATTCTCAAGGAGGACTAAACCAAACAAGGGCATCCCTCTACATCTTTCTCCACATATCAAAGATATTAACAAGTATTTTCAGATATAGCATTGGGAGCCTATAATCATGTCTTCTTAAAAAGTGATTAATCAATTTCGCTCTAAAGAAAGAAGTGCCTCCTAACAATTTATTAATCCTTTTATCAATGCTCATGACAAATCTAAGAGGATTATAGACTATTAGAGGTGCAACATCTATATACTCGATATGCTCAACATTTATAAATTCAACATCACTATTCAAGGACGGATAACTAACATTATCAAATAAATTAGAATCAAGAACAATATTGTTACTTCCCTTTTCATCCCCTTCATGGCTCATCAATGTTGAATCTGGAATTATTGCACCATTATCTTCTGAAGATGGTTCGAATTTCCATGTGGCTTCACTCTTGTTAATTGGGAGGCCTAAACACTCAGCGGTCTTCGAGAAATCATCACCGAAAACATTTAGATCATGACAATGTGGGATCTCATAAGGATCACAGTTTTCATCCCCACGACTTTCAAGGTTGGCCTCCTGCTCTTGAATCGCCGGCATCTCCGTTTCCCTTTCATCTTCAAGAACATGGTGATTATGTGCAACAAATTCTCCCAAAGTCAGTTCCCTTTTTTATGGAGCAGGACACAATAGGTGTGCCATTTTTCTAGAAAATTTCTCTCTGCTCTCTATAGATTTCTCTAACAAAATTTCAATGTTAGACTTGGGCTCTGAGTGAGGGAACGCTTGTTGTTGCCAATTTCTTTGAACTTGACCCCACGGAGAATAAGGATAGTTACTCCTCCCACCATTGTATGTTGGTGCATAGTTGTGGCTATATTGAAATTGATTCTCATAACTCGCACCAAAATTGTCATAAGTATTCCATTGGTGGGATGAATAACCTTCATTGCACTGGGCTTCACAATGGTTTCCACCACAATATGAACATCTCACATGAAGCTGATTAAACCCATATCCATACATCCTCGCATTAGTCGATTGCTCATAAGCATCGAACCCAGATAATAATGAATCCATCAAGCGCAGCACTTCTACTTTCTGCACAAGAAAAAAAAAGGAAAATCAAAAGCAAAAAGGTCTCACTATAGCAAGGTGCAGCTTGCTATGGTGAGAAAGTCTAGTCTAACAAAATTAACAACCGGCTCGATGTTGACACTCAAGTCCCCGGCAACGGCGCCAGAAAACTTGTCGTGTGATTTTCACTTTAAACACTAAATGCTACCGCAAACGCACGGCTTATCGAGTAGTACTTAGGATGTCGATCCCACAGGGACTTAGGACAATCACCGAATAGTTATTAACTTTTATTAGCTAAACTAATCAAATTTTGGTGTTTTGAATTATAAAATAACTAAAAACTAAGGTGCTATTTAAACTCAAAAAAAGTCCAAGAAATTACTAGAGATCAAGTTGGAAGAACTTCTAGGACGTCGGATTACCATGGTAACGAATATATGATTTTTACAACGACATTTCCATTTATTATGAATTTTTACTTATGTTGACGAATAATCAAAAGTGACTATCAATATTCTTTCGAACTACTATTAATCGTGACTAAATTAATATTAAATCTGATTTCTCGCTCATTAACTTAATCTAGACCCATTAACCATCATTATTCATATTGCCACAAGAAATTTCAATTAACTTTCGCTCTCATGAATTTTCTTGATTGAAATTAGGGTTCTAACTTATCAATTAAACTTCACCTTTCAGTCCATCATCTAATTGATAATAAATTCTTCATATAAACCTATGGAAATTCATCTTTCGATCCATCAATCCATAAATTTATACGAAATAGTGCACTAAAATCAATACAAAAGCATATCGATTCATAATAATAGGCAAGCTCGAATCTTTAACTCATATATTCATTTACCGGGCTCTCATAATCCTAGAAAATTAAATCTACTAGTGCATAGTCAAAGAGATCACAAAAATCATGGATTTAGGCATTATGAGACATAAAAATAAAATAAAAGGCAGAAAATTAAGAAAGAGAAAAGAGAATAGTCTCACAAATATCATAAAACCAAGAAATTCACGATCGTTCTTCGTTCTTGAGCCCTAAGCAAAAATCTTGTTCTTGTAAAGTTGAGAGAAAAATAGTAGATGGAATGGGAATTGCAATTCACGCCTAGAAAATCTCAATATGGCGTGTATCCCTGATTTTTTCCAGACTTAGGGGATTAAAAATCGGATAATTACATCATAGAAATAAGTTTCCATAATTAATTTAATCAAGAAAATCTCTAAAAATCAATTGTCTATCAATCTTGGACTCTTCCAGTGTGTGGGCTCCTCTTTTGCATTAAGAATCACGCCAATATACTAGAAACCACGTTGGAAAAGCTTCCACCAATCAGAATATTTCGTTGGCCAGGATTAGATTTCTGGAAACTGTCACACCCTGGGTGTGACAGAGGCTGGTTTTTGAGTTCTTCCATTTTAGCTCTGTTTTTGGGCATTTTTCTTCTAATCTCGAATCATCCTGCAATAATTCATCATCCGCAGTAATCTAGCCCAAAAAGAATAAAAAGATCGCAAACTGCAACACACGACACCAAACTGAGTCCAAAACATCTAGAATTATTCGACTTTTTAGGAACTTATCAAAGGGGCACGTACGGGTTAGGCCTGGAATCTGCTAGCCGAGCCACGGCGATCAACTCGGTAAAAAGGTCATTGACCTCCATAGAGAAACCTGATTCTTGGATGCCTTCCAGTAATTTCTTGCTAACGGTATGACAGACATCCCTGGGAATCTCATCCATATTCCAGTAACTCAGATCAGGTTGAACCTCGTGATGGATGAGAAGAACCGCTCCTTCCACTGTTTGTGGGAGGATTTTCCTTTGGGGATGATAGGAGCATCCTTTAGATGACCCGTCTGATGAGAGAAGTAGTATCGTCCAGGGTGCTCCTTCACTCTTTTATGTTGATAAAAATATCTTAATAACCATACTGAGAATTCGATGCCAAGCAACCGGCACCAAATCGCAAACCCTATCACACCCTTAACCCCATTAGGGGCTATCTGGGCAGTCCCTAGCCCGTAAAAATGAAGCACATCTACGTATGCCGGAAAAACATGAAGCCTAAGACCAACTTTGAAATGCTCCATATGAACGGTGCAGAACCCCTCTGATGGCAGAAGTGCAAAGTTGTGGGGATCAGAAGGGAGCCTAGGAGCATACCTCTCTCTATCTATCTCATATGTATTGCAAATATCGTCCAAATCTTCTTAAGATAGGATATATTTGACACCCTCGCTACCTACGGCGTCCATTTAAGCCTTTAGGATTACGGTGGAGCAAAATAATTTGTTTATCGAGAAGGCAAATTTAGCACAGTAAATTATATAAGGATGAAAAAATGAGTGACTTACTTGAAAAATGTCTGAACACGAAGAAAAGAAAAGAAATTGGCGAGACGAATTCAATCTTCTGTTTTAATGGCAGCAGTAAGAGGGAACGTCTAATATGACGAGGGTTATAACCCCGAAACAAATTCTCGAAAAACTGTCCATTTCATACGAGTGGGTAGTAACGCCTTGAATCCTGGGACAGTTAAGACGGTGTCATAACGGAGCTCCGCCACCTGGCAGTAAAACGTTCCCAATTAAGTCTAAGTGACCATGGCCGAGCTACACCTCTGATCAGATCTGACCTGACCTCAACAGGTCAGCTAGATCTGGGGGCTTACGACGGAGGTCGGGTCGGCCCCCGGCCACGTGTCATCCCTAACACTATCCAGCACTAAATGATACAGGTAGAGCGTACAAACAGTAAGGGCCAAGAGCCGCACTTTAAAGCCTAAGGGCCATCCGTACCCTAGGTGAAAGGTCAATTAGGCTCACTCTTCAGTCCACCACAAGTCGGTCAGGGCGCGATGGAGATGGGTCAGTGCAGTTCGGCCATAACTGTCTCGGGAGCTCAGCGCAGGTCAGCCTGAGCTACCCATTTTTTCTTAACACCCACGTGTCTATTATACAGATAATTATGGAAAGAATCCTAATCCATAAAGGCTCTAATGCCATGTTCAAATCACTGTGATCTTGAACTGAAATCAAGGTATAGACACGGTTAGACCTAATACTTGGGGGACACGAAATAGAGTCCAACATGGACACATCACAAGCTTTCCTAGGGCATAAGTCCCTATGTATAAAAAAAATCCCAAGAACTACGGCAGACTTGATTTCTGAACAATTTCAGGATACGTAGGCAACTTAGGATAAGCATAACTTAGGCTCAGTTTAAACATACACAAATAACCCCCCTCGTTTTCATATTTTCATAAGCCTTTGGATCTTTGATTAATTCCCACTAGGAAACACAGCCCGGATTCATAATAGACGATTTCGCGCATCATCACCTACCAACCAAAAGCATAACTATAATTACTAAAACGTTCTGTGTAATGTAAACTCATGAATTTACCAAGAAATTATCAAGATTCTAATAGGGCTAAAACTGAAAGCTTAAGGATTGGAGAGAAGTAGCTTGTGTTGCGGTGATTAATATTTTCTACTAAGGTCTACACAAACGATATCTCGATTGGCCGGAATTTTGAAGATTCTTCTTTGCTCTCTTTCTTCTCCCAATTTCTCTCAAGAGTTCGACTCTTGCTCCGGCCACCTTTTTGATAACGGGCGTGTAAGGGTGGGGAATTAATGAGAGGGGTTTATTTTCTATTAAGGGAATTACTCCATATCCTAATTAAGTAAGTGTATGAATTTTGGTTTCAAGTGGAGGAATTGGATAAATGGATGTCTAATTTCGCTCGGATTTCTGTGCTCATGAATGGCAATCCTACTCGGGAATTTCCTATGGAGCATGGCATTAGGAAGGGAGATCCTTTATCCCCATTCATGTTTTGTTAGTTGATGAAGCATTAAACGTTCTTCTTAAGAGTGTTGTTGAGAAGAATCTATTTAGAGGTATCAAGGTGGGTGGCAAAAATTTATCTCTTTCGCATCTATAATTTGCGGATGATGCAATTTTCTTTGGGGAGTGGAGCTTAGAGTTTCTTTAGAATTTGAAAAGATTTCTAAATATTTTCACTGCAATCACAGGTCTCAAATAAATATGGGCAAAAGCACACTTTTTGGCTTATTATTGAATTGCAGATTTGGGAAAATCCCATTCACTTACCTTGGGCTACATGTTGGTAAAATTATGGATAAAGTCTCATGTTGGCAGCCGGTTGTGGACCGTTTTAAGGAAAAACTGGCGGGTTGAAAATCAAGATTCCTATCGATCTTGGAAGAATGGTTTTGATTAAGGCGGTTCTTGGGAGTTTTCCATTGTATTACTTCTTTATTTTTCTTGCACCTATTGCTGTGATACGTACCTTAGAAATGTCGACAGCTCGTTTCTTTGGGGGCGGGTGTGGTAATCAGAGAAAACTTGCTTTGGTTTCATGGTCTTTGATTTTAATGCACAAGTCTCGGGGAGGTCTAGGGGTTGGGGGCATAAGGTTCAAATTCAGGCTCTTTTAGGAAAATGGTGGTGGTGGTGGTGGTGATGGCGGTGGTGGTTTGTTTCAAAAGAAAATGTGTTACGGTAACGAGTTGTTGGGGGTTGTATCGGGAAGAGGGCGGCTTTGCATCGACGGAGCTTGTAGGTGGGAAAGGTAGGGTGTGGAAGGAAATAATTTGTAATGTCATCACTTTTGAATCTAAGTGTGTTGATATACTTCCTTCTTTGAAAAGGAATTTAGGCAATGATAACTTGAAACTTTTTGGAAGATTTTTGTGTTGGGGATAGAACTATTTATATCTCTTTTCCTAGATTGTATAATCTTGCTGTGGATAAATCTTGTTTTGTTACTGGGAGATGTTCCTACAGAGGGGAAGCTTGAAATTGGATGTGGTATTGGCAAAGAGAACTGAGGGGATGTGAGTATGAGGAGTTTGTGTGGATCTTTCAAATATACTTTCATTTTGTGATCTAAACGCAGATATTGTGGATGCCCCTGTATGGCTGCTTAACACGAATGACACTTTTTCGGTTTCGGCTCTCAAAGAGATGCTAATAATCACAAGGGAGAGCTCTTCCACGACGAGTGATGCTTTACCAACTATGAGGAATAGATGGGGTTCCGTCTAAAGTTAACAATCATTGGAGAGCAAACCTTGACAGGATTCATATGCGGAACATTCAGGTTGCGGATGTCACTTGTCCTTTTTGCAAGACGGTTGAAGAGGACTCTCTGCACCTCTTTCTTCATTGCTCTTTCGCACTTCATATTTGGAGGAAAGTTTTCGGATGGTGCTCGGCTCCTTTCTCTCCTTCTATGGCATTGGGAAATTTTTGTTCGTTTCATCCATCTTGATTGTCCGGTAATGTTCCGAAGAAGATTTGGTATGCTATTAGGAAAGTGGTTTTGTGGGTACTTTGGCTCAAGAGAAACAACGTAAATTTTAACTCCAAAATGACAACGACGTAGGAGGTATTCTCATATATTTAAACCATTATAGTTGGTGTTGCATTAATACTTGGAGTATCACTTTAATCTATGTTTTTTTTTTTTCTCCATTTCGTTCTCATTTAGTGTATTTTAGTGCTTGATTTTCAAGATTTTAGGTTCACTTAATTAGTTGGTCTTGTAATGATTGATTTTAACATCTTGCTAGCCTTAGCTCTTTGGTAATAAAAATGTTGTTGTTCAAGAGGAAAAAAAAATGCATATCCTAATTCATTTCCCTAATTTATTCTAATAATCAATTTCCAATATCAGAGGAAGGTAAACAATAATACTCTCAACTTGTCAACGCCATCAACATTAATGACTTTATAATAGAAATCAAAGAACACATCAAGCCATGTGAGTGTTTTCCAATCTCTCTCTTTGCAAGTCAATGGCTCAATTCTCTTATCTTGTAAAAGATTATTTCCTGGTTTTAATCTTTTTTCTGCCATTGCTGTATTTCATCATCAAGCAATTCAAAACTTTTGCTAAATCAAAAGATATCCCACCATTTCCACCAGGGCCTACTCCATGGCCTCTATTAGGCAATATTCCTCATATGCTAACCAAAATGCCTCATGTAGCTCTAACAGATTATTCAAAGATTTATGGCCCTTTAATGATGTTTAGTTTCGGAACTCAGAAAATGGTAGTAGCTTCATCACCTGCAGCAGCAAAAGAAATCCTCAAAACTCATGATCGGTTTTTATCCGCCCGATATCTTCCCAAGTCTATACCGCCGGAAGAACTCACAAACCGATCGATTCTCTGGACAGAAACAAGCCATGACGGTTGGAAATCCCTACGTACGCTTTGTAAAAACGATCTTTTCTCTTTGAAAACGTTGGATTCTCAATCATCACTAAGGGATCAGAAGATATCAGAAATGATTAACCATGTCAAATCTAAAAAAGAGGTGAATATTGCAGACTTGGTGTTTGTTACTGTGTTCAATATGTTAAGCAATGTGTTTTTTTCGAGTGATCTTATGGGATTTGATGAAAAAAGTGAAGGGTCATCATTGAAAAGTTTGTTCAAGAAAATGTCTGAGAAAGCTAGTGAACCAAACATAGCGGATTTGTACCCGATATTGAGTTGGTTTGATCTCCAAGGTTTAAGGAGAAGTTCAAGAAAGATGTCAATGAAGGTTAGGGCTAGTTATGAGCATATTATAGAAGAAAGAAGAAAGGCAAACCCTCCTTTTAATCGAAATGACTTTCTGGATGTTCTCCTGCAAAACAAATTCAGTGATACTCAGATTCATGTATTAATTCTGGTATGTATTATTATTTGAGAGCCTTTATTTGCATCAGGTCCGTTTCACCGTTACACTACATCTATCGTACGCCACACGGAATCAACATTTTGAAAGTTGGCTTTAGAGTCAAAAACAACTTTCTGAAAGTCGATTCTCACAATACATTTACGTACCGGAACCTACAAGAAGACGTTTTCATGGTCCATAACCGGCTTTCAAAAAAACGATTCTAATGTGGTGTACCGTAAATTCGGTATGGTGTAAATAATAACTCTATTATTATATTCAGATTTGGTGTATTGTAATTGGAATCACTGAATATGAGTAAAAACTGTACGATAAAGTTTATATAGGCTCACATGTCTTGGTCAATAAGTAAAAGATAAATGCTAGAAATATTTAAATGTGTACACAGATTAAGATTAATGTGTTGTATTTTAAAATTAATGGACATATATACCTCTATTTAATAATAAATTTTTGTTTGTAATATGAAAAAAGCATACAAAGAGGAGTAAATTTGAAAAAGATGTATTAAATGATGTATTGTTTTTTTAAATGAACACTTTTTGCAGGAGAATTTATTTCAAAGGGTGGATATTTTTTTATGATACCGAGGTAGTAATTATTTGATATTTATAATATAATTTTTTGTCCAGAAGGACAAAATTATCAAAAAATCGTGATAGAAAGAAACTGTAATTTAATAAGGACAAAAGTAACAATTATGAAGAATAAATAAGAAGTAACAAATGTGGGATAGAGTAAATATGAAGTAACAATTGTGAAACACAAAGAACATTAATACGCCAAGTAATAATTTTAAAGTAACAATTGTGATTTTTGTCATTTATAATCATGAAAATATTATTTTTATCCTTCCGGACCTATTTATTAATTTTTTTGGTCCTTATGACCCCTCCCCTTTATAATATCCTCAACATGGTGAATTGTTTAATCTGTTTAAATTTTTTTAAACCCCGCTCTATGAATTATTCTTTTTTTTTTTTCGTGAAAACTATGAATTATTCTCAATCACGACGTGTAAAAGTAGACTGATGGAGAAAGAAATAAATAAATAAAGTCAAACCTTTAATCGATGAGCAGTTTATAATAATATTGTGATTTTGATTCAATATTTTCCCATATATTTATTTGACAAACCATTTCCTTTGAGACGCTGATTCAGCACACATTTAAAAAACAAAAATATGAGAATGGGAGTGGACGAAGGAGTAATGATGCAACACAAGCCTCATGTCATAACAAGTGACATATATATTGTCTTTACTGTTGATCATGATGCGTTTAAATTCATAATATTATAAATTCATAATATAAATAATATAGATAACCGTTGTTATTAGTTGTGATAAAACGGTTGTATCCGTATCATTACTTGTTGACAAAACCATTTCCACACGATGTCTTACTCCAAAGTCTTTAATTAATTGAGCTACAGAAGATATCACCAATTTTATTTAAATACCATATTCTTTTCACACTTTGACACCCTAAGCCATAGGGATGTACACATGCAATCCAATGGAAGAAGTCAAGAAGCACAAAAACATCCACATCAATAGTATGGTGAAGTAGATCTTCACATTATTGGCATTTTTTTTCCTTTTTTATTTTGATGAAACGTGTTGTTTCAATCGATAGGAATTGTTTGGAGCTGGCACCGACACTTCTACTTCACTCGTGGAATGGGTAATGGCCGAACTAACTATGAACCCAGAATCTATGACGAAAGTAATTGAAGAACTAGACAAAGAAGTGGGTACAAGTAACCTAGTAAAGGAGTCCCATTTAGTACAACTAAATGATCTTCATGCGTGTGTCAAAGAAACACTTCACCTACATCCACCGGGACCATTGTTGCTACCTCGTCGGGCACTCAAAACATGCCATGTGATGAATTACATTATACCCGAAAATGCTCAAATTTACATCAATATATGGGCAATGGGACGTGGGACCCCGTTCACGATTTGGGAATGATTTTGAATTTCCCATTTGACGTGGATCATCTAACTCTTGAGAAAGATTACTTGTCGATATTCCCATTTTCGCGTTTTAGGTGTTTTTGGAACGATTTAAACAAAACCCCAATAGAATTTGATTTTTTGAAAAAAATGGGAGAAAATCGCGTCCCAAAATTGTTTTTTTTTTTTTTTGCCTTGGTGGTATATCCACAAAATGCGAAGAATTTGCCCGGGATTATCGATGGCCGGACGATATGTTCCTTTAATTCTTGCGGCGTTACTCCATTCATTTGATTGGTCTCTTTTGAAAGAAAAGGATTCTCAAGAAATAGATATGACGGAAAAGTTTGGCATTTCCTTACACAAAGAACAACCATTAGTACTCATTCCTAAACAAAAGAGATGAAAAAGAACATGCAGTACTCTATGGTTTGAGGTTTTTATTTTTCTTCATAATATGTGTTCAATCATATTCCAACGATTCTCTAGTGTTGCGGCATATGAGTGAAAGGGGGGATATGGGTATATGTCCATGAATTGTTGCAACTGTGAGTGTCATTATCATCAACGGTTTGCTCATTGCAGACTATTGCGTCGTATTTTTCAATAAAAAAAATTGGTATATTTCATCCGTCCCGCAACATAATGTTTTCTATCTTTTTTGTGGTATCCTAAAATATAAGTCATTTTCACTGTACAATGCTAATGATGCATAAATCATCACGGTTGTTTTGGTGGTGTTTGTGATGTGGATATCTGGCTTATTTTAAGGATGATTTAGTGTATACTAGCCGGAGATGTACGGCGGCGATGGGAGGAGGAAGAGGGAGGTTGTGTTTTCACAGAGTTTTGACCTGTTTTTGTATTAGAATGTATATCTGATTTAGGTTACACAAGACTTCCTTTTATAAGAAGAGTAAACTTAGGAGCTAAGTAAAAGACAGCTGTGGCGAAGCAGCTTAGTCACTAATCTTACTTAATAGTTAAGCAAACGATAAATATCTAACAGCAAGTGGATAAAATATCTTGGAGACGACCTTTTGGGGTCGCCAAGGCCGTCAGCTCCGTTTGTCTTGGCTTTGCTCCCTGTTTCCTCTCAAGTCTTGTGCGGCCCTTTGAGGGCCATTTGTCCGAGGTCTCGATCCGGCCCCCTAGTTATGAAGGCGCCCCTAGAAGGGCTCGACGACAGTGACCTTGACTTGACTTCATTGGCGTCGCCGACGATTTGGTCGCGGTCCTCCCTCAGGTGGGGTGAGTCAGAGGCTATTTCCGGGACTAAATGGTGGCGATATTATTTGTATCATCAATGGCCCCCTACTCCATGTCTTGGTCATTTTTCGTGAAAATGTCGAGCGTGGAGTAGTGAGCTCAGGGACAATATATTTGCGACCTCATCGTCTGATGTGACTTGTTCACCTAGGACCGTGCTTTCAAAGCGAGCGGCCTCAAAGCAACTTTGGGCCTGTTTTTGCGACCTTGTCGTCTAATGCGACTTGTTCGCTAAGGACCGTGCTTTCAAAGCAGGCAGCCTCAAAGCAACTATGGGCCTGTTTTTGCGACCTTGTCGTCTAATGCGACTTGTTCGCTAAGGACCGTGCTTTCAAAGCAGGCACCGTGCTTTCAAAGCGAGCGGCCTCAAAGCAACTTTGGGCCTGTTTTTGCGACCTTGTCGTCTAATGCGACTTGTTCGCTAACGACCGTGCTTTCAAAGTAGGCGGCCTCAAAGCAACTTTGGGCCTGTTTTTGCGACCTTGTCGTCTGCGAGGCTATCTGCTCGTTTTAAGGCTTATCGTGCGCTTCAAAGAATCGATCGTGGCTGATGTTGGCTCCCTTGGTAACTGTAACTACATGGGCACTGATGCCTTAGGTAACCGCCTGAGCAGGCATTGATTAACCCCCATCATGATTGCGGTTTTCGAATTTTGGAATTCGAATCGACCGTGCAAACCTCAACCGTTGGATGGATTGATTCCCGCCCGTACGATCAAACTTCCTTTGCCTATATAAGGCTTGGCACATTCAGCCCTCCATACTTTTTACTCTTCTGTTTTCCTCTACTTCTTCCTCTAGTTTTCTCTCCTATTTTCTGGGATTGTTGAAGGTTTTCCGGCGAAGGTTTGCAGAGGATTTGGTGGTGGCTAAGGGGAATTCGAGGTTTCCGGCAAGGATTTGAAGGTTCCGGTGTGCTTTTGCGGCTGCTCTTTTTATCTTCCTCTCAAAAACAGGTAAAGTCCTCCCCCTTATCCCTTTTTCCTTATTTTTCTTTCTGAATTTCGAGCTTTTTAGTGCCTTTGATCCATTATAT
Organism: Gentiana straminea; assembly: GCA_036785695.1. Lineage (NCBI taxonomy): Eukaryota > Viridiplantae > Streptophyta > Magnoliopsida > Gentianales > Gentianaceae > Gentiana > Gentiana straminea. Next base: position 7,125,798 of record JAVUPR010000424.1, on the reverse strand, counting down.
GGGAATGTGTTCGTATGTAAGGTGTTTCTCGAGGAAAAAGTTGAGGCTTTTGGGTTGTTCTTATTGTAGGGGTGGTTTTTTCTGGAAAATGGGGGAGGCTGGCGATTTAGCCCAGAAACCTCTATATTTCGCCATGTTTGCCTGTTGAATATGTATTTCCCTTTACTTGTAATTTGCTTTCCATTTCTCCTGCGAAAACGGAGGGGAAGGCGTCGAGATGGGTGCGATTACCTTCCTGGCTTAATTTTTGTTATCCCAGGTCTGAAAGCTCCACCTTTTCCTCTTGTTTTTGCAGGATGTCCGACGGAGAATACTCTTTGGGGGGTAATTCCGACGAAGATCATGAGGCATATGATTACGCTCTGGATGTGGAGGATGACGACCCCTCTAGTCCTGAAGTGTCTGCCGGGGGCGACCTGCTTTAAGAGGTAACCGGGAGGGAGGCCGTAGCTCGAGTAGGCGACGATCCCTTTGGTTTAGACTCTATGTTCCCCGACCCTGTCCCGCGACGTAGGAAGAGTCGCAAAGAAATGGCCCGTGCCCAGGGGGTAAGAACTAGCAAGGCCGATGAAAGAGGTATGTCCGAGGTTGAAGAACAGGCTGCCGATCCCAGTCCTAGCGGCGCCGCCGAGCATGACGGGGATTATATTGAGGACGCCGCTCTTCACGAGCTAATGAGGTCAAGTGAGGATGAGAATGCCCCTTTACCTCGTAAGATTGTATGGGAGCTCCCAAAGAAACCGAAGAGGAAAAGGGATCTCAGGCTTCCGATAGCTTTCCCTTCTTGGCCTCGTGGCCGGTGGCCTGTCTTTTTCGTAAAACATAATCTCCCACGGCGAAGTGATGATTTCGAATGTTTTTGTCGTGGTGACGTTTGGCAGTCTGTTTGCAATTGAGCAGACGGCCATATGATTCAATTCGTCGCTCTTCTGCTAAATCAAGGTCGAGCTCCCTATTCAGCGGATTGTCGGCCTCGCTGAAGTGAGCGACCCTTAGACTTTGCAGGGCCATCTCTACCGGGGTCATGGCTTCTGATCCATATGCTAGAGAAAAAGGAGTTTCCCCCGTAGTTGTTTTGCACGATGTTCTGAGCGCCCATAAGGCCGCCGGGAGGTGATCTGGCCATTTACCTGCTTTTTCGCCCAAGCTCTTTTTTAGCACACTCAGTACTTGTTTGTTTGCATTCTCGGCCTGACCATTTCCCTGCGGGTAGCACACCGACGATTGCCAATGTTTGACGTTATTCTCTTGGCAGAATGTGTCAAATTCTTCCCTGAATTAGGGCCCGTGGTCTGATACTATGACTCTGGGGACGCCGAATCTAGTCCATACTTGATCGAGTAAAAAATAGATTATGTCTTTGGTGTTGATTTTTACCAATGCTTTGGCCTCAATCCATTTGGTGAAGTAGTCAACGGCGACCACCACATATTCGCAACCGGAGCGGCCTCTTTTACTGGTCCGATGAGGTCGATGGCCCACATGTCGAATGGCCAGGCGGCGACAACTATGCTTTGCTCGACCGATGGTAGCCTGGGTATGTCCGCAAATTTCTGACAGACGTCGTTCGCCTTGGTGTATGCTTTTGCGTCTTCTGCGAGCTTCGACCAGTAGTACCCAGCTAGTAAAACTTTCTGAGCGAGGGTGCGGCTAGCCGGGTGACCGCCGCACATCCCCTCGTGTAGCTCAGCGAGGATTCCACCGACTTCTTCGGGACGCACGAACCTTAGTAAGGGTTTAGAGAACGATCGTCGATACAAAACGTCATTTAAGATTGAGTACATGGCGGCTCTCCTTCTCAGGGCCTTAGCCTCCATAGGATCATTAGGGAGTTCTCCCGAATTAATGTAAGCCCTCATAACGTCGATCCAACAAGGGTTTGTGGGTCCAAATTCCATTACCTCGACCCTGTTGATAGCGGGTTTTGACAGGTGCTCCACCATGACTGTCGGATTGCTTATTTCATCATCACTAGTTAGTTTGGACAATTAGTCTGCTCTGTGATTGTCCTCTCGAGGGATGTTGGTGAACTTGCAGTATTTGAAGCCGCTTTTGAGCTTTTTTGACGAGGTTAATATATTTTTGCAAGATTTCACAATGGATGCCGAACGACCCTATCACTTGATTGACCACTAGCTGTGAATCGCAGAAAACTTGCACATTTTCTACTTTCATGGCTTTGGCGAGCTGCCCTGCGATGACTGCCTCATATTCTGCTTGGTTGTTCGACGCGGTGAAATCAAATTTTAGGGCTTTCTCAATTTCTTCGGAGGTTCCTGGCTCTAGTAAGATGATCCCTGCGCCGCAACCTTTAAGGTTGGCAGCGCCATCGACATAAAGTTGCCAACAGTGACTTGGCCGCTGGGGCTCGTCCGTTGTGGCACTTTTATCAGGACTATGCTTTGCGTCGGTTTGTTTCTGGATATCTTCGTTGAAGCTTGTTTCTGCGATAAAATCGGGCAATGCCTGAGCTTTGATGGCTTTTCGAGGTTCGTAACGGATGTCGAATTCGGTGAGCTCGATGGCCCAACGCAGCAATCGACCCGACAGATCTGGCTTGTGGAGGACTTACCGTAGCGGCGTGTCTGACAATACTATAATTGAATGCGATGAAAAGTAAGCCATTAATTTCCGGGCGGCTATAACAACGCAGTAGGCTAACTTTTCGATATTAAAATAATGACTTTCTACTGGGCTTAGAGCCTTAGAAACATAATAAACAGGTCTTTGCGTGATACCCTCTTCCTTGATAAGTGCTGCGGCGACGGCCCTATCCGAGGCAGCTAGGTATAGTAGTAAAACATCTCCGACCACTGGACTAGTTAGTAATGGCGGGCTTGAGAGGTAGGCCTTGAGTTCTTTGAAAGCCTGCGAGCATTCCTCTGTCCATGAAAAGGTTTTATTTCCCTTCAGGATTTTGAAGAAGGGTAGACTCTTCTCGGCAGATTTTGAAATAAACCTTCCCTGGGCTATCACTCTTCCATTCAACCTTTGTACTTCCTTGATGCTAGTCGGCTCGCTCATATTTATCAGCGCCTTGATTTTCTCTGGATTGGCCTCGATCCCTCTCTTACTTACCATGAAGCCCAAGAATTTTCCTGCCTGGACCCCGAAAGTACATTTCGCGGGGTTTAGCTTCATCGAGTGATTCTTTACATTTGCGAAGGTTTCGCGAAGGTCCACCAAGTTCCTGGCGACTTGATTTCACGACCATGTCATCAATATAAGCCTCTATGTTTTTGCCTATTTGCGTGCTAAAAACTCTGTTCACCATCCTTTGATATGTTGAACCTGCGTTCTTTAGACCGAATGGCATTATTTCGTAGTAATAGAGTCCGCCGGCAGCCCTGAAGGCCGTCAGCTCCTTGTCTTCATCTGCCATTTTGACCTGGTGATAGCCCGAATAGGCGTCCAGAAAACTCAGTGTTTCAAAACCCGCGATCCCATCAACCATTTTATCGATTCGGGGTAGCGCGTAAGGATCCTTGGGACAAGCTTTGTTCAAATCTGTGAAGTCGACGCACATCCGCCACTTGCCATTGTGCTTCTTTACCATTACCACGTTTGCCAGCCAGGTGGGATACTGAAGTTCTTTAATTATGCCTGCTGCCAAAAGTTTTTCGACCTCACTTTTAATCGCGACCTCCTTTTCTATAGAGAATTGGCGCACTCTTTGCTGAATCGGCCTGAAGTTAGGGTCGACACTCAGATAGTGCAAGGCGACCTCTAGCCCTACACCTCTCATATCGGTTACCTCCCAGGCGAAGGCGTCCAAGTTTTCTTTTAGAAGCTCGATCAGTCCTTCCCTTTCGTTCTTGGTCGTTTGCGACCCTATCTTTATCTTCTGATCAGGGTGTTTGTCGTTTATGATAACCTCGACCAGCTCATCCTCGGCAGTGAAGCCCAGCTCGTCCCGGATTTGTAATGTTTTAACCTCTACTGTTCCCCCCAGGACCTCTTTTACCGTGGCGATCTGATCCCTAGCCATATTGAAACCCTCCACTCTGGGTTGCTTGGAATCGACCCTATTCTTGGTCATATATTCGAGGAAAAATCCGGGTCGACTGGTGGCGACCCCAATTTCATCCCCAACATAGAACTTGACCCTTTGGTGAGGAACAGATGCCACTATTTGAAACTTTCTCATAGCTGGAATCCCCAAAATCATGTTATAGTACGAGGGGAGATCGATGACTAAGAAAGTGATTACCTCGGTTCGACAGGGCTCATAGTCTTCCAGGGTGATGTTGAGGTCGATTGTGCCTTTGACCCATACCGTATCGTTGGTAAAGCCCTCGAGCACCCCAAGGTAGGGTTTTAGCTTGGCCTCTCCGAATCCGATCTGTTTTAAACAGTCGAAATAGATGACGTCGCGGCCAGCCCCGGTGTCGACCATTACTCTGTTAACGCCGTGTTTGTCGTTGACCCCGACTTTCAGAATGAGGGGTATTTCCATGGGGCCGTCGACTGTGGTCAGCTCACTTTTAGTAAACACGATCCCTTTCTCGTTTTCTCCCAACACTATCTGCTTTTCGAAGCCGCGTGTATTGATTTGATGTATCTGGGATTTCAGCTGATTGTTCCTGGGAATATTCCTGTGAATAACTTGAATCTCCTTCTGTTAGACGCCAGTGAGAAAGCATGTTATGACTGCATCGTCTGAAATGTTTTCTAGTCTAATCGTAGACTTTGATGAAGCGCTCGTAGTATTCTTTTCCGGACTCATGCCCTCTCATGCGAACCTCGTATAGATCTTCCATGGTTTTGTTCGGTCTGCTCGCTGATTCAAACTCCTTAATGAACTTTTCCGACAGATCCTCCCAACTTTCAACCGAGCCCCGAGGGAGCCCGCGTACCCAGGAAGCAGCCCGGTCCTGCATGCTACCGACTAAAGCAATGCACCAGGCGGACTTATTTTGAGTTTCTAGGGTGATGCGGCCCTGCAAGTCGGTGAGCCAGTCGTTCGGGCAAGAATTTCCATTCTAATAATTATAACTGGGGTAGCTAACCTTTTTTTTTCTGGTGGGCAACGTTTCAGTGATTCTTTTGGCGAGCACATCGATCCCTGAGATTGGGGCGATTTTCTCGGTGGGCCTCGACTTTTTTAATTCTGCGAGCTCTTTTTTCATTATCTCCATCTGTTCGGCTAAGTGAGGGTCGAACCTGGGTCGTGACAGTGCTCGTGTATCAGCTCGGTCCAGACTGTGCTCTGATTTCCCATAATCTTGCGATCCATCCTGACGAGCCCTTTTTTCCCTTATAATTACCCGTGCGTCCGGCGCGTTTCTATCTTGTCGGATAGGTATTTATCCGCCTGGAAGGCTGAGACGACTTGGGGCCGAGGCCTTGTCCTTCTCACATAACCTTTTGAAAGCTGATCCTCTTTCGACCGTCCTTCCTCTTTGATGATCGCGATCTGGGAGAACCGAGGTTTGCGCAATTTCTTTTCTCAGCCCCTTCCGACCCGATGAGTGTACACTTTCCTCTATCTCAATCCTCTGGTTCTGACTCTGGCGACCCTTATCTATGGCCGCAGGAGCGGTTTCATTTCTGGGAGGATTTGGGGGTCGAATCATCATTGGGGCCTGGCCCTTCGCCACCAAACGAGAGTTAGTTAGATACATGGTTTCCGCATACCTCGCATATTCCCTCATTTCTGCGATCTCCGGGTCTTCCAGAAAGCCTGGTCTTGCTTCGGCGGTTGACCTCTGGCTTTGCCGCGACCTAGACGGCTCCCTACGAACCCCGTCTAGAGCGGCGACAGCCTTCTTTGACTTAGCTTTTTGGTTAATGACATTCCGGGCATCGCTAGGGGCTATGGCCCCTCTCTGCGACCTTTCGCCCTCTGCGGGAAAATTATCGAGTGTTTCTCCCGCACCTTCTCGAGTCTGATGCTGCATGCCCCCCTTTGCAGGGGTTTTGGGCGTCAGCTGTCCTCTACTTCCTGTCATCGCTATAGGGTGGCTTTCAGGGGAAAGGTAGTGATGATTTGTACGTAATAACCCCGGAAAAGTGTGACTATTTTCTGGAGTGTGTTTTATATTGATGAGGGTTTTTTTTGGGTATATGCTTTTGAGGTAGAAAAAGTCACCTTTTGATGGTTTTCTTCACTAAGAGAAGGAAACAAAGGTGCTTTGAGGGTTTTCTTTGTAAGATTACCTCTTTTTCGGCATAAACTTAGACGAGGGGACACAGCCAGACGCTTCCAAACCGGCTGGAGGGAGATTCCTTCGATCTGCTGTGTGTTAGCACTTTTTATATGACTTTCTGCTTTGGGATGAACGCAAGTTGCTTACTGATTCCCGGTAACGGAGCCAACTGATGATGCATAAATCATCACGGTTGTTTTGGTGGTGTTTGTGCTGTGGATATCTGGCTTATTTTAAGGATGATTTAGTGTATAGTAGCCGGAGATGTACGGCGTCGATGGGAGGAGGAAGAGGGAGGTTGTGTTTTCACAGAGCTTTGACCTGTTTTTGTATTAGAATGTATATCTGATTTAGGTTACACAAGACTTCCTTTTATAGGAAGAGTAAACTTAGGAGCTAAGTAAAAGACAGCTGTGGCGAAGCAGCTTAGTCACTAATCTTACTTAATAGTTAAGCAAACGATAAATATCTAACAGCAAGTGGATAAAATATCTTGGCGACGACCTTTTGGGGTCGCCAAGGCCGTCAGCTCCGTTTGTCTTGGCTTTGCTCCCTGTTTCCTCTCAAGTCTTGTGAGGCTCTTTGAGGGCCATTTGTCCGAGGTCTCGATCCGGCCCCCTAGTTATGAAGGCGCCCCTAGAAGGGATCGACGACAGTGACCTTGACTTGACTTCATTGGCGTCGCCGACGATTTGGTCGCGGTCCTCCCTCAGGTGGGGTGAGTCAAAGGCTATTTCCGGGGCTAAATGGTGGCGATATTATTTGTATCATCAAATGCTATATTACTGGGATGAGTCATCAATATTATATTAGTAGATTCTAAGCAAATCTAGTGGATAGATTTTACTGCTGGTTTATCTTCTTAGTATAAATAGCTCATAGAGCAGACTGGTCAGCTTTTGATGCGAAGGCTCCTTAGTTCAATGACTGAACATGCATTAACATAGGTAATTGGCTGCAACACATCTTATGAGGTCTGGAGTAATTTAGAAAGTCTGTTTAATACTCAGTCAGAGGCTAGAATGTAAGAGTATAAAATTGCTCTTACTATAACTGAGAAAGCAAATAGGTCAATGGCTGATTATCTTGCTTTTATGAAGTCTTATTCGGATAAATTAATCGTAGATGGGTATCCCATTTCGAAATCTGAGCTTATATTGGTTGTTCTTGGAGGTATAGATAGAGATTATGAGTCTATCATTGTGAATCTCACTACTAGGGTTGGTTGTATGAGTTGGCAAGAAGTTCAGTCCCAACTTCTTACCCATGAAAGGCTTGTGGCCAGATTCAATCATAGTGTTGTTGTAGGGTCCAATCCCTCTTTAAATCTTTCTCAGATGCACCCCGAGGACCAAACTCTTCAGATGTTAGGCCTTAGTACCAAAATTCTAATAAAGGCAGAGGCGGTTTTAGAGAGAGGAAGATCAAGAAGAGGAAGATGTGGCAGGTGTAATTCAAATAACATGAGTGTGTGCCAACTTTGTGGCAAGAATGGCCATACTGATATGGAGTGTTGGAACATATTTGATGTGAGCTTTAATGGTGCTGGCTGTAGCAGCAACACTCTAAGATCTACTTGCAATTCGGCAATCCCAGACATCTGCCTTCATGGCTTCACCATTCTTTATGGTATATGGATAGTGGTGCCACTAACCACATTGCAAGAGATCTAAAAAATCAGCATCTCAGTTTTGGATATATAGGTTCTGACACACTTGAGGTTGATAATGGTGAGCAACTTAGCATTCTTAATGTTGGTCAATTCATTACCCCTACCACACACTCACATCAGTCCCTTAAACTGCACTCTATGCTTCATGTTCATGCTATTACTAAAAACCTTCTCAGTGTTTCTAAGCTAGCTTGTGATAATGCCGTTATTATTGAGTTCACAGATTCTTCTTGTGTTGTGAAGGCCAAGAAAACAGGATGCCTCTGCTCATAGGAACTCTAGATGGTGGTATGTACAAGATGGGCAGTCCAACTAAGAATGTCATGAGCTCCCCTCACTTCAATCAGTCTTTTCAATTGAAGTTTGTTTCTCTTGTTGAGTCTAAATTTTTGTTTTGAGTCTAGTAAAGTTCAGCGTGTTAATGTCAATAAAGATCCTAATGTATGGCATATAAGGTTAGTGTTGGAGTTGCCGGAATCTGAATCCGACCCGTAAACCCGATTCGAATGCATCGAGTCGAGTCAGAACCCACACAAATTCATCTAGATCTTGATTAGATCAAGCTCTATAGTGTAAGCATGAATTTTGTGATCTAATTAACTAACGAACGATTAATTAATACGTTAAAGAGAAAGTTACGAGATTACCCAACCGAATCGAGATGCCGTGATCTTCCGGATTGTATCTCCTAACGACGACTGGTGGATGCCGATCCTGCATTCGAACCTCCTCGAATATGCTCCAAGAAAAACTCCAGTTTTTCTTCTCCCGATGGCTAAGACGGGAAACTAATTTTTCTCTTCTTTCTAGATGAAAGTGGCGCAGAAAGTAGTAGTCTATTGTGTTGGGAGAAACTTTTTTTATATAGGAAAATAATTGAGCTACTTAGAGTTATCCGTTTTACAAGACAGTTATCTTTTTCCCAAAGAAAATGATATTTTCCATAAATAAGAGATAATCACCATAAATGAGATAATCATTAGAAAATCAATCTCTTAATTTATCCATTAATTATTTAACAAATAAATAATTATATTTTCCACATTATAATTAATTAGGGGAAAATTTCTTTTCCCAAAATCAAAAAATATGGCGCCATTTTTTATGTCATTTGGGATAATAGAAAATGTCTTTTCTATATTACGTATTATTTACCGTATAAATAATATCCACATATTCATTAATAGACCAACTATTTAATTTATTCTCGAGATTCCAAACTATGAGAATTCACTCACGTGTTAGGAGCCAACCCAGGGACCATGGACCTGTAACCAGGAGCTCCAATAACTTGAATAAAATATTCATCAAACAGAACATTTCTATTCAACTTATTACTTCCGGAATTACGCCACCATAAATCCGAAACTGAACTCTATCGATTATAGATATAACTTATTCTCACAGTGTCGAGTCAATAAGTGTCCATTGATATAATCATTACATATAGATTAACCCTCCATAGTCAATCCGTAATGAAGCGGGAATGTTTCCGTAAACCTTCTTCATTACATCTTATCCTTATTTACCATTAACCCACTAGTGATCAATTAGTTCATAACCAATACAAACTCCGCGGATCGATCAGTTTCTAGGATTAACAAATAAAGGGATTGTCTTTCTACTTCCCGCAAGAAGGAACGGATTCCATATCCGTGAGACACACACTCCTCACTTATTCAAGGATAGTGCCAACGTGAAAGTGATTCGGACCACGTCTCTTAGCAATCCTTAACGAACACATCAAACCCTATCATGAAACAAGAAGGAGCCTACAATCACTTCAGGATTAAAGTTAATCCATATATGATCCTCTTGTGATTTAATGAGATTTCTCAATCACAGAATTATATGAGAAATGCAGATTAAATCGATCCAGTCCTATATGACTAAATCATATATAAATGCCCCACTTAGATAACCAAGATCGGCGGTCCGGATAAGATGGTCACACCATAAAGTGTTCCGGGCGCATTAATGGTGGTTTAATCAATAGACCCCATACTTTGATTAAATTCACCACGGACTAACAGTTCAAGTGTATCACCATAAACTTAATCCTCATGTGTGATACAGACTAAGTTATATGGCTAAATATGATACAACTTGTGGTTTTCAGTAGTGTATTTCTTATAAACGCAAAGCAAATATAGCGCCCGAAAGACAATTTATGTAATTATTTTTATAATCAATAAATGACAGATTTATTATTTGCTTTATGCTTTGTGCTCATAAGAAATACACTACTGAAAACCCAAAGCTGTATCATAAGTAGCCATATAACTTAGTGTGTGTCACACATGAAGATTAAGTTTATGGTGATACACTTGAACTGTTAGTCTGTGGTAAACTTAATCAAAGTATGGGGTCTATTGATTAAACCACCATTATTGCGCCCAGAATACTTTATGGTGTGACCGTCTTATCCGGACCATCGATATTGGTTATCTAAGTGGGGCATTTATATTTGATGTAGTCATATAGGACTGGACTGATTTAATCTGCATTTCTCATATAATTCCGTGATTGAGAAATCTCATTAAATCACAAGATGATCATATATGGATTAACCTTAATCCTGAAGTGATTACAGACTCCTGCTTATTTCATGATAGGGTTTGATGTGTTCGTTAAGGATTGCTAAGAGGCTCGGTCCGAATCACTTTCACGTTGGCACTATCCTAGATTAAGTGAGGAGTGTGTGTCTCAGAAATATGGAATCTGTTCCTTCCTGCGGGAAGTAGAAAGACAATCCCCTTATTTGTTAATCCTAGAAACTAATTGATCACTAGTGGGTTAAAGGTAAATAAGGATAAGATGTAATGAAGAAGGTTTACGAAACATTCCCGCTTCATTACGGATTGTCTATGAAGGGTTAGTCTATATGTAATGATTATATCAATGGACACTTATTGACTCGACACCATGAGAATAAGTTATATCTATAATCGATAGAGTTCAGTTTCGAATTTATGTTGGCTTAATTCTAGAATTAATAAGTTGAATAGAAATGTTCTGTTCGATGAATATTTTATTCAATTTATTGGGGTTACTGGTTATAGGTCAATGGTCCCCGGGTTGGCTCCTAACACGTGTGTGAATTCTCGTAGTTTGGAACCTCGAGAATAAATTAAATAGTTGGTCTATTTAATGAATATGCGGATATTATTTATACGGTAAATAATTTGTAATATAGAAAAGACATTTTCTATTATCCCAAATGGCATAAAAAATATCCACATAAACTAACACAATAAGAAGATGATCAGCAAATCTGAGAATAAACAATGAATTATCACGTACAAACTGCTTAAAGAACCATGCCAATAACTGAGACCTAAGAGCTTCAAATCATGCTCTTGGAGCCTGATTTAGGCCATAAATAGCCTTATTTTATTTGCAGACATAGTGAGTTCTAGTAGGATCAACATAACCTTCTGGCTGAGCCATATAAACTGGTTTTTTTAAGAGGCTATTAAGGAAGTCATTATTTATGTTGCCAGTTAAAGGTGACATCTAGAGAGAGAACAACCGTGATTGTTGGATCCTTAGCCACAAGACTAAAAGTTTCTATAAATCCACTCCATATGTTTGACTGAATCCATTGGCCACAAACATTGCATTATGTTTAAGCACATCACCATCAACCTTCAAATTTAATTTGTACACCCATCTACTCCCAACCACTATTTGATTTGCAGAAGGAGGAACTAAGTCCAATTACCATTCTTCATAAGAGGTTGATACTCTTCCTCCATAGCATATTTCCACTCATTACTGGACAAAGCCTTAAACACTTAAAGGTTCAGTATAGTGAGCAACTGTAGCAAAAACCTTGGTGTTTGATTATTCCCATTTTGGCTATAGTAATCATAGGGTCGAGTGTTAAGAAGTTTATGATTATGAGGAGGTGTTGGTGTTGGTGTGGGAGTTTGGGAACTGAATTGACTTCATGAGTTCGGAGTAGGCAAGAGAGAAACATGTGGAACAACAAAAGTATGAGTGTTTGGATCTGTAAGAGGCAAACTAGAAGGTGTATTCTGGTTGGAAAATAAAGGAATTGGAACATGTGAAGGTTGTATAGGATTTGAAACATGTAAAGGTTGAATATGAGTACTAAGACCAGAATTGTCAATACTTACTTGAATAGGCTGGAGTGTCTATACTTGATTGAGAGATGTCATCATTCTGAGGATGTAAAGAGGGCAAAAATAACTGGCTATCATGCATAAACCTATTTGGACCCTGTGAAAACCCACTGGCATAAGGAAAAGTTAACTCATCAAATATAACATATCTAGTTGTAAATTCTACCACTCATATCTAGACACTGATATCCTTTATGAACAGAAATAATACCCAAGTTAACTCATTTACTCGAGTGCAACTTGAATATAGTTGTTTGAAAAGGTCTGAGGTAGGGGTATCAAGCACATCCAAATAGTTTAAAGAGTTTATAGTTTGGTTTAGTTTGGAGCAAGCATTCATGAGGGGAAAGGTTTTGTAAAACTAGAACGAAGGCTGTTTATAATGAAGGTAACTTGTTGAAAATTATGCCACCAAAAACTCAATGGCATAAAGGCTTGTGCTAAAAGTGTGAGACCTAGCTCCACAACATGTCTATGATTTCCTTCAGCCCTGCCATGTTGACCATGGACATGTGGGCAAGGATGTTTGAACAAAAAATGCCTTGATCGTTAAGATATGACTCAATACTTATATACTCACCACCCCAATATAGAATACATTTGATGGTAGTGGCAAATTGAGTTTCAACCATTTTTTGATTTTTTTTAATTACATTATAAACTTCATATTTTTGCTTTTAAAGGGAAAGGCCAAGTGTATATTGTATGATCATCAAGAAAATCTACATAATAAGAGTATCCGCTAGTTGATTTAATGGGTGAGGGTCCAAGACATAGTTGTGCACAAGATCAAACATATTCTGTGCTCAACACCAGGTAAAGCCTAGTAGTTAATCTTATGTGCTCAACACCAGGTAGGCAGCTACGCGACGCCGTTACTATTGTAATATTCCGATTTTCGGGAAAGGGCAGACGTGTCATTTTGCGAAAATGAAATATTATTATTTCTTTTCTTTTATGGGATTTAAGTATTTAATTGAGTGTATATATATATTTTTGAGTTATATGTATATATAATTAAGGGAAAATATGATTAGTTGGTAATTAAAGGACAATTAAGGAAAAAGGGATTTATGGAAAATTGGTATTTATGGAAAATTAACACACAATAATCCCATAACCTAAACACTAATTAGAAATCAGTTTTTCACCTCTTCTCTGCGCAATTTGGAGGAAGAAAGAGGCCAAGAGAGTTTTCATGATATCTGAAGCGTTTCTTAACCGTTTTCAGATCAGACGAGAGAATTGGAATCGTCGTGAGAAGGGCAACGCTTGGGGATCAGATTGTTGAGAAGTGTTGCAGATTTTCGTGGCTGTTTAATCTGGTTTTTTTGGCTGCAAATAGGTAAGAAACTCTTCCTATGATCTCAGTTATGATTCGTAAAGTGTAGATCATGTTTTAGGATGCGTAGATGCTAAAAAGATGTGTTTTCTTTGGTCAAGGATCGTAGGTGTTCTTGGGATGTTTAGATATGTTTCACTACGTTTTTCTGTGTTTAATTCGATGCCAATTAGGTCAGAAACGGATTTGAAATCGAGCTTGACGATTTTAGCGTTTTGGGAAAAACCCAGGCGGACGGGCGTCTGCAATAGGCGGACGGGCGTCTGCAATAGGCGGACGGGCGTTTGCGACCCTAGTAGCCCAAACGGGCGTTTGCACAAGGCAGACGGGCGTTTGAGGTTAGATTTTTGATTCAGGATGTAGCTGTTTTGACGGACGGACGTTTGGGGTTTAGTGGACGGGCGTTTGATTAAGGACGGGCGTCCATAGGAGGTCGGACGTGTAAGTAATACCATCCGCAACGGAAGCGATTTAAGGATCTAGATCTATAATTTACACGTAATAAAATAACTAGATCTACATCTACAAGGGGGTTGTGGAACATACCTCTTGGATCTCAAAATCCAAGTAGAAGAGCCGCAATAGAAATAACAAACGAAGATGTGAAGAGCACCACGATCTTCCGTACGTGTGATCCAAGCAACTCCCGGTGGAAGGAAATTCTCGACTCGAACCCTTCCGATATGCTACCCGGAAAAACCTCCAAGATTTTTCTCCTTATCCCCTTGGCCGAGTTTTTCACTTCTTCTCTCTAAGAGGAGAAGTCGAAATTGCATGTGTGTGTAAGGCTTGGGAGAACTCTCTTTATATAGGAGAGTAAACCTTGTCCTCCAAGGATTTAATAATTAATACAAAATCAATTATAATAATCCCATTAAATAAAAATAATCCCATAATATTCTAGAACAAATCTAGAATAATATTTATCTTTATTTCTTACCATAAATATTTATCCAATAAATATTTTATGCACATGTCTTAAAAACAATTTCTTGTTTCCTAAAACATACACTTGGGTCGAAAATTATATTGCTTGTGACCTAGTCACAATTTTCGACTATAACACCTTTTTTGGGTCAAGATTATGAAAAATGTCTTTTTCACATATTTAATTATTTAGCCCAACTAATTTAATAGTCCACTAAACAATTAATTCACATATCGTTTTAATAAAGTCCAACAAGAACTAAATTAACATTATCAGGATTCGACGTCCGAGAATAGCTATGCTATATAGGAGGCACGTCGGGGACCATGGACTAATAATCGGCGGCTCGATAAATCAAATAAATAATTATCTTACGAACGAGAATAATTATATTCGATAAATCAATCACGGGAATATGCCACCATAATCCCGTGATCGCACTCCTCCGATTATAAGATTATATTTATCTCCTCACGAGAATGATAATAAGCGTCCATTGATATAATCATTACATATGGATTAATCCTCCATAGACTGTTCATTCTAAATCGGGAAGTTACCGTTAACCCTTTTCAGAACATCTTATCCTTATTTACCATTAACCCCCTAGTGATCAATTAATTCATACAACTCACTGGTAGCTAATCAGTGTAATATGAACTCGCGCGATTGATCAGTTTCTAGGATTAACAAATAAGGGAACTGTCTATCTACTTCCATAAATGGAAGGAATGGATTCCGTATCTGTGATAACACGGACTACTCACTCAATCCAAGGTACAATGCCAAGATGGGGTAATTCATATCACGGACTCGGTGTAATCCTTAACTCGTCAAGTCAAACCTCATACCGATTCAAGCGATTGACTTTGTGATCACCTCGGGATTAAGATATATCCATAAATATGATCATCCATTGATTCGATAAGACTTCTCGATTACGGAATTATATCGTGAACTCTAATCAAATCGGTCCAAATTTATATGATATATCTATCATATATAAATGCCCCACTAGGTTCTCTTAACCGAAAGTCCGGATAAGACAATCACACCTATTGTGTTACGGGCGCATTAATAGCACGTTAAAGGAGAGACCCGATACTCTCGATTAACTTCACTATGGGCTAATTGTATTTTAAGTACATCTTCACTAACTCAATCCTCCCGTGTATATCCCATACACTGAGTTAAGTGATTACATAAACGATATACTTTAGGGTTTTCTGTAGTGTAAATACTATTGTCACATTGGTGAATATGACAATAATAAATATGAATAATAATATCATTTCATTTATTAAATAAAACAATTACAAAATTGTCTTTCGGGCATTACACCTAACAATCTCCCACTTGCACGAAAGCATGTGATTAATTGTTTTAGAGCACACCCTATTATTTAAAATACAGCAAACTATCACTCCCACTTGCTCTAAAGCAATGGAGACCCATCCCGTATTCTAGTACCCATTAAGCATATCACAACCATTGTAGATGACAACGTACACTCCGAGTATGCCGTCGTAGGATAGGTCAGTGACTCGGGGAGTACCTACATCTCAATATCATGGGTCTTAATGATTAGTCAGGTTGTCGGCTCGAGACGATCCGTAGAATCGAAACGTTACCAGTCCATCTAATCATGTGGTACTTTCCCAATATGCTATTGACCTCTAGTGATTTCGAAAATCCTTATAAGCTACCCCTTCATCGTTTGCACAATGATGTGGTATCGGCTTCCAAATCTAGAATCACTCCCAGATATGAAAAGGAAATCCTTAAGCTATATCGCCTCTCTAGCTACTACAAAAGCCGCTAATCACCCAACTAGTTAAAGTCGAGTTGGCGTTGCTGGATTCCTCCAGGCAATAGCTTCAACACAAGAGTAAACACTGAGCCCGAGATCGACTTAACGATCATCCTCAATCTGACTTAAAGTCAAAATCAGTGTATCACACATATCCAAGTTCACACATGAATATGTCCGCATATTATTCCTCGTTCTCTCAAGATACTAAAGGACATACTAAACTTGCTTTCTTAACCGCCGAATCTAAGATTCGATCAAAGTTGACTTTCAATAATCTGACCATCTCTTACTAAAAAGAGAATCTATCCCATTTCTCTTGATCCAAAGATTTAGAGAGTCATTCCTGAGGCATAGGGTAGAACTTCCTCGTTGAATGTTGCATACACAGATGCATCATCTTAACCAATAAGATGGATGGGAAACCAGTGATTGATTCTAATGAATTCGACCGAGTCAAACTCTTTAGAATGTTGTCCAAATCTCTGTTGCAGAGAATTGTGGCATTGTCAGATTCTGACTTCAGATAACACAAACTGGAGCAGTGTTATCCTTCACAAACACTAATATATGTATATATTCACTACTGTACTAAAATTGATATACGGTCTACAAAAGACTTATCAATATTCGGTCAAATCCACATATTGTAGAAATATATGACTTCCAATGACCGAGAGGTTTGCTTTTTATCCACAAAGGACATAAGCCTTGACGGTCATCCCGTCATAAGTTCATAAGGCAATACCCTTCGTTTCGAATGAATCCGGACTCCGTTTGTTTGGCAAGAAAGTCTCGGGGAATCACCCCTATTTTCTCGCTTTTGAACGAAATCATGCAATACTAAGTGGTAAGAGAGTCCAAGGTCCGATTAACTCTCTACTTCTTAGGGAATTACCCCTAGACCACTCGGGTTTTGCTCGAAAGATAAACTTTCCTATTCATTCTACTCTTTTCCGTGTAGATCCAATTACTCCCACTGGGCCTGAGACGCTCAGGTTGTTCTACAAGAGTACGAACAGAACTGGAGTACCGAACTCCATTCACAGGGTTATGGCTATTAAACCAACCTCTATTATCAGAATCCTATACTGCTCACAAAAGAGCCATAGGTCATCAATCGATCCTCAGACTACAAAGTCCGCAGAAACCGTAATGGGTAATGGATAAACCATACTCCCAATACTTACTAGGTGGATCAAAATTCTGATCTAGTTTAGTAGTATTTAGTGTTATCACCAACAACCGATGTTGGATGTGGTCTGATTTTAATCAGTTAGTAACTACCTTGAGTAAACGTACTTCAAGGTTCAAGGTTTTGCTGTTCAGGGATTCTATCAGAAAGGGTGCAACAGTATAACTGTCCCTTCCCTATTTCAAGAATCATATATCTAACCTTTATACTCAATATCTTAAAAGATATATCACGAATGGTCATTGACCGAACGTATGCGCGAAATTTCCAGTCTTACCTTCAAGCACCGTGTGCTAAATGCTTATATTTATGGAAGTGGGGTGAACCGAATCCACACCTTATCCATAAATTCCAAATCATATTCTAGGTAGACTTCTCGGTCTTACATTTCAATGTAAACCGTTATTTCGCTTCCAATATCTTTATTGAGTTAAGCAGTGTATTGTAGCACATCTAAAACTATATAAGGCAATTTAACGGTTTCTCACTTAGTGAGAACATGTCACAATGAGGCAAGCTGAGCATCAGTCTCGAGGACTATGAATGGCCTATTCCGAGTATAGAATACTCTATCTCTGTTGAAAACAGAGAAACCTCAAAATATTTTGGATAAACTTACCGGAGTGTTTGAATAGTTATCAGACAAGAAGTCACTACTCGGAAGCTCCTACTAGCTTGTATCTTTCATCAGACCCCGAAGGTCGTCATGAACAAGCTATGTTACTTCTTTATAACCATTATCCTTTCCCGATTGAAAGGAAACTTAGTCATTGAACCTTTGAGACAATATAACCGATCGGGAGAAAGGAATCACCCCGAGCCGGTCTTCGTGTCTTGTCTTTTAGGGACTATGCACTAACTATGGAATATGAAGAAGCGTTTATCTAAATATAGAAACCAATTGCTTTTAATAGTTCTTAAGGTGTGTTTTATATACATATTTCAGTAGTTGTAAGTGGTTTTGACTTTATCAAACAAAAGTCCGAGTCTTGGATTCGTACTACAAATGGTGTATTCACTTTGTATACGACAAACAAATTATCGAGTAGAAGGTAAATCCTTTCGCTCCAACGAATCTTAAACAGAAAATAATTTTTCCGCGATATCCAAGGATTGAATCCGAGATTCATTTCCTTATATCTCTCCTACAATTCTAGCTAAAATTAACTGCCCGTTGTTTACTCCTATAATCGTTAAATGCACTGCTACCTTGTTCTTCCAAAGAACTTAGCTCGAGAAAATCGACAAGGATTCATAGGTTGGTGATCCAAAATCACTGTCCTTATCCTATGATTTTCAGTTAATTTTTCGGTTCAGCCTTAAAGTTTTCTTAGTTTAGATGACTAACACTTTTAGACATATTCTCCCATTCTTGACTTTCCGTGAATGGAAACAGTCTTGAACCAGTTCGTTTGAGTAGACACTACTCTTGAACCGTGGGATGTCTACTTCGAGTGTTACTCATCGGGACTTCTCGGATTTTCTTAATATACCAGAAAAAACAATAAATCATAACATTAAAGCTCCCACTAGTTTATCGGTTCCAAATACCGTCTAACGAGCGGTACTTTATTTTTTATGATTTTCCGATTTTTTCGATTAGAAAATCTTTCGTACATAGTTCCAATGTTTCCAGAAAAACAACAAATCATAGAACTCCCACTAGTTCATCGATTCCAAATATCGTTCAACTAGCAACATTTCATGACTTTCCGGTTTTTCAATTAGAATGGTTACGTGTGTAGTCAGTTACACTTTTCTAATGTTCTAGAAAAACAACAAATCATAAAGCTCCCACTAGTTCATCGATTCCAAATATCGTCCAACTAGTAACACTTCATGATTTTTCGATTTTTCAATTAGAAAGTTACTCGTGTAATCACTACACACTCAAAATTCACATGAAGAATTTCAAAGTCCGAAATCACATTTGATCAAACTAAGTTTGTCTCCCGTTTGACACGAATGACACTAGTGACATGCCTATATGTCACTCTGGTTTTAAAAAGCTTAAGAGAAAATATCTCTTTCGAAAAATAATTGCATTATCGATTAACTAGTTCAACGTCCTAGTTACTTTCCACTTTTTAACGAAGTCAATACTAGTCAATTATTAATTTTTAAGCAATTTAGTAAGGGATATAATGCTGTAAATAAAATGACATATATTAATTCAAGTTTAACACTACTATATAAGTTTATTTTAGGAATTGTAAACTAAAAATTAAGTCTACTCTACCATTCCAAGGTTTTAACCTCGCATCTCAGTGCCGCCGAAGGGTAGGTCAAAGAGATGACGGTTAAATCGAGACAATCTCATCAATGAATAACTTGTGAGAATCAAACATCCCACGAGAATCGAACATCCCTTTATTCATTGACTACCTTCCTTTTTTAGCCTAGATATTATCAAAAATATCATTTATGAGTGTGACCTACTATATCGGATCTCTTAGGTACGCCCCGAGTATGCCGTCGTAGGATAGGTCAGTGACCCGACGAGTACCCGGAAATCCTATCCTTTCGGAGACCAAGCCATGAATGTTGATAGGGATGAACACCATCCGTAGGGGGACGAAATCAAAGCGCCGCGAGGCGTCACCCTTCTCTCACTTACTTGTATCTATAGTAGAGGCCGTGGGGTTGGGCCGTCGCCTCCCCGCTCCCACTCAATATTTTGGAAGTGGTGGTGGTTAACTAACCACGTCTTTTTGATGTTAACATAAAAGGACATCAAATCAAGGATTCTGAATGGTGTCGGTAACGTAGGCAAGCCTACCCGTCTTATTCGTTGGAACATATGTGACGTCGGACGAAATCGGGTCAAGACAGCCTCATTGAGATAAGAAGGAATCACCCATCCGCTCTCCTGGTGTAGCTTAGTCTTGCCGGACCCCCGTGCATACATCACACTAGGAGGGTTAAGTCGGTCGAGCCTAGCTCAGTTGACCACCCAACCTATAGGCGAACCATTTTTATCCAAGATTTATTGTTCTTTTACCATCATTCAATCTCGTAGACACTACGAATCGAAAAACGTGATCTCGTTTGGGCTTTTAAGACGGTTCACCGAGAACACACACCGAAAAGGCTTAACGATTTCATAACCCGTCCTCGGATCTTTAATTAGGTACTAAATTAATTAATTACCACGTATTAATTAAATTTCAACTAATTACGCGAGTTTGTATACATGCCTATTTTAATTACCAAAATTAAAATTCTACATGTATGCATGGAGTGGATTTATGATATGATGCATGTCATGGCAATTCACATAAAAAATAAATTGCGGAAAATTTAAACACCGAGATGGATCGTTGGTACCCCGACTAACCTATTTTCTAAGGAAAATTAAAATTTTAATCTAAGTCTTCAAATCTCGATCTTCGATCTTGATCTTGAAAACTTCCGGATCTTCAAATCTTCGATCTTGACACGAACCACGAACGACGAGGAGAGGAGGCCGTAATATACCAATATATTTAAATATATATATATATATATCTATATTATCAAATTGTTGTATATAAAAATAAAAAAATAAAAATTATTAATTTTTTTTCTTTTAATTTGAACATGCCACGGCCAAAGCCAAATTTTCTTCTTCTTTTTTTATTTTTTATTTTTTATTTTTATTTTAATCAAACCTTGCGGCCAAAAGCCATGCAAAAAGATAATTACAATCAAAAACATTGCCGCAACCCTAAATAAAATAAAATAAAAAGGGCGGAAGCTGCCGCAACAGTTAAAAAAAAAATATCATGACCTATTTATTAAAATTAATGCCGTGACAAATTAAATAAAAACAACAATCTGCCTCCTCTCGTTTTACCTTCTTGATGATCTTCAACTCCATGATCTTCGTCGTCTCGAACCCGGAACCAAAAATAAATACAAAATGTACTACATTTTACAATTTTTCGCATGACATAAAATAAATTACACATCCTATACTCAATTGATGCTAATCAAAAAAGCTACAAAATAGATCTACGGGTAAACAATACCAACCCCAATCCATCTCTTCAAACCACAACAATCGCAACATAAAAATTAAATATGCATCGGCCCCAACCAAAAAAAAAAAAAAATTGGGACACAAAAAACTACATGTTTTCCACTCCTAGATCTAATATTTTATACGTATAAATATAGATCACCAGGCGACGATACCACTGTTAGTAATACCATCCGCAACGGAAGCGATTTAAGGATCTAGATCTATAATTTACACGTAATAAAATAACTAGATCTACATCTACAAGGGGGTTGTGGAACATACCTCTTGGATCTCAAAATCCAAGTAGAAGAGCCGCAATAGAAATAACAAACGAAGATGTGAAGAGCACCACGATCTTCCGTACGTGTGATCCAAGCAACTCCCGGTGGAAGGAAATTCTCGACTCGAACCCTTCCGATATGCTACCCGTAAAAACCTCCAAGATTTTTCTCCTTATCCCCTTGGCCGAGTTTTTCACTTCTTCTCTCTAAGAGGAGAAGTCGAAATTACATGTGTGTGTAAGGCTTGGGAGAACTCTTTTTATATAGGAGAGTAAACCTTGTCCTCCAAGGATTTAATAATTAATACAAAATCAATTATAATAATCCCATTAAATAAAAATAATCCCATAACATTCTAGAACAAATCTGGAATAATATTTATCTTTATTTCTTACCATAAATATTTATCCAATAAATATTTTATGCACATGTCTTAAAAACAATTTCTTGTTTCCTAAAACATACACTTGGGGCGAAAATTATATTGCTTGTGACCTAGTCACAATTTTCGACTATAACACCTTTTTTGGGCCAAGATTATGAAAAATGTCTTTTTCACATATTTAATTATTTAGCCCAACTAATTTAATAGTCCACTAAACAATTAATTCACATATCGTTTTAATAAAGTCCAACAAGAACTAAATTAATATTATCAGGATTCGACGTCCGAGAATAGCTATGATATATAGGAGGCACGTCGGGGACCATGGACTAATAATCACCGCTCGATAAATCAAATAAATAATTATCTTACGAACGAATAATTATATTTGATAAATCAATCACGGGAATATGCCACCATAATCCCGTGATCGCACTCCTCCGATTATAAGATTATATTTATCTCCTCACGAGAATGATAATAAGCGTCCATTGATATAATCATTACATATGGATTAATCCTCCATGTTCGTTCATTCTAAATCGGGAAGTTACCGTTAACCCTTTTCGAACATCTTATCCTTATTTACCATTAACCCCCTAGTGATCAATTAATTCATACAACTCACCGGTAGCTAATCGATGTAATATGAACTCGCGCGATTGATCGCTTTCTAGGATTAACAAATAAGGGAACTCGTCTATCTACTTCCATAAATGGAAGGAATGGATTCCGTATCCGTGATAACACGGACTACTCACTCAATCCAAGATACAATGCCAAGATTGGGTAATTCATATCACGGACTCGGTGTAATCCTTAACCGTCAAGTCAAACCTCATACCGATTCAAGCGCTTGACCGTGATCACCTCGGATTAAGATATATCCATAAATATGATCATCCATTGATTCGATAAGACTTCTCGATTACGGAATTATATCGTGAACTCTAATCAAATCGGTCCACCCCTATATGATATATCTATCATATATAAATGCCCCACTAGGTTCTCTTAACCGAAAGTCCGGATAAGACAATCACACCTATTGTGTTCTGGGCGCATTAATAGCACGTTAAAGGAGAGACCCGATACTCTCGATTAACTTCACTATGGGCTAATTGTATTTTAAGTACATCTTCACTAACTCAATCCTCCCGTGTATATCCCATACACTGAGTTAAGTGATTACATAAACGATATACTTTAGGGTTTTCTATAGTGTAAATACTATTGTCACATCGGTGAATATGACAATAATAAATATGAATAATAATATCATTTCATTTATTAAATAAAACAATTACAAAATTGTCTTTCGGGCATTACACCTAACAGGACGGGCGTCTGACCT
The DNA here is from genome assembly GCA_036785695.1 of Gentiana straminea. Taxonomy (NCBI): domain Eukaryota; kingdom Viridiplantae; phylum Streptophyta; class Magnoliopsida; order Gentianales; family Gentianaceae; genus Gentiana; species Gentiana straminea. The sequence continues at coordinate 7,102,531 of JAVUPR010000424.1, read as the reverse complement.
GTTTTACATTGTTTTTACGGTTTTATCGTTCTAGGTTGGATTCGGGTTTCATAATCATGTTGTAATTGTTTTAAACCCTTATTTATGATATGATGATATTGGATAACATAAACAAGCCTGAATTGAGCTTCTGATTCGTTCAGTTAAAACACCGAACGTACTCTTAAAGGGAGTTGAAGTTCGGATCCGTCGGAAGAGCATGATAGGCTTGTGCTTTGATGGATTAGCATTCATCAATGTCTGTGTAACTGCTAGGCTTTGTTTATGTCTAGTGGTCTAGGAAGAGAGTAGTATTTGTGAGGGAGATTAATTGAAAACACTTAGGTGGTTAGTTAATCATCTTAATAAAATACGTACTTGACTAGTAAAAGATTAAACATGTCTCTCTTGGATAGGCACCAGTCTATATCGCGATGTGTGTGCTACCTCTGAAGGTGGAAGAACCCGTAGGTCAAAAGAACCACAAGTTCGGGGGACTTTACTGAGGTGTGCGTACTATCGGAGCCTACCTAGTCTAGCCTCCGTGGATATTGGTGTGATCCACTAATATGTTGCAATCGATATCTCCCGGTGGATATACATCAGGCGTAGTGCCCTTGAGTGCGGTTGTAACATAGATAAGTTAAGTAGAAACGTTTAGTCAATTCGTGTTGATGGACATGAAATGAACCCTAGATTGAGTCGGTCAAACATAAACAACTAAACTTTTAATTATCTTATCTTTATAAATTGTAATTGTTGTCATAGCTTCTCTTTCTTATTAAGTATGTTGTACTTACCTCAAATGCATGTTTTCTATGTGTTTGGGGGTGAGAAGACGAATAGGTTGATAGTGTTTACGAAGAGGAGTATGTTGATGACGTTTGAAGATGCTTCATTGAAGACTTTACTTTTATACACTAATTATTCTTTCATAGACTGTTTTTTGGTACTTTTGGTTTTGACTTTTGGTCTTTCGAGACTTGTAGTACCGTTACATTTCTTTTGGATATCGTATGTTCCTTGAATGTAATAAGTTACATTTCCCTCATTAGATTTCATTTTTATTCTTGGATGTTTGGGAATTTTGTACCCGAGTCTTTTGCTTCCGTTTGCTTATTATTGATACGACGTAGTAGAGGCTTACGTATAAAGTGAATTTATTTTTATTTTATACGTGCCGAATGTTCCTTTTCCGGATAAGGACTCGGTGTCCGGGAACGGGGCGTTACAGTTGGTATCAGAGAGAAGCGTTTTTTAGGCTTCCTTTCTTTTAAGATAAGTTTTCTCTAGACCTTTTAATAACTTTCTGGTTTTCTTTGATCATCAGGATGGTGTTCACGAGAACTGGAGCGGGCGCAGAGACTTCTAGAGTTCGACGGGAATGTCCAACCCCGGTCGTAGGGGGCGGTGTTGTGAGGCAGATTCCTCCACCTCGACAGAGTTTGTCAGCACCTCCTCGTACCGCGACACCCACACCAAGGTCTCAGCAGGGTTCGTTGCCGCGACCTCATCAGGAGCAACCTCCACGATGGCACGTGGGGAGTTTAGTTCAGTTTTCTTTGGTGAGCGATGTTCCAGCAGGATTTGTACCGCCACCGGTAAGCTACCCTCCGCACCAGCAAACCTTTTATCCTCCACCAGTCAGTGTTTACCCTCCACCAATGAGCCACCCCTCACCATTGGTGTTTCACCAACAACAGCAGACTTTCTACCCACCTCCTGCAGGTCATACCCCTCGACCTACTGTACCACTTTCACCGCGGTTCGACCATCAACAAGGTTTTGGTTACCTACCCTTTGGTCTCCAACAAGCTCAGCCAATCCCGCAGCACCACCATAATTACCATCAGGGATACTACCCTTTTCAGCCGTAACCTCAAGTAAATCCCACTCACCCTCAGCAACAGCAGTATCAGCAGCAAGTACCTTTTGGTTACCCTCCGGTTTACCCACCAGTGAGACCGGCATTTGAACAAGCACCGGCTGTGGATTGGTATACAAGATTGAGAAGGAATCGGGTTGAGAACTTCTATGGGAATGTAGAACATTCAAAGGCTGATGAATGGATAAGGAGCTTTGAGAAGGCATGCAGGAACATTCATGTGCCTGAGACTGAGATGGCACAGCTGGCGGTTAGTTTCCTTTTGGGCGCATCAGAAGCTTGGATAGATGCTATACAGAGTAGCAATGGCAAAGTAACCGACTGGGAAGCTTTCAAAGCTATGTTCTATAATGAGTACTTTCCGGCAACGGTACAGGCAGATAAGGCAAGTCAGTTTTTGAAGCTCAAGCAGGGTATCTACATGACGGTATCTCAGCATACCAATAAGTTTAATGAGTTGGGACGATTCTATCCCGAGCTTATGAAAGTGGAAGAAAGGAAGATGGCCCTCTATAAGGAAGGGTTAGCTCATGCGATACAGTCTGGCATGTTGGGATTTACAGCGAGGAACATGGCAGAGTTATTGAATAAAGCCTTGGAGGTTGAGACCTTCAGGAAGAAGGCTACGGTGGTTATTGGGAACAAGAGGAATTTTGGGACTAGTCAGGGTAATCACCGAGGAACCCCACAACAGAATGTTAAGAAGACAATAGCTCATCTAGCAGCTAAGCCCCAAACAGTGCACCTTTGTGTTCCAAGTGCAACCAGAATCATTCAGGAGAGAGCAGAGCTAGTTCAGGCGGTTGCTACTTTTGCGGAGAACCGGGGCACTATTCTAGAGAATGTCCCAATAAGGGGAATAAAGGGAGTACGAGCCGAGGAAACGGGAGAAGCGGCCCAAGCCGACCAGTTCGAGTTTTTGCTGTTGAAGCTAGAGATGCAGAACCAGAGGATGATGTTATCTCAGGTACCTTGTTGTTATTTTATTTTATTAAGATATTTTTATAGCACGTTTATTCATGCTGTAACTTTATTTAAATGAATGAATATGCATCCTAGGTACGATAATGTTAGATAATCTAAAGGGTCGAGCTTTGTTCGATATGGGAGCGTCTAACACTTTTGTGTCGACCAAGGTAGCTAAGAAGTTGAGTTTACCCTCGGAACCTTTAAGAAACACTTTGGAGATAACTACACCGTTAGGGAAGGTAACTAAGGTAACTAGGATGATACCTCAAGTGGAAATTCGAGTTGGACCTTATAGATGCAAGAGTAATTTCACTGTTTTAGACTTCTCAGATTTTGACGTGATTCTTGGGATAGATTGGCTATCCGAGAATTTTGTTCACTTAGATTGCCGAGAGAAGAAAGTGACCTTTAAAGTACCCGGGAAATCAGATAAGACTTATCAAGGGAATGTGTACAAGCCGAGTAAGAAGCGACATCCGATAATTTCAGCGGTCAAGGCAATTAGAGCTTGTCAGAAGGGTTGTGAAGGCTACTTGTTGCACGCAATGGATGTGGAACAAGTGAAGCCAAATCTAGAAGAAACTCCGGTAGTGAGAGAGTACCCTGAAGTGTTTCCGGAAGAGTTACCGGGAAACATGCCGGATAGGGAAATCGAGTTTGAGATCAAGCTGATACCGGGAGCAGCATCAGTTGCCAAGGCACCATATAGAATGGCACCGGCTGAATTAAAAGAGTTGAACGCTCAACTTAAGGATATGCTTGAGAGGAATATAATTCAGCCTAGTACTTCGTCTTGGGGAGCCCCTGTCTTGTTCGTGAAGAAGAAAGATGGTAGCATGAGGATGTGCATCGATTATAGGGCGTTGAATAACCTTACCATCAAGAATAAGTATCCCTTGCCGAGGATTGATGATTTGTTTAATCAGTTGCAAGGCAAGAAAGTGTTCTCTAAGATTGATCTTAGGTCCGGATATCATCAGTTGAAGATCAAGGTGGCAGATATACCGAAGACGGCTTTTAGTACGAGGTATGGACATTATGAGTTCTTAGTTATGCCATTTGGACTCACTAATGCCCCATCTGCATTTATGGATTTGATGCAGCGAGTTTTCATGCCATACTTGGATAAGTTTGTGATAGTGTTCATAGACGACATCCTAGTATACTCTAAGGATGAGAAAGAACACGAGGAACACTTAAGGATAGTGTTAGAAACTTTAAAGAGAAATCAGTTGTTTGCTAAGTTTTCGAAGTGTGACTTTTGGTTGAAGCAAGTCAGTTTCTTGGGTCATGTCATTTCTGGAGATGGCATTCAAGTTGACCCCGCCAAGATTGAGGCAGTCGAGAATTGGCCTAAACCTACCACGTTTCCGAAGTAAGGAGCTTTCTTGGTTTGGATGGCTACTATAGGAAGTTCGTGCAAGACTTTTCAAAGATAGCTACTCCACTCACTAAGCTTACACAGAAGAATGTGAAGTTCGAATGGACTAGCGAGTGTGATGCAGCTTTTCATACCTTGAAGGATATGTTGACTACGGCTCCAGTGTTGGCGGTTCCGGAGATCTTCGATAACTACGATGTCTACACGGATGCTTCGGGACAAGGCCTAGGTTGTGTGTTGATGCAAGGAGGGAAAGTGATTGCTTATGCATCTAGACAATTGAAGGTGCATAAGAAGAACTACCCGACACACGACTTAGAGTTGGCAGCAGTAGTGTTTGCATTAAAGACTTGGAGGCACTACTTATATGGAGTTAAAGCAAGGATCTTCACCGATCACAAGAGTTTGAAGTACTTCTTTACTCAGGAGAATCTGAATATGAGACAGAGGAGATGGCTAGAGTTCGTAAAGGATTATGATTTGGATATCCAGTACCATCCAGGCAAAGCCAATGTAGTGGCATATGCTTTAAGCAGGAAACCAGTGTTTGCAGTTTCAAGCGTCGAAGATGTGGCGAAAGGTTAGATGGGGCCGGAAATCGATATTTGATCAGATTGAGGAACGACAGTTTGTGGCGCCGTTGTTAGCAAGGTCAGAGTTGATGGATGATATTCGGGAGAAGCAAGATGAAGATCCGGTTTTGGTTGATTTGAAGCGAGTTGCTAGAGAAAAGCCTACAGTGGGTTATGTCTTGGACAAGAACGGAAACCTTTGGTACCAGGATCGTTTGTCTGTGCCTAATGTTGGCGACCTAAGACAAAGAGTTATGGAAGAGGCACATAGGATTGATTTTGCAGTTCACCCAGGAGCTACTAAGATGTACAGAGACTTGAAGGAGAAGTTTTTATGGCCATCGATGAAGTTGGAAATAGCCAAGTTCGTAGCAGAGTGTGACATTTGTCAGAAAGTTAAGGCAGAACACAGAAGACCAGGAGGAATGCTTAAACCTTTGGATATCCCCGAATGGAAGTGGGATAAGATCACGATGGACTTCATCACCGGTTTACCGAGGACTAAGGGTGGACATAATGCGATTTGGGTAATTGTGGATAGATTGACCAAATCTGCCAATTTCTTACCGTATAAGGTTGATATGCCTTTAAAGAAGATGACGACATTATACTTGGATAATATAGTGAAGCTGCACGGAGTCCCTATCTATTTAGTTTCAGATCGCGACTCGAGATTCGTCAGTCTGTTTTGGAAGAGTTTACAAGAAGCTTTTGGAACCAAGTTGAATTTGAGTACGGCCTTTCATCCTCAGACAGATGGACAATCTGAGAGGACCATCCAAACACTCGAGGACATGCTAAGATCTTGTGTCTTGGAAGTAGGTGGATCATGGGATGATTATCTATCGGTAGTGATGATACAAATTATGTCGCCACCATTTAGTCTCGGAAACAGCCTGAGGAAGGTCTGCGACTGCATCTTCGGCGACGTCAAATGGTATTAAGTCAAGGCCGCCGCCAACGACCCTTCCTAGAGCTTCGTCAGATCTAGGGGGCCGGTGGACGACCATGGACACAAGGCTCTCTAAGGGCCGCACAAGACTTGAGAAGAAAACAGGGAGCGAAGACCAGACAACGAAGCTGGCGGCCTTGGCGACCACAGAGGGTCGCCGCCTGGATATTACATCCACTTGTTGCTAGATATTACATCCACTTGTTGTTAGATATTTAGTATTTGCTTAGCTATTAAGACTAGTGACTAAGCTGCTTCGCACCGCCAGTCTTTTACTTCACCCCTAAGTTTAATCTTCCTATAAAAGGAAGTCTTGTGTAACCTAACCAAAGAGATTCAAAATACACAAAAAAACGGGCCAAAGCACTGTCAAAGCAAACTCATCTCACCGCCCTCCTCTCGCCGCCGCATATCTCCGGCTAACATACAAATAAACTACTCACAAACTAGCCAGATATCCACAGCATAAACACCGCTACGCCACCGTGACGATTTCTGCATCGTCAGTTGGCTCCGTTACCGGGAAAATCTCGCAACAACTTACTCACAGTTCCAGGCGTGAAAATCAGCTAAGAGTGATAACACGCGGCGGATCGAAGGAATCTCACTTCCGCCGGTCAGGAAACGTCCGGCTATATTCATTCATCCAAGTTACGTTCCAGAAAGAGGTAATCTTACAAAGAAAAACCCTCAAAACCGCCTTTGTTTCCTTCCCCCGAGAGAAGGGAACTGTCAAAGGACAATCTTTTCTACCTCAAAAGCATATACCCAAAAAAACCCTCATCTAAACGAAACACTTCTGAAAAATCACACTTTACCGGGGTTATTACACACAAATCGTCACCACTTTTCCCCAGAAAGTCACTCTACAACAATGACAGGAAGTAAAGGACATCTGACACCCAAAACCCCTGCAAAGGGGGGCATGCGAAGATCGTGCTCGTGGAGAAGGAGTAGGAGAAACACTTGACAATCTCCCCGCAGAAGGAGAAGGGTCGCAACGAGGGGTCCTACCACCTAGCGACGCCCGGAATGTCATTAACCAAAAGGCTAAGTCAAAAGAGGCCAATGCTGCGTTAGATGGGGCTCGCAAAGAGAGATCAAGGTCACAACAGAGTCAAAGGTCGACCCCCGAGACAAGACCAGGCTCCCTGGAGGATCCTGAGATCGCGGAAATGAGGGAATATGCAAGGTATGCGGAAACTATGTACTTAACTAACTCTCGCCTGGTAGCGAAGGGCCAGGCCCCAATGGCGATACGACCCCCGAATCCTCCTAGAAATGAAACTACTCCCGCGGCCATAGACAAAGGTTGCCAAAGTCAGATCGAAGAGATCGAGATAGAGGAGAGTGTGCATTCGTCGGGTCGCAAAGGATTGAGGAAAGAAATTGCGCAAAACTCAGTACTCCCAGATCGTGACTATCAGAGAGGAAAGACACTCGAAAAAGGATCAGCTTTCAAAAGGTTGGGTGAGAAGGACAAGGCCTCGGCCCCAAGTCGCCTCAGCCTTCCAGGGGGAGGAATACCCCCCCCCCCCCGACCAAATAGGAGCGCGCAGGACGCTCGCGTGATAATAAGGGAGAAAAGAGCTCGCCCGGAGGGATCGCAAGACTATGGGGAATCAGAACGCGGGCAGGAACGAGCAGATAAGCAGGCACTGTCGCGATCCAGGTTCGACTCTGCCTTGGCAGAACAAATGGAAATAATGAAAAATGAGCTCACGGAGTTGAAAAAGTCAAGGCCAGTCGAGAGGGCCGCACCGGTCAGGAATTGACGTGCTCGCTAAAAGAATCACAGAGACATTACCTGCCAGCAATGAAAAGGTTAGCTACCCCAGCTATAATTACTACAATGGTAACTCTTGTCCGAACGACGGCTCACCGCTTTCCAGGGCCGCATCACCTTAGCAACTCAAAACAAGTTCGCCTGGTGCATCGCTTTAGTCGGTAGCATGCAGGACAGGGCTGCGTCCTGGATACGCGGGCTTCCCCGCGGCTCAGTTAAAAGTTGGGAGGACCTATCGGAAAAATTCGTCCGAGAATTTGAATCGGCAAGCAGACCTAAGAAGACCATAGAGGACCTATATGAGGTTCGCATGGGAGGGCATGAGTCAGGAAAAGAATATTACGAGCGGTTCATCAGAATATACGATCAGACCAGAAATATTCCGGATGACGCAGTTATAACATGTTTTCTCACAGGGATCGCCAGGGGTCCGATGAAGACAGAATTTAACCTGCGGCCCCCCAAAGCGGGTCTCAGGGAAATGCTGAAAAGGGCTCGGATGATGGGAGTCAGCGAAGCGCCATCCTCTGGGAAAACCAAACCCAAAACAGAGCAGCATTCACATAAAGAGGATCGCACGGAGGATCGCAAGAGGGAAAAGGGGCGAGATGCCAACCACGATCGCGAGGTGAAGAAACCGTACAAGTTCAGCGAGGATAACTTTACCCTGCTTAACACGAAAGCATCCCAGATATTGTTCGAGATTCGCGAGCATTTCGACAAACCCAAGCCCATGAGGGGCGATCCCGACAGTCGCGATAAATCGTCACAGATGAATTCTTCACATTGAGGCGAGAAATAGAGAGATTAATCCGCGAGGGACCAGCGACTAAGTATAAATGAGACGGGAATACCGGTCCCGGTCAGGGTCGCCAACCCCGCGTCTATCAGAGGGAAGTTCAAGTTATCCATGGGAATATTCCCAGCAACAATCAGCTGAAATCCCAGATACATCAAATCAATACGCGCGGCTTTGAAAAGCAGATAGTGTTAGGGGAAAACGAGAAAGGAATCATGTTCACTAAAAGCGAGCTGACCACGGTCGACGGCCCCATGGAAATACCCCTCATTCTCAAAGTCGGGGTGAACGACAAGCATGGCGTCAACAGAGTAATGGTCGACACTGGGGCTGGCCGTGACGTCATCTATTTCGACTGTTCAAAACAGATCTGATTCGGAGAGGCCAAGTTGAAACCTTACCTTGGGGTGCTCGAGGGCTTTACCAATGATACGATACGGGTCAAAGGCACCATCGACCTCAGCATCACTCTTGGCGATTACGAACCCTGCCGAACTGAGGCAGTCACTTTCCTAGTTATCGATCTCCCCTCGTACTACAACATGATTTTGGGGATTCCAGCTATGAGAAAATTTCAAATGGTGGCGTCTGTTCCTCGCCAAAGGGTCAAATTCAACGTAGGGGACGAAATTGGGGTCACCATCAGCCGACACCGGATTTTTCCTTGAATACATGACCAATAATAGGGTCGATTCCAAGCGACCCAGAGTAGAGGGTTTTAATATGGCCACAGATCAGATCGCCACGGTCAAGGAGGTTCCAGAAGAAACAGTAGAGGTTGAAACATTACAGACCCGGGACGAGCCGGACTTCATCGCCAAGGACGAGCTGGTCGAGGTTATTATAAATGACTAGCACCCTGATCAGAAGGTCAAGATAGGGTCACAGACCACCGAGAAAGAAAGGGAAGGGCTGATCGAGCTTCTAAAAGTAAACTTGGACGCCTTCGCCTGGGAGGTGACAGATATGAGAGGTGTGGAGTCGGAGATCGCTTTGCACTGTCTAAGTGTCGACCCCAACTTCAGGCCGATCCAACAAAGAGCGCGTCAATTCTCTACAGAAAAGGAGGTCGCAATAAAAAATGAGGTCGAAAAGCTTTTAACAACAGGCATTATCAAAGAGCTGCAATACCCTAACTGGTTGGCAAACGTGGTAATGATGAAAAAACATAATGGCAAGTGGCGGATGTGCGTCGACTTCACCGACCTAAACAAAGCTTGCCCCAAAGATCCTTACGCGCTGCCCTAAATTGACAAAATGGTCGATGGGATCGCAGGTTTTGAAACACTGAGTTTTCTAGACGCTTATTCAGGCTATCATCAAATCAAGATGGCTGACGAAGACAAGGAGCTGACGGCCTTCAGGGCCGCCGGCGGACTATATTACTACGAGATGATGCCGTTTGGTCTAAAGAATGCAGGTTCAACGTATCAAAGGATGGTGAACAGAGTTTTTAGTACACAAATAGGCAAAAACATGGAAGCTTACATCGACAATATGGTCGTGAAATCAAGTCGCCAGGATCATCTGGTGGACCTTCGCGAAACCTTTGCAAACATAAAAAGTCACTCGATGAAGTTAAACCCCGCAAAATGCACTTTTGGGGTCCAGGCAGGGAAATTCTTGGGCTTCATGGTAAGTCAGAGGGGAATCGAAGCGAACCCAGAGAAAATTGAAGCACTAATAAATATGAGCGAGCCAACCAGCATTAAGGAAGTACAAAGGCCGAATGGGAGAGTGATAGCCCCGGGAAGGTTTATATCAAAATCCGCCGAGAAAAGCTTACCCTTCTTCAAAATTCTAAAGGGAAATAAAACCTTTTTATGGACAAAAGAATGCTCTCAGGCTTTCGAAGAACTCAAGGCCTACCTCTCAAGCCCGCCGCTGCTAACCACTCCAGTGGTCGGAGACGTCTTGCTATTATATCTAGCTGCCTCAGACAGGGCCGTCGCCGCAGCACTTATCAAAGAAGAGGGTACCTCGCAAAAGCCTATTTATTATGTTTATAAGGCTCTAAGACCAGTAGAAAGTCGTTATTTTAATATCGAAAAATTAGCCTACCGCGTTGTTATCGCCGCCCGAAAACTAAGGGCTTACTTTTCATCGCATTCAATAATAGTACTGTCAGACGCGCCGCTACGGCAGGTCCTCCACAAACCGGACTTATCAGGTCGTTTGCTACGCTGGGCCATCGAGCTCACCGAATTCGATATCCGATACGAACCTCGAAAGGCCATCAAAGCTCAGGCATTGCCCGATTTCATCACCGAAACGAGCTTCAACGAAGATATCCCGCAACAAACCAATGCAAGACATAGCCCCGACAGAAGTACCACAGCGGACGAGCCTCAGCGGCCAAGTCACTGTTGGCAACTCTATGTCGATGGTGCTGCCAACCTCAAAGGTTGCGGTGCGGGGATCATCTTACTTGAGCCTGGAACTTCAGAAGAAATTGAGAAAGCCTTGAAATTTAACTTCACTGCATCAAACATCCAAGCAGAGTATGAGGCAGTCGTCGCAGGACTGGAGCTCGCAAGGGCCATGAAGGTCGAAAATGTGCAGGTTTTCTACGACTCACAGTTGGTTGTCAATCAAGTGACCGGGTCGTTCGGCATCCACTGCGAAATTTTGCAAAAATATATTAATCTCGTCAAAAGGCTTGAAAGCGGCTTCAAATACTGCAAATTTACCAACATCCCCGCAGAGAGGACAATCACAGGGCTGATTATTTATCCAAGCTAACCAGCGAGGACGAGATAAGCAACCCATCAATTATGGTAGAATATCTGTCAGGGCCCGCCATCGACAGGATCGAGGTAATGGACTTACAATACACCAACCTATGTTGGATTGATATCATGAGGGACTACATCGACTCTGGAAAGCTCTTCGAGGAGCCAAACGAGGCAAAAGCTCTGATCAGAAGAGCCGCCAGATACACCATCTTAAACAATATTTTGTACCGGCGATCGTTCTCTAAACCATTACTAAGGTGCGTACGACCTGAAGAAGTCGATGGGATCCTCATAGAGCTACATGAAGGGATATGTGGCGGCCACCCAGCTAGCCGCACCCTTGCTCAGAAGGTCTTATTGGCAGGATATTACTGGCCGAAACTCGCGGAGGACGCCAAGGCATATACTAAGGCATGCGACGTATGTCAAAAATTTACGGATATTCCTAGGCTACCATCAGTCGAGCAAAGCATTGTCGTAGCCGCGTGGCCCTTCGACATGTGGGCCATCGACCTCATTGGGCCATTGAAAAAGGGGCGCTCCGGATGCGAATATGTGGTGGTCGCCGTGGACTATTTCACCAAGTGGATCGAAGCCAAAGCCTTGGTAAAAATCAACACCAAGGACATAACTTATTTTTTGCTCGATCAAATATGGACCGTATTCGGCGTCCCCGCAGTAATAGTGTCGGACCACGGACCTCAATTCGTAGAGAGGAGTTCGACACATTCTGTGGAGAGAACAACGTCAAGCATTGGCAATCGTCGGTATGCTATCCGCAGGGAAATGGTCAGGCTGAGAACGCAAACAAACAAGTACTCAGCGTGCTGAAAAAGAGTTTGGGTGAAAAAGCGGGTAAATGGCCTGATCACCTCCCCGCGGCTTTATGGGCACTCAGAACATCGCGGAAAACAACTACAGGGGAAACTCCATTTGCTTTAACCTACGGATCCGAAGCTATGGCCCCGGTGGAAATGGCCCTACCAAGTTTAAGAGTCGCACATTTCAGCGAGACGGATAACCCGCTCAAGAGAAAGCTTGATCTTGATTTAGCGGAGGAGCGGCGGATCGAATCATATGGACGTTTGCTCAATTGTAAACAGGCTGCCAAACGTCACCACGACAAGCACATTCGCGGTCATCACTTCGCTATCGGAGATTATGTTTTACGAAAGAGACAGGCCACTGGCCACGAGGCCAAGAAAGGAAAACTATCGGAAAACTGGGAAGGCCTAGTGAGGATCGCTAGAGTAGTCAAGAAAGGTACCTACATGCTAAGTGATAACCAAGGTCGCGAATACAACCGACCTTGGCATGCAGATAATCTGAAAAAATATTACATATAGAACGTACATCTGCTACGTGCGAGCAAAGCATGCGGAGAATGAAATCAATAAAGGAAAATCTTCATTCAAATAAAGGGAGTACAATTGTTTCCAGCAAACCTGCGGCCTACAACGCCCATCGATCTAGCCAAAAACAAGGGGGCCGCCAAAAGAAAAGAAAAAAAAAAGAGAGAGCCATCACCCTCAACCTTGCTCTGATTTAAACCCCTCTCCTTCGCAGGCTCAACCCATTCAAAATAGCGCCAGAAATGATCTTTAGCAACAGGGGAGGCAGTAAGGAAAAAGGGGGATACATCACGCATGGGACGGGCTTTCCAAACTCGTACTCTACCATCTCCGGATGGAAGAGACATGGTTCTCACAACAAAAATTTATGCAAAAGGAGAATGAGAATGAAGTTAGCCTGCCTCCTCTTTTTATAGCAAAGGTCAGCAAAAGGGACGGCCACGATCAACATGATCCTACGGTCGGCCCGACCACGGTTTATCCAAAATTCAAAATCCAAAGGGCGTATTTGATGTATATCAGATATCAAGGCAAGATTCTAGCCTATATTCACGCAACAGTTACTAGCCCGAGATTATAGGCCACTTTGAACACGCATGCGCTGCCAGTGAGCTGTCAAATCGATTCAAATCCCTGGATTCCGACAACACGGCAGTCGAGAAAGGTTAGTCAGTCCCATCGGTTCATCTCGCAAGTTTCAGACGAACCTTTGCTCCGCCTAAAACTTATGGGGCCGCATCCAGAAAATTTCAAACGAATCAAGGGTTGTACGAGTTTGCGACGACGATTTGTTTCATTCAAGTATCCTCGGGCCTCGCCCAAAACAAAGGGGGATGGGGAAATTTTAGGCACACAGCAGCAATTCTCGGTCAACTCTCAACTCGTCCGTTCTAGTTATTTTAGCGAGCTCATAAAAACCTCGCCAAAATAAAGGGGGCCGCATACGCATACTCAAATACAAGCAGGAAGTAAATCAAAGAAACAAAGGCAAATACATGTCAGAGGGCCGAAAAGCGGCCACAAACCAAATCCAACAAGCCAAACGCGACCACAATGTCAATACGGAAAGAAAAAAGATAAGCTAAGTTATTACAATCATCAGATGAGGACGCCAAATAGTTCAAAAGACAAGCAAAGTTGATTCATTACAAGACCGCAGAAATGTTTCGAAACAAAAGCCCAAAATAATTAAACAGAGCCAGGAGTGTCAATATACTCGTCACCGGGTTGATCACTCGCGGCAAGAGGAGCTCTCAAAATGGAAAAGTTCACAGGATTCACTGGAGGAGGATCCCACATAGGGTCGCCACGCTGTATCTGGTTATTCTGGATGGCAGCAATATGGTCCGCCGTATGAGGAATATCGGGGTGAAGGGCCAACAGCTCGGGAGTTCGCTGAGACAAGTCAATCCACTGAAGCATTTCCTCAAAGGTAATGCTCTCCCTCCCATGGTAGGCCCAGAGACAGCGGGCAAGATGGTTAAAGCCTTGATCAAAGCTCGCCTCTTGATAAGCAAAAAACTCGTCGAGAGAGCTTGTAGCATCCACGGCCCGCCGGCCCCGCTTCCTCGCAGCCTTTTCTGCAGCAGCAAGCTTCTCCTTCAGACTCGCGATCTCCTCAGCAGATAAGCGAGCTTCTTCCTTCAGAGCCGATACTTTCTTCTGCAACTCCACATCCAGCTTGGCACTCTCCGCCATGGCTTTTTTCATCCGATCAACCTCTGTCAACGCCGCCGAGATTTTCTTTTCAGAAGTGATCCGGGCTTTCTCTGAGGCCCCAAGAGCCGCCGTCGCTTTCTTCAGTTCAACCTTGCGCTTCTCGGCGGCCTCAATCGCCTTGTTTATGCGAGTCCCAAGCTGAAAGAGAGAGGCGAGTCAAAAGCTCGCTAGATACGCAAAGTATGAAAGAATGGAAATGCAAGGGAAATAAAAACTCACCATAGAAGCGGCAATTCCAAATTGGCCCGACAGACCTTTCAGCTCGGCGACCTCATCACCGGCAGGGGCGTCATCCTGAACCACGACGCGAGCAGTGATTCCCCTCCCGATCTCCATCTGAACCCCGGGCGGTGACTCGAATCCTAAGCGACCCAAGGGGATGACATCAGCAATAGCCTTCCTGATTTGGCTCGCCTTATTCATGTCGAGGCCCTGGATAAAGTTGGCATCCAGCCACACAGCCTCCTTCCCCTTGTAACCACGGGGCAACGTCCCAGTCGGCACCGGCTCCACCCCCTCGGAGACCTCTTCAACAATAGCTTCAGCGGCTCGCCTATCGTGCGATCAGACCCTTTTCCGGCACCGCCTGTAGTCTTGGTTTTCTCGCCCGGATCGCTTCGACCCCGGGACTCCTTGGCCTCGTTCATCATCGGCTTGTGATCTTTTTTGGGCCACGGTCCGGCTTGAGCCGGCGATTGTGGCGCCGCCGCGCCCCTTGGTAGGATCAAATGTCTCATCAATAATGGATGCGTCCACGACGGGGAACCTTCCCGCAGCTTGCTTCAAGGTCGCCTGACGGGCCTTAGCCTGCTCATCAGCGAGCCTTTGCTTTTGAGCTCTGCGTTCGGAGGCGTCCATATCTGCAAAAAAGATTCGTTAAAAACGGATCCAAAAGAAAGAAAACGACAACTTATGAAATAAGCAAATAGAAAGCAAGGAAGGTTACAAGGCGGCCTTTCACTCGGGTAGCCTCCGCAAACCGCACACTTAGAAGGAAAACATCTGCCTAGGTGGCAATCTCCTACCCAATCAGGGTCACTCTCCTCAGAAACTATGGAAACCAATGGCTCCGTCTTACCCGGGCCCGCGATGCCAGCCTTGCGCGCCAAGGGAAGAGCCTGGTCAAGAAAATCGACCCAAGCAACGTTCAGCAAAGAAGCCTCGATCCCATCAGATTGTATGAGCGCCATAAGTCCTTTGACGAGACGCCGCTCTGAGATTAAAGGCTCGTCAATCGGAAGAGTGGACTTTCCCATGCGCTTTCCGGCCTTAGGAAACGGCCAGCCAACCTTGGATTCTACCTTAAGGATCCGCTCATGCCATCTGTGAATCTTATTTGGCAGCAGAAATAATAGGCGCGGCGTCTTAGTCCTCAGTGATATTTGCCCCGGTATGCCCGTGCCACAGAACAAATGAAATTGACCTAACAAAGTGAGCGTGGGTTCTATCTTCATCGTCCTACACATCACAATAAAGGCCATGATCTGAATGACGGCCCCGATAGCAAAATCAGAAGGCAGAGCCCCCATAAGCCTGCAAATCTTAACAAAGAAAGGATCGAATGGAGGTTTGAGCCCCGCATAAAAATGATCAAAGTGTAGGATTAGGGTATCGTCTGGGCGGCGAGCGCAGACATAATCCTCGCGGTCTCCGGGCTTAAGCTTATCCTCCTCCATCGAATAATCCAGCAGAGAAAACCTGTATATAATGGTGTCGATTTTAAATCGGCGCCGGATGAATTTGTTTACATCACCGCTGTCACGAAGCTGCGCCCACTTCTTCTCCAACGCCTTCTCCTACTCCGCCAGGATAGCGAACTCTCTCAGCGCCTCGGGATTATTGGGTGTTGGTTTCTTTGCTTTTGCAGCGGCCTCCCCAACAGTGATTTTGGGATCCCACTTCCTCTTTGGTTTTTTAGGGAGCTCCTAGACAATTTTACGAGGCAGGGGGGCGTTCTCGTCCTCACTCGACCCCATTAGCTCATGCAGAGCAGCGTCCTCAATATACGCCTCGTCATGATCAGCGGCGCCACTGGGGCTAGGATCGGTGGTCTGTTCTTCAATATCAGACATCCCCCTTTCACCAGCCTCGAAAGTGCTTGCCCCCTGGGCCCGTGCCATTTCCTTGCGACTCTTCTTACGTCGCGGGACGGGGTCAGGGAACATAGAATCCAACTCAAAAGGATCGTCGCTCACTCGGGCTGCGGCCTCTCCGCCGACTATCTCTTCAAGCGGGTCGACCCCGGCGGACACTTCGGGACTAGAGGGGTCATCATCCTCTTCCTCATGAGCATAGTCATATGCCTCCTGTTTTTCGTCGGAGTCGCCTCTCACAGAATACTCTCCGTCGGACATCCTGCAAAAACAAGAGGAAAAGGTGGAGCTTTCAGACCTGGGATAATAAGAATTAAGCCAGGAAGGTAATCGCACCCATCTCGACGCCTTCCCCTCCGTTTTTACAGGAGAAAATGGAAAGAAATGCGCAAAAGAAGGGAAGGGTAAGCAAACATAGCCAAAAACAGGGGTTTCTGGGCTAAATCGCCTGCCTCTCCCCCCTCTTTCCAGAAAAACAATCCCCCACAGTAAGAACACCAACCCCCGAAAAGCCTTATCTTTTTCCCTCAAACACCTTACACATGAACTCATCCCCATACAGTGAATCAAAACCACTAAAAAGCTCGAAATTCAGAGAGAAAAACGAGGAAAAAGGGATAAGGAGGGAAGAATTTGCCTGTTTGTGGGGGGAAGATGAAAAGAGCAACCTCGAAAACACGCCGGATGCTTCAAACTCTCGCCGGAAACCTCGAAGTCTACTTCAACCACCGCCAAACCCTCCCTGCTAGCCTTCGCCGAAAACCTTTATCAAATCCAGAAGGGAAAAAGAGGAGAGAGCACTTGGAGAAAAATTATGGGAAAATAGAGGAGGGAAAAGTGAGGAGGTATAAAGGATGCCAGCTTTATATAGGCAAGCAAGTTGCGATCGTGGGGCTGGGAGTTGATCCATCCAACGGTTGGGGTTTGCGCGGTCGATTCGAATTCCAAAATTCAAAAACCGCAATCATGACGAAGGCTAATCAATGCCCACGTGCCTACTCTGGCAGTTACCCTGGGCGTTACGGCCCACGTAATTGCAGTTATCAAGGGGGCCGACGTCAGCCACGATCTGACTAATAAACTGCCCCCAACAGCCCGTGAAGGATAAGATGGCCTTGCGGACGACAAGGTCGCAAAAACAGGCCCAGAGTTGCTTCGAAGGCCGCTTCCTTTGAAAGCACGGTCCTTAGTGAACAAGTCGCATCAGACGACAAGGTCGCAAGAACAGGCCCAGAGTTGCTTCGAAAGAACGGTCCTTAGTGAACAAGTCGCATCATACGACAAGGTCGCAAATACATTGTCCAAGAGCTCACTACTCCACACTCGACATTTTCACGAAAAAATGACCAAGATATGGAGTAGGGGGCCATTGATGATACAAATTATGTCGCCACCATTTAGTCTCGAAAACAGCCTGAGGAAGGTCTGCGACTGCATCTTCGGCGACGTCAAATGGTATTAAGTCAAGGCCGCCGCCAACGACCCTTCCTAGAGCTTCGTCAGAGCTAAGGGGCCGGTGGACGACCATGGACACAAGGCTCTCTAAGGGCCGCACAAGACTTGAGAAGAAAACAGGGAGCGAAGACCAGACAACGAAGCTGGCGGCCTTGGGGACCACAGAGGGTCGCCGCCTGGATATTACATCCACTTGTTTCTTGATATTACATCCACTTGTTGTTAGATATTTAGTATTTGCTTAGCTATTAAGACTAGTGACTAAGCTGCTTCGCACCGCCAGTCTTTTACTTCACCCCTAAGTTTAATCTTCCTATAAAAGGAAGTCTTGTGTAACCTAACCAAAGAGATTCAAAATACACAAAAAACGGGCCAAAGCTCTGTCAAAGCAAACTCATCTCACCGTCCTCCTCTCGCCGCCGCATATCTCCGGCTAACATACAAATAAACTACTCACAAACTAGCCAGATATCCACAGCATAAACACCGCTACGCCACCGTGATGATTTATGCATCGTCAGGTAGCAGAGTTTGCCTACAACAATAGTTATCATGCAAGCATAGGCATGCCACCGTTTGAAGCGTTGTATGGAAGAAGATGTAGAACGCCGCTGTTTTGGGATGAAGTCGGGAAAAGACAGATCACAGGGCCGGAAATGGTTGAACAAGCTAAGGAAATGGTTCAATTGGTTAAGAAGAATCTGAAGGCAGCTCAAGACAGGCAGAAAAGTTGGGCAGACGTTAGAAGAAGACCGCTTGAGTTTGAAGTCGGTGCTAGAGTGTATCTGCGAGCTTCACCGATGAAGGGAGTGAAACGCTTTGGACAAAAGGGAAAGCTGAGTCCAAGGTATGTTGGACCATTTGAAATTCTGGAAAGGATTGGACCGTTGGCTTACAAGCTTAAGTTACTAGAATCGATGTCAAGGGTCCATAGTGTGTTTCACGTTTCAATGTTGAAGAAGTGTCTGACGAGGAATGATGTTGAAACTACAATTAACCCGGAAATTCTACAAGATAATCTTGCTTAAAATGAAAGACCGATCAAGATTTTGGACCGGAAGGAAAGGATGATTAAGAGACGAATGATTCCTTTGGTTTTGGTTCAGTGGAGTAATCATTCACCCGAGGAGGCAACTTGGGAAGTTGAAGATGATATGATCAGTGAATTCCAAGAATTCATGGATTTACCAGGTATGTTCTAGTTTCGAGGACGAAACTCCTTTTAAGGGGGGAGGAATGTAATATTCCGATTTTCGGGAAAGGGCAGACGTGTCATTTTGCGAAAACGAAATATTATTATTTCTTTTCTTTTATGGGAGTTAAGTATTAAATTGAGTGTATATATATATTTTCGAGTTATATGTATATATAATTAAGGGAAAATCTGATTAGTTGGTAATTAAAGGACAATTAAGGAAAAAGGGATTTATGGGAAATTGGTATTTATGGAAAATTAACACACAATAATCCCATAACCTAAACACTAATTAGAAATCAGTTTTTCACCTCTTCTCTGCGCAATTTGGAGGAAGAAAGAGGCCAAGAGAGTTTTCACGATATCTGAAGCGTTTCTTAACCGTTTTCAGATCAGACGAGAGAATTGGAATCGTCGTGAGAAGGGCAACGCTTGGGGATCAGATTGTTGAGAAGTGTTGCAGATTTTCGTGGCTGTTTAATCTGGTTTTTTTGGTCAAATAGGTAAGAAACTCTTCCTATGATCTCGCTTATGATTCGTAAAGTGTAGATCATGTTTTAGGATGCGTAGATGCTAAAAAGATGTGTTTTCTTTGGTCAAGGATCGTAGGTGTTCTTGGGATGTTTAGATATGTTTCACTACGTTTTTCTGTGTTTAATTCGATGCCAATTAGGTCAGAAACGGATTTGAAATCGAGCTTGACGATTTTAGCGTTTTGGGAAAAACCTAGGTGGACGGGCGTCTGCAATAGGCGGACGGGCGTTTGCGACCCTAGTAGCCCAAACGGGCGTTTGCACAAGGCAGACGGGCGTTTGAGGTTAGATTTTTTATTCAGGATGTAGCTGTTTTTGACGGATGGGCGTTTGGGGTTTAGTGGACGGGCGTTTGATTAAGGACGGGCGTCCATAGGAGGTCGGACGGGCGTCTGACCTATTTTACATTGTTTTTACGGTTTTATCGTTCTAGGTTGGATTCGGGTTTCATAATCATGTTGTAATTGTTTTAAACCCTTATTTATGATATGATAATATTGGATAACATAAACAAGCCTGAATTGAGCTTCTGATTCGTTCAGTTAACACACCGAACGTACTCTTAAAGGGTGTTGAAGTTCGGATCCGTCGGAAGAGCATGATAGGCTTGTGCTTTGATGGATTAGCATTCATCAATGTCTATGTAACTGCTAGGCTTTGTTTATGTCTAGTGGTCTAGGAAGAGAGTGGTATTTGTGAGGGAGATTAATTGAAAACACTTAGGTGGTTAGTTAATCATCTTAATAAAATACGTACTTGACTAGTAAAAGATTAAACAACATGTCTCTCTTGGATAGGAACCAGTCTATATCGCGATGTATGTGCTACCTCTGAAGGTGGAAGAACCCGTAGGTCAAAAGAACCACAAGTTCGGGGGACTCTACTGAGGTGTGCGTATTATCGGAGCCTACCTAGTCTAGCCTCCGTGGATATTGGTGTGATCCACTAATATGTTGCAATCGATATCTCCTAGTGGATATACATCAGGCATAGTGCCCTTGAGTGCGGTTGTAACATAGATAAGTTAAGTAGAAGCGTTTAGTCAATTCGTGTTGATGGACATGAAATGAACCCTAGATTGAGTCGGTCAAACATAAACAACTAAACTTTTAATTATCTTATCTTTATAAATTGTAATTGTTGTCATAGCTTCTCTTTCTTATTAAGTACGTTGTACTTACCTCAAATGCATGTTTTCTATATGTTTGGGGGTGAGAAGACGAACAGGTTGATAGTGTTTACGAAGAGGAGTATGTTGATGACGTTTGAAGATGCTTCACTGAAGACTTTACTTTTATACTCTCATTATTCTTTCATAGACTGTTTTTTGGTACTTTTGGTTTTGACTTTTTGTCTTTCGAGACTTGTAGTACCGTTACATTTCTTTTGGATATCGTATGTTCCTTGAATGTAATAAGTTACATTTCCTTCTTTAGATTTCATTTCTATTCTTGGATGTTTGGGAATTTTGTACCCGAGTTTTTTGCTTACGTTTGCTTATTTTTGATACGACGTAATAGAGGCTTACGTATAAAGTGAATTTATTTTTATTTTATACGTGCCAAACGTTCCTCTTCCGGATAAGGACTCGGTGTCCGGGAACGGGACGTAACAACTATCGCAGCCGCCGGTGTTAGTGTCAGAAGTAAAGGCCGCAAGGTCTCCGCCGTCCCTCATCTCTAGGTATCAGAGGTGAAAGTCGTAAAAAATGGAGGCAGAAAAAGATGGAAAAACGAGTGGTGCAATTGGGTGGGAAAGCGTCCACCCTATCTCCATCGTCTGTGTTTGAGGTTGCCAATGGTCTTGCTGACTTCACCATTGACTCCTCGTCGCCGAGCAAAGCTACCCGATCATCGATTCCGCTATCGCTACCCGCTTTGCTTTTCAATTCTCGATCGTTTAACGTAAGAGAGGCCCGAGCTTCTGTCCTTGTCTTCCTTAACAAGCTATTATGGCGCGTTTGTTTGCCCGGAATGGAATGCAATATTTTGCAAAAATATTCCATTCTCATTGTTGACCCGTTTGTTTAACAGTGGAATGCTACATATATTTATTCCAACAGAATGGATATTCTAGGAGGCGGAATAAAAAAATACGCGTTTCCTTTGCTTTTGTCGTTTGTAAAAAAGAAAAAAAAACAGATCGATCTCTTTCAGCAAATCGCCAAGAAAAGCAACTTCGCCGCTGCTCACGCCCCTCACCCGGTTGGCCATTTCCGTAGGTAATTTCTGCTTTCTTCTCTTCTCCCTCCGTTGTTTTCTGTTCTTCTCTCTGTATTTCGACGACGGGATTCTTCTCTGTGTATTTTGATTGCCGATAAAGAAGCAAATGGCTTCACGAAAGTCTACTCGCTCAAAATATTCTATTTTTTCCTCTTTACCCTATCTCTTTCTTTGTCTCTACTTGTACACATTGAATGTAAACAATGTGTGTTTGTTAATTTTTGCTCGTTCTTTTTGTTCTGTTTTTTCGAAACCCTAATTTTGCTTTACTTTCGTGAAATTCAGCTGCTAGTAGTACTTCTGCAACTCCTCCTTGTCCGTTGGTAAATTTGATTTTGGTTTTTTGAAATTTGTACTATTTAAAGTTAAGCTACCAGCAGATGTGTAATTTTTTGTTTTGTTTTTTTCATAGACACCGACGAGAAGAAGATCCAGGACTGCTCAGACAAGTTAATAAGCTTGTTCCTTCTTCAATTTTGTTGTTGAATTTCTGTTATGGCATTGTTAGTTTATTTTATTTTTGTTGTTGTTGTTGAGGAAATGGTTGTTTTATTGTTTGTTTGATGAAAAAGTCCAGCACAAACAAGGGGAAAAAAAAAACACCGTTTCAGGCCAGCCACGGTAGCTCTGCGTGAGATCCTTCATTTGCAGAAGACCTGGAAGCTTTTGAGTATGACGGAATTCGCTATGAACTAGTGAGCTTCTTTTCTGAGATTGCATCATATTTTTTTCATTAATTTGCTGAACCTGGAAACAGTTCAGTATTTGGGAAAATGTCATTTCCATTTTATGACCCAGGGATAATTTTGCTGGTGGGCCAAAATTTTGTAATGATTTATCGTCATTGTTTTCAAACTACTTCTTTTGCAAGATTTTAGTTTAATTGGCTTCGGTTTTGGGATTGTGTTTTCAAATGTCTTGCTGAACATGCTAGTGAAGCAATATTTAATTTTTGTGTTAACTTTTTTAAAGGACGTTTTCAGCAATTCAGAATTTCCAAGTGTTGAGGGTTGGACTTGGAGAGTTGATGTAGGATGTAGTACTTGTCAAACCGACATCTTCTAATGATAACGACAAAGGTTTTGGGTTACAATGACACAAGGAGATGAAGAATTTAATTTAAGTGGTCAAGCACCTTTTGCATTAAGTAGTGAGTTAAACTAGCTTAAGGATAGAGCTAATCTCTAACATAAGATTTGGTTTAGAATGATGATACTTGAATGATTTGTTTAAACCAGAGTGCAGGGAATAGTTTATAATGTTAGTTGATTTTTTTGTTTTTGGTTGTGTGTTTCTACCACATAAGTTAGCTAAAATTGCAGAGGTACATTTCAAAACTGAGAGGACTTGACTTTGCTGCTACCCATCATTTCATATAAAATAACAAAGAAGCATTCAAGTTGGTTTTCTTTATGTGAGTCTGATTTCTGCAGCGTGATGAATGATGGGGTTTCACGATTTATATAAGTTTGTCTGCTTGGGATCAATTGAAATATGGCCTTGTTAATCCCTGTTGTCTTACTACAAGTTGCAGCATACTGTACCATGATTCATTTTTAATTACAGTGTAAACTTTTTGTGATTTCCATATGGTTTTAGGTGCAATTTATGTTTTCATTTATTCAATTCTTTTTCTTATTTTAGGAGGATCCTGTCATCATAACTCCAGAAGAATTTGACCAGAAGCCTTATGTGGCCATAATCAAGGTACTCTCAATATTGTTTCTGACCTGGTGAATGATAATTCTCCCTCCATTCCCAAATATTTGTTTGTTTTTTGAGGTTCTTCCCTTATTTAGAAAGTGGATTTGTCGATGTACATTGTAGTAGGTAAATATACTGTTTTTTCCTCTTTACCCTATCTCTTTCTTTGTATTATGAAGTTAAAAGCCTTTTGGATGAATTGGGACAGTAAACCGAATTCGAGTTTGGTTGGATGCTGATTAATTTGCTTTTATTCTGATACATTATTTTTAACTTCAATATTTTGTATATGTTTTTGTTCGATTGCTATAGTGCAGAGATGGAAGAACTGTCTAGCCAAATGGGTCATGAAGGGTCTAGCCAATCGGGCCGTGGAAAGAACAAAAAACATTGGACCGCTGAAGAAGACAAAGCACTGGTCGAGTCTTTGTTGGAACTTGTTGATTCAGGCACCCACAGGGGTGATAATGGTTTTAAGCCTGGGTATTTGACCATATTAGAAGAAAAGATGATTTCGATGGGGCATACCGCAATCAAGGGAACCCCTCACATAACATCACGCATAAAGATGCTAAAGCAAGATTATGGAATGTATCTTTGAGATGCGACATCGACGGCTTATCGGGTTTTGGATATAATTCCCATACGGGATGTATTGAAGCACACCGATTCGATCGGGATAGCGTATCACAGGTAACATCGCGTATGTAATTGTTTTATGTAGAAGTGATTACATGTGCTTACAATTGGTTTTATCGAGCTCTGTTGTCCTCCGTGACATATATGCTATGAGTCACTTTTATGTGCCTTTGTCTGAACTTGAAGATGAGACGTTATGAAGTCACTTTTATGACATCTTGTTTCACCTATGTTTTTCTTCTATTCTTTTTCTTTCTTTTGAGCCTTTTTTTTCTTTCATTTTCTTTGTGTTTTACAGACAAAATCAAAAAAGTTTGCTACTACGCTACAAAGCGTTCCCCCATTACAATGACTTGCATGTTGTTTTTGGTCGTGATCGAGCCACTGGGAATGAAGCCATGAGCTTTGCTGACATGGTACAAGAGGATGCAAATGAGGAAGCTGATATTGGTGGGTCACCTTCTGTCCCGGCTGCCGGGCAAACTAGAAAAAGAAAGAGAAGCAGTCTTACTAATGAGATTGCATCAGCCATGAAAGAAATTGGTGAGAAAATAACTGAAACGGGAATGGTTTTATCTACGACTTTTGCTGTGCCGACCGTAAAATGGATATGCAAAGGCAACTAATGCGTGAATATTATGAAAATTAACCCCATGATGTCAATTGAGCAGGAGATGTTCCTTTTGGGTAAAATTGGTAAGGATGTTGATATGCTAAATATGTTCGATGAATGGGATGATGAAAAGAAAGCGAGATTTGTGACTTCACTACTTAATGGCCGTGTTCGTGATCCTAATCTCAATGATCATAATGTTTGATCGTTGTGGACTATGGCTCTTGGTATTGTTTTGGACCATGGCGGTAGGTTTTTGTGATGGTAGTAGTTATTTTGCTTAGTATTGCACTATGTTGCATTTTTTTGGATAGGCTAGTCCTAACTAGCGTAGCAAGTGAAAATAGTTTTGTCGGCATATGATGATGTATATTGTGCTACGATAATTTGGTATGTTTCAATAGAATGTAAACATGTAATGCACTGATGTATAATGTGCTATGACTATGTACGATAATTCCGGTAGAATATAATTTGAGTGAAATGTAAAAATGTTTCTAGTGGTTGATGTCTACCTATGTGTTGAAATTATTAATAAAATTTGCAAGGTTTTTTTATTGAAAAAAAAAATTAAAAAAAAAAATTAAAAAAAAAATTTTCACCCCTACCCCACCCCCCACCCCCCACCCTACCACCCAATCCCACCCCCCCCCCCTATACACACCACCCACGTGTTTTGTCATTTTCATTTCATTCAATCTATTTCATACATTTTTTATAGTGGCAATGTGTTGAAATTATTAATAAAATTTGCAAGGTTTTTTTATTTTAAAAAAAAATAATAATAATTTCACCCCCTACCCCAACCCCACCCTACCCCACCCATCCCAACCACCCACCCTCCCCACCTACCCCAGACACACCATTCACGTGTTTTGTCAATTTTCATTTTATTCCATCTCATTCCGTCCATTTTCTAAGGTAATGAAAATGGACTGTTTTCATTCCGTTGGAATAAAATTTCATTTTATTCCGTTACCTTATAATTATACACAAACACTGGAAAAGTCATTTCATTCAATTCTATTCCTGCGACATACAGAATTGGAAATATCATTATAAAAAAACGTTGAAATTTAAATTTATTTTCATCAAACCTTCTATTTTTCCAAACAAAGGAATGGTAAATTTTCATTTTATTATACCAATAACAAACGTTAGAATTGAATGACGATATTCTAGTATTATGCATAACAAACGCGGGAATGGAATTAATTATTCGATTCCAATCCATTCCATTCCTGTCATTTTATTCCATTCCATTCCATTCCTACGTAACAAACTAGCCATTACTGTCTTCAACTTCTGTTGACGCCATTAATAGGATTTCTGACATCTTACGCAGTGACATTACAATCCGTTCTGTAGACTATGAGATTGACGTTTCACCTAGTGATTTTCCGTCTGTGGCTGTCCTGGACGGTATCTCCGCTATACTGGATTATAGGTCTTTTGGTTTGGCGAATGTTGCTGATGCAGTTGCTTCTCTCTCCTGTGAGGCTATGTGGGCTGGTGTATCTGCTTTCAATGTCATTGATTCTGGTGATGGTTCTTCATCAAAGGACGTGGTTGCCGTAGTTGCTGATTTCAGGGTGTTTTTCAATGACTCTAAGCTGGTTAATTGCTGATTTCAGGGTGTTTTTCAATGACTTTAAGCTGGTTAATTTCAAGGTTTTGGATGCTGCTGTCTCTGACATACCTGTAGTTCACGGCAAATTTAGGGAAATATACAGAACTCTGCATTCTAGTACTCAGGTTGGGTTAAGCTCCGGGTTTATAATTGGGTCTGCCTACTGGGTGTCTACCGATCTAATAGCTCTGTCTAATGCAGTCTTTAATTTGGTGGAGTAGCTTCCATCGTGTCAAGCTAGTCTTAGATTCTATTCAGAGTGTGGAAATTTGATCAATTTTGGAAGCCTACAGACCTAATAGTCTGGAAAGCTTAGAAGGAATTTTGGTCTCTGCGCAAGCATCACACAGGAAGAAGAAGGATTACGTGCAGTTTTCGCACCAAGTCAGTTTCTGGGTTGGTTGATGAAGCAAGGAAAATTATTTCTTGGGAGGCTACAGTGGCATTTGTATCACTTGAAGGTTATGGGTTGATTGTCCCTCCAGTTGGTGATAAGAAGGGCGAAAAGAGGAAGAAAGTCCTCGGGAAAGGTAGTGGAACTTTGATGCAGTCCATTAAAGAAATTTTGCTGTGTGGAGATTTTAATAAAGACGCACCTGCTCTCTTGGCGAGATGGTGCCAAGATTTTTATTCATTATTGGATCCTAAAGACTTTCGCTACGAGGGCTTCCTCAAGAAAGTCAAAGATATAGTAGAAAGCAACGATAGCAGGAGACTCCAAAGCTCCCAAAGGTAATCTTGGTCTATCTTGTTTCCCTTGTCCTTACTGTTTTCTTGATAGTGTGGTGTTAAGCATGTTATCCAGGTTCATAAATTTGTTTTCCTTTTGACACGATGTTTTGTTAACAATGCAACTTTAAAACGTTCCCTTTTTGAATAGCGCTGGGCAAAAAAGTAAATTTTTATTTCTACCATAAAAGTGTTTTTGGTTTTAGGCTTACTGATCTATCTATCATAGCACATAGGGCACTCGGGATTTTTCTAAAAATCAAATGACCATAAGAGAGAGAGCATTTTCCATAATAGTTGGAGTTTTTAAGAGGCACGGTGCCACAGCACTTGATACTCCTGCCTTTGAATTGAGAGACACCCTTATGGGGAAGTATGGAGAAGACTCGAAGTTAATCTATGATCTGGCTGATCAGGTATATATATCACTTGGACTTCTTGTCATCCTGTCAAGATGTTATGTTCTATTGTTCTCGTCATTTTGAACATCCTTTTGCTTGTTTATCATTCCTGTTGCTCTCATGCAGGAGCTATAGCTGCCTATCTTTTTATTGGTTTTCTATTTGTCTTGGCCACCAGTTAGGTTGTGCATGTGACTGATAATTTTAATTCTGTTTTTTTGCTTATACAACTTTATATGTTTGACTTTGTCATAGGGAGCCTCAAGGATTCATCTAGTATTGTACTGAATTGCTGCATTTCCGTGGGAGGGTGGGGCTGGGAAAAGTGAAAAGTGACATTGAAAGTTTAAGTAGGGATCTTCCAAGTGTTACACAGATACTTTCTGTCGTTTCTTTGAATTTTTTAAAGCTTGACAGTTTAGGCATGAGGGAGTCATATTTTGAAGCTTTCAATTCAATCTCTATAGATTCTTTTTATCAGTCACTTATTCTGTATGCAGGGCGGAGAACTTTGCTCTCTACTCTATGACTTGACTGTTCCCTTTTGCTCGATACGTGGCCATGAAATTGATGAAAAGTCTCTCGTCATTCACAAGGTATCAAATAGCAAAGGTATACAGAAGAGATAATCCATCTAAGGGCAGATACTATGAATTCTATCAATGCGATTTTGATATTGCTGGTCAATTTGAAAAAATGGGGCCTCGTGTTAGAAAGCCAACACACACCCACAAGCTTAAGGGGGATATGTAAATTAGTATTAAAACGCCAACACACACCCTCATGTGTCAACTAGTTTGGTTGGCTTCACTCGTGGGTAACATATCGGCCAATTACTTGGCTGGCGTAAGGTATGAATAACACTAAAAAATTCAGTAATTATAGTGGTAGTGCTAGCAATGAGATTCAAACCCATGATCTCTTGCACTGATACTATGTTCAATTATCATTCACGTTAAAGATTTAGTGATTCGAGAGACTTGTGATTTAATGTTTAAGCATTTCAACATGAACTTTTCATTGGAGATGAGAAGAGAAATATGAAGTCAGCTCCCACCTACATTTTGTGAACTCATTGACCTTTTCTCTATGCAAAAATTCATCATTTGTAATCACAGGAAAAAATGGATTACTATTTTGTTGGAAAGAGAAATAAGAAATAGGGCACCTTGGTGGGAAAGCATGGATTGAATCTGTTGTGTAGATTTCATGTTATGTATTTATTTTGTATTTACAAGAAGATATATTTTTCTAAAAAAAGAAAAAAAAAAGAAGGTAGTGTATATTTTAGAAGTGGAGAAGTCAAAATGTTCCGTCTCCAGGTGCAGATTAGATTGTCTTTGCGAGAGATTTTATGGCGCAACGGTTGTAGGAAGGTTGTACCAAGTGGCATACATTAGAGCCTTTCATTTTTACTCTCTTTCACATAATACACTTTTATCGTGTGTGATAGGTTAGAAATGAAAGGTTGTAATGTATGCCACTTTGTGCAACCTTCATACAACGGTTGTATTGTAAAATTTGTCTTCCCTTTTTCCTGTACAACAAATGTCTTGGTGTTGATATCCTACAAAAGTTTCTGTCACATTCAGGTGTTCCTAAAATCTGTTTGCTGCAAAACTGTTTGTCCACTTCGTTCCCGACTGTTTCACTTCTTTCCTTCATCTGTCTCCAAAACATTGTCTAATTAATTGCTGGATGTTGGTCCACTGTGCTGTGTCTGTTGACCGAGCAACGAAAAAAGTAGCCCGATTGTTTTTCGTCCTTTTCTTGCCTAGCTACAAGATATAATTTCTTACATACAACCTTGTAGAACGTTTTTATGGGTTTCTTTTCAGCAAATAAGTCCCTACTTGACTTTTATTTTAGTATATTTAGTAAACATGTAGGATATGTTGTGATGTGTTCCTTATTTGCAGGTAAAGCTGAATCACAGGAAGTTGCTGTATGGAATGTTGGCTATTTGTGGTGGTCCTACAGAGAAATTTAGGACAATCTGTTCGAGCATTGACAAGCTAGACAAGCAGCCCTTTGAGCAGATAAAGAAAGAAATGGTTTAGCTTCCTTCTGCCTATACATTCTTACTATGTCTGACTATATAAGTATCTTGTTCTGAACTTCAAATAACTTCCCTAAATGATGCATTCATTGTCCATAGATTTCTAGTTGGTTGTTTATATAGTTTATGGAAAGTACGAGTAATTTTGACCCTCTTGGCATTGCCAAATGCAATCATAGGGATTGATATTGAGATACTGATTTAAAGAAGAAAAAACAAGCAGTTTTAAGTTTCACCCTGTTGACTAGAGAACTCTGAAGTTTCTTACAAGAACAATGTATAGTTCAAAGGTTCTCGTCATAATGGAGCAGCTTATTCCAGACCAGGTAATAGAACATGTACCCTGTTCTGGCTTTGTGTATTCAGTGATTATGACCAATATCAAACAAGGCCTTCGAAACGTGCAACCAGACTAACTAAACAATAAGTGCAGATGGATAATTGTGATTTATCTTGGTTTAAGCTTTTATTATTCCCCGTTTTCGCATTGAATCCTGTGTGCTTAGCCTCTCCCGGGAGACTAGCTTTAATATAAACTGCCATTTTAATAATAGTTAAATTAGTGAAATTGGTTAGAAGCCACATTACTAGATCCAAATGCATTTAAGGATATTGTCAATTACTCTCTCCATTCCTATTTAACTAAAGCAATTGCTAAAATCACACATAGTAAGGAAGTGA
The DNA here is from genome assembly GCA_036785695.1 of Gentiana straminea. Taxonomy (NCBI): domain Eukaryota; kingdom Viridiplantae; phylum Streptophyta; class Magnoliopsida; order Gentianales; family Gentianaceae; genus Gentiana; species Gentiana straminea. The sequence continues at coordinate 7,072,448 of JAVUPR010000424.1, read as the reverse complement.
GTTAATGTTTTGACTTTAACAATGAAACGATACAAAAATCTTTGTATATAATTAATTTGTTTAATCTCCCACGTAGTAATAAAGAATGTTAGAGTGACAAAAAAGACTATAAAAATTCTGCTTTGGAAATGAAACCGCATCAGATTAAAATGAATAAATATGTTTAGCATTCTTCTCTGAAAAAATAAATAAATAAATGTTTAGCATTACTCTCTTTTTTCAACCATGTCATTGACCTGTTTTAAGTGTTGTGTTTGAAAACTCTCAGGCAAGCCGTTCAACGGAAACCGATGTATTAGTGAGCATTCTCGGGGATGACTTATCTTTAGGGGCAGAACTTATCAGCCAACTCTGAGATGCCAATATTAAGGCAAAGTTTATGATTGATAAGCGGTTGAGGAAGCATACGGTGCGCCTTATAGACTCTGGGATCCCATGGAGAGTGCTAGTGGGAGAGAAAGAGCTAAATGCTGGAATAGTTAAGCTGAAGGATGCTAAAACGAAAGAGGAGTTTGATGTACCAATAGATAGATTTGTCGAGGAAGTCTCACGACGCCTAACCAGTGGTGCATCACCTTCTACTTCCACCGCCAACTAGGTCCTATCTACTCCCCCCTCCCCCCACCCCCTCTTTTTGGGCTAGCTTAAGGAACAGCCTGTTCCCTAACCTATATTACTTTTTGTGTACATGGTAGGGAGAATTATGATTTTGGGATGGATATGCTATTTAGTTCCCTTGTTTCATGAGATTGTATTGATGCCTTTATACCTCCATTTATGATGGAATCTTATTTAGATTTTTTTCTTTCTCTTGATTAATTTAGTAATCATGTTTGGATTGGTGTAATGTAGTAGATATGATATTAATAGTTACCGTGTTGTTTTGTTTTATTTTATCGTAACATCACACTACAAACAATCAACGGGTGGAAAATCGATTCTACAATTGAGATTAATTTTTTAGAATTGAATGGCTACTAGTTTTGAAGGTTAACAGATCATCCTTCTTTTACCACTAATTTTATCCTCCTTCTATCCTAATTTATCATGAGCATCTCATATTTTTTTCACCATTAGAAATATTTAAAACGAAAATTTGTGAATAAAAAAAAAAAAAAAAGTGATATATCAATCAGTGGTATCAGTCATTGATATCAATGTGTACATAAATTGGAAAACTGGACTAGCCGAAAATACGAAACCGTGGTTTTTCAGTCGGTTTTCTTATACGAAAAAAAAAACCGAACCGGAAACAGTCTATTTTTCAGTTTATTTGAAAAAACCCGGATATGACCCGAACAGAACCGAAATATAATATAAATATATAATTATATACGCATATATTATATAAATATAAGTCAGCTGACCATTACCCTATCATGGCACGTTTGGATTGCGGTAATGGAATGAAATGCTTTTTTCATTCCATTCCATCAATTTGGCGTGTTTGGCAACGGAAGAATGTAATATGTTTTCATTTCAACAGAATGAAAATGGATGATTTTCATTCCATCCAAAATCCAATGGAATGGCCGGAATGGAATGAAAAAAAAATCATGCAATAAGAAACAATTTCATTCCACTGTCTATCAAACGCAATAATGGAATGATATCATTCCATTCCATTGAATTCCATTCCAACATATTCATTCCATTCCATTATACTCCATCAATCCAAACGAGCCATAAAAACCTAAGCAAAAATCACACGCCGCTGCTCTATTCACTCTTCACTCACGTTTCAGTTCTGGTGCTCCGGAAGTCGGATTCCGCCGCCGATCATCGTCTTGTCCGGCCACCTTCACTTGTTTGTCTCGTTTTCAGAAAATTTTAAAAAAGGGACATTTTTTATGGAAATTAAAAAAAAAAAAAAAATTGAAAACCGAACCGGGCTGTATTGGTCCAATTCAGTTCAGCATATTGAACAGTTCAATCCAATTTAAGAAAACAGAAAACCGTTGCTACAGTTCAGTCCGGGAAAATTACAAAACAACCGACCAGACCGGACTATGTACACAGTACACCCCCTACTTTTAACTATACCTCTTCAGTTAAAAGATATAATCCTCATTTACAAACAAAAACAAAACAAAAACAAAACAAGTCTGAAACTAAGGGCAAACTGAACAATTATCACCTATTTACAGTATACTTAATATTTCAGACACAAGCTATATTTCAGACATTCTTATGCTTATTGTCTTAAACATGTCAATTTAAGCCTATAAATTGATTTGACATGTAGATGTATCATATGAAGGGTGTCCTTCAAAGAGTACATTGTTCACACTATATAGCATGTCCCCATGCAAACAAAATCTGCTTCCTATTTCCTATTATTGCAAAGTGCAGTGTCTAAGAATATTAGCACATGATGGCAATCAGGTTCAGGCAAATATCACTACGATCCAGAAATGATTAATACTACTGTCACAATCACTCTGCAACAACATGATGTAACATCTATTCAAAGAGAAGACTTGGTGTTGTATCCTAAGTGGTCTCACTAACACATCAGGTTGTGGTATTTGCTGTGTAGAGTGGTCTCATTGACATAGTAAGCCTAAGGGCCGAAATACATGATTCGCCTGGCCCTTCTCTAGACCACAACAAGATGAGATGCACTTCTGTGCAACAGAGAAGCACTTAAATCTTTGGAAATCACATTGTGACATAAAAAGCTATTTCACATAGATTATTGCATCCGGAATATTCTGCTGCCTAAAATACACGTAACAGACACTAGCGTTTTAATGTGTTATCACTAAATAGACATACAAACATTATTGCATTTGAGTTTTAGCATGAGACCTCTGCAGGATGGAGACTCCACAACAGTATTTTCCAGTTGCATCCATGCATGGCTAGGTGTGATCCCATGAAGGAGAGCAAAATATAAAGCTAAAACTGTCAATATACCCATATAAGGATGGCTAAACAAGAGTGTATAAAAAAAATGGATAAAACGATTTCCATAAAAGCAAACAAATCATAGGACACAACACAAAGACAACAATATGAGCACTGTATTCCCAGTGGAAAGTGAGTTAAACTTACAGAAAATGATAAAACCACCACATTATGACAATAAAATTATGTAATTGCACATTTATAGGCTTTTGCTTAATGAACGGTAACTATATCCATCAATCAGTCCACCATGATCACTACGTAGCAACCTAATGTGACCATCTCGTCTTGCTAAGTATAATATAGGGGCAGAACAAGGAAACAAGCTTTCAAACATACTCCATGTTTATTCATACACTGTTCTAAAGCAAACTAATTGACAGTAACATACAAACCATTCTGCAGCAAGGGAACTAGATAAAAAGAAGATAACACAACTACAACAAGAACAAACTGTACAGCATAAGATTCAATTTGGAAAAAACTCAAAAGTTGTAGCAAACTTGAACCTCATTACGATGAAGCAGCTTTGATAGCTCTTTCCAATTCACTCTCGACATTACTTACGCCATCGCTTTTCTTCTTAGGCTCTTTCTTCACACTCTCTTCCCCACAAATTGCCTTTGTTTTCCTCCACTGTTCAATTCCACCAGATGAAGTCTCTGGCACCAAACTTTTATTCTTCCCAATATTCTTATTACCGTTGATGTTACCATTCCTATCGACAGGGCCTAATCTCATTTCAACCAGTGTATTTTTCATTTCTGTATTCTCCTTTTTCAGTACATCCATCTCTCTTTTCATCCAAAGGCACATGCTTTTCAACAATTCTGTCTCTCCCGAATTTCCTTCACTCTTCTTTTGGTTCTGTCCTTTCACTTCATTTACCTCATCAATCCTTTGGATACTAAACTTGTTAACACTCAAATAAGGCATCTGTTTGCTCAAATCTTCAGGAAAATTCATACCCCACCGGAAAATCATTGAAGCCCTCTTTGCTATGGGCATTTCCGTCCTTGCCATAACTGAAAATCCCTTAAAGATCGAGTCTTTAGCATTACTATCCACAGAAAAGCCTTTCAAGCTCATTGGCCTCTCAATCGGGATAAACCCAAATGAATTGGCAGCTTCACCGTTGGGTTTCACGCTCGGATTCGCATTAGAGGAAGTGGATTTCCAAAAAGAAAAGGAGCCAAATTGAGGCTTGAGAAGTAAAGAAAAAGTGGGATTAGAATTGAAATTATTAGGAGAGAAGGAAAAATTGGCGGAAATTACAAGTGGGGATTCTTTAGGAGAACCATATACTCCAATCCCAGATTTAAGAGTGAGTGTTAAAGGTGGGGGAGAGTTAGTTGTGGTGGTCGTGGTGGTGGTGGAGGAGGAGGAGGAGGAGGTAGAGTAGGAGAGTTTGAGAGAGGGGCCAGAGGGAAAGTTGGTGGCGAGAGAGAGGGAAAGGTCAGAAGGATATGTGGTGGAGGTAGTGGAGAAATTGGAGAGAAAGGGTAGGCTGAAAATTGTTAGTGGGATTTTGGCACGGACTAGAAGTGGGTGGTTATGGGAGTTCTGCTGTGGAGGGGCCGGCGCCGGCGCCGGCTGCCGGTGGTTGTGGCGATCGTTTAGGAGTTTAAAGGAGAGCTTCATTTTGCTTTATGTGCTGCTGTACCGATTCTCTTTTTAGCTGATAGAAAGCTGGGAATAAATGAAGGGGCGCCGGCTTATTTAGTCTTGTTGATGCAAAAAATGTGTTTTCTCACGGCGTTTTGGTATAAACCCTAATCGGGTTTTTGCAAGATCGTTTGAAAAAAATGGTCGCGGTCATTTTTTTTTTTAAGACTTTTTCAAAAACAAAATTGCCCCATAAATGAAATGCAAAGTGTGGTTTTGGTATGGTTTGCATTTTGAAAGGTCGATAGACTTTTTCAAACAAACAAAAAAAAAAAAAAAAAAAAAAAGGAGGTCGATATTTGGCAAGGGAAAAGTGTACAAATATCCTTTGACACGAATTATTTTTGAGATAAAAATTATGATGTGAAAATCATTATTTTTTTTTATTTTTTTTTTCATCAAATATGGTTTTTGAACCCTACTCACTTGTCAAGTTATACTATAGTGCTCACCATTATGACAATACATTATTTGGTAAAATCATTATATATGAATTTAATTATACTTTTTTCACATTCATTCATTCAACCTCCTTTTCATCTTTACGCTTTGACGATACGGGATTTCACCCCTCCACGTGAAATTATCTAATTGGACCAGCTGGCGTGTGGAAATGTCTAAGTTTATTGTCCGCATCGGATCGAATACGAGATGCACCGGTGAAGTCCGCAACAACCGGCAGATTCGGTAAATGTCCAATCTCGAACACCCAGGTTGGTGTTGTACGAGTCGATGCCAGGGTCCCAGCCCAGATTCCTAAGCCCAACATCCAGAGGGTAACTTGGGCAAGGGGTATGGCCCAGTAAGGGTTATTTATGTCAATAGACCAAACCGCCCTAAGTTTAGGGCGAGAAGAAGGACACGTGTGCTATAAATACTTCATTCCGGGAACTACGTAAGGCTTGATTCCTGGACATTACACAGGATACGTAGACAATCCAAGACACATTCTTGGACTCAGCCATAACACACCAAAAACACCACCTTTTCTACAGTTTGAGCTGTGCATATTCTTTCTTGACTCACCCTTAGATTACACGTGGCCCTGATAATCCGGTGGTGCATTATTTAGCATCATCATTTGGCGCTAGAAGGAGGGCCTTCTACCGGTGAGTTGGTAAAGATATTGCAATGGCCCCACCAGCAAGGAACAAAAAACCGATGAACAGTAAGAATCTGCAGATCGAAGAGCACACGAATATAGATCCAGCAGGGATTCAAACTCAGGTTCAGGAAGTCCCTACCGGATCTAAACCCGTAGTTGCAGAACCCTCAAGACCTCAACTTCCCCCGCAGTTACAGGACATGGCAGACCACTTAGCGTCGTTAGACGAAGACGCCCTGAAAAGAGTGGTGGCCTCTGCGTTCATAGGTAAGGGAATCTGTAACCCCCCTAAGGAACACCGGTTAGACCCACCGGGTCGAAAGGAGATTGAGAATGCCAGGGGGAAGAAGCCTGTCGATCCTCGAGAAGAGTGTGAGGATGAAGTAGAAATCAGCATAACCAAGAATCGTCTTGAACACGAAAAGCAACAAAGGCAAGTCAAGGATAGTATTCGTAATGAGTTCAATCGCATTGTAGGGAAAGAACAGGTCACAGAATGGCTCGAGTCGCCATTTAGCCCCGAGATAGAGATATACACGATGCCCGAGTCCTTTAAGCCACCGAAGATGGAGCCTTATGATGGTACTACGGACCCAGAGGACCATCTGTATCGATATATATCACTGATGAGACTAAGGAATGCCAACGATGCTATGAAGTGTCGTGCCTTCGACACCCTGCTTACGTGTCGAGCTCGGGAGTGGTTTCATAAACTACGACCCGGGTCGATTTCAAGTTTTATACAGTTGGGACAGAAATTTCGAGATGCCTTCATTGGGAACAAGAAGTTCCACCTCAGTGCCACTCACCTCATGAATATCAAACAAGAGAAAGGAGAGTCAACAATCGATTTCATGAGGCGTTTCAATCTCGAGGCTATGAAGGTGCATAATGCCAGTGATGCCCTTCGGGTCAATTCATTTGTTGAAGGATTGCGTAATATGAAGCTGTATGATAAGCTTTCTAAGAAGATGTCAAATGATATGGACGAATGTGTTAACATAGTCCACATATTTTGCCAAGGTGAAGAGGCAGTGCGCTTGCACACCATTTCACTTGGCCTCAACTTGAGGAATGATACCCGAGGCCAGACCAAGGGTCAGCCAAGGGGTCGGAATGAAGAAGGAAAGTCCAATGTGTTCGATCGACTGACAGCACCGATCTCGGATCGGCTCGGAAAGAAAGGAAATTTGAAAGATCGAGATTTTATCCCTCTCAACCGATCTCGGCGGGAAGTGCTGGCTATCATGATTAAGAAGAATATCGCTCGAACACCCAAGCCGATGTCCAAAGATCCTGAGAAGAGAAAGAACACCCACAAGTACTATGACTATCACAATGATGTGGGGCATGATACAGAGGAGTGTTTTGACTTGAAGAGAGATATTGATGCCTGTATTCAAGAGGGTCAGCTGGACGAGGTGATCGACAGATCAGAGAAGGACGAGCTAAAGGGCCGTCGGGAATACAAGAGAAAGAGTTATAACGGGGGGAGAGACCGATCACCACGACGAGATAATCGGAGGCGTCGGGATAGGTCATCCGAGCCGACTTACAGAGAAAACCGTCGAGATGATCGTCGAGAAGATTTGAATCGAGACCCTCACGGGGATAACCGCATCGGTTACAATGTCAACACAATTGTTGCAGAAAACGAGTCAGATCGACCTCGATCCAGTCGACAGTCAACCGACAGATCGAGGGAATCAAAGAAACTCAGGTTCACTACGGAGGTGAGTTATGGACCCAAAGATGATATTCCAAGCTCCCACAGTCATAGTGAAGGTTTGGTAATAGAGGCAGTGATAAGCCGAGGTCGGATCAAGAGAGTCTGTGTCGATAGTGGAAGTGCTGTCAACATCCTTTACTACTCAGCCTTCAAAGCCATGAAGTTGAGGGACGAAGACATTGTACCGCTGTCGACCCCCTTGTTTCGATTTACAAGTCAGGAGATCCACCCTGTCGGGTCAATAAGCTTGCTTACCACTGTAGAGCTGGCGGATGTGCATAGATTTTACGGATTTTAACAAGGCATGCCCTAAGGATTCGTATCCTCTCCCAAATATTGATCAGCTGGTCGACTCGACCCTAGGTTTCGAGGTATTTAGGTTTCTGGATGCGTATAGGGGATATTATCAGATTTTCATGGACCCCCAAGACTCAGAGAAAACCGCATTTATCACAGAGTTTGGCACGTTCTGTTTCGTGACAATGCCGTTTGGACTAAAGAATGCAGGCGCCACTTACCAGAGGGCGGTTAACAAAATTTTCAAAGGACTGATAGGTCGAAAAATGGAAGTCTACGTCGACGATTTGTTGATCAAGAGCAAGTCCATGGGACAATTTCTTGTTGATGTTAGAGAGGTTTTCGAGGTGCTACGGGCTGCAAACATGAAAGTCAATCTGAAGAAGTGCACCTTTGGGGTTCGATCTGGGAAATTTCTAGGCTATATGATATCAAGAGATGGGATTCGAGCTAACCCAGACAAGATCGAGGTCCTCAAGAATATGCCCGCACCTCGTAACGTCAAGGAAGTACAGCGGTTGACGGGTCGGATGGCGGCCCTCAACCGTTTTTTATCGATATCAGCGCAAAGAGCCCTGCCCTTTTTCAAGATATTGAAAAAGGCAAGTCCTTTCCAATGGGACGACAAGTGCCAGAAAGCATTCGATGACTTGAAGGAATATTTATCTGATTTACCAACTCTGTCTTCACCTCGGGAAGGAGAAAAACTATTGGTTTATTTGGCAATCTGTGAGGAGGCAGTGAGTGCAGTGTTGGTTCGAGAAGGGGAGCAAGGACAGATTCCAGTCTATTTTGTGAGCAAGGCGCAGCATGGAGCTGAGGTCAGGTATACACCTGCCGAGAAGTTAGCGTTGGGTCTGGTTCACGCCTCGAGGAAGTTAAAGCCTTATTTTCAGGCACATCATATTGCTGTAATAACTGATCAACCTCTGAAACAAATTTTGGTCAAGCCTGAGACATCGGGTCGATTAGCAAAATGGGTTGTCGAATTAGCTGAGAACGACATCGAGTACTTGCCTCGGACTGCAGTTAAAGGCCAAGCACTGGCAGACTTCATCGCCGAGGGTTTATCTATTCAGTTAGAACAGGAGAAACAAACACCGGAGGAACAGTGGACCATCCATGTTGATGGTGCATCTAGTAAAGAAGGATCGGGAGCCGGTTTACTGTTGGTCAGTCCGAAAGGGGAGGAATTCCCTTATGCGCTTCGATTCGAGTTCAAGGCCACCAACAACGAGGCAGAATATGAAGCCATGATTACAGGTTTAAAACTGGCATCCAAGTTGGGAGTCGAGAATCTCCTGGTATATAATGACTCTCAGCACGTAGAAAATCACATACGAGGTGAGTATGAAGCCAAAGAGGAGGCGATGAAGAGTTATTTGAAAGTGGTTCAAGGATTGATATCGAAGTTTAAAACAGTTCGCATCGAACAGGTACCTTTCGAAGCGAAAACAAGAGGGCCGATGTGTTGTCCAAACTCACGTCGAATTTCAAATCGAAGAGGAAATTTCTGGTAGAAATGTTAGCGGAGCGGAGCTATAATGAGGTCGATGTGCAACCAGTTGTTAAGGGATCAACATGCATGGACCCGATAGCTTTATACTTGAAAGACGGAGTTTTCCCGTCTGACAAGTCCCAAGCCAGAAAGATCCGACTACAAGCCTCCAGGTATGCCGTGTTTGATTATGTTCTTTATCGAAAATCATTTGTAACGCCCTGGATGCGATGTGCATCGGAAGAAGAGGGGGCCTATCTTCTCGAAGAAATACATCGAGGGGTTTGTGGAAATCACTGTGGAGCTTGAATGCTAGCAAGGAAGTGTAAACTAGCAGGTTATTTTTGGCCGTCCATGCAAAAAGATGCCAATCGATTGGTCATGAGATGCAGAGCTTGTCAAGTACATGATGTGGTGACGCACCAGCAAGCACAAGAGATGAATGCTATCGAATCAGTGTGGCCGTTCGATGAGTGGGGAATTGATATAGTGGGGCCTTTACCTCGAGCTCCGAGCAACTTCAAATATGTAGTGGTCGCAGTTGATTATTTCACAAAGTGGGTCGAGGCCAAAGCTCTTACCGACATCAGGGCTCAGACCATCAAAAAATTTCTATGGGAAAGTATTTTGTCCAGGTTTGGAGTTCCAAAGTATCTAATCTCGGATAATGAGACTCAATTTCTAGATGACAGAGTGCAGAACTGGCTTGGGGAGTACAAGATTGAACATAGAACCACCTCCGTGGCCCGACCTCAGTCCAATGGATAGGTCGAACAGACAAACAGGCAGATAAAATTTGGTTTGAAAAAGCGGTTGGAAGATGAGGGTCGAGATTGGGCAGCTCAGCTCCCTAGCATTCTATGGTCGTATCGAACAACACCTAATGCGGCCACGCAGGAAACCCCATTTTCCATGGCTTATGGATGTGAAGCCGTCATACCTGCGGAAATCGGGTTATCCTCGCCTCGGGTTTTGGCCTACAACGTCGAAACAAATGCTGCCGATCTGAGACAAGAAAAAGACAATGTCGAAGAAAGAAGAGAGGTTGCTGCACATCGTATGGCCAATTACAAAAGAAAGATCTCGCAATATTATAATGCAAGGCTAAAGTATAAATACTTCCAAGTAGGGGACCTCGTGTTGAGGAAGAACGAAGCAAGCAGGCAGGACCCACTAGGCAAACTCGAGCCGAATTGGGAAGGTCCATACAAAATTCTAAAAGTACATCCTAAGGGATCGTACCAGCTGGGCATATCGGATGGCGGTACAATACCTCGAACTTGGCATGCTACTAATCTCAGAAAATATTATGTTTAAACTATTTATTCACTTCATGACATTTGCAGCTTTATTTTTTCAGTCATTTGTAACAGGTCGATATGACATTATATTTCGATGCTTTTTATCCAAGAAATTTTCTTTTCTAATTATGCTGTACTTGAAAGATCATGTAAAAAAGAAAAGGGGGGCAGAAGAAAAAAGAGCAAAATTCGACCACGATAGAAATTCCTCGACACGATGGAGTTAAAATAAAACGGTGAAAAAGCCAAGTCACTGACAATGCTTATATCACCCCCGACCTGCCAATAAGCCACGATGCGAGGCGATCGGAAGATCCCACGATGGATACCTAATTCGACCAAGTCATAAGCCTGACGAGGCACGACAGTCGAATCGAGCTCCGACCAAATAGCCAAGTCAAGCCGATAAGGCCGTACAATGCTAGGTCGACTCATATACAAGTGTACCATGAGTCATGTACTCATACTACACTTCGAGGGGCCACAGGGGAATTAAGTCCAAAGGACTACACCCCACAAGGCAGCGTTTGCAAGGGAATTAAGTTGAAAAAGACTACACCCTAGACAAATAATCAACAATGAGAAAGACATTCAATGGAAAAATATATATATTGAGATTCAAAAATCAAAATGCAAAATTAAAGAGTTTCAGAGATCGAATCACAGATTCGACTCGACAAAGATCACATTCAAACAAATGAAAGTCATACAACCAGATCGAACCAAAAGGTTCAATAAAAGGTCAATAAAAGTTGTTACAGCCAGAACGAATCAAATTGTTTCAAAAAAAGATGTCAAGAAAAATAGCATCAGGCAGCATGCTGGTTGGGATCGACTGGATCCTCCGACTTGAGGTTCTCCTCTACATCCCCCTCCATAGCCGGGGTCACATACTTGTTATATAAAGACACACCAGCTTTGAATTCCCTGAAATATCGACCGTATCGGGGGATGGCCTCCGGATCGTACAAGTGTGCCTTCTCGATGCTCGAAACTTCAAAGTCGGGGAGGACCATCTTGACCTGATCCAGTGCATTCGAGAATCCCCCCTTCATAGCTTGACTCATCAGCAATGACAAGTCATTCTCGAGCTCTGTAGAAGTCAGGAAGTCCTTCTTAGCCACCTCTAGACGAGTTGTAAAGCTATCGACCTCAAGCTGAATATCGTCTCGTGCCTTTATAGATCCCGCCAACTCAGCCTTCGTTTCATTGAGCTCCGATCTTACCTCCTCCAGCTCCGACCTCACCGTTGATAGCTCAGCATCCCTGACAGATACATCTTTGTGCGCTTTGGACAATTCGTCCCGAGTGGTTGCCAAGTCTGACTCAAGCTTGACACGCCGATCATCTAGCTTGTTCATCTTAGCTTTCAGCTTCTCGATATCGGATGTCAGTTTGGCAATGGTTTCTCTCTGCTCCTCCAAGGCAGCGGACGGAGGCTCAATTCTGGTCAAGGCCACTTTAGCTACAAGCCGAGCCTGCAAAGGAGAGTACTGTTAATATCGGAAATAGACAAAAGTCCCAAAGTTATAAGGGAAATAAAACGAAGACTTACAGCTCGGTTGCTTTTCATGAAGAAGTCATGCAACTCATCCGGAGTCATGGCTTCCATCTCTGTGACGCTCATTCCAGGGATCGGGTCGGTAGAATGCAAGCTAGGAGGAGCGAGGTTACGAGTTTCCTTCCCGACCCCATGCCTCACTTCGGTCGTCTTTTGGCGTTTTCTCGGGACGAGATCCCCCTCAGTCTGCTCAGCCACCCGAGCCTCATCAGGTTGATCCCTCAGAATGTCGGACGTCGACACAGGAGTTGAAGCTCGGGCCGGAGTCCTCTGACCTCCGGAAATTATGGCACCGTACACCGGCTTCTTCGACCCGATGCCGGCCGCTTCTTGAATCTTTTTGGGGTCAACCTTCTTCGGGTCAGGCACTTTGCCCAGAACTTCCAGCTTTGAAAAGAATTCCACTGCACACAGAGAAAAATAGACATCAGTACACAGTCAAAAAGAAACAAGTATAGAAAAAAGTAAAAATACAGAAGTGTAGCCGCTCGATAGAGTGAATAAATATTTTACACAAAACTCGAACGTCTTCATCGAGTTCCAAGTAAGCCCCCGGATCAGCCATCTCGACATCAGCAAAAGGGTATAAAGAATGAAGGTTTCGAGTTGCGACGTCGGGATTAACTCTCTCGATAATCCTACACTCATTGGGGACATCCGAGTCGAGCCTATCATGCCACTTCCTAGGCCTCTTAAACCAAGTGTGGATGTCGACGTTCTCTAATCCGTGTCGGATAAAGAAAAAATGGGGCTTCCACTCGCCTTGAGACGAGGTCACCCTTCTCATGAATTCCGAGACCAGAGGGCGCCTCTGGAAAGTATACCAACCCGCATCTTGCAGGCCTTAATTTGCATAGTATTGTCGGAACAGCCGGACTGTGAACTCGACCTTGGCGATCCGACACGCCAACACGAATCCCATAACGCTCCTAACTCCGTTTGGGGCGAGCTGAGTGATGCAGATTAATGTCGGAGGACCTCTATGAGAGATGGGTCTAAGGGAAACCTTAACCCCTCCTTCAATTACGCCTCGTAAATGGCGCAGAACCCATGAGGGGGATCACAGGCATATTGATGGCTACCGTGAGACACTTTGATGTTTTCGGATGAGTACGGAATACCATATCTTAAACAGATGGCTTTGGCCTTTTCCTGGGATAGATCGGATATGCAACCGTATGGTCCTTGACCCTTCATCCTCGTTTGACGTTTGGCAACAGGCCGAGAAGACGATTCTTCTTCTCCTCCCTCTTCTTCTTCTTCTCCGGAAACTCTCTCACCGGAAGCAAGTGGTTGTTCAGAAATCGTTTTCTCAGTCGATTCCTCTTCTACTACAACAGGCTCTTCCCTATTTTGAGAATCACTCTCACTACTAGACATGGGATTGGGAAAAGATGCAAGAAATAAAAGACAAGAAGAATTTGAGAAATATTAGGGCTTACTTGCGATCAGGGAATAAGGCAGAGATAAAGAATGGAAAATGAGAGACTTCAAAGCCTTGGACTCCTTTTATGCTCCTCAATCATGCAAATGATTTGAAATGGCAGGGTTTGGGGGCAGTTATAGGGCTTGAGACACGGTAATCAAGGATAGTGGGCCGGTAAAAACGCTTCGTTTCCAGAACCCATTAAGGCTGACAGTGTGACGTCATCCTTCGACAGCCTACCTCGGCTAGAAAGACAGCTGTACTCCCGCCTAAAAAAGACCTCGTGTCGAAAAGATAATTCAAATTTTCAAATCCGACCTCAGCATACGATATGAGCTTCTCTCCGATCTGGGGGGCTTATGACGATACGGGATTTCACCCCTTCATGTGGAATTATCTATTTGGACCAGCTGGGGTGTGGAAATGTCTAAGTTTATTGTCCGCATCGGATCGAATACGAGATGCACCAGTGAAGTCTGCAACAACCGGCGGTTCGGCAAGTGTCCCATCTCGAACACATCATCACGCTCATTCTAGACACCGGTCATATGTGGAAAAAAAAAACGAGTCGAACTACATATCAAATGTTTTATTTTGTATTTGTTTATTATATCAATGAGTTCGAATTTGTTTGTTTAATAATTAAACTAAATATTATGTTTGAGCGTTGTTCACTAATCTAAATCTGAATTAAAAATGAGCTCATTGGAGCTCACCTCTCACCTAACAACTTCAAATGATAATCTTTAGCTAACTTCCCGAATGTGAAATGACAAATATGATGAATTTTTTCTTTATCTTTTAAGTTTCTATCAAATGAATAGATAGGGGGAATAATAAGAAAATGGATAAAAGCAAGCGTGATGCGAAACAAGGAAAACTTTTGAGAAGGTTAGCATTTTGAGTAATATATATGATTTACAAACACATGCGCGCACACACACACACACATGTTCGCGAATGTTTGTAAACCAGCTCATGTTTATTCGTTTTATAAACGAACATGATACTACTTGTTTTAGTTTAGTTAGTTCATCTTAACAAACCAACAAACAAGAGGTTATACGAACTGAATCCAAATTCGTTCGTGAACAACTTTGTTCGTTAACAACCCTACTGGCTACTTTGGTTGGATGTATGTTAATGTAATAAAATGGAATAAATAATGAATTTTTTCATGGAATGGATGAATTTAATGTAATGTAATACAGTCATTTCATTATTGTATTTGACACGTGGTGGAATGAAATGAACGATAGTCCATAGTACATGATATGGTGGGTGATGGGTGATTGGGATAGAAAAGAAAGACATCGGGGTTGAAGGGGTAGGGTGGGGTAATGTATGTATGGGTTGAGGTGAGTATGCAGGTGGGGTAGTTTGATTTTTGGGTAGTAATGTAAGGTTGATGCGTGGGGTGGTAGGGGCGGTGGGGATAGAGTGGTAAGGATGGGGTGAAAGTGTGTGGTAAAATAGTAATCTAGCATGCTATTTAACACAAAATTTAAACAAAACGAAATTAGAAAATATGACAGAAAATTTATTGACTGAGATGACTGCAGCACTCTGTCCTTAAGACGTTTTTGCCCCGATTATGTGCACACGGTAATGACAATCGTCTCCCAAGATACAACATATTATATTTTCTTCGGATTGTTGCACTTCAATGAGAAGAAGCAGGCGGACCGATCCTGTTTTGTTAATCTCTTCTTGACACGAAAAATTATGCAAGGTTTATTTTCGGATGCTATGAACGTAAGAAGTCAGCCTTTGAAAAGAATGAATTTATTATGGAGAAATTGCAGCCCCATTTTCACTTTTGTGCTAGGATTTTATAGGAGAAAATGGAGGTCATTTACTACCGGTTGCGTCCTTTCAAAAAGTGATTCAACCGAACAGGTGCAACCCAAATGTGATTGCAACTTTTCACCGAATCGATGCAACTCATTGTTGAAATAGTGTCCTAAACCCAATCGGGTTCAACCGGGTCGGATCATTTCTACTATTTCTTTATGTTTATACATAATAAATGGCTTTTCTGTTATTATATATTTGTTCGTTTAACGAACCAACTATGATATTGTATATATGATAACGTCCCTAGTGTCAAACTGTGAAAGAGAAATCATAATAGTGATTATGGTTGATAAGATCTCGACTCAATTTAAAAGGTTTGACGCTTAAATGTCTCTAGTCGTATTAGTATTAAACATGACATTAATAGTATGGTTAGACTAGCCGTATTGAATGCATTCTATCTTATTGAAGGTAGGGACATATCTCGTCTATTGAAGTGTAGAGACCCTTGGACTGTACGTGGACGTGTATTAGAGAATGCGTCCGTTAGACTGACCCACTTACATTAAGTGTCGCAGTATGTGGCAATTGTGTAATTATCCTAAGACCGGAGTCTTCATGGCATCACAGTGTGAATTGTCATACTTTGACTCTATTGAGGTTTTCCTTAGCCATGGGGCGATCATACGGTAGTGATTGTGGTGTGATACTGAAGCATTCGTAGGATTCATGTTGTTCGTCCGGAAATCGCGTATCCTATGAATAGGATTAATATCCGAAAGGTCATTATTATAAAGAATGTCTATCTCTCGTGAATCTTTACAAAGTGGGAGTAATTGAGTTACTTTGAGAGAGCGTGATATCCAGATTATAAGATACGGTCGTTAATTTATTGACACTCGAGATACGACTGTATGGATATTGTAACAGTGATAGGATTTTATTTACACGGTAACTGTTTCACATGAAAGGTACTAGTCATCGCGTTTGACTCTTCCGATGATTGGGGGTCACAATGTGTTGCTAGACGCTATTTCGTGATAGTTAGATATGAAGGGTGTTTTAGTAAATGCATTTTACGTCTACGGCCAACATATTCGGAAGCCTATCGGTCACACACATAAGAACATCTTGCCGGATTAAAATTCGGTTATAGTAGTAACCAAATAAAGAAAGTTTATCTCGACTATAAAGTGTTATGATGGTAAATTAATATGGTGGTATTTATTTATTATGATTAAATTAAATACAAGATATTATTTATGTTGATTAATTAAAGAATATTCCGAATGTCAATTTATGGCATATGGGGCGCATGTGACATGTGTATATGATACACATGGATTTTGAAAATTAATTAATCATAGTATTATATTATGTATTAATAAAGATATATTCAATATTAGATACTGACAATATATATATCTTGGAAATATTTAATATAAGATATTGAATATTTATCATATATGATTTTAAGGAAAATTGTTAATAAGATTAAGGAAAATACTTAATGAGATAAATCAATCAAATATATTCTCTTTATTTTACTATTAAAACGTTTTTTTCTCCCTACTCCACACAGGAAGTTTTTTTCCTACATTGGGGCTCCACTTTCACCTATAAATATGAGGTGGGTGTCAAGCTCTTTTGTATCATCATAATTAGAAGAGTTCAAATTTACTAGAAATATTGAGAGCTACTTAGAGAGGGTTTTGAGAGAGAGAAAAGGCGGGTCTAGCAACCGGGTCTTTCTAGTAGCTATCCAGAGATGATTCCGGTGCGGTGCTCGTGTGGATATTGATAGAGGCCGGACACGTGGACGGCTCGCGCAGTACTACTCTCCGTAGACGGTCAAAGCGTCGATCTTTTAGATCAATCAATGTATTCACCGTCTAGCTACTACTTAACGTGTTTATTGTTTTAAACGAATTCGATCTTGGTTAAAGGAAATAAAATTTTAAATTCCGTTGCGTTCCCGCGTAGATTTCCTAACAATCATTTGACACATGTCCATTCGTATTTTCATTCCATTATTAATTTTTTTATTCAATATTCTCCAACAATCCCCCACATGAATTAAAATTAATGCAAGTGCAATGCAGACTTTGAAGAGATTATAGGCGGAAATCTGTTGCATCGGGCGAGGTGGTTTGCTGCGTTGAACCTTCCGTAGTATAGTACCATCGGACATACTCGGCTAAGCAGTGAACTAGGTTTTGAATTGAAAATCGTCCTCGAGGGCTAATCTAAGCTCTCTAGCTCGGCAAACAGCTTCAGAAATGAAAATCGCCCTCGGGGGCCGTGGGAGGTCTGAACAGTGGTAATCCTTATTCCTCCAATACCAGAGGCTCTTCAAAATTTCTCCAAATAAGAATCTCTAAAATGCAGTGTTGTCGTGCTTGTACACATTTATCCTCAAACAGTTTTCCAACCAAGAGGGAGTGTCATGAGTGGATATAAAAGGACTCCAATATTATCAGTGTATAACTGTTTCCACATAGTATAAGTCCAGGGACAATCACTCAACGCGTGTAGAGTGGTTTTAGAATAGTGACTACGGATGGGGCAAGCACCATCATACTAATCGATCTCGCCTCGAGTAGGCCTGCGGTTGGTAAAGCATCATGGTGAATTTGCCAAAGTAAGAGGTTATCTCATAGTGATCCTTTGATTGCCCAACGATACGCCAAATGCTATCCCGGGGGTTTTCTTGGCATGGTGAAGGTTGTGATTGGCCGAGCTAACTGAGAATTTACCCGAAGTAGTCAATTTCTAAAAAAACATTTCCTGCTTCATCAATACCAAAGGCATCACACATAGAGTTTGATGCCGAGAAAATATGGCGCCATATGAAAGAGCAATTCGGTTTAGGTGTATCAAGAAGGGAGCCATATTTGCGGCTAAGAAGTTGTACCCACAATTTCTCAAGTTCCGTGAAAAGCTGCCATGATAGTTTAGCTAAAAACGGTGTTCATGTCTCCGGCACTCCGGATGCCGAGGCCTCTCCTAGATTTAGGTGGACATATGTGCTTCCAGGTGATAAGGTGAAGGCCATGCCTCTCTGTATCATGCCCCAAAGAACGAGCGGGAAAAAAACCACTCATGAAACTCTTGAATCTTTGTTCAACTCCTATTCGAAGCTCGCATGTTGGAATTTAAGGCTACTTTTACAAGATCTAAGAAAGGTTCTCAGTCCATGGCAAATTACCTAGCCCTGATAAAATCCCATCTGACAATTTGGCAGCAACCGGTTATCCGATAAGTAGATCTAAACTCATCCTTGCTACTATCAGTGGATTAGGACGTGAATACGAAGCAACAATCGTCAATCTCACTGCAAGGATTGGCACACCATCGTGGCAAGAGGTCCAATCACAAGTAATCAATCATGAGAGGCTTCTTGCCCGTTTCAATGTTGGTTCTGGCACTAGTTCTCTGCATCTCAGACAAGGTTCACCCTCTGCTCAAATTGCTCAAAATTCTGGTAAGGTCTCTAGTCCCAATGGCTCTTCACAGTTTTTTAATAGTAATCGTGGTAAAGGTGGCCGGTCAAGAGGTGGTGGCCGTTCCAATAGAAGAAGATGTGGTAGGTCTAAAAGTAATACCAACCCTAATAGTCGTATGGTATGCCAACTGTGTGGTAAACAGAGAACATTATGACCTCATTAATAATGCTTGATCGGCCTTTCTAGGTTTCCAATCTAACCGTCAGTGTAGCGGGTCAATTGTACTCTAGTTAGGTGAGTCAAGGTCGTATCCACAGGGAGAAATCTCAATTGAGTACCAAAGCGGCCCAAACAATTAGTCTATGTGTATCCATTAATCAAGAAGAAAGTATGAACCGGCTACAAATTAACTAATGAAAAGCGAACTAAAAGTGCAATTAACTAAGGATAAAATGACTCGGATGAAGGGGAAATGATATGAAACGAGGTGGCTAGGGTGATGTTCCGATGAACTTAATATGAGGTCTTGTAACTACTCGGAATCAAGCTTCACTAATGAGTTCTTAACCATTCAAGGTGCAATTCGCAATGTTAACGTCAATCGATCTCTCGCATCAACGAACTATAACCAAACATCTATCTATCGGCTAGGACTAGATTGAATGGATGGCTATGCATTAAAGTGCTACAAGTCGCCCCAATATAAGATTAGGTAACACACACTCTAGAAATCAATTCTATCTATAGATGATTTTACTAAGTGCACATGATGACTAGTGTCCATGCCAATTCTTACAATTACGCTTCGAATTAACACTTAGATGATGCAATTAGTCATTAATTAATCACACCCATGAAGATCAATCACCATGACATGATCAAATCAAGAACATACAAGACAATTCAACTTGAATTCAAGCAATTACAAGATTTCTAACTCATTTTCACATCACCCAAGCCACAATTAACTTGGCTACTCATGATTAATGCAATAGGCAAGCAATTTATACTAAGTAAAGCCATGAAAACAGTAAATCACACCAAAAAGAGAAGAGATACCTCAATTCCAAGATGAAAACATGAAATTAGTCCATTTCCCATGAAGATTCAACCAAATATTGATGTATCCACCATAGATGAACAAAGCCCATGCTCCAATTACAAGAAATTGAAGGAAATTATAGCTAAGAATGAGTATTTTTGGGTTTTTGCATAAGAAACTCAAAGGAAGAAAAATCCAAGAAAATGGAAGAAGATTACATAAATTAATTTGGATTTGATCTTCTTTTGTTGCTAAATCTACCCTAGAACTAAGAAATTTAAGGTGAGAAGAGGGTGCTCTCCAAGCCCTCAAAATCACCCCCATGAGCTTCTCCATTCGTCCTTGTTCAAAATGAGGATGAGGATTAATATAGTTCAAAAACAGACTTCGGTGGACACCACAACTTTCTTGGTAAGTACCCAGATTATGGTACATTCTGCTCAATTCTCGGTAGTCACCAAGGCTTGTATGGTGGCTACCGAGTTTTCTGTGTATCCTGTCTAAATTTTTTCAAGTTCTAGTGACTACCAAGATGACTTCGGTAAGTACCAAGAATGCAGATTTCCAAAATTTAAACTTCTTCCTCTCCAATGCTTGTTCAAACTCACCAACCATCCCAATATACGAGCTTGAGACATTTTCGAGGCCCGGTAAATCCCTATACCTGCAAAATACAATACTAACCTATCCCGTAAAACACTACAAAAAAACAGCAGTTTTGCGACGGACTTTATTTCCGTCGCAAAATTAAGTTTGCGACGGATGTTTAATTGTTTGCGACGGAACATTTGGCGGGACCAATTTTTCCACTTGGCGGGCAAGTTTGCGACGGAATTTTTATTAATTTGCGACGGAATATTTAATAAAATTTTATAAAATTATTTTATTATTCTGAATATGTATGTTTGCGACGGAATTAGGGTTGTTTTGCTACGGACATTAAATTCCGTCGCAAAACGGCGGATATCAGTCGAAGGCAACCTTTTTCTTCCTCATTTCTCTTCTTCATTCCCCCCTCTTCTCACCCGCCACCCCCCCCCCCCGCCGAAGCTCTTCCGGCGCCACCTCCTCCCACCACCGCCGCGGCCACCCACGGGTATGCTCTTCCCTCCCCCCCACCCCTCTCCCCCGGACCCGATTCCCCCCTCCCCCTCCCCCGCCGCGTATTATTATGTATGTATATATATATATATATATTTTTTTTTTTTTTTTATATATATATATATATATATATATATATATATATATATATGTATGTATGTATATGTATATATATATTGTATATGTATATGTATGTACGGTTTATTTTTATTATATATATATATATTTTTTTTCAATTTATATTGTATATATATATTGTAGTATGTAATTTTTGTATATTGTAGTATGTAATATATTTTTTGGTTTTTTTTTTTTATATATTTTTTTATATAGTGTATCATATGTAGTATAGATTTATAGATATATATGTGTAGTAATTATAAGTTAGAAAATGCTTACTTATGTGTATTAGTTAGATAAGTTAGGAAAATGCTTAAGTATGTGCAAAGCCGGATGTTGGTTGAATTGGTTTGTTGAATTGGTTTGTTGAATGCTTAAGTATGTGCAAAGCCGGATGTTGGTTGAAAATGCTTAGTTTAGAAACCGGATGTTGGTTGAATTGGTTTGTTGAATTTGGATTGAAATGATGATAAGTATGTGCTTACATGATAAGCATAACATACATAAGGTCCTCAAAGGGTGCTGTTCCTACCCGTTTGGAAATGGTACTGGGGGGTACTTTGTTATCCGGCAAAGCCTCCGAATTATTTTGACGTCGAACCTTTGACCATGAATCGATAAATTTAGGTTATAGTGTTGTTAGTTTCATAGTAAGTTGAGTAAAACCTGAGTTTGCAAAAGTGTTGAGACAACCTTCAAAGACTATTGTTAATCTCATATTTTGTATGATATGATGTGTAGGATTGAAAATGAAGAGAATAGAACGTAGTTGGATGTACGAGAGGTTGGATGCTAACAAGAAATTTAACCCGGTATTTGTGAATGGTGTGGAGGAATTCATAAAACATGCAAAGCGATTAGATTCGTTTCGGGCAAATAATGGAATGATGAAGTGTCCATGTAGTAAGTGTAAGAACACTAAATTTTCGATCGAACATGACGTGAGATTACATTTAACTAAATATGGGTTTTGCGCAAACTACTAAGATTGGGTGTGTCATGGTGAAGAGTTTCCCATTCCGATCAACGTTCGGCAAGAACGGAATGTGAACCCTTATCGGGACATGGTTAATGACGCATTACGTGATAGGATTGATCACGTAAGAGAAGAATTTCTTAACAAGAGGAGAACAATGAGACACCAAACCCCGAAGTTGCATCGTTTTTTGAAATGCCGAAAACGCAGAGGAACTCGTATGTGATGGAAGTAGTGTCTCCGTCGCAAGCGGCTTCTAGGTTGCTCACTTTGAAATGTGATCACAACCTCTCTCACAAATGCGTTGACGGGGTTACCGGTTTGATAGGAGATATTCTTCCGAAGAATAACTTAATGACCTCGAACTTCTATCAAACCAAAAAGTTGTTAAAGGCATTAGAGCTACCCCATGAGAAAATACACGTGTGTCCCGCGGGGTGTATGTTATTTTGGGAGGAGGACGCGAATCTGGACAAGTGTCGAAGTGTGACCATGATCGATATAAACCGAAAACGAACGCAAGAGGTCAACGTGTGCCTAACAAAGTGATGACTTATTTCCCGATTGGACCTAGACTCCAAAGGTTGTACGCCACGAAACATATAGGCAAGGAAATGAGGTGGCACGCGGAAAACCCCAGACAAGCGGTATAATGGCCCACCCAAGTGACGCTCGAAGCTTGGAAGCATTTTGACCAAATGCACCCCGAGTTTGCTAAGGAGCCTAGAAATGTGCGGTTAGGACTTTGCACGTACGGTTTTGCACCTTTTGGTAATTTTGGGAAGAACTACTCTTGTCGGCCGGTCATGGTTACACCATACAATCTTCCGCCCCGGTTTGTGCATGAAAAGACAGCTTTATATTCTTATCGGTGCTTGTACCGGGGCCGAAAAATCCGAAAGGAAACCTCGATGTTTATTTGCAACCATTGATTAAGGAGTTGAAGCAATTGTGGGAAACGGGGTTGTTTACTTACGATGTATCCACAAAACAGAATTTTCATATGAGGGCCGCACTAATGTGGACTATCAATGATTTTCCCGCGTATGGCATGTTATCCGGGTGGACTACGGCCGGTGTGAAAGCTTGTCCCTATTGTGGTGATGGAAACAAGTCGTTCGGCTCAAACATAGTGGTAAATGCACTTGGTTTGATTGTCATCGGCGCTTTCTCCCCGAAGACCATATTTTTCGCACCGATAAAGGTTTTTTGAAGTCCAAACAAGTATGAACACGCGACTCCACCCCGTAGATTGAGTGGTGAGGAGGTATGGGAATTTGTACAACACCTACCAAGCATCATTGATGGCTCGGATTCGACTTGAAACGGCTTAAAAACTCCAAGAATGGTTGGTGGAAAAGAAGCATTTTTTGGGATCTTCCGTATTGGAAAACATTGTCTTTCTTCGACATTGCCTGGATGTGATGCATATTGAGAAAAACTTCTTTGAAAAACTCGATTGACACGGTTATGGACGTTAAAGGCAAAGCGCTTGTGGTCCAAAATCTGCTAAAGATTTGAAAGAGCTTTGCGAGAAAGCGCCCCGATTGTACACTTGTTCTTGACAAGCAGAAAAGAAAAGTGTTGTGTGAATGGGTCACCAAGTTGAAATTCCCTGACGGTTATGCTTCAGAACTGAGTAGGTGCGTAGATCATGATCAATACATTCTACGTGGTTTGAAAAGCCATGATTGTCACGTTTTTATGGAACGTTTGTTGCCGGTTGCCATTCGAGAATTGATTCCGAAAATGAGTGGAATGCATTGACCGAGATAAGTCAATTCTTTCGAGACTTGTGTGTCGCTACCCTAAAAATAGAAGACGTGATTCGTTTAGAGAATAACATTGCCGAGATTATTTGCAAGTTAGAGAAGATTTTGCCTCCAAATGCGTTTTTTAACTCGATGGAGCATTTACCGGTACACTTGCCGTATGAGGTCGAGTTGGTGGTCTCAGGCAATATCGATGGATGTATCCATTCGAAAGGTTTTTGAATCACTTAAAACAAAAGATTGGTAACAAAGCTTTCGTAGAGGGATCAATATGCAATGCGTATTTGTTGGAAGAGATTTCAAACTTCTGTTCAATGTATTACGATGATCATATTGAAACAAAAGCAAAGAATCTTGCTGTTGGTGAGACTTCGGCATCAGCAATCGTTTCAGATTTACCTGAGTTATTCCGTGATCATAATGGTACAACAACTCGGGAAGTGCAAGACGAGGTTCTTGGATAATAAAGAATATGACTTTGTGCACAAGTACGTATTGTCTAACTCGCGAAATCATGAAACCGTATGAACTGTAAGTACCTCATTACTACATATATACAATGCTTAACAGTTTTTTCGAACAAATATACATTAACCGACAAAATGATTCATTCTTAGATTGTTCGAGCAATTTATTCGTGTTCAACGACCTCAATTGACCTCGACAGATATTTGGAATAAACATGAAAATGAATTTACCAAATGGTTTGCACAACAAGCATCATTGTTGAATGATGATTTGCTAAAAGCTTTGGCAAGTGGTCCTTCTCGTCAAGTCAAAATTTGGAAACGTTATTCGATTAACGGCTACAACTTTCGGACATTCAACCGGGCAACTGATATTGGTAAATCTTCAGTCAACAACGGAGTTTGTGTCAGTTCCACGGAAGGTGCCGACTATTATGGCACTTTAAATGAAATCATTGAGTTGGTGTATTATGGAGCTTCGATCGTCTACAAAGCCGTATTGTTCAAATGTGATTGGTTTGATAATTACGAACGGGGCATGAATGTGCATAAAGATTATAAGATAGTTGAAGTTCATCGTGGTAGAAATATGGCGCTTATGATCCATTTGTTCGGCTTATCAAGTCGAGCAAGTCTACTATGCTCCATATCCAAGTTTGAAAAAAGACAAAGATCAATGGTCGGTTGTTTTCAAAACAAAGGCAAGATCGACTATCGATGCTCCCGTCGAGGAAACCGTTTTCCAAGAACAAGTGATCAATGATGTTTCCCGATTATCGATCCTCTTAACATTGTCCACCAAGATCTTGATGTCGATGTTGACTCCGATGTTGGGGATAATGACTTGGATGATGATGAGATGGCGGATTTCATTCAACAAGAAGATGGAGAGGAAGAAGAATCGGTTGATGATCTAGATACTGATGAAGAGGAGGAAGAACTCTTCCATTCTAGTAGTGATAGTGAATAATAATGTATTAAATATTTTATTTTGTCATCATTGCTGAATAATAATGTATTAAACATTGTAATTTATTATTAATTAGTATAAACGCCTTTTTATTATAATTGCATTTAGATTAGTATAAACGTCATTTTCTGTGTCAAATAGATGTCAGGTAGAGGTAGAGGTAGAGGTAGACGCGGTAGGGGTAGTTCCCCCTCCCCCGGAGCGTCTTCCTCCACACAGACTCACGGTTTGGATGATGAGATACACCAGATGACCGAGGAGGATTTGGGTGTCATTGTCAATGGTGACCTTGGATTGCCGTTTTTGGATCCCGAGGGGAGATGGTAAGTTAATACATATCTTGCTTTAATTTGTTTGTATTTTTATTTATATTTTGATTAACCAAATATATTAACAACTTATTGTTTTCAATATGACAGGTTTACCGACAACTATGTCAAGAAAATGGCCAAGACCGCCATAATCAGCGGCTTCAACACTTTTGCCACCACGTGGCATAATGCCAGCCAGGAGCAGCAGGAAAGGTGGTGGCACGCATTTAGGGTACGTCGTTCATATAAATATAACTATATATAAATATAACTATAATTATAACTATACATATAACATATATATAACTATGTTGCAGGCTCATTTCAGCTTCGAGTTACGCCACGAGCGCCTGGTTAGGGAAGCTTTTGAGCGGTATGCTATCAACAGGGTCCGTGATTATATGTATCGGGCTCAAACAAACCCCCGTGCTCGGCTTTGGATGACCCCGGATATTCTCCGTCGCCCAAGGAGTGGATTGGGAGCCCCGTAAGCATTTATTCAATATTTAATTAATAATACTTGTGTTTTATATATATATGTATGTACTAACTTGTTTATCTTATGTCGGAATAGGCATTCAAGGAAACATCTCGCGAAAAAGAAGATAAACCGAGCTTCGGATCCGGTGAGGAAGGGAAGATCCCCGGGACACATGCTATGGGCGTACGCGGCGTTATCGATTTCGCTCGGGCCATGGAGGACAATAGAGAAGTGCCCCTATCGGCCGGAGATCCGGTGACTAGTTCGAAGAAGAAGAAGTCGGGCAACTTCGTCTCGAGGAAGTTTGAGAAAATCTTGGTACGTTATGTATTCTAAATATTATATATACATTATATATATATCATGTAATTATTGTTACTAACAAATTTATATCATACTTTACAGGGACGTCTTCACCTCGAAGAAGGCGAAAGCCCGTGAGACGCAACTCGACACACCCGTCGACGAGTCGCGTCTTTATTACGAAGCCGCCGGTGGTTACGACAAGAAGGGGAGAGTTTTTGGCATGGGGTCGGCCGCCTCCATGTACTACGACAGCTCCTGCTTGCTCGACACTCATCCGCCGAGACATACTCTCCGGGCATACTCACCCGTCTCACCCAGGAGATGGCGAGAGAAAGACAGATTAATGCGAAACACAAAGCGAGGTTGGAGGAGCTAGAGAGAGACGAAAGCGTCGGAAGACGGACTAGCGCGGATGGATGAGTGGATTACCCGGCGGTTAGGCGATCCTCCGGAGGGATGCAACCCGTGTACGAGGCGGACGGAGAGATGACCGATCGATCACGGTCCCGGAGGAAGTGACATGGGTTTAGGTAGTACACCGGGTCTGACTGGGTGACATATTGCTTTATACATTTTTATTTATTTTGGCTTATCGTATCCCCTTTGACATATCGTTTTATCCCCTTTGACATATCCCCATTGACATATCGTTTTATTTATTTTGGTATCGTATCCCCTTTTATATTGTTGTTGTTGATAGCCGGTAGCAATTGTAATGCTACCGGGGAAAATTATGGCCGTTTTGCGGCGGTGGTTTGGCCGGGCCGCGCAAAACGTACCATAATTTTCTCGATTAATTTTAAATTTTGCGACGGAAATATTCCGTCGCAAAGTTGTTTTTGCGAAAATCATGGGGTACGACGTACCCCGTGTGTGCGATAAAAGGTCCACATTTCAATGATAAAAATGAGATTTCCGACTAAGTGTGATGTGGAACCTTGAGTGATAAAATAAGCGTGATTAGGCATCTAATTGATTGAAATGAGGCTCGAAGTGCTACAAAATAGGGGTAAAACACGTGTGAAATGCATGAAAGGATTGACTCCATCACTCATGTTGGCATAGATTTGAGCATGACTTTGTTCCCCTACCAGTGCATCTCCTAGACAAATTTATGCTTTTACAGCTAGCCCTCGACTGAAATGACAATTCCTGGTACTTGGATGGTGGAGCTTCAGATCATGTGACAGCAGATCTGAATAACTTGCATAACAACTCAGATTACCAGGGTAATAATGCACTTACAATAGTTAATGGTGAACAACCAACTATCCAACACATTGGTTCTAGCACTATTCAAACTAATTTTGTTCCCATTATGCTTAATTACCTCCTTCATGTTTCTAGTATTAAGAAGAATCTTATCAGTATCTCTAAATTATGTCTTGACAATCCTGTTAATGTTCGTTTTGAATCTTCTGTTTGTCTTGTCAAGGATCAAAAGTCAGAGATAATTCTTCTCAGAGGTGTGATCTGCATGATGGGCTATACAGATTGACCAATCTTACTCCTCTCCAAATCCCAAGACCTTCCTTCACTCCAAATCAACTCTCAAAAGTGCTGCTACTGTCTTTAGTCAGTCCTCCAAGAATAATGTCAAGGGATCCAATTGTGGGCATAAGTGACTTGGACACCCTTTTAAGAATGTTCTTAGTCACATTCTCGGTAATGTAATGTTTCTTTGGATTATAGTTTGAACTTTTGTGAGTCTTCTCAATTTTAAAAAAGGCATGCCATGCCTTATTCCAGTTCTGATAATCATGTTGATTGTGTTCTTGACTTGACTCACACCGACTTGTGGGGTCCTGCCTACCAAGTCAGTGTCTGGCTTTAGTTATTATATCCATTTCATTGATGATCACACAAGATACCCCTTAAAATCCTAATATGATGCCTTCACTTCCTTTGTTAATTTTAAAACCATTGTTGAATATAAATTTGGAACCAAGATTAAGTGTCTGCAATTTGATTGGGGAGAGTATAGAACTTTTCAACCTTATCTAAAATAATGTGGTATACAATTCAGACATCCATTCCCTCATGCTCATGGCCAAAATGGCAGAGCTGGGAGGAAATATGGCATATTACCGAGCTTGGCCATACCCTTCTAGCACGAGCATCCATGCCTTTAAGGTTTTGGTGGGAGGCTTTTCAATAGAGTGTCTATTTGATAAATAGTCTACCAACCCCAGTTTTGCACATGAAGTCACCACATGAACTTCTTTTTAAAAGATCCCCTATACTCTTTCTTTAGAACCTTCGGTTGTGCTTGTTATTCTCATACTATATTCTTTTATCATGCTAAGTTTAAGTATACTATTAAATGTGTAAATATTGGCTGAGTCCTAAACATAAGGGCTATCAGTGTCTTGATGAGACATGCAAATATATGTCTCTAGAGATGTAGTGTTTGATGAACTTTCTTTTCTCTTTCAAAGAGGGTTTCAACCAAGGACCATTCAGAGAAGTTCTTGTTGATCCCAATGTCATGACTTAAACCTCTCTGCCTCTTCTTCCAAATCCAGAATGTGTCACTCACTCATCTCAGTCAAGTTCCTGATGATGTTGTCCAGCCCTTGCCTTATACCAATCCTGATTCACCAATCTCCAGCTCTACATCGACTATCAGTCATATTCATTCTCCTAATAATCAGTCTGTAGATAGCAACTCCTCATCCTCTAGCCCTAATCCTACACCCTCAGATTCTCCTATTCAACATGGTGTCTCCACTCTTTCCTTAGCCCTTTCTCATTCTATGCAGACCCGGGCCAAGAGTGAAATCTTCAAATCTAAGACATTTATTCCCTCTTCCTCATCATTACGCAATAGAACCTTTAAGAGCATTAGAAGCCTTAAGTAATGTTGAGTGGAAAGGGGGCTACGGAGGAGGAATATAAAGCCCTATGTGCCAATAACACTTGACACTTGTGGCACCTGCACCCCATCAACATTTAGTTGGTAATAGATGGGTGCATAAAATCAAAACTAAGCCAGATGCCTCAATAGTTAAGTATAAGGCTAGATTGACGGACAAAGGATTTCACCAGAAATATGGAGTTGACTTCACAGAGACCTTTAGTCATGTTGCCAGATCCTTCACCATCAGAATTGTGTTGTCCCTTGCAATAAATTTTAATTGGGCGGTGAATCAAGTTGATATAAATAATGCTTTTCTGAATGGGTCTTTCAATTAGACAGTTTACATGCCTCAGCCAGGAGGTTTTGTGAAAGTTGAACATCCAAATTTTTTGTGCAAATCGCACAAGGCACTATATGGTCTTAAACAGGCCCTTAGGGCATGGTTTGAAGTCTTAAGAACACAAATTCTTCAATGGGGGTTCAAGCAGTCTATTGCAAATACTTCTTTGTTTTATTTTCAGAAAACTTGGCCTATTAATTCTTGTTCTTGTATATGTAGATGATATCCTTGTGACAGGTACATCATCTAGTGTTATCAAGAAGTTTATTCATTTGCTTAATTCTAGATTTCCCTTAAAAGACTTGGGACATGTTTCTCACTTCTTGGGGATGAAAGTGTGCAGAGATGAGACTGGTATATTAGTTTCACAGCAATATTATGCTATCCAACTGCTACATAGACTGGATTTTGATGACATGAAAGAATGCCCTACACCTTTGGTTACTGGTAAACAATAGACACCAACACAGGGGACTCCTATGCAAGACCCTCACTTGTACATAAGTGCATTGGAGAACTGCAATATCTGACTCTCACAAGACCATATATTACTTTTGCTATAAATTACTTGAGCCGGTTCATGCAAAAGCCTGCTAATGTGCATTGGCAGTTCCTCAAAAGGTTGCTGAGATATGTCAAAGGGGCCTTGCATCTTGCCCAAAACTTTAAACCTGGGGTTTTCTTGGACTTAGTTGGATTTTCTGATGCTAACTGGGTTGTTAGCTCATATGATTGGAAGTCAGTTGCAGGCTACTGTGTTTTCCTTGGTGATTGCCTTATATCCTGGAGCTAAAAAAAACAGAATGTTGTCTCAAGATACAGCTTTGAATCAGAGTATATATCTCTAGCTAATTTGGCTGTTGAACTGCAGTGGATTCAACACTTGCTGAAAGAACTTGAAGTTCCTCTTTCCAAGACACCAGTTGCTTGGTGTGACAATACAAGTGCTGCTAATCTGGCTCTAAATCTTGTGTATCATGCCAGGGCCAAACATGTTGAAATAGATGTTCATTATATGAGAAATCAAGTCCTTGAAAAGAAGTTGAATGTGCAATACATACCCAACTCTGATCAGCTTGCAGATGTCGTAACAAAACCTTTATCTACTTCATCATTTCATAATTTTTGACACAAATTTAATGTTGTTTCCACACCACCAAATTTGAGGGGCTGATAAGATATAGATATTATGTTACACTTGGGGTAATTATGTGTTTACATATGTAATGCTGTAATTTAGACTTGTGGTGTCATGTGTCCCTTAGATCAAATGGTGTAGTGGGTTGTTATGAGTGTGTTGTAATTAATATAGATATATATATATTCACCATCTGACATTATCCAAATTAATGAAATGAAATCTTTCCTTAGATTCTCCTAAAATCCTTGTATCCCAAACATCTTTGTCCAAAGAATGCCATATATAAGAGAGAGTACCGATAAGGTAAGATAATTGTGTAATTTATCAGTAAGCTAATTAAGTAACTGGAATTACTCAATTATCTTAACTTAACAAGTACATAAATGAGCATGGAAAACACTTAATTAAACACAATAATCTCTTTAATAAACTGAATCAAAGAACAACATAAGAAGACATAATTAGCATATCAATAAAACCCTCTAATTAACTAATTAAAACTAATTAACCATTTCACCTAAGCATGAAATGAGCTATTAATTAATAACTTAACACATCAAAAAGAAACAGAGATGCTGAATAATTGAATAACTTGGTTTCCACAAGGTTTTGTTGTAATTTGTAAATGAGGCTAGCTTCTGACAACTCATAATTAATCAAACACAATCTTTAATTTGTACACATGATCATCATTCTCCTAGGATTAATTAAACCTCATTTACTTTATTATTCAACAAAAGTTTGGCTTGCAACAAATCCATAACACATCATAAGTCTCTCTTTAATCATCACTTGCCTTGATATCCTCCATCATTCTCTTCATCCCCATTGACATCCGCATCCGCGTCGACGCGTTGCCCTTTAATCTTGATGTTCTCATACCACTTAGCACAAATGATGTACAGAATCAGATCAACTGCAGTGAGACTAGCCAAAAGATAGTAAAACCTGTCTAAATGACCCTTGTTTAGGTTGTGGGGTATCCACCCGGGCATGTCGTCGGAAGTCGAGATCTTCATGATTATAGTCACTATCAAACTACTAGCATAGTTACCTAATGAAATTGATGTCATGCAAAGTGCACTACCAAAGCTTTTAAGTCCATCTGGTGCTTGTTTGTTAAAGAACTCCAATTGGCCTACATACATGAACACTTCAGATGCTCCAATAAGGGCATATTGGGGAACTTGCCAAAAGATGCTTAATGTGCTTGAACCATCACAGTCTTTGCAATCTTTGTTAGCATGTTTGAGACGATAGCATTCGACGATTCCAGCTGAAACCATTGCTAATACGGCGATAACTAGCCCGACTCCCATTCTTTGAAGCTCGGTAAGACCTTTGGAACTTTTTTTCTTTTTTATTCGGCTTACTACCGGATCAATAACTCGACGGTAAATGAATATGAAAGCTGCCACGCTTAGTATGTCGAAGCTAGACATACTTGCAGGTGGGATCTTGAAATTTCCAATATTGGTATCCATGGCTGCACCTTGTTCGACGAAGAGTGAGGCCATTTGTGTAAATACCACGGAATAGATTATGGTGCATAGCCAAATAGGTAGTAGTTTCAGTATGCATTTGACCTCCTCAATCTGAGAAACTGGACATAAACGCCATGGATTGTTTACCATCATTTCTTGATCCTTGAAATCTCTTGCTGTAATGCATGCTGCCTTGTCCAAGAACCTGGAACACAGATGAATGCATAATTATTTACCAATATTTGACATGAACTTTGTGCTATGAGATCAAAGAATTCATTTGATTGGTTTTAATATGTAAATATAAAAGGGCAACTTGCTTCGTAGAAGCATCTTGCCTGGACGGGCCTGTATGCAACCTAACCTTATTTTTTTTGTAAGAGACGTGGACCCGAGACCTCTAGTCACATAATGATAATGGGACTGTATGCATCCTAACCTTATAGTTCAATAAGACGCACGAACTCGCGTGTGACCTCTGGTCACATGATGGCATTGGGACTCGTCGCATCTTGCCTAGCCGGGAATGTATGCAACCTAACCTTATTTTTTTGTAAGAGATGTGAACCCGAGACCTCTGGTCACATAATGATAATGAGACTGTATGCATCCTAACCTTATATTTCTATAAGAGGCATGAACTCGTGACCTCTGGTCACCTGATGGCATTGGGACTCTGGTCACATCTTGCCTAGCCGGGACTGTATGCAACCTAACCTTATTTTTTGTAAGAGACTAACCCGCGACCTCTGGTAACATAATGACAACGGAATTGTATGCATCCTAACCTTATATTTGTGTAACAGGCATGAACCCGTGACCTCTGGTCACATGATGGCATTGGGACTCTGGTCACATCTTGCTTAGCCGGGACTGTATACAACCTAACCTTATTTTTTTGTAAGAGACGTGAATCCATGACCTCTGGTCACATAATGACAATGGGACTGTATGCATCGTAACCTTATAGTTCTATAAGAGCCATGAACTCGTGACTCTGGTCACATGATGGGGATTGGGACTCTACGCAACCTAACCATATATTTCTATAAGTTCCGTGAATCCGTGACCTCTCGCCACTTAATGACAGTGGCACTGTATGCAATCTAACCTTATATTTCTATAAGTGGTGTGAACTTGTGACCTCTGGTCACTTACCTTTATTATTTATTGATATATATATGGATATATGCATTGAAAACTTACTTGAAACCATGGGTGTGCAACATCTTTCTTGTGCCTTTAATGGCGCTTTCATTACCATCTACTTCAAACAACTCTTCCTCACGCGATGGTGCAACCACGCCCCACTTCTTTATCGCGGCTACTATCACTTGGCTAAACCTTGAAATAGGGTTGCCAGTAGGCTTGAAGTGCCTGTACTTAGGTATACCCGTAAGAAAGAGAATCAATGCGGCTAGAGCCGATGCAGTAGATGCCCAAAACCCTATCGCCCACATCCCTTCATCTTCTAGGTATCCCAAGATTGTGTTGGAAAAAAGTGAACCCATGTTCAATGCCAAGTAGAAGTAGCTAAAAAAGGAAACTTTAGAATAGCTCTCTTTCGAATGCTCCTCGTCGAACTGATCCGCCCCGAATGTAGCAATACTTGGCTGGTAACCTCCATTGCCTAAAGCAATCATATAAATGGACAGATAGAACAAGCCAATAACCAGAGACGAGTGTTGTATGCAAGGAGTTCCATGGCCTCCACAGCCTTTCGGTTTTATCAAAAACAAATGTGTTGCCAGAGACAACATTGCCAAACCCTGAAAAACAATACAAATGCATGCAGTTGAATTTCATCAGCACTAATGCCACTCCACAAAAAGCTGAAAGCTTTGTCTAAACAAGATGCAATGACACTGTTAGTAAAAGGGCACAGACACGGATACGTGGATACAGAAACGGGGTTGCAGAATTTGCGAAAGATATAAGATCTTGGTACGTACAGACACGCAACGTGACAGAAGTATGTATTAAGTTAATGGGAAAATTAACTTACACTGACAAAGATGACTTGAAAAATGGCACAAGTTTTGAACCTTCCCCAATAAGAATCACTAAGAAATGCACCAACCAAAGAGAAAATATAAACAGTCCCAGTCCATTTGCTAACACTGTTAGCTGCATCTGCATTGTTCTGCTTCATTACCCTTGTTAAGAACAAAACCAGGTTCACCCCAACTCCAAAGAATGCAAGTGTTGCCAAAGCTTGGTTAACTGTCCCAAGTGATAAAAAAACATAAGCAAAACAAAAATGTTAGTGGCTTATTATTATTGTAATTATTGTTTATTAAGTTAGAAGATTTCATATTTATTATTTAAGAGATTCTTGTGAGCAACTGATCAACTGTTTTGAGTTTATTCATTTCTATAGGATCATTTTAGAAAGGTTTGACATAAATGCAAATGAAGCACTTTTACTCACTTATCTTATAATTAACTGATCATAAGGTTTCCTTTTCCAGCTAACAATAATTAGTCATAGAAATAGAAATGATGTGATCATAGCAAATCATTTAATAATTATATATATAATATTTGCACCAAATGAAATCATTGTTTTGTATAAGTAGGTAAAAAAATAACGAGCATATAATTACACATTATTACAAAATTAAATATAATTGAATCAAGAAAAGGAAAACATTAGTAGGGTCCATTAGTACTGTGGATTCTTTCTAAGACAAATCACAACCTCTAATGCCAAAGGGAAATACACTAATGTTGTCCATGTCAAGATTCATCAAATCCAAAAAGCCAAGATTAAACTCTTGCCATAAGTTTTATTTTTTTTTTTGTAATTAATTTGATGTTTTTTTTATTCTTGCTACTAAAATTTTATTACAAGTTTTCTGGTTAGCATCACTTTCAAGCTTTCTAAGTGCGATTACTACAGCAAATTGACATTTGTTTTGGTAGGTTTGTACGAGTAGGGTATGGGTGTAGGTAGGTGGTGTGTGGGTGTGGTGCGGTAGGATGGGATGTGGTCACTACAAGAAAAACTTTCTTTTGCCACACAAAAAATGTTTTTTTTTTTGTTTTTGTTTTGAACAGCAATTAATATTATTATTAAGGGGTCTAACAAGACGCTAGAAGTCCAAGATTGTCCAATTACAAACGTTCACTTGATCTTAAGAAACAAGCCGAACAAGCTAGAACCGAAGTGAAACAAAATGAAAAAAATAACGCGAATCAGCTACACAAGGACTAAACTATGCTAAAAGAGAACGGACTAGTCTTCCAAGTTGTCCAATCGATACTAATATTACTTTTTCTAACGGTGATCCAAACGAAGCTTCTACTTTGAATTTCCCCAAACAACATGTCCTCATTGAGATCTTTTGAGTTAAACACAATTTGATTCCTAGCCATCCAGATACACCAAATAGCAACTTTTTTAACAGCATCCTATACTTTGACTTTCTCGCATTGTCTAGCCGAAAAATGAGATGATTGCATGAATGAATCCCAATCCATAAGTAACGCTCGTGGAATAGAGAACCAATCAACAATCTTACGCCAACCGCTTACGAAACGTTTGGGACGTTTGACTTTTCAACCGCTTACGAAACGTCTAATTAATCCTTCGAATTTCATCAAATGATCTAATACTTTTTACATTTATGTACTTTAAGTTTCTCTTTATCATAACTCTAATAATATTACATCAATTAACGAAATTCCAAGGATTAATTAGACTTTTCATAAGAGGCTGAAATAGTGAAATGTCCCAAACATTTTGAGACGGAGAGAGTATATATTACCGACACTTTTTTTGTATTATGGTAAAGACTATTGTTGCAAAAAGAATGTTTTTCTTATAATGAGTGGGGATGAGGCTGGGCGTATGGTGAGGGTTGGCGTGTAGAGTGGGATGGGGTGGGGTAAGGATATGGTCAGGTAATGCTGAGGTAGGATAAGGTAGGGATTGGGTGAGGGGTAAGGGTGGGGTAGAGATTGGGTTGGGGTGGTACGTACGGGTGTGGCAGGGTGCGTGAGTGTGTGAGTGAGGTGAGAGTGGAGGTGGGTGATGGTATGGTAAGACAAGGTGATGGTAGGATAAGGATGGCTCTAGCAGATCAGAAGTGCGGAAGTCGGCCCTCACTTTTCTACAATTCTAATTAGAATAGGGGGCAATACTACCTATAAAATGGGAATGTTCATCCTCTCTTAGAGCTCTAATCGACGGAGTCGTTTGGCATCTCGATGTCGACTCATCACATCCTGGGATTGAAGAAGGTCCCAAGGGTTCGGTTGTTCGCCGATTCAAGTGGTACGTGAGTTGGGAAGGCACATGAGTCCGAACGCTATGTTGAATGTGCGACCGACATTACACTATGTAGATACCTTTGCAGGTGAGGCGTCGGTCGGTCCTATAAATGGCGGATTCTTCGATAACAAAAGATTCCGTGAGTTGAGAGATGAAGTAGCCGACCCGGCAATATGACATAAGAAAGATCAGTTCCAGCGGTCGGGTGGGGTGGTAAGGTTGGGATGATGGTGGGTAATGGTGGGAGCATATGTGAAGAAGGTTCGGGGTGAGGTACATGTGGAGGCGGGTACGGTAAGTTAGGGTGGAGTGGGGATGTAATGATGCATGATGGGTAGGGTGAGAATGAGGTTAGGGTGGGTAGGGTAAATGTAGGTGATGTGGGTGGGGTGAGGCAGGGGCAGACCCAAGTGGAGGTAGGTCAAGGTCAGTGCCCCCAACCGAAAACCAAAACACAATTTAGTTTTATTGGTAAAAAAATATATAAACATTACTAATGTCCTCACTTGATCTTTAAATTTGTTTCGGTGTCTTACTGAAAAAATTTCGGAGTCCGCCACTAGGACGAGGCAAGTGTAAATTAGGTATTGTGAACGGGTAGGAATGGTGGTATGGTGGGTTTAGAGGTGGGATGTGGACTGCAGGGGTGCATGGAGGTATAGTAGTGGAGTGATTTTATGGTGCAACGGTTGTAGGAAGGTTGTACCAAGTGGCATACTTTAGAGCCATTCATTTTAACTCTCTTTCACATAATACACTTTTTTTGCGTGTGTGAGAGGTTAGAAATGAAAGGTGGTAAAGTATGCCACTTGGTACAACCTTCATACAACGGTTGCACCATAAAATTTTTCATAGTAGTGGGACCTGATAGGGTGAGGAAGGGTAGAGTGAGGCCATATAGTGTGGGGTTGGTATGATGCGGGTATGAGTGGTTAAGGGTAAGGTGCTTGGGGTGGGATAGGCATGGGGTAAGGTGCTTGTGCAATTTTGGTCTTTTTATTTTATATATATATATATATATATATATATATATATATATATATATATATATATATATATAATAATAAAAAAAT
Organism: Gentiana straminea; assembly: GCA_036785695.1. Taxonomy (NCBI): domain Eukaryota; kingdom Viridiplantae; phylum Streptophyta; class Magnoliopsida; order Gentianales; family Gentianaceae; genus Gentiana; species Gentiana straminea. Next base: position 7,034,993 of record JAVUPR010000424.1, on the reverse strand, counting down.
TAGGAAATCAGTTTTATATAATGACAAGTATCTACCTCTTCAACTAGGTCATGCAGAGTTGGCAAAAACATACGTGTCATGTGAGTGGAAAATCCAACTAAAAATTGGTTCTTGTCTCATCTGCATGCATTTCTCGCACTCCCTTCCTTAAAATATAAACGTCGTGTAGTAAAAGTTTGTTTTTTAGGGGCACCCTTAAAACAACACACCCTTGGTTATTCTATCGGTCCTTTACCCGGAAATTGCTATACGTTACTTCTTTATTATTGGTCTTTTCCCACATGCCCATTGTTTTTGGTTAGGTATTATAAGCATGACAATTAATCTAGAAAAACAAAATTAGTATCTTTCTAGTTTCTAAGGCCTTATTTGAATGAGTAATTAATGTCAAAAACCAACCAAACAAACAAACACACTACTCTTACATTTAAATAGGTTTAAATCATACTCCCTCCGTTCCATAATAACTGAGGCAGTTGTCAAAAAAATTTGTTCCATAATAACTGAGGCAAAACATTTTTCAAAGCAGCATTTATTGCTTATTTTTCTACTTTACCCTTTATTTAATACTAGAGTAGAAGTTAAAAAGAGGATTGCATTAATTGTATTATAGGGACTTTTTAGTCATTGCATCTGAAAAGTCATAACATTAAATCACTTTCTTAATAAACGTATTTTTGGCAACTGCCTCAAATATTTTGGAACGGAGGGAGTATAAACCTACTGGATTAATTATGGATCGAATAAGGATGTTAGACATGAGTTCAGAGATGTTGCATTTTGTGTCTGAGTAGACTATCTGATAAGACAAGCGTCACACAATTACACACAGTAGGGGGGGCAAATATAGAATTCTCAGGTAAGCCTTGGCCCGGCGAGGAAGTTTCTTAAGATGAGGAGAATTCGGTAACTGTGTACTATCATATTGGACAAGAGACGCACCATTAGAGACATTGGACAAGAATCCTCAAAACAATGTCCTCACGAAGATCCCTCTCACTTAAAACATTGAAAATAATGAGAGAAACATTATCATGAAGGTCTCAGCGAAGACACATCATACTGAAATTGAGAGAATATAATATTTAAATTAAACAATTTAGAGAAAACAACAATATCCTGATATAAGGTTCAGATTAAAACATTTCCTTTACGAACAATATACTGATCTAGTTCTGTTCATAAAAGTTTATCTTATCCATTATTTGTTGTATTCTCTGTTATGAGCTATATATGACATAATTACTTGTATCGAAAAAATAAAAACAATAATATTGCTGACAATATGAAAAGTCTGTATCGCAAGTGAAATTAAAATAATGCTTAGAGACGTCAATATACCAATCTGTGCGACTCGGGATGAGATCACCTGTCCAATTTGTGTGTCTAATTTCGGTATCTAAGTAAAAACGACGTCGTTTTATGTGTGTTTTATTTTTTTGGTTTTTGTTTTTTATTTTTATTTTATTTTCTTCAAAAAATAAAACACAAATGAAACGACGTCGTTTTTACTTAGACACCGAAATTAGACACACAAATTGGACAGGTGATCTCATCCCGTGCGGCTCTCAGTTGTGACAATTAATTAATTACACATATATATATTATAGTGTATAACAAGTCTCAATTATATATTTCACCTACAAGTAATTTATACTCATGAAGCAAACTCATAGTTTAACAATTATAATTTTTTACACGTGAGAATATATATATATATATATAATTCGAAGTCTAACTCTTTACATCCTAAAAATAGTGAAGAAACTAATAAGATAATAAACGATTTCCACAAAGTAAAATTCTAATATTAGTTTTTACGAGGTTCAAATAGAAAGGAAAAAAAAAAGTAATTTATATTTGAATGATTTTAGTATCGTGAAATAATTTCATCTTGACTAGTTCCTTCGTGCCCAACGATTCATAAAAAAAAAAAAAAAAATAAAAAAATCTGCTTTCAAAAATTAAAAAATAAAAATAAAAACCATTTAAAAGAAACAGACAGAATATATATACTGTTTGATGCAGCTAGGATACATCTGGTATAACCACTGTTGCGTATCTTCTGAAACTCAGAAAGGCAAAGAGAGATAAGCATAGCTGAGTATCACCATATATATATATAGTGCATATAGGAGAAAAATAACAATTAACCCGAACACATTTTTAAACCATTAATATATATTTTAAATGTAAGATCTATTTATTGATATGGGGTTTATTTTGGCCATTAATATCTATCTAACTGTAAGATCTATTTATTGATTCGGGTTTTTTTGTTACAGTATTTATAAATTACAGAGAAAAAAAGAGCTTACACAGGATGATGAGTCCGGCGCCCCATCGTCCGGTTCTTTCTCGGATCGCCGGTTGGCCATGTACATCCACTGTTCCATCTAGAGTGTATTCTTCATTTTCACCTTTCATACTTCCCTGAAATGGAGAGAGGAAAAAAAGAGAAGGTAATTAAATCAGTATTATTTCTCATCTAATTAATTTAATTAAGCAAAATGAAAAATGTATGTGTCCATGCACATGGAGAGGAGGGGGATTAATTATATGAATTTTGGGTTCAAGATCTTGGGTTCTGGAGTCAAAATCTGTTCTTGATCTTGATAAAATTAACTAAATCACCTACAAAATAGGTGATTTAATTTGAATCTGCTATTTTAAGGGGTTTTGTTTTTGTTGGGAATTATAAGAGGGCCAAACTTCTATATAATTTTTTTTATTTTGCTGCTATATATATGTATAATTTGTTGTTTGAATGAGAAAAGGTTATTGAGCTAACCTTCTTGTAAACTTCTAAGGCTGCCATTTTGGAAGCTGAAAAGGAATAAATGGGAGCTCCAGCACAATTAAGTTTGATTGTAGAGATAATTAAAGCTTTGGTGATGGAGAGAATTTGGATTTAAGGGAAGAGAAATAGGAGGTATATATAGATGTAGAGATGGAGATTTGGACGGCTGGGATCATGAAACTGCTCTAAAAATGCACAGCTGGCAAGAACAGTGTTGGGTTTTTTTTTTCCATAAAAAAAGAAAAGAAATTGTTCTTTTTAGGGGTATAAAGAATAGTGGTATTGCAACAAGGAAATAATCACAACAATTGGTATACATATAGAATATACATTTTTCCTTTATTAACCATGGTTAGGAGTATAAAGAATAGTGGTATTCAACAAGGAAATAATCACAACAATTGGTAATCCATTGACGTATTACATTGTCTTTATAGTTAGAAGAATAGTTATGATACAACAACGATTTATTAATATTGTACAAATGAACTGTTGTAATCCATCCAAATCTCACATATACACAACTCCTATGGGCCGACTCCAGTCCATTCAGCCCCCACGTACAGGGAAGAGTGAGCCCATACTGCTAGCTCTCTTCCGAGCACGTCTGAAAATCTATGCATTTCACTTTGAAGCCGTCAAAGACCGAAAAACAAAAATGAAGGTGCCACGAGCCAAGAAGTAATAAATAATGTTTCAGAGAAACACACTTCAACTTGTTTGCGCCCAACACCCGAAGGAAGGGGTGCCTCCAAAACGAATCATTTTGGGAGGGGAGGGGGAACGGGGAACGGTTTTTTTTTTATTGGGGTTGGGGATGAAGATTCGAAACCTGGTTGATACCATGAAGTGCAATGACCTTTACCACTAGACCAAGTTTAATCCCCTCCAAAACAATTCATTTATCAGAGATAAAACGAATGTCCATCCAACCCATGGCATCTCAGTGTAAGCACATACAAACTTCTACCGCCAACTCAATGGACTCAGTATATTGAGCAAGGTTGGACCTATAAAGACGAGCTAAAGTATCAACACTGAGTTGGCCTCCCTATACACATGTCGACAGGGCAAATGAAGTCTGCGAATAGTATATGTGTTGCACTTTGTGAGGGAGATTCCACATCAGTGAAGCATGAGGTCTCAATAAAAATATGAGAAAGTCTGAATCAAACCCGATCTCAAAAGATTCAATACCATATTGCAAACATAACTGATCCCAATGGAAAGGCCATTGCTTCCGCCAAAATGACATCTCCCTCCTCAAATTCATTGTAAAAGGCAAAAATAAGGCGAGCCAACCTTTAGTCATTGCATTTAGATATTTCATGAATAGTCACGTTTTTTAGCGTGTATGCAAAACCTTCAGTCCTACCTTATAGCACAAGAGCTAAACACCTCTATCTGCGGAAATAAGTAAACTTTCTTCACTCTTTATCCACAAATCCAGAAATATCTAATAGGTAGACTTCTCGATAGGTACCACATTGTAAAATAAACCATTATTTTTGCCAAAAAATATCTTAATTGAGTTAAGAAATGTAATGTAATTCATCAATGACTATATAAGGCAATTCTTGCTTTATTCTTTTAGTGAAAACATTTCACTAGAATGTAATAGAGTGTGACGTCCCTGTCCCGGATACCGAGTCCTTATCCAGAAAATAACGCTCGGCACCCATATAATTAAAATTTAATATAATTATATACGTAAGCAAATATCAGAGAACAAGACGGAAGACAAAACGATAGACTCATATAACTGAAACAACTAATAAAGGATCGAAAGCAACACATGCTACATCTATTAAATCATCGAAGACTTTACTATAACCGTCAAATGCATTTAACCAATTACAACGTGATATCCACAAACTCAACTCATCGTTTTCTAGCATTACAAAGGATAAAAAAATCTGTACCCAAAAAAATTAAATTGAATAATTAAAGAGCAACATGGTTGACCGTTGACCGTTGACCTTGGTCTTGGTCTTGGTCTTTGGGCTTTGGGCTTTGGGCTTTGGGGAATGGGCCTGAGGGCCCTAGGCCCAGGCCTGTGTTAAACTTTTTATACAAAAGTTAATTGGGCTTGGTCCAGTTCATAAACATTCGATTGAGTGAAGATTGAGTTCGGCTTCGGTTATCCAACATAGTTCGGTTCAAAGAATAATTAATGGTTAATTCATTGTCAGAATCGATGAAACGGCCGTAATTAAGATGAGTTATGGTAATTCATTGTCAGAATCGATGAAACGGTCCGTAATTAATTCATTCCAAATTTCAGCCCTCTCCTATATATAGCCTCCATATGGATTGAAGCTACATATACACATTCGAAATACAACACCGAAAGCTTCATACATTCATATAGTTCGACGTAGTTGCATACGAGTTTGAAGAAGAGATTCGAGCACTAGAAGAGTTCGTTGAAGGTTCGTGTAAGAAGTACCTCTATACGAATCAGTAATCCGAGTTATCCCGGGAGACAATTGGTTTTAACCGGGGTACACACCGGACCAAATTTGTCTTAAGGACAGAGTGTCCTACTCGTCTCGGAGTTATTGTATCCACTTTTATTCTAGTATATTTCATTTTTCATTTGTAATTCGTTTTATTTTCAATAAAATTGTTGTTTAATTCGTGTTAATTATTTTAATTGCGTTCGGGCTCCTACACAACAAAATTCATCTGCTTTATCTCCGGGTCACTCCTCAGAGGCCTAGAAAACATCCTACAAATGCACAACATTCTTAGGGTGGGGAAAATAAAGAAGAGCGGGTAAGTACATACGTATTTAGTAACGGGTAGAAGAAACATGCAATACATACATATATATAACATGAATACTTTCCGCAATCACTACCACTTAGGTAGTAACAGGGAGCTCACTCATCCACTATTAGCTCCGTAGTACATCCTTGTGTTGAAATAGTATCCTAAACCCAATCGGGTTGGACCGAATCCGACCGGGTCGGATTATTTCTACTATTTCCTTATGTCTATACATATGATAAATGACTTTATGTTATTATATATTTGTTCGTTTAATGGACCAATTATAATATTGTATATATATGATAACGTCCCTAGTGTCAAACTGTGAAAGAGAAAGCATAAGTGATTATGATTGATGAGATCTCGACTCACTTTAAAAGGTTTCATACTTAAAAGTCTCTAGTCGCATGTACTATTAAATAGGACATTAATAGTACGATTAGACTAGCACGTATTGGGATGTCTTCTATCTTTGAAGGTATGGATATATCTCGTCTATCAAAGTGTAGGGACATTTGGACTGTACGTGGACGTGTATTAGAGAATGCGTACGTCAGACTGACCCACTTACTTTATTAAGTGTCGCACTATGTGGCGGTTGTGTAGTTATCCTAAGACCGGAGTCTTCATGACATCACGGTATAGATTGTCATACTTTGACACTATTGAGGTTTCCCCTAGCCATGGGGCGATAAGGCGGTAGTGATTGGGTGTGATACTGAAGCATGCGTAGGATTTATGTTGCTCGTCCGGAAATCGCGTATCATATGATTATGAGTAAATATCCGAAAGGGCCTTATAATAAGGAAGGTCTAGCTCTCGTGAATCTTTGCAAAGTGGGAGTAAATGAGTTATTTCGAGAGAGCATGATATCCAGATTATAATATACGGTCGTTGATGTATCTCGATGTACAACCGTATGGATATTGTAACAGCGATATGATTCTATTTACACAGTAACCGTTTCACATAAAAGGTAGTAGTCATTGCATTTGACTCTTCCGATGATTGAGGGTCGTGGACCTGTTGCTAGACGCTATCCATGATCGTTAGGTAAGAAAGACATTTTTGTAATTGCACTTTGTGCCTACGGCCATCATATTCGGAAGCCTATCGGGTCACACACATAAGAACATCTAGTCGGATTAAAATGCAGTTATAGTGATTACCAAATAAGAGAAATTTTATCTCGACTATAAAATGTTATAGTGATAAATTAATATGATGGTATTCATTTATTATGAATAAATTAAATACAAGATATTAATTATATTGATTACTTAAATACACATATTTGATGTATATGACGAGATATATATATATATATATATATATATATATATATATATATATATATATATATATATATATATATATATATATATATATATGTATGTATTTTGCAAATTAATTAATCATAGTATTATATTAATTAAATTAAGAATATTCCGGAGGCTATTAAATGGCAATATGCATGGGGTGCAATTTTGGAGTGTATAAGATACACTTGAATTATGCAAATTAATTAATAGTATTATCATATATTAATATTAGATATTAGTCACTATAGATTTGCACACATGTGCAACTGATTTGTGATAATATAATAAAGATATATTCAATATAAGATATTGTCAATATATATCTTGGAAATATATTTAATATAAGATATTAAATATTAAATGAGATAAATCTAGAATATTTATTTTTCTTATTTTACTAGTAAAATGTTTTCTTTCTCATTAATCTCCTAGGAAGTTTCCCCCAATCAGATTAGGATTGATAAGTGGCGTCACTCTCCCTATATAAGAAAGGGGTTGCTAGCTCTTTTGCATCATCAAAATTAAAAGAGTTCTAATTTACTAGAAAATATGAGATCTTCTTAGAGAGAGAGAGAGAAAATGTCAGTCTAGCAACCGAGTTTTTCTAGTAGCAATCCATGATGGGATTCTGGTGGGTTTTTGGTGTGGATCAACAGTAGAGGCCGAACACTTGGGTTCTTCGTGCAGAAACTACAATCGTAGATAGCGACAATCTATTTTAGATCATCCAAGGTATATTTTACGTCTGCTTCTTTTATATTTGTTACTTAAACGAAGTCGATCTTGGCAAGAAAAGGAAATAAATTTTAAATTCCGTTGCGTCCCCGCGTAGATTTCCTAACAGTGGTATCAAAGCGAGTTTCGAGCTTAAGCAATAAGCATTAGTTAATTTGCATAGTAATTATTTTAGATGAATGATATCGATTCACAAAACGAAACACGAAAAAAAAGGGGCGGCGGCTTTGTGGAGCTCGGCCAATTGGCTGCAGCTCCACAGCCGAGTTATCGACGGCGGAGACGGTGGATGTCCAGCTGTCGGCGTCGGCCGGTGGCACTTGGCGGGTCCCCAAAATTTTGTTTTTTTTGTTTTTGTGATTCTTTATGATACATAGAATATCTCCTTGTTTAGTTAATGATATGTGGCTACCCAATTATTCAAATTGTTTGGGCCGTTGGATGCCACATGGCACTATAGTACAATTGGGTTGGTTTATGGTTCTTAATTGGACATATGATTAACCTAGGCCATTCCAAATTTTGTTTGGAATATGCCTAGCCCCTTTTTCAAAATATTTGATTTTGGAAAGGGCTAGGCGGGTGCTTTTTTGTTATGGAAACCAAATGCATCCCTTTTGATTAGAAATCAAAAGTAAAGAAACAAAAAAGACTTAATTTTAATTTTGATTTATTTTTAGAATAGTTCTAATTTATTAAAATTAGAATTGAAATCGTTTAAAATTAATAGTTAATTTCATTTCGATTAAAATCATTTAATTGATTAAATGTTAATTAGTTAATTGATTGGATAAAATTATTTAATTGATTAAACGTTATTCGATTAATTAAGACGCGAGTTGGTAATTTTAATATTTATCTTTTTCATAAGATTTTATAGGTTTTTGTCCAAAAGGACAAACTAATATATTTATTAGGCTACAAGTACATGGATGATTATAAATGACAAAACTTAATTAACATTACCAAAATACCCTTTGGCTAATTAAACCAAATTACCCAATTAATCTTTCCCTCATCCATCATCGTTCAAAAATGCTTCCATCGGCATCAGCGTTTGAGCAGCAGAAGCGTTCAAAACTCCTTCTTCTTCTTCCAATCACAGCAGCAGCGTATGGTGATGATTCATGGTGGCCAGAATCGTCCATGGTGGTGATTGGATTGCTACGGACTGGAAATTTCTCTGATTTAGCAAATAGTAACAGACTCCGATTTGATCCGTCCTTCTCGTCGATTAATCCGTCCTTCTCGTCGATTGAGCAAACGCCGGACGGACATAGTGGTTGCTTCACTGCTCCGGCTGCTGCCTTATTGGTACGAGGATGAAACGGGGATTCGATTTAGGAAAGAATCAGAGAAGGAAGACGAAAATCAAAACAAGGATTTGATTGAGGATGGAAATAGAAGGGATTTTCGGCTGCAACCACTGCTCCGCCCAAGTCCAATTTCCGGCCAAGAAGGCAGGCTGTTTTTTTTTTGGGTTTAGGGTTGTTACTATTAATTTTGTAACGTTACTATATTTTTTGATGTATTTTGTCTATTTTATGGGCTGTTACTACTTGTTTATTGCCCTTTACTATATTTTACGCGACTGTTACTATTTGCTTTTAGTTTGTTACTACTTGTTTTTAGGATATTACGACACTTTACGGGACTGTTACGACTTCTTTATTGGCTGTTACTATATTTTACGGGCTGTTACTACTTGTTTTTAGGCTGTTACTACTTGTTATTAGGCTGTTACTACTTTTCCATTGGATGTTACGATATTTTATGGACTGTTACTACTTGTTTTCGTGGCTGTTACTACATTTTATCTAGTGTTACTACGTGTTTAATATGTAAAAGGGTATTTTTGTCCATTTATTATGAATTTGTCCTTTCTATTCACAAAACATGTAGTAACGTCCTTCTGGACCCATTTTTGATTTTTTTTGTCCGTGTAGCCCCTTCCCCTAAGATTTTATTGTATGGATTAGATGTGTTAGATATAATATAATTATATGGACTCCGATTGATCATGGACTCGACCTATAGGATAGATGTGAATGATTTATTATTATGTTGGTTTAAAAATTGTCTTAGGCCGTTATGAAGAACGTGACCTAGTTTACTTTCTGCATTTATCTCATTCACATTAGCTCCCCCGTGTGCGGCGGGTGTATAAATTTATTAGATAGATTCTATGTAACAAGAATAGAGCAGAAGACAGAGACCAAAGAAAGACGAATAAAGATCCCACTGGAGATGGCGCATTAACGATTATATTGGCTGTTGCTAGGGATGGCAATGGGTACGTGTGGGCATGGGTTTGGCTATATCCATACCCTACCCATCAATTTTTTTCTTACCCATACCCTACCCATTATCCATGCGGGTAGAGATTTTTATACCCATACCCTACTCAGATGGATATCCACGGGTCAATGGATATCTGGTTCTGTTACAACCGAACTCATATAATAAGAAAATTTAACTAATAACAATTGACGTAAATACACAACATCAAGTCTTAAAATATGTGTTGAATCCTTAGAACGTGATATTTGAATGTGTTTGTTCCTTGTATTTGTTCTAAATGTGTTGACTTCTTAGAACGTGATTATTGTTATGTAAAGTAGGAAGTTTCACCAATGACAAATGACGTGTAAATTCTAAAAACAAATTTTTTTAAAGGTAAATCCTACAAACAATTGAATGGAATAAACTCATGGCCATGATTCATGACGAAATATTAGGTAGACTCTCAAAATATCATAAATGTAACAAAATATCTTTATCTTCACTCGAAACCATAAATAAATTTGTCAGTTCCTTATAAAAAAAAATGCCTTAGGAGTTTCAAGGTCATGTTTTTGAAATATATTGGATTACACCTACACTGAAATAATAAAACCAAAAGATTAAAAAAAAATGTCACTATATATCTTTATTTTGGCAACATTAGTTGTGAATAAAAAAACATACTAATATACATTATAAGAGGACTAACACGTGTTTTGGTTTGACAATTGATATTACAGGTTGAATAGATTAGATTAAAAAATACATTCAAAAAAATAAAAAAGCAAGTGATTAAAAAAAATCCCACCTTTCAATCCTGCTTTTGAAAGCACGACCGAATCGATTGAGAGAAAAAGAAACTAGAATTTTGACATCGGTAATTGATATATAATGAGAACAATAATGTTATTTAAATTACATTTAATTATTTTTGTTATTTATTTATTTTTTAGTCAAATGTTTAGTTGTATTCTTATTTTTTAGGTAACGGAAGTAGTGAATATTTAATCATAATATATATATATATATATATATATATATATATATATATATATATATATATATATATATATATATCGTGGGTCGGGTGAGTATTCTGACGGGTAGACAACACATATCCATACCCTACCCTACCCGCGGCGGGTTTTGAAAAATGAAACCCATACCCTCCCCTACCCTAAAAAATACTTACCCTAACGGGTGGCCGGTAGGGTCGGGTGGATATCCACCGTTGGATCAAAATTTCCATCCCTAGCGGTTGCAGCTACCCTTAGATTGTGATCCATGGTTTCGTCAGTTTATATTCGAAACCGCATGTACTTAGGAAAGTTCATGATCATGCCGGTTACTTTACGCATTTATTTATTTTATGCTTGTATTTATTTTATATGATACGATAGATGCATGACTATGCACGATCTAGATAAGTGTGTAGGATGTATGTCTATATAGATAGGTATATTTGATGAGACCGCAATTAAAGTTAATTAAGTGATTTACAAAAATACTTCCATAAAAAAATCAAGTCGAAATATTGTCTCCCAATATTATATTAATGGTGAAGAGTCCTTGTTCGGATCCAACTGATGGGCCCTCGTCGGGAGTTGACCTACCTTGGGTATATCGTCGTTATTGAGATATGATCGTATGAGATTTCACGAATGTTGGATTATGACTTGACTAAAGTATTGCGGTGATTGACCCTCGTCAGGACCGTCTTATTTTAGAGACAATGGGTTGACTACAACATAGAGATGAGTAGTGTCAAAGAGTTGACTAGTCAACCACTAAGAGTCACATAGAGATGTGATTGGTAAATGGTTACCTACTCTTCAAATTATTCCGGTTGATCGGTCCTCGTCGGGAATCGGGATAACTAGATGGGATCTTGGCCACTAAAGAATTTTGGAACTTCTGCGGGAGCAAAATCATAAATCAAAAGACCATTTTGATTTTGCATGTATAAATAACAACACTCATTTATCTTTATTTTATGTTGTAGTTTTTAGCAAACTTTTATTTCTACGTTTTATTTCTCGATTTCTTAAACCAAATTATAAATGACTATTATTTTTTGAGAAACGTTCTCAAATAAGGTTAAGTAATTTTAATCCTTTGAAAATAAGCAATGACATGAGCAACTACGCTATAGTAGTTAGAGACAAGGAGACTACATATTTGATGAAGTGCTCTAAGACTTTAATTATTAATCGAAATGGAAGCTCGTGGTGTGATTAAATCGCTTGAAATGAGTTTTAACGAATTAATCAAATATTGTATACGACGATATCCAATGGGTCATTCTGTCATACGATGACAATCAAAATTCGAACATCAGATGTGTTGAATAAGAATAACCACAATGAATTTTGGAAAGGTTGTTTTCAAAATTGTAAGATTTAAGTATCGACTTAATTCCTTAATCATTGCTTGAAAGTTAATTGAATAGTTCATGTTTTGAATTTGATTCAAAATGGTAAATAAACTATCTAATATACTTTGGATTTTCTTTATGAAAGAACATTAAAAGGTAGCTCTTATAATTTTTTCTTAAGTCTAATGCAGACTAAACTAATAAATATTTACAAGTGCTTAAGAGATTAAAAAGGAAAGTTGGGCATGTGCTTGAACAAGAGAACTTATCAAAGTCTCTATTCTAAGTAAGGGAGTTGAGATAAATATATCTAAGTTTAAGTCAACTCTTAGATATATGATATCTTTGGAATATGATTAAATTAGAAAGATTAAATACAGAATATTCAAAGATATAGAAAGTGAAGCAAACGTTGCAGCATTTACTATATAATATTCTGAGTCTAATAAACTAATAAAAGAACTAAATAAATGTTATTGTGTTCCGGTTCTTATGAAGAACATGAGTTCAGTTATTTAGGGCTAAACTGAAAACTTACGGAATTGAGAACGATTAGTGTGGAAACGTTTTTTGCGATGAGACGATTATTTCCGTCTTCTACGGCCTGTCCAAATTCCTGGATTAGCCACGCGACTTGAGATTCTTCTTCTCCCCTTCTAGGCATCTCTCTGCGTATTCTGGCTTCGTATTTCTTTTAGTATATTTTCGTGAAGCGTAAGTGAGAATTTAGGGGATTAATTCTTTTTATAGGCATTAATATAAATCCATTAATTTAATAACTAAATCCTTCTTTTTTTATCATTTAAATCCTTTTAATCAAATAATTAGGATATATAGTAATTAGGTTAAGATAACTAAAGCTGATTACCCTTTTTACCCTTCTTGAAATTTCGGGGCGTTACATATAGGCTGAGCATCAGTATTAAATACTATTCCATATACAAGGACGGAGGTATGTGAAATATTGAGGGGGGCTAAGCCCACCTGGACAAAAAAATATCAAACTAAAAATTCTATGTGATCCAGTTTGATCCGTCAAATTTTCTTAATCCAGCCCACCCGACAAACCGGATATAATCCATTAGCCCACCCTAGATTTAAATTCTGGCTCCGTCCTTGTCCATATAGTCCAAATCTTAGAATGGAGTACTCGCTTCTTGATCGCGTGTAAGTCGCCGATCCTAGCAAGAGAACTAGGTCAATAGTAATATAGCAAAGCGAGTCAAAATTGTATCCCATATAGACTCGACAACAATTCAAATATTATCAATCGAATTCACAGTCAAGATAAAGTTATTGCGTGAGAAAGTAAAGAGATGGTCATGTAAAAGAAACACAATAAAAACCAACAATCAATTAACTATTGACAAAGAATTAACCAAACTAATTATAATTACACTACCTATAATGTGTAATTATATTTGATTCATTAATTAACCAACCAACCAACCCTAATTCACTGTAGCCACTAGTGCAATTCCCAATTGGTAATAACTTCTTTTTGGGTGATTCTGATGCAGGGAGTCTTCATTGGACTCAGCCGTCAGATCTGTGCGACGTGTATATAAGACAAAAAGAGTTTTGTATATACAGCGCACGGATTCGACGGGCCGAAATCCAATGAGACTCCCCACATCGATTTACCCATTCTTTTGCACGACAATAGAGCCCTATATTCAATTTGTCTTATATACACGTGGCACAGATCTGACGGCTGAGTCCAATGAGGACTCCCCACATCAGATTTACCCATTCTTTTGCACGACAATAGAGCCCTATATTCAATTAAGTGTCCAACGTGGACATGATAGAACTTATAAATTAACATGCATAAAGAACTAGGAATTCCGAAATAAATTGTAAACATCACTTAAACAAATTTGCCATATATATTACACGTAAATTATAACAGATAACTGACGTACTTGACTCGAAATGCACAGAATTTGGATCTACTGGGTGCCACGCAACAGCGGTAAAGACCGCCGCAGCAGTGTGAGCGGTGTAGATTGTGATTTTGTGTTCCTCATGCTTAACGAATCAAATAATAATCGGGATTTAGGTTCGTTTACTTACTACATTGTTTGGTTAAATTTAGATTTAGTTGCTATTCATCATAAAAACAATGGCGAATCTAGGTTATGAATGGAAACATCAGAGGAGATCGTTACCCTCACCGGTGAATCTCCATGATCCGTGACAAACGAAGAACCAAGCGCAAGAAAATAATCGAGAGATTGAAGAATGAAATTGTAACACCCCGACTTTTGAGTAGGGTATGCCTGAGATTTATAGGACTTATAAATACCAGTCACTATATTCATTATTATATACACTTAACAAGCGTAAAATTAAACGTCCACCTATTCGTATTTGATTTTATTTTTCTAAGTAATGTTTATTAATTGCCTTATAAATATATGTATTAAATTTATATATCCTTCTACAAATAATAGATTATAAAATAATAAGTTGCATATAGTTTGATATATCCGTGCATATTTATTTTTCATTGTTTCTGTGATACTTTATATTTTGATAATCATATGACTTCTAACAATTATTTTCTCCTCAAAAAAAAAAAAAAAAAAAAAAAAAGTCAATAAATTGGATTACCGGTAAATGCTATTGTAGAACCATTTCTGAAACTCTTGAGTATCCCAATAAATGGATGTAAGTTATTTTAGACTTATTATTATCCACTAGTTGCATACAATATCTTACTTAATTAATTAATTAACCCTTCCATCTGTATAACTTTCCTCCAGGATTAGCTAAAAATTTCATTTCTTTTATCCATTCCTATTAAACACTCACCTCAGCTTAACCTTCATGCATGTGTCTTGTCAACCTTTCATAACCCACGTAATTTTGTTTTTATATCAAATAACATACTGTTTCATCATCATCGAATATATATATATATATATATATATATATATATATATATATATATATATATATATATATATATATATATATATATGTATATATGTATATATGTATATATGTATATATATGTTATCGTTTAATTATTTTATATTTTATATTCAAGACTAAGATATCACATTTTTTTACTTTTGATTTACATATTTGACATAAACATAGACTAGTAAATTTCTGTGTGATAAACGTTACTTTATGTAAGGATTTAAATAGGTGGTAATTAATATATATATATATATATATATATATATATATATATATATATATATAATTACTACCATACGTTTCTTATGTATCATATTCATAGTGTACTAATGCATGGTGTTTTAATGCATGTAACTGTTAGAAGATATTATAATTGGGAATTTAGGTGTTAGTCTTTGTTTTTATTTTTATTTTTTATCCTATGTGCAGTGTTACATACCTTTTAATTAGAACGGTTTTGGAGCTTACTTTAGTTTCTGTATCAGTTACATTATAATGCAAAGGTTAAATACTCATTAAATGAAATGTGTGTATATATATATATATATATATATATATATATATATATATATATATATATATATATAGTGTTAGACAATCTTTGAAATTCACTTGATCACCTGCCTTGTTGCCGACCCTGTTCCTCACAAAATAGTAGATTAGCAAAACCCCAACCACAGATCATTATGCATATCCTATTACCTTTTGCTGGCACTATTGTCAATCATTTTCTTTCCCCAAAAACAAATATATTGTTATACTCGATAGTATCTGTATAAAAAATAAAAAATAAAACTGCGCAACAAGTGTTTAACATTTGTACGGGGAGCCTCATACTAGATCATCAGGCATTTACCTTGATGTCATAATGGATTCATGATAAAGAAAAAAAATGTGAGTTCAATTTTATTTTCTATAAAAGTTAAAGTGTATTTTTATAAAACTATTTTAATTGAATATATTATTGATACAGATATATAATATGTAACTTGTTAAAGATGATATATTAATTCTCTCGATTTAATGATAATAACGTGATGAAACAAATTTTGTACAAATGACATTACATGTCCCACCTCGGTGACATGGTACCGTACTTCCCGCTTCGCGCGGCATGGTATATTGTATTTGTACCTTTCCCGCTTCGGCGGCATGGCTAGTTCCCGCTTCGGCGGCATGGTTCTAGTTCTCGTTCTCGTTCTCGCTCGATGGCCTGCCGAGGGTTTCACAGCCGGGTTAGCTGTGCATCGGGCCCATCGGGCCTGTGACCGCAGTTGTGGGATCCGAGGCTAGTGGACCCTCCGGAAGCCCCAGAGATTGGGTGTCAGAAGGACGGAATTCACTATAAAAATTGCTAGTTGTAGATATAAGGTGGTGAAATGGGAGTCATAAGGTAGAGACAATCGTATCAGCTGTATCGATGTCTAGTAAGGGAACTTGATGAATTGACTGATCTCAAATGAGCTTGCTTGACTTGAACTTGATACATAATTTTAAACAAGTATATTATTGCATAAATACTCTCAAGATTTCTAGAAAATGTATATATTGTTACAACATTTAAAAAAAAATATGTATAATACTCTCGCATATGCTCATACCAGCGTTTTTGTTGACGACTTGTTTTTTCTTTGTTTCTTTGTGTTGTTTTGTTTTTTTTCTTCTATAAATAAAATCAGGTAAAGGGTCAGGGAGATGTAATGATGATGAAAGTGATGACGACTTGGATTTAGAACATGCTGCGCAAATTTTAATTAGTGACAACTGTAACATTTCGATTGTTGTAATCTTAGAAATTGAAATATTTAGTGAATATTTATAAATTTAATTGTACATTTATTAGATGATTTTGAAAATTATAGTCTAGTTATTGAAGTCGCGGCAAGAGCTTCGCATCCCCTTCTAGAATGACCCCAGTGGACCTAGGGGTAAAGAGTGGGTATTACAGAAATTGTAAAGGAAGAGGAGAAATTTATTTGCTAAAAGTTGTATGGAAAAATATGACAATGTATATAAAAATCGCAAACATAATGGCCCTAAATAGTGTTCTGGACGTCACAGTTCTAACCGACTATGAACGCGTCTTGTAAGACGGCTACACATATCCTGAGACAAACCGCAACATGTGATGGGCTCGTTGCAGCTAGCCCAATTCTAGTATGCCTGGTCTTGGACATATGTGCTCTGTCTGGGCCTATTCCGCTAACACTTTTGCTCCAAATCCCTTTCTTTATCGCTTGGCTCCACCATAATCTGTCAAATAGATATAACGCTATGAAGTGTCACCAATTCCTGGGATAAATCATGTAAAACCAACTTATGAATCATAAGTAATTAACCCAAATAACTCATAATTCGTAACAAGAATAGTCCAATTAAGCTTATAAATGGGGTAATATTGACTGTAAATCAAGTGTGAAGTTGACATACATCAATTCTCTGGTCATATCAAAGATTCCTCTAATTTTTTAGAAAAACTTATCCGCATTTTGAGTAGTTACCAGTCAAAATTTCGACCACTCAGAACTCCTACTAGCTTGTAATTTTTCATAAGACGTCAAAGGTAAACATGAACAAGCAAGGATGTTTCTTTAACTCTATTACCCTTTCCTAGCTGAAAGGGTTAGTTAGTTTATTTGAGATAGCATTCTTATACAAGGAGATAGGAATCACCATTTGCAAGACTTTTGATGCTACCTTTAAAAGATATACACTAATTAATAGATGCCAAAGAATCGTTTATCATAATATGGAAGCCCATTTACCTTAATAGTTTAAGATACATTACATATACTCATTCAACATTCCATAACGGTTTTGACTTCATCAAGTAAAGTCCGAGTCCCTTAAATCGTGCTATAAAATTCATTAAATTTGATGAAGTTTATAGAATTATAAACAAAAAATAAAATGCGGAATTATTATTAGATGAGCTAAAAGTTACAAGTTGGATTACAATGTAGCTAATCATGGTGTATTTATAACCTCATACACCTCATGAATCAGTTAGACGTTATTTACAAACGGTTACTATAAACAATAACTGAATAACCGATCTCTACATTACACTATACTAGACTGCTTCAGTAGGCTGCTGTCCTCAAACTGTCAGTAGGGTGCATCAGTTGATTGCACTCAGCATTCCCTTCAGCCTCTATACTGTAACACCCCTCTCAAGCTGAGAGTGGTACATGAACAACTTGCACTCAGCATTCCCTTTAGCTACTTGAACTCTGGAAGATCTTTGAATTTCCCAATTTGTCTAGTAGATAGGAGAAAATAGGTGCATCCAAGGCCTTGGTGAGGATGTCAGCTACTTGTTCCTTTGTGTTGACTAAAAGAAGTTTGACAAGTCCCGATTTAACTTTGTCTCTCACAACATGAAAGACAATTTCAATATGTTTTGTCCTTTCATGAAAGACTGGGTTATGAGCAATGTGCATTGCACTGGCATTGTCACAAAATAACACAACAGTCAACTGAACTGAAACCTGCAAGTCCTGTAGTATATAAATCAGCCACTGGATTTCACAAACTGTATTTTCCATAGCCATGTACTCAGCCTCTGAGGAGCTTCTAGCTATAGTTGTTTGTTTCTTGGCCTTCCAAGAGATTGGAGCATCTCCTAGAAACATCATATGACCTGATACCTGATCTTCTTGTTTTCAGGACAACCAGCCCAATCACTGTTTGTAAAACCTTTAAGTACAAGGTTGTTGCATGTTGGGAATAAGATTCCTTGACCAGGATTAGTCTTCAAATACCCCAGCAGCCTATAAGTAGCCCTCATATGATTTTCAGTAAGAGTGTCTAGAAATTGACTCAGCTGCTGAACTGCAAAAGCAATATCTGGTCTGGTGAAGGTAAGATAGATAAGTTTGCCCACTAAGGATCTGTAATCAGTATTATCCTCCAAAATGAAGGAATCACCATGATGTAAAGTTTGCTTAGACTCCATGGGTGTCTTAGCTTTTGCTTCGAAAATTCTTATTCTTCTAGGAGATTAAATGTGTATTTTCTTTGAGAAATTGATATGCCTGTAGGTGTCCTAGCAGTTTCAATGCCTAGGAAATATGTCAATTTTCCAAGGTCCTTAATAGTGAATTGCTGTAGGGCATCATTGACATGCTGAATTAACTTCCTGTTGAGGCTTGCTGCTATGATGTCATCTACATAGACCAGGAAATCAATAAAGGACTGTCCTACCACTTTAGCGAATAAACTGTGGTCATTTTTGGATTGAATGAATACTTGAGCCTCCTAGGATTCAGTCAACTTGCAATTCCATTGTCTGCTGGCTTGTTTGAGGCCATACAATGACTTAATACGTCTGCAAACTTGATTTGGTTTAGTTGATGCGCAACCTGAGGGTAACTGCATGTATACTTATTCATGTAAATCTCCATGTAGAAAGACAGTGATGACATCCATCTGATGTAGATGCCAATTATTGGCTGCTGCTACTGCAAGTAAGACTCTAACTGTAGTGATCTTGACAACATGTGAGAAAGTTTCTTGATAATCAATACCATATGTTTGAGTGTAGCCTTTTGCTACTAGTCTAGATTTATATCTCTCTACTGATCCATCAGGGTTGTATTTGATTTTGTACACCCATTTGCACCCAATGAGTTTTTTGCCTGGGGGCAGATCAACTATTTCCAATGTATGAGTCTTTCGTAAAGCTTCAATCTCTTTTTGCATTGCTTCCTCCCATTCATCGTGATTGATAGCTATCAAAGCTTGATTGTACGTCTTAGGCTCTTTAACAACATCAATAGCATTGATGAATCTGGCATAGTCTGCTGATAGGTTGTCCAGGTTCATGACCTCACTCAGTAGGTGTGGGGTCAGTTGAACAGTGTGAGCCTCTCCTTGATAAAAGTTTGGTGATTTCCTTGTTCTTGTGGACCTTCTTAATTGTTTGGGTGTAGGTGCCTGATTAACTGGTGCATGCTCTTTATTGGATGCCTTAGTTGCGGTCGATCCCGTGTATCGTCGGGTCCGTCGAGTCATTCGACGAGTCATCAAAACTGTCCATTATTGGTAAAAGAACGGGCATGTCAGCAAGATGTCTAGCCCTTCCTAATACCTGTTGAAATAGAGGAAATAAGTCTCATGGAACTGAGTATTCCTAGCAACAAAGATGTCTTTGTTGATAATATCTAATAGAATAGCACCCTTGGACGTGTTTGAATTCCCAAGATGGACACAAGTCCTACATCTTAAGTCAAACTTTGTCCTGTACTGCTGAAGTGTGCAAGAAAAAACTAAGCAACCAAAAATCTTAAACACTTAATAGTTTGATTTAGTGCCATAAATCACCTCACGTGGAGTGATTTGTTTCAGTAGTGGTGTAGGTGTAGCATTAATTAATTTTACAGCATGTAAAAGACAGTACCCCCAATATTCAATGGGTAAATTACTCTGGAACCTCAGTCCCCTAGCAAAATTTAGCAGATGCTAATGTTTCCTTTCAACAATACCATTCTGTTCAGGTGTGCTGACAAAGGATGTCTGATGTATGATGCCCTGCTGAGCATAAAAATCAGTGAGCTGGAACTCAGCTCCATTATCAGACCTGATAACTTTGATAACTTTGTGAATCTGAGTAGAAACAAATTTAGCAAACGATTTAACAAGGTCAGAAGCTTCAGATTTATGCCTCATTAGAAAAACCCAAGTAAATCTAGAGAATTCATCTACAACAGTTAAGAAATATTTTTGTCCATTGACTGTATGTTTTCTTAAGGGAACCCAAATATCTATGTGAACAAGATCAAATATAGCATTCACTACAGTATTTCTCAAAGGAAATGGATTGTTCTTCAGTTTTGCCATAGGACAAACATAACAAATATCATGACTACAAAACTTGACATCAGCAGACTGTGTACTAATGACTTGTAGTCTCTTATCTGGCAAGTGTCCTAGTCTGTAATGCCATAAAAGAGCATCACCTAATCTATCAAACAATGTATGATTTTCTACAGCATTGACAACAGAGAGTCTTATTGGTTGATCCATGACATAGAGTCAGCTGAACCAATCACTTTCTTATTCTTGTGATGCAAAACACACTTGTTAGCAGAAAAAACAGCTGCACCTTTTGTATGATTGATAAAGGCGGGTAAAGAAAAAAAGGTTATATTTAAAACCAGGAATGCAAAACACATTATGTAGGACCAGCTGAGGGTTTATCCTTACTTGTCCTATATGTGTGACATAAAACATTATTTCCATTAGGTAATCCCATTTTTATACCAGATGAAGGTTTGGGATTGCTTAACAGATCTAATGATCTTACAATGTGATCTGTGGCACCAAAGTCGAAGATCCATTGTATGGATCTTACTAAATTTAGATCACCTGTCCCTGTAGCAGGTGAGTAGCGTGTCACAATCTCAGCAGGCTGGCCAACAACAAACCCTGCATGTCTAGGAGGATCAGAACTCAGCAAAGCCATCAACTTGTCAAGTGTAAGAATTGGAAACCCCGGTCCGGCAAACCTGTTTTGGGCTTGATCTTCTTCTGCTCACTGTTCTTCCTCTACCAAATTAGCCTTTTTTTTTTGACTTGAAACCAAGAGGATAGCCATGTTTCTTGTAACAAGTCTCCTCAGTATGACCATTAAATCCACAAAAAATACATTGCATCTTCTTGGGATTTTTAGGTCTGGGATTTGCAACAGATGTAGAGTTAGGTATGCTGACAATCTGATTTTGCCCCTGTCCATTTTTCTGAGACAAGAGAACCATAGAATCTTGATTCTTGGCCCTATTAGCTACATACATCTTCTATCTTTCAAACTTAATGGCCTTTGCAAAGGCATCATGGATTTCTGGAAAAGGCACCATCAGCATTGCCTGTGAAACCATTGGCTCAAACTCATCCCTTAACCATTTTAGGAATTTCATGACATGTTTAGCCTCCATATGATCTATTAGTGTGTTAATTGCATTGCAGTGACATTGAGGATCACAAGAATAAACTGATACAGGCCTAATGGTCTTTTCTTCCCACAGAACCATCAATTTTATGAAATATTGATTGATAGAATCATTGCTTTGCTTCAGCAGATGCATCTTTTCAAGGAGATCTGAAAGCCTCAAGGCATCAACATTAGAAAATCTAGTTGCAAGATTCTTCCAAACTGCATGTGCACTCTTGAAGTACATCAAACTCTAGGCAATGGTGTTCTCTGCAGAATTCAAGATCCGTGATCTCACCATTGTATCACATTGTCTCCTTGCACGGAATTCTGCTGAATCTTCTTTAGGCCTTTTGATTGTGCCGTCTACGAAGCCAATTTTATTCTTGGTGATTAACACCATCTCCATAGACATTTTCCATGGATTATAGTTGTTGCCATTCTTCAATGGCTGAACAAGAACTAAAGATGGATTCCCATTAGGATGAACATAAAACGGACTGGAAGGACTTATTTCTTGTTTCTTCCCTGCCATGGCTAACAAAAACTCCAGAATTGATCACAAATCAACAATGAAAGTGAAATTACAGAATAACCGATCAAGAGATGATAAAAAAACTCAGGAAAATGATGACGGTTTACTCTCAAGAAACTGAAATCTTAGAAAAGATGAAGAACACTCTCAAGATTCTTCAAAGATTGGAGAGAAAATACAGGAAAGCATTTAGAAATTCTCAAATTTATGATCTGTTACCATGATGAAGTTTATAGAATTATAAACTGAAAATAAAATGCGGAATTATTATTGATGAACTAAAAGTTACAAGTTGGAATAAAATGTAGCTGATCATGGTGTATTTATAACCACACACACCTCATGAATCAATTAGAAGTTAGTTACAAACGGTTGCTACAAACTATAAATGAATAGATGATCTCTACATTACGCTATACTAGACTGCTTCAACAGGCTGCTATCCTCATACTGTCAGCATGCGTGCATCAGCTGACTGCACTCAACATTCCCTTCTGCCTTTATAATGTAGCAAAATTTCTAAATAAGAAATCAAATTATCAACATGAAAGTGAATCCATTTGTTCCAATGTTTCTGAAACATAAAGTATATTTTATGATAGTCAAGGATTCAAATTTGATCCCGTATGAGAAACTTGTTTCCTTATATGACTCCCACATTATTAGCTGGAACAACTGCACATTGTGAACTACTTAATCATAAATGCATAGCTATCCGCTTTCAAAAGAACTTAGCTCCCGAGTCACATGCTCGTTTTGGAAAGTCTCTAAGGATTCATAGCCCAATAAACCAAAATTACTTTCCTTATCCTATACTTATTTTGTTAACATTTTTGTTTAACCACTTATTTGGTTTTAGATGACTTATACTTGGCGGCATCTGCATTCCCATTCTTGACATTCCTTAACTCCTTTTTAAGGATTGAATACATTTTGATATTCCCATATAACTTTGAACTATCACTTCAATTGAGTAACCAATACTCCCGAACTGTGGGATGTCAGATGAGATTGATTCTAAATCATTCATGTCAACTTTAAACTATTTTTGTTTGCCTTCTATTCAACAAGAGTGGCAACAATGACATACTTACTAATGTCACTTAAGTTTGTATGCTAATAAAGTGAATCCTCTACCAAAATTATAATTTGCATTCTCGATTAATGAGTTCAATGTCGTTGTTACTCTTTCACTTTTACGAAGTCGTTATCACCCAATTTTATCGTTTAGTAGTTTAGTTATTTTGAGACGATATTTAATCGTACACTAAAATGACTGGAATAAATCAAATCATACGCCACAATAAGTAAATCTTTGGAATTATAAACGCGATATCACTCATGCAGTTTATCCTATCATTTCAATGATTTAATCTCATGCCTACAGTTCCACCGTAGGGTAAGTCAAAGATGTGACAATTACATTTAGACAATTTATCTCAACAATTAAAATTTTCACATATTATTTAGTTGTTGATTACCTTTTTTTTTTCATCAAGATATTTTCAAAAATATCTTTCTGAGTGTCACATAATGTTTCAAATTTTAAGTAGACTCTGAGGATGGCCTCCGTAGGGTAGGTCAAAAACTCGACGAGTACTTAAAATCTCATCCTCTCAGAGACCAAGCCTTGAATTTTGACAGGGGTGAAGTTTTTCAAGGGGAAAAAATTTAAGCCTGCACGAGGCATCAAATTTCTCTCACAGTGCTTGTGTTAATAGTAGAGGCCTTGGGGTCAGCTATCAGCCTATCACCATCCTTGCTCCCACTTTGAAAAGCATGAGGACTCTGAGGATTTGAGAATTTTTTGATTATTTTGAAAACAATAAATAATGAAACTTTATATGTCCTCCCACTAGTGTAGAGGTTCCCGATATCGTCTAACTAGTGTTAATCTTTTCATAATTTTTCAAAATTCTTATTATGCTGACACTGCACGATTTAAAAAACCCCAATTATTCCCTAAAAAAAAATTCCCCAATTATCCCAAGAAGTCATGATAAAATTAAATCTAGATAATAAACATAATTTTATCTTGTGAATTATCTTCAAATAAAGATCCATTGACCCAATTATTTTAAGGGTTTATTGTTAAAAAGGACAATTTGAACATAATATGGAAAAATGATAGTGGAATTTTTTTTTTGGGTAATAAGGATATTTCCTTATTCCACTGTGATAGTGAAAAATTAAATTTGAGGTCAGTTCCACTTCAGAGAACAGTGAATTTGGGGTTATGAACAGTGGATTTGTCTTTATCACCCAATTTATATTTTCACTGTCCTGATTTCTATTTTCCCCTTTTTTTTGTCCTTTTAAACCACTACTCCTTATTTTAATTCATTAGAACTCATCTAAATTAGTTATCCGATTATACATGTCTAATTAATGCACTATTAATTATCTACATGTATACATGACTATGATGACTGAAATTCATGAATATGCATGATATCAAATTAATTTATCATGTTATTAAAAACAAAATAAATTTACACAAAAAATACCCATTAAGATGGATTGTTTGATACCCTCGTATCTAATCTATTACAAAACGAAGAATAAAAAAAAATTTGAATCATCAACTCTTGTCTTTATTTCTTGTCATCATTCAGGCCACACTGAAGGGATCCATGTAGGGGCCACACACCGAAGTGTCAGCCCTCTCATATGGATCCGAATCTTCTTGAAACTTGAACTGTTAGAACTGGAAATTCACAGAGCTTGCTTCGGCTGGATAGGGGCCTATCTAGGTGTGCCTCGTCTCAGCTCTAGGCTCTGCACAACTCCCCTGTAAAATAAATGTGTAGGACTCGCCTCGGTGGGATGGGGCTCCGCCTTGACGAGCACCGTCTCAACTTTGGGCTACGTGCAATGAACTATTCAACTACCCAGGTTACAAAGACTATCACTAAAGTATTTTATGCAAGGACGGAACTGGGATTTTTTTTCGGATGGGCTAGAATCAAAGTATTGGAGATGTTATTTTATAGCGCAATTTTATTCTATGTATACAATTCAGCGAAAAATCATTTTGAATCCCTAAACGAGAACACCTTAAAGTCTTTCATTTTATGCAAGCAGTAAATAAAGTATAAAACATAATTCGGAAGACTCGCTAAACACGTGTCTACTATTACATAATTCATCTTTCGACAAAAGACACAATTCAACAAAATAATAGAAGATCCAACAAATAAAAAGTAAAAAAAAAAAAAAAAAGAACTAAATAAAATCACCGTAAAATTAAACATAAGAATTGTTGGATGCTTAGAGTGATGGGCTGACTCAATGAACTGAAAGTGCTAGATATGGTTATTGATGGGTTGAGCTAATTGTTTGGGTGGACTGAGTTTAGATTTTAGGCTACATACCAAAAAAAAAAAAAAAAAAAAAAAAAAAAATTTGCCGGGGTAACGGAACCCTAATTACACCAATTCCCACTCGAAAATAAAATAGAACACCTAAAAATAAATTATAAAGTGGTGCCCTACTACAATAGAAGTAATCAAATACCGATCACCAATCCATCTCGTCAACGGAAACATTTAAACACGCACACACATATACATACATATACACACACATATACACACACATACACACACACACATATACACACACACATATATATATATATATATGAAAAATGAAAATTTTATTCTAATACAATTCCACCCGTTAATTAATTTTGTAATCAAAACCAAAAAATCGCTTTAACCATGCGCTTTGATACCACATGTTGGGATTAATACTATATCTGAATTTAAATCCGAATCACGAAAACTTGATCTGGAAATTTTCTGGGTTTTGCCTTGGCAGGACGCGGGCGCCGCTTAGCCTTGGAAAACTTGGCTAGCTTAGGTAGGACAAGGCCCCGCCTAGGCGAACCTCCTTTTCATTTTATGATCACGGATTTCAATGCATATTCTCAACACTGTGCGAACGACTATATTAGTGGAAACTACGGATCAAAATTTGTTTTTTTTTCTTTTGCTACAAATTGAAATACATAGTTAATTAATCTAAACTACAAAGGAGTTCAAAGATGATACCAATCGATGAGATGCCTCGATCATCCATATTGTATCTCAAGCGACAACTTGTGGACGTCGATCTCGTATTCGAATTCTCTTAGATATGGCTAAAACCCCCCTGTTTTTTTCCCAATGGGTAAAACAATAAAAATATTTGTCTCAGTTTTCTTAGTGAAGGCGGAATATGCATTGTTTGTATGTGGTGTTGGGAGAAACTCTCCTTCCCTACGCCCAAATTATCTTTCTTTTACGGAATAAAAAACCTTTACATATACGAAAACTAATTTCTTATTATAATTAGTTAACACATAAGTAATTATATTTGAGATAAAGAGGCAAAACTCTTTTTTTTGGCACAAAATGAATAAATAGGACACACACATTTTTTTAGTTGCAAAAAAGACAAACAATTTCAGACGGACAAAATTACCATTTATGAGACGCGCGCGTAGCTTCAGTGGTATTGTTTGCATATATGATATTTTACTGTAGCTGTTTATATGTTTTTTTTTTTTTGTTTTTTTTTTTCAATCACTCGTAACTTTTGATTTACAACTCCGATCATCGAAAATTTTTCACCAAAATTCATGTTTTTTTTGCTTTTCAATTTGAGCCCAAATACGATACCCTTCCGACGTATATTTTGAAAGACGAAAAAATATTAACCAGATTTCTTTTTCTTATAAACGACCGTAACTTTTGATTTAGAACACCGATCATCAAAATTGTTTCACCAAAGTTCATATTTTTTTTATCTTCATTTTGAGACCGCGTTTGATACCTTTTCGACGTAGTATTTGAAAGCCGAATTTAATCACAGCATTTACACTAACACAATATCAGTATCAGTATCAGTAACAGTAACAGTATCATGCTCATTTAAAGCTTAATTCAAGTGACTACTTCAAGGCACACATAGCTGGCTCATATAAGGCTCATTTAAGGCTTAATTCAAGTGATTAACTATTAAGCCTATGTCAAGTTTATGTGGTTTTGATTGATAAAAGGAATAGCATAGATTAACTTAATTAAGGTGTGGTGTTTATAACATGCAGGTTCAGTAGTTAATCACTTGAATTAAGCCTAAAAAGTACATCAGACTAAAAGGTAATACATAGAAGATCAATACAACAGACTATAGATTTAGTACAATAGGTACATCAGACTAAAAGGTAATACATAGAAGAACAATACAAGTCTAAAACAGTTTGAACTATCAGCCAAATTATAAGAAGGATATTCAAGTTCAAAGAACTAAATTATCATGCCCGGAATTCACAAGGTGATGAATTACAAGTTCAGTAAGCCAATGAACTAGGCATATCTATTACATGATGATACAATGTAGATTAAAAACCTCAGCACACCAAGGCACATAGTAAGCCTATGAACTAGGCCTATCTATTGCATTAAGGCACACAGTATCAGTAGTATCATTATCAGCAGTATCGGTATCGCAGTATCAGTATCAGAAGTATCAGTATCAGTATCAGTAGTATCAGTATCAGGCTCAAAATGACTCTCCTTTCGATTTTTTGTTCCAAGGTCTATGTCCCCCAAGTCCTTGATATGAACTGAATGTCTTCTTACAGTTCAAGCACTCATATTTACTTCTTTTCGGAGCATGTTTCGATACTACTTTTTCTTTAAGATCATTTCTTTTAGGCCTCTTCTTGTTCTTGGGTTCAATCACATTAGGCCATTTGTTCTTGGCTTCATAAACAGCTGCATTCTTGAAAAACCCACATCATCATCATTCATTAGACAGCCACTGGGAAGTAGCATGATTAATACTAAAGGAGAAAGCAGCACAGCAGAAGGCCAAGGTGAACCAAATGGACAAATGTTGCATCATCATCATCATCATCATTCATTAGACAAATCAGTAGGCTTACAGTTTGCACCTTTATCTCACCCTTTTCATCCATACATATATTAGGCTTACAGTTTCCTAAGAGAAAACAAACTCATCACACGATTCATAAGACCAAAACCAAAAGGTAGAATAAAATGAGTGGAAATTTATTATAGACCAAAACCAAAATGTAGAATAACATTATGGATTAAACTGTCCAAAACCTTCTTCAGAAATAATTTGTTTATGTCGCAATAACTGTAAAACCATTGTCTTTCTAATACTTCTAATCAAAGATCGTTGTCTCATATTATTCCATTTTCAATTGCATCAATGAAAACAAAAAACTTCAAGACATATCTGCTAGTGCGAAAGCATTACTAAAAAAATATATAGTGCAATTGTCCTTCTGTAAACTTATCAATAAATCCCTCATATCTTTATCCACTTGAAGATTCTTCTAAAAAAGTTTGTTACTCGACCACCGCCTGCAAAAACTAGTTGCTTCAGTTTCTTAAAATCATTGTATAGCATCAGATCCCAAGCTTTCGTTCTCGTAATGCAGCCTACGATTTCTTCTTTCTCGCTCATTGTTGAAGAATTTGATTTCTTCAGCATAATTGTTGAATTTTTTTCCTGTAAAAAAAGAATTGTTGTCGGAGGATGAGAAATCACCACCGCCGCTGCCGGAGCTTGAATTGGAGGAGAAAGGCAAAGGAGCCTGATTTGCTGAAAATGGAATGATATGAGACAATGATCTGGAAGAAGGTGGAGACATGGAATTAAGAATGCGATTCCAATAAAACCCACAGTAATGGGGGTATTTTAGTCCGAAAGGAAAATTATTGTCCTTATTGCAACTAATAAATTAAATGAGGATTAATGCTTTATTAAGGAGGGAAAAGAGGACTTTTACCTAATTTATCCATTATATTTTTCACATGTGTAATGATTAAGAGAACTTTCCAAAATTAATACATATGTGGCGCCAACTTTTAAAGCCATAAGATAATATAAAATGTCTTCTTTATTTTACATATTATTTAACAAATAAATAACATATTCACATAACCATCAAATAGTCCAACTATCTACTATTTATCGAAGTCCCAAAATACTAGAATTCACCCGTGTATCAGGAGCCAACCTATGGATCATTGTCCTATAACTACTAGCTCCAATAAATTGAATAAAATATATATCGAAAAATTTATTCTTCCTCAACTGATTAACTTCGGAACTACGCCACCATAAATTTGAAATTGCACTCTACCGATTATAGATTTTTCTCATTCTCAAAATTGTCGAGTTTATTGAGTGACCATCGATATGTGAAACACATCCCCAACTACTCATTCCCGAATAGTGTCAATGCGAAAGTGATTCAGACCGCGTCACTTAGAAATACTTAACGAACATATCAAACCCTGCCTTGAAATAAGCAACAGTCTATAGTCACTTCAGAATTTAGATTAATCACGGAATAAATTTCTAAATCACAGAATTATATGAGAAGTATATATTAGATCAGTCCTAGTTCTACATGAATGAGTCATATATAGATGCCCTAGTTATCTACCAACATCGACAGCCAGAATAAGATGTTCAAACCATAAAATGTTTTGGGTGTATTAATGGTGGTTTAATCAATAGACCTCATACTTTGAAATTCACCACAGACTAAACAGTTTAAGTGTATCATCATAAAATTCATCTGTGTGTCACACACTAACTTTTATGGGTAAATATGATATTGCATATTTTTTCGGTAGTGTAATATTTATAAGTACAAACCAAATAATAAGGTGATAAATAAACCTGTCATTTATTGATAATAATAGCAATTGCAATAAATTGTCTTCCGGGCACTACATCTAATAGATGCAACTAAAGAGATTTACATCCGATGATGCATATATGGTGTGCTAAATATAGAGGTCCATCTCTGGACTTAAACAAGATTCTCAATGTTGGAATCCTTGTTTTGATGAGATAGTTAAGGAATTTAATTTCATCAGAATAAGGATGAGACACGAATTTACGAAAAAGGTTGTGAGAGTGCAATTTCCTTGTGATATATTTGGATGACATATTACTTATGGGGAATGACATTCCTATGTTACATTCCGTCAAAGTTTGGCTGTCCAAGAAATTCGCTATGAAGGACATGAGTGAGGCAACCTCTATTTTAGGATTAAATATTTAAAGAGATAGATCTAAAATGTTACTTTGTCTGTCACAATCTACCAACAAAGATAAGATGTTAAAGAGATTTAGCATGGATAAATCCAAGAAAAGTCATCTACCCATGACTAATGGATCTATCTTTCTAAGGGCATGTGTTCTAAGATGCCGGAGGGGATGGCACACATGTAAAAGATCTCGTATGCATTAGTTATTGGATCTATCTTGTATACTATGTTGTGTACTAGATCAAATGTTTTATACCTTCAGAGTGTCACGACCCACTATCATGTAAACCCCTAGTGAGGGTCATTGGGTTGCTCACAGGCTCCATGCAAACATGGCTGGACCTAGGTAAGGGTTGCGGTGGTCTCCAGACCACCACAAAATTTCTATTTTTTTTAGTATAATTGTATTAGTATTAATATTTGTATTTATCTTGCCTTAATATTAGTAAAGTGTAAAGTGTTTTTGTGAAAGATAGATCATATTTTACTTTCAAGATGTGTGGGTTCAAATCTCTTTTTGCACATATATATATATTTTTTTTTTCTATTTTCAAATGTAATTAATTTTTTCTTTCTCTTCTTTTGTATTTAAAGAGGTTGGTAACAGACTTGCTGCGTGCTTGTGATTAGATATATATTATAGTTTGATAAAAAATTATTTTACATCGGTATCTGTTTCTGAAAATATATATCAAAAAACAGATAACGATGTGAAATAATTTCATACACACACATATATATATTTCAATGAAAGTGAAAACCAATGTAATATCCTGGATTTTCTAAAAAGGGTAAAAAGGTCATTTCACAAAGGTTTAGAATATATGTTTTATTTAAAGGATTTATTTTGTCAAAAATAATAATATATAAATAACCTATATTGAATATAAAAAAGTGAACTGCTCGGCATGCAATTTTATTAGCAAATAAAACTCCCCACACCTTGGGAGTTGTCAGAAATTCCCTATCATAAAACCTTCTGCGGACTTCAGAGAAATGAAAGAAATTGATAGAAGGGAATCTTCATCGTATCTCATCAACCCTTTGGCGGATTGCACATTCAAATATTGTTTTGGAATCCTCGTGAGACAACCTTCATTTTGGTATCAAGGTTTTAGTGTTTCATGAACGTATGGTTTTTGCCCTAAATCTAGAATCTTCGAGATTAGATCATGTTTTGGTGTTCTAGTTGATCAATTCATAGTTCTTCTTGTTTAGCAATCTTTGATCATAGTTAATTCAAGATTAGATTGTGCTTTCCTAGGTTTTGGTGGAGATTTCAAGGAATTAATTCTTTGCTTCAGAAATTTGGTTTCATTTGGATTGATTTTGAGGTAAGAGGGTTTTCATGTTGAACAATTCTTGTTTTATGATGTTCAGGTTAAGTAAATTTAATGTTAATTGTTGTAGAATCCATGTTTATGTTTTTTAATTGTAGTATAGAATGATATAGCATGTTTGGCATATGTCTTTATGATGTTTTGGTGCTTGAATATTGTTGTTTTGGTGTATTTGATGTGTTGGATTTGATTGTGCATTGATTGGGGCTTTTTTGGATAAAAGAAAAGCACCAAAATGCTCCCAGGTATCGTAGGCACGCGCCTATACCTTTATTGGCGCAGGCCTATCGATACAGAGAGTTCAAAAGGTGTTACAGAAGTCGTGGGCGTTGGCCTATGAATCATGGGCGCGGGCCTACGGCCCAGAAATACTGTTTTGCATGTTTTTGTGTATTTTCAAGCGTAGTAAGTTGGGATTGGTTCCTAACCTTGATATAATGATAAAAGCAAGTTAAATGAAGATTACAAAGCCATGAATAAGCTTCTGATGCATTTAGTTCTCCCATAAAATGGATTCTTCTAAGAGTTGAAGTTCGGCACCGTCAGAAGGGTATAAATGGCCTTGTGTTTTGATGGATTAGTATCCATCAATGTTTGTGTATATGATAGGATTGTATATGTCTAGATGTCTAAGATGAGGGAGTAGGGTTGTTAAGTGAGCTTTTCCTTAAAAACGCTTAGGTGGCTAGTTAATGGTTAATAACATACATACTTGTGTAGTTAAAAGCATAAACATCTATGATTCTTGGCAAGGCATAAGACATTATCGCGATGTGTGTTATGGTCAAATAAAGTGAATAACTCCGCAGGTCCTTGAGAGACCTTAAGTGTGGACGGACTTCGCTGGAACACACACACTAACGGGGCTAGCCCGTGGCTACTAGTGCACGTTCCACTAATAGGTTGCAACCAGATGCTTCGTGGTGAGCAGCACCATGCGTAGTGCCTTTGAATACTTGATTAACAAAGATAACTTAAGCTAGAAACAATGTAGGATCCTCACGACATATTGATAAGCATGAAGTGAACCTTAGAATTTGAGTCGTGTTAATGAAGATACTTTAACTAATAATAATATGATGTCCTTTCACTATAAAACTTAATTGTTTAATAGCTTCCACCTTTTACTAAGTACGCTTTGTATTTACCTCTTTTGCATGTTTATATGTTTTTCTTGTGTGAGATGATATGTAGGATGAACCGGAAGTCGAGGATGATGTTTGATCGTTTGATGCTATGCCATGCTTGGATTGCTATGAAGTTGTTATATTTTATTATCATGTTGTAACATAATGCTATACCATTTCCTTTTCAAGACTTGTTGTACTTCTTCTTTATGTATGCTTGGATTGATAGCATTTCCTTTCTATCTTTAGACTCGATGGCATTGTTTCTTAGTATCTTGTATGTTACGTTCTACCCGAGTCTTTCTAGCTTCCGTTAACTCAATACGATGACGTAGATTCATACGTATAATGTTGAATTTATTTAATGTTATACGTGCCGAATGTTTTTTTTCCGGAAAAGATCTCGATATTCGGAAACGAGGAATTACAACTAAGAACGCCACAATACAATTTTATGAATCCGCCACTGCATTGTATGTTGATATCCTTATTTACACTGCGCGTTGTTTACATAAACAAGATTTACATTGTAAAATATGGGTGTCTTACCGTGTAAATAAAAATATCCACTGTGGATGTTCATGTACCGCCCAAGAATTTACTGGCTATTTTGTAGGAATTATGCTTGATGAAAAAACCCATTGCATATTAATTATATATGCTCAACATTCAATATTAACGGAGAATACTTCAGGTTTTAATTAATTTTAATTTCTTTTTCATTTTGAGATGTCAACTGCTGATTTTTGTAATTTAATTTATACACTAGCCTAAATACTCTCATTTGTAGAAACAGAAGTGATTGGTAACCAGAGCGCATGAATAGAGTCAGAAAGATTGTTATCTAACCACAATTATCTTTATCTTTTGATGCAAATATTCACCTAATGTTCTGTCTAATATATTTCTAATTAAAAATATTTTCGGAATGAACTTTAAATATAAAATGCAAAATGATTGCAACTATTTATGGGAATAAATACCTTATAAGTTGCTTAGACAACGGCCCCGGGAAGTTGTGGTCTCTCCACTCTCCCAAATGTTGAATACCCAAATGTTGAAGTAAAATCTGAAATGACCCGTGGGTTGATCGAAACCACACAGTTTACATCATGAATGTAAATTGTGTGGCTCTGATCAACCCGCAAATCACTTTATCAATATATATTCTCTCACCACCCAATAACTTTCTTATGCCCCCAACGTATCTCAACACAAACAAGTTTACACATTTTCACTTGATAGAGATTAGCCCATCAGTCACAGCCACTATGTTGTTCTGACAAATGCCAACAAAAAAAAGTGGGGACGAAAAAAAAAATATCATGACAATACTTACAAATTCACAATGCTGTCTTGTTTTGACAAAGACTATATATATAAGAAGAAATGTCTTTTCGCACTGTAACTTGTCTTATTGCATCGTAATTAGTTTCTAATTTAACCCTTAATTTTTTTTATTTATTTACGCGCCTATATTCTAACCAGAGTTCGATCAGAATTTGAAACATTATAACTACCCGAGTTTGGTCAGAACATTTTAGCTTATTCTAACCCGACGTGGTCAGGAAAACATTACATATTTGGTCTCTAAAATGGTCCAATACGTTTCCAAAAATTTTCACAGCGCTGTTGTTATATTTTGACATGTAATAGGAGTGGAAAACGTAATTTTTCGGGTTGTAAAATGGTCCATATTGTTTCCATAAAATGGTACATAACAATGTCTTTTTATTCAGACCAAATATTGGTCCGGAAAACATAATGTTCTTGGCCTGCAACATGGTCCGAACATTTTCTGTAACGTATATAAAGTCTTTTTATTCGGATTTGAGTTTGGTCAAGAAAACGTAAACTTTTCAGCCACAATATTTGCCAGAACGTGTTCCAAATGTAAACAAGTTCCCACACACATGTAAGAGAGCCTGTAAACAAACCAAACAAAAAATAATTATTCCTACCCATATTAGGCCCGTAAAATATACTAAAAGCATACTATAATAGGGCTGAATATTATACAATTTTTGACTCATTTAGGGTCAGAATGATATACGTGTAAAATGTCAAAACGAATCTCACTCTTACCCTTGGCATGTGTAATTAAAACATATTTAGTGTGCAGAATATAAGCTAATTCCACTTTGGTTTGAAAGCAAAACAGATACACAGGGGTTTTAAAAGAATCATTGATGCATAATTGAATGAATAGTGCTATTAGTGGCGGACCTACATACAGCTAAGGGGGGCAACTGTCCCTCCTTAATCCGAAAAAATCCTATTAATATATGTAGTATGCATCTTGTTTGCCCCCCCCCCCCCCCCCCCTCCCTCCGTTAAATTTTTTACTGCCCTTCCTTACCCGAGATCCTGCGTCCGCCACTGAGTGCTATCACCTCCTGTAGACTCCCAAAACAAAAGACAATTATTAAAATGGTTGCAAGCCGCTAAGCAAGTACACAATTTGTGATCAATTACACACTTTTATTTAACATCAAGTAGAGTTTTTATTAGGGAAAGCTAGAAAAAGGCAACATAGTACAACATGAAACAAGAAAAGAATCAAGGACTACAACAGAAGAACTACTCCCAAATAGCGCTACAACGGAAAACAAAAATTAAAGTAAACTCTCTAATAACCGGATGCATCACGAACTGAGCAAAAAAAAGGACCTCAACACTTCTGAAGTCTTCTAATCTGCTAACACAATTGGATTTAGTCTCCAATCGTCCCAACTTCCTATGATTTTGTTGGTCTTTCCTTTGATCCAAGTGAAAGAATAAGATTTTATATCAGCAAAGACTTGTGAGATGCTGGGAACTCTATTTTTGTATATGGCTTCGTTGCAAAGAAACCATATTTTCCAAACGTCTATCCTTATTATTGCCTTCAATATGTTCGATTCCACCCTTGTTCTAAAAGCCCGGTAGTCATCACTAAGCAATTCTTGATACGCCACCATGTAAGGACCAAAAGCGTTACACCACCTGAAAACTTCACACCAAAGCTGAAAAGAGGAGCAACATCTATATAAAAGGTGATTGGTTTCTTCATCCTCACAGTTGCATAACGGACACAAAACATCTTGAACTCGCACTCCTCTTCTTTCCAGATTTTTCCTTAACCTCATGTAGTAGTCGTATCATATAAAAAACGGAAGTCGAAAATAATATTACATATCAGAATGCTCTAGAAGTTGAAACAAAAATTAAATAGCTTAACTCATCAATCTCAGAACTGAAAAATGGAACATGAAAATAAAACCAGAAATCAACTTTGCCGCAAAAAATGTGGGCAACGGAGTTGGCCAGTGGGCTAATGGACTATGTCGAGTTCGTTGGCTGGGTTGGATTAATAATATTTTATAATCAAATTGGACTACATAGATTTTTTTAGTGTAATAAATATTTTTTATCCGGATGAGATTAGTTTCCTTAGTCTATATACTAGCTCCGTCATTGGATGTGGGGGTCCTGCCGCAAATCCGGTAGGTCGAATCCCATAATTTTATATTTCTTGTTACAAATATAACCTACAACTCCAATAACAGAAGGGCAATCTAATATTACCAAATTCCCAATAAAACTACATAATTTCATATCCACTAAAGTAATAGAGAATATTACTACTTTAACTCAGGGACGGACCCAATGTGTTGAGGGGGTGCACGGCCCCCACTCAACTTTTCGTACGAAGTTACTAAAATACCCCTCTAATAATATTAAAAATCGTGTATGTATATTATTTCAGACAAATTTTAGTATAATTGCTTATTTAGTTTAACTGATTAAAACTATTATTATTATACTTAAGGTCACTTGTTCAAAACCCTTCCTGGATTCGTCACTGCTTTAACTATCCATTGTCTCTCCTTTCAAAAAAAAAAAAAAAAAAAGAAAAAAAAAAAAGAAAACTATCCATTGTCTCAGAAGAAAGAAACTGAAACGACATGAAAGTCAAACTAATTAACAAGGGGCATGCAACCCAAAAAGAAAAGAGTACAATTGGAAAAGTAAATCTTAAAGCATGGTATCTAAGAGAAGCATGATAATATGCATCTTCAACTGGTTCTACTTCTGACTCCTTAGGCTCTACGTTTTCTCATTTGAAATATAATCTAAAGGGTGAGCACGGCAACCCAATAATTAAAATATAATTAAAATGAAATAATGATAGTATCTGAGAAATACATCAATAATTTTTTGGGTTTATTGTTAAAAAAAACAATTTAAACATAAAAATATGCAAAGAAGGCAGTGAAATATTTTTCTGGGTAAAAAAAACATATCATTATTTCACTGTGATAATAAAACATTATATTTGGGGTCAGTTCCACTGCAGCAAACAGTGGATTTGGGGTTATGAACAGTGTATTTGTCCTTATCATTTAATTTATATTTCCACTATCCTGATTTCCATTTTCTCCCTCTTTATTGTCCTTTTAAACCACTCTCCCTAGTTTCTTTTAATGCTAGTATATTTTCAAAATAGCATATTAATAATTATGCCATAATTAAAATGCAACATATATATATTGAAAATAGTGGGCTGGGAGATGACATATTTCAATGCAACCCGAAATACTAAATCCTAATTGAGAATAGTCGTAAGTATCCTTACTTACCATATGAAATGTCATTGCATGTTTTCGTTAATTATCTTACCATACCATATAGTGCATATGTAACATACGTGAAATAATGTGCAAGATGATTCAGTAGTACTACGCATTTGTCATACCCACAAACAAATAACTTGTCATTCTTGCCATGACTAAAAATACAATGTTGCCATGGGCCAAATGATAAATATAATAAATTGAAGAGTTAAATGTCCTGCCCTTACTACAAATTGGATCCGCAAGTGGACACTTTTAGCCAGACCAACACCCACTTGAATTATCATTGACCTCCATGTGTAGGGCACATCTAGTATGAGGATTCTCAAGAGCTCATTGCTAGCTAGAGGATCTGTCAATGCTTAACCAAGACCCATTTGACATGCAAAATCCACATGATCTTATCGTGCATCTTCCAATTCTACATGACATAAAAATTAACAAATAAATAATAATTCGTATATTGTAAAATTACATACTGAGAAGGCCCTACATGATTGTGTACATGTTTATTGTGTGTAGACTAAAACCTTGCGGTAGATATGAGCTTTAGTCCAGCCGAAATGTCGGCAGATCATAACACAGATTCACAGAACTGTTGTAAATTTTTAATCTTTCCCAATGAAGATCCAAATATCAAAAATCGTGAATAAAAGTGCTACATTAAATTATTATTAAGTGCTAAAATTCATTTAATAATCACAAAATTATTTGAGTTATATAATCTTTACCTCTGTACGGTGTAGACTGCAATATACGTGGATGTGTATTGTTGAATACTTACATTAGATAACAATTAGACATGTACCTGGATGTGTATTGTTGAATACTTACTATATATGACCCACTTACTATATATGTGCCACATATCTCTTGTGGTTGTATAATTATCCTTTGACCGGGTTCTTCACAATATCGCGGTGTGAGTTTTCATGTTTTGACATCATTGAGGTTTCTCTTGACAGGGCGATCATGTTGTAGTGATTGAATATGATATTGAAGCATGCGCATAAATTATGCCGTTCGTCCGGAATTCGTGTTTCCTAATAGTAAGAATATCCGAAAGAGCCTTCTTATAATGTATGTTTTATTCTCCAAACTTTTTGCGAAGTGGAAGAAAGTGTTATTTCAAGAGAATATTATAATAAGATATAGTTGTTGATGTCTTAACACTCTAGTAAAGATTGTATGAATATTGAGTATGCGAAATGATTCTAGTTACACGGTAACCGTTCAAAGAAAATGTTGTAGTTAGTAGCACATGAGTCGTCCGATTATTTCGGGAAATACTTTTTGTATTTTACGAACATATTCATAAGCCTATTGGGTTACAGACGTTTGAATGACCGTCGGATAAAATTGTGATTATGCGATAATCAAATAAAGATTAATTATTATGCTTACTACAAAGTGTTGCAGTGCAATTGATATTGCAGTTATTATTTATTTGAATAAATAACATAAAAAAATTATTAGTAGAAATTAATATGTGATATTAATTAAACAACCGAACCGAACTCAAACTTGAGCCGATCCGGACGGACGTAGATGACTCTTGGTTCAAATCCGTTCATCAACTTGATGAACAAGGAGTTGTTACCGAATTTGAGATTTGATACTAACCATAAGTGTCAAGTATGTGTTGAAGCCATATTGCTAACTCTCCGTTTCCAACGGTATAAATGAACACGAAACCTCTAGCTTCATGCAACCTTGAGGTGATAAATGTATCTCATTGTTATTGATGATTGCACCAGATGTTATCTGCAAAAAAAGAAAAGACAAGGCTCTTGATGACTTTAAGGATAATAAGAATTAATTATTGAATCAATTTAGCGAACGGAAGAGATGTATCCGTAGTGTTGATGGTGGTGAGTATGATGCATCGTTTATTGAGTCTTTCTAAGACACCGACATCAATCATCAAACGACAACACCATAGACACTTTAGTCAGATGATACTGCTGAACACAAGAACCGAAATATTAATAAGATTATGAAGGCTATGTTGATAAGCTCAAGTTTACCTCAAAACTAGTGGAGGAAGCTACCCTCTTAGTGAACTTCATTCTAAATAAAATCCCTTTAGAAAAGAATGATGAAGCCCCGTATGAAGTGCGGAAAAGCCACAAGCCTAACTACAAAATCATTAAAGTGTAGGGGTGTTTGGCTAAGGTTGAAGTACCTAAACCTAAGAAAGTTAAGACAGGACTTAAAAAAATTGATTGTATATTCATTGGATATGTTCTCAATAATAGTGTCTATCGGTTTTTGGTGCATAAATAAGGCACCTCTGATGTACGTGAATATGTCATCATCAATTCTAGAAATGTTGTGTTCTTTGAGGATATCATTCCGAGTGAGGAAGATGGCAATGAATAAGCAAACACAAGTTAGCGGACATATGAGTCTGAGGAAGATAGTGATACTCAAGAAATTGAGGAACCACATCGTAGTAAGAGAGCTAGGACCTCAAAGTCCATTGGTCTGGATTTTCTGACATCTATGGTAGAAAATGAGAATACGACATATGCTGAGGCAATGTCAACTCCAGAAGCTCATTTTTGAAGAAAAAAAGCTACAAACAGCGAGATAGAATCCATCATGTAGACTCACACTTGAGAGTTTTTTGATCTTCCACCTGTAAATAAACCACTCAGATTCAAGTGGATCTGGAAAAGGAAATTAAAGATTGATGGATCTATTGGCCATGTTGGTAACCCGAGGGTATCAACGGAAGAAGGCATGGACTTCTTTGATTCTTACTCACCAGTTACGATATTTACTTATATAAGATCTCTTTTTGTTGTTTTGTGGTCTATAACCTGGATTTCCATCAAATGAATGTAAATACTATCTTCTTGAATGGTGAGTTAGAAGAAGAGATATACATAAAACAACATGAGGGCTTTGTTGTTCCAGGATAAGATAAAAAGGTGTGTAGAATCGTTAAATCTCAGTATGGGATCAAACAAGCGCCAAAGCAATGTAAAATCAAGTTTGACGATGTTATGTTGTCTATTGGGTCTTAGATTAATGAGTGTGACAAATGTGTTTCCATTAAGAACACACATAATGCATATGTGATAATATTTCTATATATGCATGACATGTTGATAATAGGAAGTACTTATGATATTATCACGAATACTGAGAAGATACTGGCAAGGAACTTTGATACGAAGGACCTAGGAGTTGCAAATATTATCATGAAAATTTACTTCGGTCGTGTCGTTACAAACTTTTGTGTAATATTTTGAATTTTCAAAAAAGGCAACAAGGTTACTTCATGAAAATTCAGAACATTGTGTTTATTATTTAAAGGATTTAAAAAAATAACTACTAGGGAAATTTTATTTGGAATTCCAAATAAAACTCCCCACTTTGAAGAAGGTTGTCATAAAGTCTGAAACAAACAAAGAGTTCGAACTTCAACTCTTGAGAAACTTGGATAAACAAAGGAAAGAAGAATCTCCACCCAATCTCACAATCTTTTCACCGTATTTCGATTCAAGTAGAGAATAGGATCCTCCTAGCACAAGGAACGTTTTGATACCAATATATTGGTGTTTGAAAAAGAAAAGTTTTTCCCTAAATCTAGAATCTGATAGTTTTAATGCTTTGATGACTTAAGTTGATCAATTCATAGTTCTACATGTTTAGAAACCTTTGATCATAGTTAATTCATATTTAGATTGTGTTCTTATAGGTTTTGGTTGAAGATCTGGGGATTTCGCTGTTTTGCTTAAGAATTTAGTTTGCTTTTGACTTGATTTCAAGGTAAGAGGGTCTTTATATTGAATGATCTTGTTTTATAGTGTTTAGAAAGTATATAGGTCCTGTTATATGCGTCTTTTTGTGTTAGAATCTAAGTATATTTGTTTTACTTTGGTTTGATAATTGAATGTGCAGAAAATATGTTGTTTAGGGTTTTTCCCAAACGTTTGGCTTCGGCTAAAATGGTTTTGCGTGTGCCAAAATGAAATAGAGAGGAAACAGGCTATTTTGTTTAGCAAAGGCCAATACGTTTTGGCGCCGGCTAAATCGCGGGCCATAATCTGTTTTGTGTTTTTTTTTTCTTTTTGAGTTTTAAGGCCTAGCTTAGGTTTTGGCCTTTCTTGGATGTTCTAAATAACTTAAAATAACTTGACAAAGCCATGAATAAGCTTCTGATGTGTTTATTTATGGAACCGGATGAATTATTTGACGAGATAAAGTACAAGACCGTCAGAAGATTGGAATTGGCCTTCTGCTTCGATGATGTTGGACATATTTCAAGTTTTAATGATGAGTGCCAGACTAGTTGTTACAGAGCAAAGGAAAAAAGATGTCCAGATCAAATGTATAGGTTTATTAGAGTTTGATCTTTGTATAGGTTTGATCAAACAAGCACTGTAATTAGGTCACCGACTTTATCGACAGACACATGTCTAGGTCGAAGAGAGTGTCTAGGTCGGTAGACTTACTAGGGACCCGCCGAAGACTGAAGGCTGAGGGTTCAAACTCAGTTATTGAAGGCTAAGGGATCA
This sequence comes from Gentiana straminea, assembly GCA_036785695.1. Lineage (NCBI taxonomy): Eukaryota > Viridiplantae > Streptophyta > Magnoliopsida > Gentianales > Gentianaceae > Gentiana > Gentiana straminea. The sequence continues at coordinate 6,992,611 of JAVUPR010000424.1, read as the reverse complement.
AACTTAGTATTTAAAGTCAAGGATATGGAATCAGAATTTAGGGAAGTCTGTGATGACCTAAAATGATTACATATACCTTGTGTACAAGCTCTAAGTTCCATATGTTACGTGGTGATTGGAACTTAGTTATGTTCAAAATGGTGTACTCTAACTTCACAATAAAAATTTAGATGAGAAGAAGTCAGCTGAAGTGTTATTAATATACAACAGACTTAAACCTGCTGACAGATATGTACATTAGCAGGCTGATATGCTTCAGATGTTTGCTGAGTATAATTCTCGATTTAATCAACGTTACATTGGAAGATTAAAAGGATAAGGATGGATTACAAGCCTTGATTTTGTCAACAAATCAATGGTCAAGATAAAAGGAACGTTGGAAAGATTCAGAGTTTTATCCAATGCATACAAGTAAAAGGGTGGACAGTCTGAAAACTGTCAAAGAGCTAACTAACAGTGTCAGTCATATGAACAGAGACAAAAATCAAGTCAAGATGGAGACAAGTCTGAAACGGCTATGTTTAAAATTCAAACATAAGTCACAGGATTCTCACCTATAAATAGAAGACTCATGATTCAGATACAAGTGATGAAAATTAAGAAGCAAAAGTAATCTATTCGAAGTGTCAAGAGAATCACCCTGCTGACATTCATTCAGCTTTAACTGACTGATCAAGAAATTTCTTCAAGTGTAACCTGCTATCAAGTTACATCAAGTATACACACTTGAAGACATCAAGCTGCTGACCATTTCATCTTGATCAAGTTGCTGAAAACTGAATCATTTACTTGATTCAATCGTTCTTTTACAGGAAACCTGTTGAAGACAGAGAAGAACTTAGGTGTCAAGAATTGTTGTTTGTGTTGTGGAGTTGGTGAAGAGGCAATCCTACCCTTCAAGGACCAGTGGAATACTTTGGAGCAGCAATCCTATCTGTTTCAAGTGCTCAGTTTGTGAAGCCATAGTCATTGGTGAAGGACAAACAACTTAGGGATTTTTGTAACTGCAACCTCAAAGATCTCTAGTGAATTTCCTCCAACATCACAGGAGAAAAGTGGACTTACAGGATTACACCACTTGGAACCACTATAAAATTTGCCTACTTACGCATTTACTTTCTGTTATTTAGTATACTGATCACATCAACATACTGAAACCAGCAACTGAATCACACACTTACACTACTGAGTATCCAATACTTAGTATCATTATTTTAACAACAAGTAATAAGGCTTAAACTAAATATATTCCGCTGCAACAAATTCAGCTACATCAACAGTCAGCAAACTACTGAGCAGTCAGCAGGCTACTGACCTTGTTGAGTTTGTTAACTCCAAAAATTTTAATTGTTAAGTTTATTCACCCCCCCCTCTAAACTTAACCAAAGCCTTTTCAAGGGACCAACAATTGGTATCGGAGCAGTGCTTCTGTTCTAAAGTAATCCTACTTGTTGTACTTTTGAAAATTCTTTGTAAACTTTTTCATGTTTTTGATTTTCAAAGCTTTGCATCATGGATAACAACCAGTATGCTAGGACTATTTTCATGTGCTCCTTAGATCGTTTTGATGAGTATAAATGTCTTATGCAATCTTATTTAGCTGCAACACATGATGAGATGATGGATGTGCTGACTGATGGACCACTAGGGATCACAAAGGCCATAACTGTGGGTAGTGAAACTCAGTATGTTCCAAAGCCAAAAAGAGAGTGGGGTCCTGAAGATAGAAAAAGAGAAAACCTCAACAGTATTGCTATTGGTGATAAGAGTCAATTTGACTCGGTCTATATATACATTTTGTGCCTCGTAACGACTCATTTAGGTTATTTCCGGGAGTAATCGGCTTAGTTTTGATATAGTTTTTATATTTTGTGGATCCCGAGATCTAGAGTTATAGTCCGTGATTAACGGGGTTATTCCGGTAATTTTGTACATTTTCGGTCTTTCTCGGTCACCCCAAAGTCCCGTGGGGGTTATATTTGGTATGCTTTTGATCCATTTTCGTGTCTTAGGTGCTCGAGAATGTCGTAGAATGTGAGCCGGAGCTTCGGGATCAAGAAATCAAGTTTTTTTGGTGGAAAAAGGTGACATGCGGCCGCCCGTCACCATAGCGCCCGCCCGTAGATGCGTTTTTGGCTCGGAATGATGCCGATACATTTTGTGAAGAAAAATTTCGACGGGCGCCGCCGTCGCACAGTGCGCCCGCCCGTGGGAGACTATAAAAACTCCACTTAGTGGAGAGTTAGATGATCATGCATTCATAGTTTTCTTTCGACATTTTTTTAAACTCGTTTTTGAGACTTTGATAAGTTGTATAAACTTGGATTTCATGCTTTTGGATTAATTTCAAGTACAAATTGTTCGTTGATCGTTGTATATTGTACGGATCGAAGACGGTTTTCTCGTTTCGTTGATTTTCGGTTATTTTCATCTATAAGAGGTATTTCCAATCTTCATATCTAGTTCAATTACTTATGTTTAACTTGGTTACTAGTGTTTTTATGGATAGAATGATTAGCTAATCTTCCTATAGCCGAGTTATGCGATGAATGTTAAAATCGAGCCTTAGTTCGGATCTTCGGAGAATTTGTGATGTGTTGTAGTTCATTCGACATTGATTGTTGTCCTAAAACTTATGCCTATTGACGATTGTTGAATTCGCGACTTAATAATCGTATTTTACGTATTCTCTTTACATATGTATTTTGCGAGAGGGTGCGGGAAAAGGGGTTTTAGGATTGCCGTGTAAAACCGACTAAGTGTTTAGATTCGGTTTCATGCGTAAGGTTTATATTGTTGTTAACAAGCGTCTCATTCGAGCGTAGACCGTATCGAGTCAGTTAAATCCGGGTTGCGGACTGTTGAACTCGATATAGGAAGCTAGGTTGTTGAAATTGGCGCTAGGTTCGGAATTAGGAGATGACATCCTTCGATCAATGTCAATCAAGGTTAGTAGTCCAAGTTCTCCCGGGAATGAGCTAGGGTTCGAGAGTAAGCATTCGGAACATTTCTCGGCTATTTCTTTTAATCGTTTAAACTTCGTAGTGTGATAGAACCGTAATAGTTATAGTGAATTAGTTTGATAATTGTGACGAGAGTTACTTTTGTTCCATGTTAAACAAATTGAAAGGTTATCGATCTAAACTCGAGATGAAGCTAGCCGAGGTACTTAACTCGTGTCCCTGAGGGATACGACCTTGCTTTCCAGTTTATATTACAACCGACTCGGTACTCTGCCGGTCAAAGTTGGTTACCATATAAAACGGCCATCAAGTTTTCTGGCGCCGTTGCCGGGGATAACAAACAAAAGGCGTAATAGGGCAAGCCTTCACCCCGTAAATAAATATATACAAGAAAATAAAAGGCGCTATACGGGCAAGCCTCCACCCCCTACTTAAAAAGTGACACTGTCCTCGGTGTCTAAATAGATACAAAGGAGGGAGAAAGGCTTAACTTTAAACCCGGCAAAAGGCGTTTCATCCAGATCGTGACATCCGGAAAAGGACTCCCAAGGTACCTGTATGGTTTAAACCCGGCAAAAGGCGTTTCATCCGGATCGTGATATCCGGAAAAGGACTCCCAAGGTACCTGTATGGTTAGTACATACACTACAAAAATAACACATATAGATATCGGGGACGTCACCGTTATTAATAACTAAAAATATATACATACATATATAAACATACATTTAAAGAAAAAGTTATAGATTATAAAAGGAAATGGAAATAACTAATATCCGAAAAAGGTTAATCGTATGTCCAAAAGAGTATTCAAATGCCCCTCCGGGCTAACCGAAATGAAAGAACAACAAAGTACAATATTTAAGTTATAAAATGAAAATGAAAACAAAGTACTTCCGAAGTTCTTAAAGAAAGTAAGTACCGACATTGTATGAATACAAAAAAATGAAAAAGAGTGTGTAAAAATATGTCGGTCTTGTCGTAGAAACAGCCCCTCCAAGTCTGTTACTCGTCTTCCCCTTCTTCTTCCATATGAGCATCTTCGTGCGGCTGTTGTGCCCTTGGACTGAAATTAACGTAATCCTCCGCGACGAAACCCAAAGTTTCTTCAAGTTGCGCATCCATCGACATCCGCGCCCCTGAAGTACCTGCGACAACTCCACCACTCCCTCCTCCACCAAAACTCTCTACTCTACCACCTCCCTGACCAGGACCACCCGCAACCCCACTAGACGAACCCGGAATAAAGGTTTGAACAAAAGGGTTAAATTGATAAGGTAGAGTCGGCATTCGAAAGAAATTGTCGGTTGGTATTCCGGCTTGGTTCGCAATGTGATCATAAACCGGCTCACGAGATTGTTGAAAACGTCGATTATGTTCAAACCAATCTCGAACTTGACCCATAGATTGAAACAAAGCCCGAAATTGGTCATCGTAATTCATCCTACTAGGTTGTCGGGGTGGTGGCGGTGGTGGACCTTGCTGAACTTGCGGTCTACGACGAGCTAAATTTGATTTCCTTACTAAAGATTGGATTTTGGGAGCAACCAGAATATCACTGGGAAACTCTGGGATGCCCTTAGCACGTGCCAACTCTGTTATAAGTCTAGGGAGCATCGTTTGTAATCGGGGTTGTACAGTTTTGGTTCTGAAGTTGATGAAATGGTAGACGGGAGTCGTGTTAAGTAAGCTCAATAGTACTTCTCTTTCTCCAGTCCCAAATTCCATTTCGTTACCCCCGACCCTAGCCAAACGTTATAACCGTACAAGTCCTGCCTGACCGTACTGAACATCGGTTGACCTCGATTAGTGGAGATGTTTACGAGTTATAAGCTTATGGTGTAGTTTTGGTTCGTTACTCGTCTATAATCTAAACCAGCTTGTAGTAATCGATGTCGAAGAAGCTATTCTTTCACACACATTCATTGCTCAACACAAGGTAGAACTAACGTTTTATGATACTCGCGTTTCGACTAGTGTATTAACGAGTAATGCGTAGTCTCGTTGTATATATTTATAATATTGACTCTACTTCTGTTTAGAACGCTCAATTTTGCTCGGGGGCGAGCAAACGCTAAGTAGGGGGTAGTTGATAAGAGTCAATTTGACTCGGTCTATATATACATTTTGTGCCTCGTAACGACTCATTTAGGTTATTTCCGGGAGTAATCGGCTTAGTTTTGATATAGTTTTTATATTTTGTGGATCCCGAGATCTAGAGTTATAGTCCGTGATTAACGGGGTTATTCCGGTAATTTTGTGCATTTTCGGTCTTTCTCGGTCACCCCAAAGTCCCGTGGGGGTTATATTTGGTATGCTTTTGATCCATTTTCAGGTCTTAGGTGCTCGAGAATGTCGTAGAATGTGAGCCGGAGCTTCGGGATCAAGAAATCAAGTTTTTTTGGTGGAAAAAGGTGACAGGCGGCCGCCCGTCACCATAGCGCCCGCCCGTAGATGCGTTTTTGGCTCGAATGATGCCGATACATTTTGTGAAGAAAAAAAGCCGACAGGCGCCCGCTTCGACAGTGCGCCCGCCCGTGGGAGACTATAAAAACTCCACTTAGTGGAGAGTTAGATGATCATGCATTCATAGTTTTCTTTCGATTTTTTTAAACTCGTTTTTGAGACTTTGATAAGTTGTATAAACTTGGATTTCATGCTTTTGGATTAATTTCAAGTACAAATTGTTCGTTGATCGTTGTATATTGTACGGATCTCGAAGACGGTTTTCTCGTTTCGTTGATTTTCGGTTATTTTCATCTATAAGAGGTATTTCCAATCTTCATATCTAGTTCAATTACTTATGTTTAACTTGGTTACTAGTGTTTTTATGGATAGAATGATTAGCTAATCTTCCTATAGCCGAGTTATGCGATGAATGTTAAAATCGAGCCTTAGTTCGGATCTTGGGAGAATTTGTGATGTGTTGTAGTTCATTCTGACATTGATTGTTGTCCTAAAACTTATGCCTATTGACGATTGTTGAATTCGCGACTTAATAATCGTATTTTACGTATTCTCTTTACATATGTATTTTGCGAGAGGGTGCGGGAAAAGGGGTTTTAGGATTGCCGTGTAAAACCGACTAAGTGTTTAGATTCGGTTTCATGCGTAAGGTTTATATTGTTGTTAACAAGCGTCTCATTCGAGCGTAGACCGTATCGAGTCGGTTAAATCCGGGTTGCGGACTCGTTGAACTCGATATAGGAAGCTAGGTTGTTGAAATTGGCGCCTAGGTTCGGAATTAGGAGATGACATCCTTCGATCAATGTCAATCAAGGTTAGTAGTCCAAGTTCTCCCGGGAATGAGCTAGGGTTCGAGAGTAAGCATTCGGAACATTTCTCGGCTATTTCTTTTAATCGTTTAAACTTCGTAGTGTGATAGAACCGTAATAGTTATAGTGAATTAGTTTGATAATTGTGACGAGAGTTACTTTTGTTCCATGTTAAACAAATTGAAAGGTTATCGATCTAAACTCGAGATGAAGCTAGCCGAGGTACTTAACTCGTGTCCCTGAGGGATACGACCTTGCTTGCCGCTTATATTACAACCGACTCGGTACTCTGCCGGTCAAAGTTGGTTACCATATAAAACGGCCATCAATTGGTATTATATACAGAACCATGGATAGAAATATGTACATGAAAGTGAAGGATTGCAAAACTGCAAAGGAACTTTGGGAAAAATTTCAACTTATCTGTGAAGGCACTGATGCTATAAAGAAAAACAAAGTCAGTGTTGCCAAAAGAAAGTTCCAAGATTTCAAAATGAAATCAAATGAAACCATTGAGCAAATAGAGTCAAGATTTAATGCTATCATGTATGAACTCACCCTGCTGAATGTAGTATACACAAAGGAAGAGATCAATACAAGAATTTTGAAAGCCCTACCTGCAAAGGAAGTTTGGAAGATGAATGTTACTGCCATAGATGAGTCCAGGAGACTACATGAAGAAGATACCTTCAAATTGTTTTCAGATCTCAAGGCATATGAATTCAGTAAGAAACTTGTTCCTGCTACTGAAAAGGAAGAACCAAAGACTACTGCATTGGCTGCTGCCCATAAAGAAGAATCATAAGGTGGTCAAGATGATCTACTGGATGAAATGCAAAAGCAAATAGCCCTACTGAGCAAGAAGATCAGAATGATGAAATCAGGAAGGGGTTCTCCAAGGAATTTTACCAAGAAATCAAGTGAAAAGAAGAAGGATGAATCCAAGAAAGATAATGATTATTTATGCTTCCATTTACAGAAACCAGGACACTTCAAACCTGACTGTCCTGACTTGAAACAGAAAAATGAACCTGATCATCTGTGCTTCAACTGCAAGAAACCTGGACATTTTAGGCCTGATTGTCCAGACCTACTGAAGAACAAAAATCAGCAAAGAAGATCTGGCAAGAAAGCAATGGTTGGTGATGATGAATCTGGCTATGAAGTGGAATCAGAAAAAGGAAATGAATCAGATGACACTGCACTCATAGCTGATATGGATGATTATGCTTTGATGGCCAACATGAATGAGGCTGAGGAGGTATACAATTCTGTTTCTGTAAACACTCCTGCTGAAAGTGATTGTGAATTTACTTGTAGTTCAAATCCTAAAATTTCTGACAGTGAAGAGTCTTTGGATGCCATCCTTAATCAACTGAGGAGAATACAATCTGGTTATGAGATTGTGAAGGCTGAAAAAGAAGCACTTCAAGCAGAAATTCAAAGATTAAATGCTGAATTAAGAATTCTCAAAGGTAAGGACAAAGATTATGGACAGACTCAACATAAGTCTACTGTACCTTCAGTAGCTACTGAATCTGCTGCATGATCTAGTTCCACCACTGCATTCAAATCTGGAAAGCCTTATGGTGATTGAACAAGCCTTGGATTTGAAACTCACCAATCTACTAAGGGTGGATCTAGCGAGGCTACTGAACCTAGTACCAGAATTGGTCCTAAGTTTGTGCCTGCATAGGATCCAACTCCCAAAAAGGTTGCTGAGGCAGTAAATCCTACTGAGAAAGCTTCAAGAAATCAAAATCAAAAGTCAAAAATGTCAACAGTACCTAACAAAAAGGGTAAATCCAAAGGTAGGACTTCTGGACCTTCTAGACCTACTAATAGCAGACCTGCTGCTAAGTCTGCTGGACTACAAAAGAGCAAAATCAGAAATATTCCAAGGATAAGAATCCTAAACCTAAAAATGTTAATCATTCTAGGGATACTTATCTTAGGGGGAAAGGTAGATTATTCCCTACCGATAAAGATTGGAATGTTCTTGCCCCTACTGCTAGAAATAATAGACATAACCCAATGCTAGGATAAAACCTCGGCAATGGAATCAAGAGAAGACTTATTCAAGGCCTCAGCAGGGACCTCAGCCGACTCCATATTACAGGACTGCTCCTAACAGACAGCAACCTTATGGTTATACTTGTACTTCTAACAATAGAAATCACTTCAAACAGCATTATGTACCAAAAGGCCAGAAACCATATGTGAATCCTACACAACCAAATGTTAGATTTTATGGAAATGTATGATACATATATGAACAAAAGTGTAATGCTTTTCAAAGAAGACCTTATGGAAATTTACCAAGGGTCATGCTTACCACTGACCACTATGGATCGAAACAGTTTTGGGTACCTAAAACACATTAACTTTGTTTTGTAGGGTGTCTGGTACTTTGACAGTGGATGTTCCAGACATATGACAAAGAATAAGCACTGCCTGACAATCTATGTGGCAAAGGATGGTCCAAGATTGAATTTTGGCAACAAGAACACACCAGGATATACAATAGGATATGGAATACTGGTGAGAAAGGGATTGACTATCATAAATGTTGCATTTGTGGAAGTACTGGACTACAACCTACTGAGCACTGGACAATTTTGTGACAGGTCACTTTTGACAAATGCTACTGTATTGTCATTAGTGAAAGAGGTGAACAAGTTGTGTTGGCTGGAATGAGACAACAAAACATGTATGTTGTGGATTGGTCTACTGTTGTTCCAGAAACATGCCTTATTGTGCATACCAAGACATAACTAAATTGGTTGTGGCATAAAAAGTTGAATCATTTCAATTTTGATGATATCTATCAATTGGTGAAAAAGAAGTTGGTGATTGGTTTACCTAAGATCACATTCCAAAAGGATGCTATATGTGATGCATGTCATCAAGGAAAACAAACAAAGTCAAGCTTCAAGTCAAAGACTAAACAATCAACAAAAAGAATTTTGGAGCTAATGCATATGGATCTATTTGGACCAATAATACCAACAAGTGTAACAGGAAATAAGTACACTCTGGTAGTTGTGGATGATTATTCAAGATACACTTGGGTAGTCTTTATGAACAAGAAAAGTGAAACACTTCAAAAGATGCCTGAACTTTTGAAGAGATTACAAAATGAGAAAATTTTAACAGTAATGAAGATCAGATCAGAAAAGGGTACTGAATTTCTCAATAAAGTCATAAGAGAATATTGTGAACAAAATGGTGTGCTGCATCAGTTAGCAGCTGCTGGAAAGCAAAATAGGGTTGCTGAGAGAAGAAACAGGACCTTGAAAGAAGTAGGGAGGACTATGATTTATGAAGCATTACTACCTGAAAGATATTGGGCTGAAGCAATCAATACAGCATGCTATACACAAAATAGGACCTCAGTAAACAAAAAGCTGCTGAAGACACCTTATGAGATATGGAATGGAAGAAAACTAAATATATCCTATTTCCATCCATTTGGAAGCAAGTGTTTTATTTTGAATCATAAGGAACAATTGAAGACATTCCAACCTAAATCAGATGAAGGAATCTTTTGGGATATTTTTCAGTCAGCAAGGCATTCAGGGTACTGAATAAAAAAGACATTGAAACATGAACAATCAATACATGTTGTATTTGATGAACCAAAGTTTACTGGAATGGAAGATGAAGTTTCAGAACCTGCTAAAAATCTCCAAGTCACTGATCCAGAATATGTTGATGTTTTGGAAAAGATAAATGACTTAAAAGTTTCGACTCGGCCCCTGCTGAAGAACCTGCTGGTAAGACTACTGATGCAACAACAGATGCAGTTCAAGGATCTGCTGAACCCCCTACTGAAGCAACCGCAGAGCCAACTAAAGATGAAGCTCATGTAAATCAAACAAATCAAGATTTGCATTGGTTGAAGGATCACCCTGCTGTACATGTAATTGGCAACATACAGCAAGGTGTAAGGACTAGAAGACAATTGGAAGCAATATTTACTTGTTTTCTATCTCAAATGGAGCCCAGAGTTGTTGAAGAAGCCATATCTGATCCAGATTGGATAATTGCTATGCAAGAAGAATTAAATGAGTTTGAAAGAAACCAAGTTTGGACACTAGTGGAAAGGCCTAGTCATGCAAACATAATTTGAACTAAATGGGTATACAGAAATAAATTGGATGAATCTAGTACCATTGTAAGGAACAAGGCTAGACTAGTGGCAAAAGGCTATTCTCAAGCAGAAGGAATAGACTTTGATGAGACATATGCCCCAGTTGCAAGATTGGAAGCTATAAGATTATTCTTGGTATATGCTGCTTACAAAAACTTCAAAGTATACCAGATGGATGTCAAAAGTGCATTTTTGAATGGAATTCTGGAGGAAGAGGTTTATGTTCAACAACCTCCTGGTTTTGAAGTTAAAGATTATGAAGATAAAGTGTATAGACTCAACAAGGCACTTTATGGTTTGAAACAAGCACCAAGAGCATGGTATGAAACTCTATCCCAGTTCCCGGTGGACAATGGTTTTACCAAAGGTACCATTGACAAGACTCTTTTCAGAATCAATGAAGGGGACAACACCCTGCTGGTATAAATTTATGTTGATGACATAATTTTTTGTTCTGAAAATGAATTGCTATGTGAAAAGTTTGCTAATCTCATGAAAAGCAAGTTCCAAATGAGCATGATGGGAGAGATGAACTACTTTTTGGGATTACAAGTCAAACAAATGAAAGATGGAATCTTCATTCATCAAACTAAATATACCAAGGAGTTGCTAAAGAAGTTTGGCATGGAAAATAGCACAAAGGTATCAACTCCTATGAGTACAAGCATAATAATGGATGAAGATAAAAAAGGCAAAGATGTTGATCAGACACTTTACACAAGGATGATAGGCAGTCTGCTGTACCTCACTGCTAGCAGACATGATATATCCTTTACAGTAGGTGTTTGTGCAAGATTTCAATCAAAATCAAAGGAAATTCACTTAGCTGCAGTCAAGAGGATTCTCAAGTATCTAAAAGAGACTTTGGGAGAAGGGATATGGTATTCAAAATATGGAAGCTTTAAAGTTATATCCTACTCAAATTCTGATTATGCTGGATGCAATATTGATAGAAAAAGCACCACAGGAACTTGTCAGTTGATGGGAAATAGACTTGTTTCCTGGTTTAGCAAGAAACATAATTCAATATCCACTTCCACTGCTGCAGCTAAATACTGTTGGACTTATTTTTAAGTTTTAGTGATGAGTGCCAGACTAGCTGTTATAGAGCAAAGGCAAAAAGATGTCTAGATCAAATGTATAGGTTTATTAGAGTTTGATCTTGTATAGGTTTGATCAAACAAGCACTGTAAAAGGTCAACTGACTTACATCAGTAGACTAGTCTAGATCAGTAGGGTAGCTGAGTCAGTAGACTAATCAGGAACGTGCTGAAGACTGAAGGCTGAGGACTCAAACTCAGTTATTGAAGGCTAAGGGATCAAACTTAGTAATTAAAGTCAAGGATATGGAATCAGAATTTAGGGAAGTCTGGATGACCTAAACTGATTACATATACCTTGTGTACAAGGTCTAAGTTCCACAAGAGAAGTGGTGATTGGAACTTAGTTATTTGCAAAAAAGTGTAATCTAACTTCATAAATAAAAGTTAGATAAAAGACAGTAAGATGAAGTGTTTTTAAACACAACATAATAATGATAAGCTTACTGATGTGTATATCGGCAGGCTTATGTTCTCAGGAACCTGCTGGACACATATTTCGATTATTCAAAGGCTACATTGGAAGATTACAAAGAAAGGGACAGCTAACAACCTCTGATTTTATCAAACAAATCAATGGTTAAGATTAAAAGGACGTTGAAATGATTCAGACCTTTATCCAATGGACACAAGTCAAAGGGTGGACAGACTGTAAACTATAAAAAAAGGATTCGACAGTGTCAGTCCTAGGAACAGTCATAAAAATCAAGTCAAGATGGAGACAAATCTGAAACGGCTATGTTTGAATTTCAAACAGAAGTCACAAGGATTCCTACCTATAAATAGAGGACTCCTAATTCAGATACAAGGGATGAACATTGACAAAATTAAGGATCTATCTTGAGCAATCAGAATTAAATCAAGAAAAACACCCTGCTGACCCTACTGAGCATAAAGCTGCTGATCCAGTAAATTTCTTCAAGTGTAATCTGTACTCAAGCTACATCAAGTTTACACACTTGAAGACATCAAGATGCTGATCATATCATCCTGATCAAGCTGCTGAAAGCTGAATCACTTACTTGATTCAATATTTTTTTACAAGAAATCTACTGAAGACAGTGAAGCATCTTTGGATGTGAAAGACTGTTGTTTGTGGTGGAGCTGGTGAAGAGGCAATCCTACCCTTCAAGGACCAGTGGAAGACTTTAGAGCAGCAATCCTACCCGTTCCAAGTGTTCGCTTGTGAAGCCATAGTTAATTTTTAAGGACAAGCAACTTAGGGATTTTTGTAACAGCTACATCAAGAATCTCTAGTGAATTACCTCCAACATCACAGGAGAAGAGTGGACTGACAGGATTACACCACCTGGAACCACTATAAAATCTACCTACTTACTTTCTGCATTTATATTCTGCACTTAGTTTATCTAACACATCAATCTACTGAATCTAGCAACTGAATCACACACACACACTACTGAGTATCTAATACTTGGTATCATATTTAACAACAAGTAATAAGGCTTAATTTTTTATATATTTCCGCTGCACAAATTCGCAAACTCAACGTCCGACGGACTCGAGTGTCGCGACTATCAAGTATCGCCAGTGCCGCCGAAGTTGCCGAGTTTGTTAACTCCAAAAAGTTTTAAGTGTTAAGTTTATTCACCCCCCCCCCCCCTCTAAACTTAACCAAAGCCTTTTCAAGGGACCAACAAATACATTGCTGCTGGAAGCTGCTGTGCACAAATACTTTGGTTAAGACAATAATTAAGAGATTATGGAATTGAAGAAAGAGAAATTCCTATAATGTGTGACAACACAAGTGCAATTGCAATCACAAAAAAATCATGTTTTGCACTCAAGAACCAAGCACATTGATGTGAGACATCATTTTATAAGAGATCATGTTGAGAAGAAAGATGTGGTGGTTCTTTACAACCCTACTGAAGATCAACTTGCTGACATATTTATAAAGCCATTGGATAATGAAATATTTGCTAAGTTAAGAACTGACTTGGCATCATAAAAGTTGACTGATATATTATTGATTAGCAGTGTACTAGAATTCACCAAGGGGATTAGTCTTTGCCATGTTGGGTGAGCTCACTTGGCAGACTAGTCATTGGTATCAACAATTCCATGTACTTAAATAAGTTTCGACAATTGAGCAAATGAAGTTGCCAAGGGGATTGGTCTTTGTCTTGTTTGGTGAGCTCACTTGACAGATCAATCATTGGTATTAAACTTTATCTTTTATTATCAGTTGGACAAAAAAAGAGTGCATGAAGATCGCAGAGTAATCTGTCAGCAGGCTGCTGAGCCATCTCTTGTTAGTAGGCTGCTGAATCAACTCTACTGAAGACCAAGCCTGCTGGAGCTTCAAAGAAAACTGCTGTTGAGATTTTAAGAGAACAACAAAAAGAAGATAGAAGGAAAAGGAAAGCTGCTGAAATCGAGGAGCAACCTGCAAAAAGAAGGAAACTGGTTGTGAAGAAGAAGGTTCATGGAAAGGGCAAAGAGTTAAGGGTCCTGAGGACCAAAGGGAAGTAGAAGAAGAGGTTGTTGAGCCTACTGAGTGTGCTAGAAGTTGTTGTACCTGTTCAAGACCCTACTGTTGATGCTACAACTCAAGGGGGAAGAACACACTGCTGCAAACCCTGCTGAGGAGCATATGAGTCGGGGGGACCAAGTGTTGAACAGATGGAGGTAGTAGGCACTAATGTACAACCGAAAGAACCTACTGACCTATTTGTATTTGCTGTGGATACATTGACTCATCTTGTTGAAACCTTTGGAGGACAACAAGTTGAGCAATCTGCTCCAAGAAGGCCCATAATGCCTTTTGAAAGAAGGGAAAAGAAGTCTAAGAAAGAAAAGCTAGATCCCAACTTCAAGAAAATTGAAGATTACTTTGCTTGGAAGTTTGGTTTTTATAAGAGACAAAAACCAGATGCAGAACCAATGACTGATTTTGAAGAATGGTCATTCAACCAGTTGGGAGTAGAGAGCTTGCTTGGACTAATTGATACATCTGAACTACAAGTGAGGCTACTGGATATTATTGAAAGAGAGAAGCAAAGAGGAAGCATTTTGTTCAGAGAACCACAAGATGCACCTGACAATGATGATTCATCATCTTCTGATTCTGATGATGATCACCATTCGTTTCTAGGGCAACCAAGTGGCACTGCATTGGACAGACCTACTGAGGATGTAGAATAGGGGTCTAAAGACAAAACAACAGATCAATCTGCTGATGATGGCAAGTCTGCTGAGGGCCAGCAGACTGGTAATATAGATGAAGACATGGAGAATGTTACTATGGAGGATTTGGAAGCTCGGATTAATGCTGACATAGCTCTTGAAGACAACAGGCTGATCAGTATGTCTGACACCTCACTGGTTGAAGTGTCTGATGTCTATTCTGAGGATCAGCAGACTGACATGCTAAATGAAGAGCTAGGAGCTGCCTACAATGAAGATTTGCAGATGCAGTTTGCTGTAGCAACATCACTTGAAGAGGCCAGGATATCCACCATTTTTTATGTTGTTATGTTTGAAGAAGCTGATACAAGTTCACAGGACTCAGCTCAGTATCAGGAGTGGTTTATCACTAAAGAAACCTTGACACAAGTTGCAAATCAATTACAGAAGGTTGCTGATGCTAGAGAAGTTTTAGAGGAAAACTTGGCTGTGTTTCCTTATGTTTTTGTTGAAGAGGTGGTTCAGGTTGCTGAGTTACAAGTAGCACTTGAATACAGGTTGGAACAGAGGGTCCTAATCACTGAGGAACAAACAGTGTTAGGACAAAGGTTGGAACTTATGATGGGATTGGAGGAATCCCCTGTACATTATCAGGAGACTGCTGAAGCACATGCTGCTGTAGAACCTGTTGCTGTAGAGAAGGTCACTGAAGAGAAGGTTGGTGAAGGGAAAGATAGTCAGCGACTGTTGTTGATGAGAATGAACAACTGGTGGACTATGACTTCAGTGGTGAAGAATTTTATATGCCAGAGGAGGAAGCAGTTGTAGATGAGCCCCAACTAGCACATGTACCAATTTGAAGAAGTACCTGTTGTAGAGTCAGTACAAGAGCCTCAACCTGCACAAGAACCTGAAATTGAGGAAATTTTTGGAAATATCATCGAGGAAGGTCCTGAACCTGCTGAATGGGACATGACAAGAGCCATAGTTGTCAGTATACCAAGGGCAAACTATAATGTTGAAGAGCCTACTGATTATTTTATTGGACACATGGCTGGAGGTATGGCTGGTGCAATACCAGCACATGTTTTGGAGGAGTTGAGAGCTATAAGGACTGATATTTCACAGCTAAGGACCCAACTGAACGGACAAGAACAAAGACTTGAAGATTTGGTGAATCTTGTAGAAAATAGAGGAAGAACTACTGAAACAGTTGCTTCCAACATTACATCTGCTCAATTTGCTATAAATGATCTAATTAGAGATGTAAGAGGTATAAAGACCACCACAGCAAACAAAGATAAGCATTTGAATGAATAGATTGCCTCACTGCATAAGAAGTTGGACAAGCTTGCTGAGGCACCTAAACCTGTTATGGTACCTCAACCTGTTGAGGCACCTCAATCTGCTGTACTTGATCCTAAGGTTACTGAGAGGATCAATCTTCTGGAAAAAACTATTGAAGGAAGGATCACTACAGTTGACATAAGGACTGAGATAATGGAAGGTCAACTTGCAAATTTGGTGATCATACAAGAAAGTGTTCATGGTCTACTCTCCCGGTTTATTGATGATGTCAATAAGGGGGAAGAGGGCCTTACATCAGAAGCAAAGGAAGCTACAAGGATTTTTGCTAAGAAGAAGTGCGAGGATGAGATAAATGAGTTCAGGAAATCCATACCTGGCAGGATTCAGTTTACTAATGACCTCCTGAAAGAATACAAGAAGCTATACTATGGAAAGAAGAGACCCTATCATGACATGGGATTTCAGGAAGGACTTAACTCCTTTTTGGGACTAAAATTTTGGGAAATAAGGGTCAAATCACTGAGAGCTTCTAGTAGAGGTGGAAGAGGAGGCAGAGGTGGAAGAGGTCAAAGATTCAGAGTTCAATCAGCAAGGGATTCACTGGAGGAATTTAACATTTCTGTATGGGACAGGGCTTCAGTGTTCACTCTATAAGGTTAGCCCTACCAAAAGCATGGAAATGGTGGAAACAACTACATACTTGGGTTGATTTCTCTACAATATAAAATCAATGGATGCAAGATATAATAAGGGAAATCAAGGAGTTTCAAGAGAAACAAGAGCAGGACAGAAACGAAACTAGATCAGCACACTTACACTGCTTATTTTATTCTGCTGATCCAAGTTTGTAATAGTGTTGAACAAATATGATTTTAATGAAAGATGACTGAATTTGTTCTGTTTTTGTTTTTATCTTTTTGCTTTGCTGTAAGGAAGGTATTGGCATCATCACTAAAAGGAGGGAAATTGTTGGACATATTTCAAGTTTTAATGGTGAGTGCCAAACTAGCTGTTATATAGCAAAGGCAAAAAGATGTCTAGATCGAATGTATAGGTTTATTAGAGTTTGATCTTTGTATAGGTTTGATCAAAAGCACTGTAATTAGGTCAGCTGACTTTATCAGCATACCTGTCTTGGTCAGTAGAGTGTCGAGGTAGTAGACTTACTAGGGACCTGCTGAAGACTGAAGGCCGATGGTTCAAACTCAGTTATTGAAGGCTAAGGGATTAAACTTAGTATTTAAAGTCAATGATATGGAATCAGAATTTAAGGAAGTCTGTGATGACCTAAACTGATTACATATACCTTGTGTACAAGGTCTAAGTTCCATATGTTACGTGGTGATTGGAACTTGGTTATGTTCAAAATGGTGTACTCTTAATTCCCAATAAAAATTTAGATGAGAAGAAGTCAGCTAAATTGTTCTTAATACATAGCAGACTTAAACCTGCTGACATATATGTACATCGGCATGTTGATATACTTCAGATGTTTGCTGAGTATAATTCTTGATTTAATCAAAGGTTACATTGGAAGATTAAAAGGATACGGATGGATTACGAGCCTTGATTTTGTCAACAAATCAATGGTCAAGATAAAAGGAACGTTGGAAAGATTTAGAGCTTTATCCAATGGATACAAGTCAAAGGGTGGACAATCTGAAAACTATCAAAAAGCTAACTGACAGTGTCAGTCATATGAACAGAGACAAAAAGCAAGTCAAGATGGAAACAATTTTGAAACGGCTATGTTTGAAATTCAAACATAAGTCACAGGATTCTCACCTATAAATAGAAGACTTCAAATTTAGATACAAGTGATGAAAATTAAGAAGCAAAAGTAATCTATTCGAAGTGTCAAGAGAATCACCCTGCTGACATTCACTGAGCTTTAACTGACTGATCAAGAAATTTCTTCAAGTGTAACCTGCTATCAAGTTACATCAAGTATACACACTTGAAGAGATCAAGCTGCTGACCATTTCATCCTGATCAAGCTGCTGACAACTGAATCATTTACTTGATTCAATCGTTCTTTTATAGGGAACCTGCTGAAGATAGAGAAGCACTTAGGTGTCAAGAACTATTGTTTGTGTGGTGGAGCTGGTGAAGAGGCAATCCTACCCTTCAAGGACCAATGGAATACTTTGGAGCAGCAATCCTACCTGTTTCAAGTGCTCAATTTGTGAAGCCATAGTCATTGGTGAAGGACAAACAGCTTAGGGATTTTTGTAACTACAACCTCAAAGATCTCTAGTGAATTTCCTCCGACATCACAGGAGAAGAGTGGACTGACAGGATTACACCACTTGGAACCACTATAAAATTTGCTTACTTACTTTCTACTTTTACTTTTTGTTATTTAGTATACTGACCACATCAACATACTGAAACCAACAACTGAATCACAACAATTACACTACTGAGTATTCAATACTTAGTATCATTCTTTTAACAACAAGTAATAAGGATTAAACTAAATATATTCCGCCGCAACAAATTCAGTTACATCAACAGTCAGCAGACTACTGAGCAGTCAGCAGGCTACTGACCTTGCTGAGTTTGTTAACTTCAAAAGTTTTAAGTGTTAAGTTTATTCACCCCCCCCCCCTCTAAACTTAACCAAAGCCTTTTCAAGGGACCAACAGATGAGTTAGGACTCATCATGGACTGTGTATGTGTTAGGATTTAGATAGGGGTAGTGGTCTAAGACGAGGGATTAGAGTTATTAATTGAGCCTCTATTTGAAATAACTTAGGTGGCTAGTTAATGATTTAATAATATACATTTGTGGCTAGATAAAAGACTAAATATCATGCAATTCTTGGCGAGGCACAGTACAATATCATAACGTGATGATGGTCTGGAAAAGTGGATGAACTCCGCCGATCACCTTGATGATCAGGAGAAGTGGATGGACTCCGCCGAACATCATGCACGAACGAGATTGGCCTGGGACCGCTAGAACGTTTCTTCAGTGGGTTGCACCCAAGATGAGTGCTCAGTGCTCCTAGAGTAAGAGTAGTGCCCTTGAGCTCTTGATATAACAAAGATAAGTTATCTAGAAACCTTTAAGGACCTCACAACGTGTTATGGGACATAAAGTGAAACCTAGTTGTAATGTCACATTATAAATATAATTTTTAATAATAATGTATTTACTTTCCTTGCATTATAAAACTTAATTTAAATAGTTTCTACCTCTTGCTAAGTACTCAATGTATATACCCCATTTGCATGTTTGTATGTTTCCTTTCCCCGGAAGATTTGCAGAATGACATTGACTTTGAGGATGTTGAATGAGTATTGGCAATTCTTGAAGAACTTTGATTACATTTCATATCATGTTGTTTTAACTTTTGAGACTTGTAATTTTCTCTTATGTCAAGACATGTTTCATTTCCCTTTGATTTGTAAGACAAGATCGTATGTTCTAAGACAAGTTTCATTGTTGTAATATATCTTTCTATCTTTTTTATGACAACATTGCAACTCATTTTAGATTTTTTCATGTTATGCCCGAGGTTTTTAGTGTAACCCCCAAAACTTGGTAGCGTTAAATGAGTCATAAATGATCCGGTCAACTGCTTAGACCGTCGTCCTCGTTTGGTCTAAAATGGCTAACCCAAGTTGACAAGACATTTATGTCTCACAATTATAAGGTGGTAATATGCTTCCCCCACAACCAACCCTCCGCCTGGTAGCGCTAAATGAGTCATAAGTGATCCGGTCAACTACTTAGATCGTCGTCCTCGCTTGGTCTAAAATGGCTAACCCGAGTTGACAAGACATTTATGTCACACACTTATAATATGTGATTCCCCCACAACCAATGTGGGATATCACATTCTCACCCCCTTGGAAGGGACCAACTTAGCCAGGACTTGTCCTAGTTAGGGCCACCCCCTTAAAAGGGACTGGAGTCCTCTCCAGGACTTGGCCAGGACTTGTCCCAATGGACTTGTCTCAGTTTTTTTCCTACTAAAGGATCTAGAGGTGTCCCCCACCCTCACGGTGTGGCACGGTCCGTCTGATAATCGGCTCTGAATACCATTCAGGTAACGCCCCCAGACTCGGGCCCAATAGCGTTAAATGAATAATAAATGATCCGGTCAATTTCTTAGATCGTTTTCCTCATTTGGTCTAAAAGGGCTAACCCGGGTTGACACGACATTTACATCTCACATTTATAAGGTGGTAATGTGATTCCCCCACAACCAACATGGGATATCACATTTACGTGTAATGTTAGATGTATTTATTTAATACACGCCAGGCATGTTATCCAGGTAAGGACTAGGCATTCAGGAACGAGGCGTTTCATTCTCATTCTAGCCGATAAGGGTATTTTTGTACTTATTTAACATGCCTAATTTCATTTGCACGTCCTAAACGCCAATTTTTGCAACTTGTCGAGGATACTATTGGAAATACCTAAAAACATTATTATTATGTATTTGTTTTATTGTGACTTGTTGGCCAAGTAGTTGTAAGCCTATATATTTGTACCACTTCTACTCAGTTGAATCAATGAATCATAATTATTTCAGTTCTGATATGGTATCAGAGCGATATCAATTTTCTTTCTCTCTCGTATCACGCTAATTTCTCTTTCTGAATCTTAATGTCTTCTAAAAAAATTTCTCAGCCATCATCGCAACTTCCTCCCCTTCTTCTTCCTCGTACCTGCTTCAAACCTATTTTCTTGAAAATTTCTGCGGCTGCTTCTCCATAAACAGCACACCAAACAAGACAAAAGAAATCCTACCTTTTGTTCTTCGCATCAGTATCCAACAAAAAAAACTACAAAAAATATCCACCGTCTTCTTCTTCCTCATGTCGGAAATTACTACAACCCCATGCTCCTGCTCAAGCTCTAGCCTCCTCATTCACCATGTGGCATCAGCGTCTCGGTCATTGTTCTTACTTCATACTCCTTCAAGCTTTAAAAAGTCTCCATACCTTTACTCCTACTAAGGCATCGCCTTCTGTCTGTGCCTCGTGTCAGTTAGCTAAGAGTCACCGCCTTCCGTTACACATTTCCGATTTTACATCTACTTCTCCGTTGGATCTCATTTATTCAGATGTTTGAGGCCCCAGTTCTAAACCCTCCATTTATGGCTCACATTATTTTTTCAGTTTTCTGGATGATTTTACGAAATACTTATGGCTTTATCCCATAAAAAATAAATCTGATGTTGAAACGATCTTTCCCGACTTTCTTTTTATGATTGAATGCCAGTTTAACACTAAACTCAAATCTGTCCAAACTGATTGGAGTGGTGAGTATCATCATGTTTCCACTCTTCTTACCTCTCTTGGTGTTCGACGTCGCCTTTCCTGTCCCCACACCCATGAACAAGTTGGCACCATTGAGCACTGCCACCGTGAATTGTTGAAGTCGGCCTTTCCCTTCTTGCCCCAACATTCCGCTTCCCTATTGGGAGGATGCTTTTATCACTGATACTTATATTATCAACCGTCTTCCCACCAAAGTCCTCCATGATAAGTCTCCATTTGAAATGGTCCACCATCGCCCCCCTGACTACACATTTCTTCGCGTCTTTGGCTGTGTGTGCTGGCCCTATCTTATTCCCTACATCCACCATATGACTGATTTCCGCTCTAAAACATGCATCTTTCCCGGCTATAGTCCTTCCCCTCACGGTCATAAATGCCTTGACCTTGCCTCTGTCCGTATATATATTGCTCGCCATGTGGTTTTCGACGAATTCGTCTTCCCTTATACACCTTCCCCTTGGTTATCTGTCCTATTTTCTTGGTATTAAGGTGCTTCTACAGCGTGCCTCTGTGGACAACGCCAAGCCTTGTTAGACACCTATGTCGGCCTCTACCCGGCTTATGCTTGACGACGGCCCTCCCTGCGCCGATCCCTCGCTTTACCGCACTATAGTTGGCAGTTTACAATATCTTAGTTTCACTCGGCCTGACATTACCTTCGCGGTTCACAAGGTTAGTAAGTATATGCATTCGCCTACCGAAGTTCACTGGGTTGCAGCCAAATGATTCTTCGGTATCTTAAACACACTATCTCCGATGGTCTCTTCTTCTCATGTCGATCCTCTATTTCTCTCCGGGCTTATTCTGACTCTGATAGGGGCCGCAGACAGTGATAATCAACGTTCTGTTGGGGCATATTGTGTCTTCCTTGAAGATAATCTAATTAGTTGGTGTAGTAAGCAACACTTGACGGTTTCAAAGAGTAGCGCTGAGGCCGAGTATAAGACTCATTCTAACACCGCCGCAGAAGTTCAGTGGCTTTGCAGTCTTCATCGTGATATGCATGTTCCCTTGTCTTCCCCACCGACTTTTTGGTGTGATAATATTGATGCTACCTACCTTGCTCACAATCCGGTGTTTCAAACCCGCACAAAACACATCGAGATCGACTTCCACCATGTTCGCGAATTATTTGCTTCCCGCACCAAACCGTTAGCCGATCTCCTCACCAACCGTTGGCTCAACCTCGGTTTGCCAATTTGAAGACCAATTTCCGTGTTTAGCCACTTTTCACGGGATTGCGGGACGTGTCGAGGACACTACTATTGGAAATATCTTAAAAATTATTATTATGTATTTATTTTATTGTGACTTGTTGGCCAAATAGTTGTAGGCATGTATATATGTGTACCACTGCTCAGTGGAATTAATGAATCACAATTATTTCAATTCTGATACAACTCTCATCATTTTGGCCCTTCCTCCAAACATTTTGTTCGTTAAAAAAGTTCCAAACTTTGATAGGCACAAAGCTACATATCTTTTAATTTACCGAGCATAGATGAAGTCATGGCTAAGATGTACGTTGAAGAATGAGAAGATTAAGAAGTTATCTAATTTCAAGTGAAATGGATAAGTACTTGATATTGTCAACTCTTGCTTAATATATAATCTTGTGGTTATCTTGTTTAAGCTTAGACGTTTAACTTCTCCCCTATGCTTACATCCTTAATTAGTTGTACAACTTTAAATACTTTTGATGTCTGCAAGTTTTTTTTTATTATCAATTTGAATAATAATTAATTAAGAGTCTTTCTTTACATCACAATTACTCTACTGGGATAATGCACTACATACAAACCACAATAGAATCAAGCTTACGAAAATCGATTCTATATATAGCCAAGAATCAACTTTGTGAAAGTCGTAACTAGAGCCAAGAATCGACTCCTAGCAGAGTCGATTTTCGAAAATAAGATTTTTTGACTCTACAATTGACTTCCACAAGGTTGATTTTATGAAAAAGATAATGCGGTGCCCTATAGGAGGGACGCAACGGATAGATCGACTGTGAAGAAAATAATAGTCGTGGTTAATAAACACCTGATCTCTCAGATGGACAATGGATAGACTTCCATTTGCTGTAAAATAAAACATAATATTGAATATTGATGACAAAAACACTAGAAACTCGTGAGGGTTGACATTAATTTCTGTCGTCATACAAATTTACTATGTCCATGAGGTCTTACCAATGATTATCGGAAGATATTAACGATGACTAGTCATTTTATTGCTCACCGTACAGATCACTTAGCAATTTTATTATCTTTAGGCATCCATACGCACATGTATTGTTGAATATTAATGTGAAGTGTGTACGTATTTTCGTATATTTAATGTACGTATTTTCGATAGAAGGGACCGTTATAAAATATTTTGTGACGTCTTTTTTGGATCCTGAGTTCTTATCCGAAGAAAAACACCCGACACACAAAAAATAAGTATATAAAAAAAAACTAATTTTATAAATGAGTCTGACTTCATCTAACAACAAAATACAAAACGAAAGCTAAAAGAATGTGAAATGATTATTCAGATGAAAACATCAGGTCTGTAGCATTAGCTGAAGTAACCAGGGCAAAGCTGTCACACAGCTGTCTAACGTTAATTAGCATATAAACATTGATTGTTATTTAGCTCTAAATATAATAGGAGCCTATAAATAGGATTATATCATCTTTGTAAACCTAATTTTTACAAAATCAATGAAAGTATTATTCTCTCTTGTTTCTTTTGAAATTTCGCTTTTCTAATTCTGAATTTATTTCTTCTTCTTCGTGTTCCAGTTGGTAGAACTTGAATTTCTACATGGTATGAGAGAGAAACCGTTCTTCGCTTTCTCGCATTGCGTTAATCCTGTTGTTTTAGGATGATTCTTGAGAGAATTCTGTATATTTATTCATAGAATCTTGAGAGTATTCTGCATATTTATTCATTTGAGAATCCAAAGATGGCCACTAGTGGTAATACGAGTCAAAGAACCAATGATGTTGTGATCAATGAAACCTGAGGGCCTAAGATTCGTTAGACGAGTCAATTTTATCTTCATCCCAATGAGTATCTCTTTCTTGTCTTGTTGTACCACTTTTAGGAATGTAATAACTATCATTCTTGGTCATGATTTATGTGCATGATGTTAGAAACTAAAAATAAATTGGGATTCATTGATGGAACCATTGAGAAACCAGATATTAAAGATGAATTGTATAAGGTTTAATTTGGAGTCAAATATAATAAGGTGGTCATGTCCTGGATTATTAAGTCCGTACGTACTATATAGATAATGCACAATGTATATTGTGGTTGTGGTGTATGGTGGGGTGGTGGATGGGGCGGGGTAGGTTAGGTAGGGTTTGCTAGGTAAAGTAAGGTATGTAAGGTAGGGTAACGTGGTAAGGAAAGTTGGGTAGGGTAGAGTGAGATAGGGTTGGGTAGGTGGGTGGTAAATTAGGCTGAGGTAGTAAGGTAACGAGGTAGGGTGCACGCGGTGGGGTGATTGGTAAAGAAGGGTGGGTATGCTGGTGAGGTGGAGTGTAGTGGGGCAGAGATACACCACCCACACTACCCTTTCCACCACATTTCGATTAAAATCATTTAATTAATCAAATGTTAATTAGTTAATTGATTGGATAAAATTATTTAACAGATTAAATGTTAATTGATTAGTTAAGACGCAAGTTGTTAGTTTTTAATTTTATCTTTTTCATAAAATGTTATTGTATGGATTAGATGTATAGATATAATATGATTATATGTACCCCGATTGATCATGGACTTGACCGATAGGATAGATGTGAATGATTTAATTTTTCTGTTGGTTTATAAATCGTCCTAGGCTGTTATGAAGAATGTAACCTAGTTTATTTTCTGTATTATCCCATTCCCGTTAGCTCCCCCCATGTGCGGCGGGTGTATTTATTTTATTAGATAGAATTAATGTAACAAGAATGGAGGAGAAGATGGTAACCAAAGAAAGAAGAATAAAGATCCTATTGGAGAATGGAGCATTAAAGATCCTATTGGTGGGTTGCAGCTACTCTTAGACTGTGACCCGCGGTTTCGTCAGTTTGTATTCGAAACCGCACCTAGGAAAAATCTATGATCATACCGGTTACTTTACGCATTTATTTATTTTGTGCTTCTATTTATTTTATATGATACGATAGATGCATAACTAGGCACGATCTAGATGAATGTATAGGATGTATGTCTATAGAGATAGATATGCATAATGAGACCATAATTAAATTAATTAAGAGAATTAATTCAAAATTAATTAAGTGAATTAATTTAAAATTACTCCACAACAAAAATCGAGTTATAATATGTCTCCCAATATTATAGTGACGGTGAAGAGCCTTTGTTCGGATCCAACTGATCGGCCCACGTCCGGAGTTGACCTACCTCGGGTATCTCATCATTATCGAGATGTGATCGTTATGAGATCTCATGAATACTTGGCTTACGACTCTACTAAATCTTTCGGTGATTGGCCCACGTCAGGACCGTCTGATTTTAGAGACATAAGGTTGACTATCACATAGACGATGTGAATTATCAAAGAGTTGACTAATCAAACCACAAGAAGTCGTGTTGGACGCGATTGGTAAGAAGTACCTACCAGTCAAAATTGACCCGGTCGATCGGCCCACGTCGGGGATCGAGTCAACTAGATAGGATTCCAGTCACTAAAGAATTTTAGATAATTCTTGAAAGTCAATTGGGAGTAGTTGACTAGTGGGAGCAAAATCATAAATCAAAAGACCATTTTGATTTTGCGTGTATAAACAACAACACTCTTTTATCTTTATTTTGTTTTGTAGTTTTTAGCAAACTTCTATATTTATGTTTTCAATTCTCGATTAGTAAAACCAAATTATGACTATTACCTTTTGAGAAACGTTCTCAACTATGGTTAGGTAATTTTATTCCTTTTAAAATAAGCAATGACACTAGCAAGTACGTTATAGTAGTTAGAGACAATGAGACTACATATTTGATGTAGTGTTCCAAGAGTTTAATTATTAATGAAAAGCGGAAGCTCATGATATGATTAGATCACTTGAAATAATTTTCAACGAATTAATCATATATTGGATACGATCCAATATGATCATTCAGTCATACGATGACAATTAATTCAAACGTTGGATAAGAATGACCACATTAAATTTTGGAAAGGCTGTTTTCAAAACTATAAGATTTAAGTATCGACTTATTTCTTTAATCATTCCTTAAAGGTTAATTAAATAGTTAATGTTTTGAATACGATTCAAAATGTTAAATAAACTATTTAATAAACTTTAGACTTTCTTTATGAAAGGAAATTAAAGACATAGCTCTTGTGATCATTCTTAAGTTTTATGAAGTCTACACTAAGACTTATTTACAAGTGCTTAAAGGATTAAAAAGGAAAGTTAGGGTATGTGTTTAAATAGAGAACTTATTGAAGTTTCTATTCTAGGCAAGTGAGTTGAGACAAATCTATCTAAGTTCAAAGTCGACTCTAAGATATATGATATCTTACAAGTATGATTAAATTAGAAATATTAAATACAAATATGGAAGGTGAAGCAAACGTTGTAACACTTACCATATTCTGAATCTAGTAAACTGATAAGGGAACAAAAGAAATGTTATTATGTTCTGGTTCTTATGAAGAACATACTTTCAGTTATCCGTTAGGATTTAATGGACAAATTCAATTGTAAAGAATAAATGTTATTCCGATAAAGTTGAAAGGTCACTGAATCTAACATACTAGATTGATGTCACTATATAGTTGATATATGTGATGAAATCTCAACTAAATGATTATATGGCTATTATCCTTAATATTTGGAAGTCGTTCTATACATAGTCTCTATGGAGGGGAATCGTGTGATCAGATGTCATTCTGATGACGTCTGAACCATGTGGTTATGAATTATGTGGGTAATACGTATCTTATCTAAAGATGACTAAAATACCCTTCTATGAAAAGGTTATAAAATCTAGAAAGTTGTCTAAAGCCTAAACATACCGATGTTTGTTGGCTCATGACAATTAATGCCACAAATAACTTTTGTTAATCTTTATGACTATTTTTAGAAATAGTCAAATGTACTCAGTGAAGTACAACGATTCGGAAAGCCCGAAAAGTTCAAGCTAGTGCGAATATGAGATTGATGAGCTACTTAGGAATTAATCTTCAATTTGATTGAAATAATTAACACCTAAAGGGTGTTTCAGAAGTTGTCTAAAATCGAATCAGATTCCCCCTTGAAGGATACCATTTTTGGATACGCAATCAGATTGTGATTCTAAAATATAAACAACTTTTTATATGATAAAGGCGTGACGTAAGCCATGCAAAGTTTCCCTTACCAGTTTCGGGATAGTGCCCTTATACAATTTATATACTTAACCAAGTTCCAAAGAATAAAGGTTGAATAAATTCCATGTCAGATATGGAAGTCGATAACATCAAATCCATCTTAACCGATGATTTAGGGTTGTTGTGCTTCTAGCAAGTAGGCAATGTCTGAAAGGCTTAGAGCTTAGTATGACATGTGCAACTTTGTGGAATATCTTAGCTTGCACGCTAGATATTATTTACTTGTCCGCGGAGCAAAATGTTTGTCTCCAAACATGCTGTCTTCTGGATGATGTGTTTCTTCCAAAAGAAACAGTGGGAGTAAATTTAGATCTCAAAGTAGTTTGAGAACCACAAAGAGATATTCAACCATAGGAACATGAGCAGACGCCACATAGTGATGAGGTGTAGAACACTGCTCAGTGCACACTAATGTTCTATAAGTCTGTGGATAACCTCAAGCCTGAAAAGGCTGCTGGTATGTTCATCTTGAAGAATGAATATCTCACGACTTATAAAGGAATGTTTGAAAGGCAAGATTGAGAGATATGAACAAGAGCCATAATATTTGAATTAGATTCCATCAGTGACAACCATGTTGTGAACCTAGTCTGTCTTACCTAGAGGGAATGTCCCTGAAAGGCTGACGTGGATGGTAATATGATTACCATAAGGCTATAGTGACGGTTGAAGGGTACGGGGTGTAAACCTTGTAATTATCTTTATGCTGCCAACTGTGCCCAGTTCTATTCAGGCTAAGTTTGTTATAACTTCATATCATGGCTATATGATAGTGTTGAAGACGTTGGGCAAACAGCCCGATGTTCATAGACGATAACATGATATGTGAGCCCACGATATCCATTTATGGGCTCGAACAAGTTTCTCTAGACAATTTCTTTGTTTGATAATCAAAGGAGTTTGATTTGGTCAAAAGAAGGGATATGCCCAATGTGCAAGATGGATAGTAGAAGTGTGTTATAATTTTTGAGTAAGGTATTGGATATCTCTCTCGGGGATTATCACCCCATGTCATAGTTAATTAATGTTTGGTAGTTCAAGGTTTTTAAGAAAGCACTTAGATTAGCAGTTCTTATTTTTCGAAATAAGAATCTATAATTATAGATTTAACTGCTGTTAGTTTATAGTGTACCTATATAGATGTGATGCTAAAAGAGTTTAGCATAGGTTGCGACGGGGGATACTGCTAGCCGGTGTTCTCAAAATCTATCTATGTTAGGACGTTAGTCCTAAAAATGAGGTGAAAGATGATGCTTATGGAAGGTTTCCTTTGCTACTGCAATATGAACCATCATAAAAGTAATGCCAGATGTTCATAGTCAATGAAGAGTCATGAGCAAGTATGAAAGTAAATCTGATGAATGTTGAGAATATCCTTAAACACGTTAAGGATGGTTTCCAAGTTTATCAAAACTAGGAATCAGATAAACATAGTTATACAAACGTATATCCTGAGTCTTATGAAGGCGAGTGGGAGCTACAGTATGGGTTTGGAATCACTTTGAATAGGTGATACAGTGAGCTGGAAATGTTCTTGGCTATGGGTCGCTGTAAATTCTACAACTTAGCCAAAGCACAGTAGTGGCCTTGGAGGCGCAGCGGGAGCAGTACATGAGTCTATGAGGTTCATTCCTGAACCATATGCGGTTAATTCCTGAACCTTTTGCGGTTCTTCCACCTTTTCTATATAGCTGATATAATAAGTGGATTTATTGCTTGAAGCAAGGACCAGGGTCTCGTGTGTGCTGAGGTGGTTCCTATGACTTGGTCATTTGGATCATGATATGAAGATAGTCTGAGTCCCCAAAGATAGCGATCCGTTCATGGCTAGGGCTGGTTGCGAGTATTGTATGAGATTCTTGTGTTTCAACTTGGTCTTGTGTGTACGAGTGATTGGTTTTAGGCCAAGTGGGAGATTGTTGAAATAGTGTCCTAAACCCAATCGGGTTGGACCGGATCCGACCGAGACGGATCATTTCTACTATTTCTTTATGTTTATACATATATTAAATGGATTTTATGTTGTCATATATTTGTTCTTTTATAGAACCAATTGTGAATTGTTATATGATAACGTCCTTAGTATTAAATTGTGATAGAGAAACCATGATAGACGATTATGGTTGATAAGATCTCTAATCACTTTAATAAGTTTGATACTTAAATGTCTCTAGGCTGATGTACTATTAAACAGGGCATTGATAGTACGAACAGGTTAGCACGTATTGGATGTCTTTTGTCTTTAAGGGCAGAGATATATCTCGTCTATCGAAGTGTAGAGACACTTGGACTGTACGTGGACGTGTATTAGAGAATGCCCCACTTACACTGTTAAGTGTCACACTATGTGACGGTTGTGTAATTATCCTTAGGACCGGAGTCTACATGGCATCACGGTGTGGATTGTCATGCTTTGACACAATTGAGGTTTCCCCTAGCCATGGGGCGATCAAGCGGTAGTGATTGGGTATGATACTGAAGCATGCGGAGTATACATGTTTGGTCGTCCGAAAATCGCGTACTTTATCAATAGGGTGAATATCCGAAAGGGCCTTCTTATAAGGAATGTCTTACTTTCGTGAATATTTTCAAAGTGGAAGTAAATGAGTTACTTCGAGAGAGAATGATATACAGATTATATGATACAGTCGTTGATGCTTGACACTCGACAAACGACCGTATGGATATTATTACAGCGATAGTCATTGCATTTGACTCTTCCGATGATTGGGGGTCACGGTGTGTTTCTAGACGATATCTCATGATCGTTAGGCATGAAGAGTATTTTCGTAATTTGCATTTTGTGTCTACATCCAACATATTTGGAAGCCTATCGGGTCACACACATATGAACCTAGCCGGATTAAAATGTGGTTATAGTTGATGACCAAATAAAGAAAGAATTCATCTCATGCTATAAAGGTTATAGTGGTAAATTAATATGGTGGTATTTATTTATTATAAATTAAATACAAGATATTAATTACGTTGATTAATTAAATATGTATATTGAGAAATATATAAATATATATATATACATATATACATACATACATATATATATATATATGTATATATATATATATATATATATATATATATATATACATATATACATATATATACATATATACATATATATATATATATACATATATATATATATATATATATATATATATATATATATATATATATATATATACATATATATATGATATACATGTATTTTGTAAATTAATTAATCATAGTATTATATTGATTAAAGAAAATCTCAATTCCCAAATTAGTGGGAAGAGGCGCCATATTCATTGTGTATTCGATACATTTGAAATGTGCAATTTAATTAATAAGATTTTCATAATATTAATATTAGTTATTAATTGATTTTGGAAAAATAGATTTATAATAATAAGATAAAGATATATTCAATATAAGATATTGTCAATATATATCTTGGAAATATATTTAATATAAGATATTGAATATTAAATGAGATAAATTAATTCAAAGGGATTTTCCTTATTTTATTAAGAAAATGTTTTATTTCTTCTCAATCTACTAGGAAGCTAATCCCAATCAGATTGGGAGACATAAGTGGCGCCACTTACCCTATATAAGAAAGGGGTTGGTTGGCTCTTTTGTACATCATAATTCCAAAAGCTAATAGTTCTTGTGAAAAATAGAGAGGTTCTTAGAGAGAGATTAGAGAGAAGGAAAAGGCCGGTCTAGCAGCCGGAATTTTCTAGTAGCAATCCAATGGTGGATTCCGGCGGGTTGGTCGTGTGGACTAGCGGTAGAGGCCGAACGCTTTGGCGGCTCCGTGCACCACTACTCTCTTTAGACGGTCAAAGCGTCGATCTTTTAGATCAAGCAAGGTAACCACTATGTACTAGCTTTTATGCTTGTTGTTTAAACGAAGTCGATCCTGGTCAAAGGAAATAAATTTTTGAATTCTGCTGCGTTCCCGCGTAGATTTCCTAACACTTTATGCACAATATCCTACCCTAGCCCACCCCACCCAACTTTAATTCACTATCGTCATTACTCATTACTCAATGTGCGACCTTTTTATAATTTGTTTCTTTCTATTCTTTCAAATTCCTAACGCATTTATGGAATGAGTTTATTCCATTCAATTTGTATGACTTTATTCCATTCCATTTCAATCTTGCTTAACAAACATGCCATAATTAAGTTTTTTAATATGTCCACTTTGATTTGAACTCTTGCTAACGAAGGCCTCCTTAAATCGGCAAAAGTTGCGTCGATACGGAGAGGATTGTGTACCCAAGGTTGACATCATAGTAAAAATAAACGTCTTATTCGTGAGATGGATAGGTGATTTCGGTAAAGAAATCCAAACAAAAACAATAGAACGTTCCTTATCCACGTGGAAATCCGTCGTCCATTTGAAATTTCGCAACACTTTGTTTCCAACCTGCCAAGACATACGGGAGAAAATCCTGATGTTTATTATCTAATAAATCTAGTGCGTAATTCCCTTTATAATTCTTGATATATATATATTCTGAGATCCACTGATGTAATCAGGGACGGAACCAAGAATTTTTGGTTGGGTGAGCTAATGGATTATATTTGTATGATCGGGTGGGCTGGATGAAAACAATTATCTGTGTTAGACTGAACTATATAAGGTTTTTGATTTACCGAAAACAAAACCTGGGTGGACTGCGCCCACACTCAAGCCTATGTCTAGGTCCGTCCCTGGATGTACTCCTTTTACAGCATGTCTGCTATGATAGTGTTTGGGAGGGTAGATTAGGAATTTCCTACATAAACTAAATGAAGAAATGGAAATAAATACACCATTGGCCTGTGTGTACAGCATGGTAGATGTGGAAAACATAGGCCCTAACCCATATAAGAGGAGAGACCTCATCCCCAAAACTTATATTGTGAGGTGAGGGAAGTCCATATCTTAATATAATATGGTGGTGAAACAACCACAATTTCCCAATGTGGGACACTTTAACATCCCCCTCAAGTGTGGGTCGGGCACACAAGACCAACAAATAAGCCCAACACTTGCACAATAAAGGGTGTCTCTGATACCATATGGAAAATCTAGACCAAACTCATATAAGAGGAGGGGTCTCATCCCCAAAACCTAGGTTGTGAGGTGAGGGAAGTTCATCTCTTAATATGGTGGTGAAACAACCACAATTTCCCAATTTGGGACACTTTAACAGTAGATCAGGAATTTCCTACAAAAACTAAATAAATGAAAACAAATACACCATGGGCCTGTGTGTACAGCATGTTGTACACACAGCAAGAATCCTAAGTGAAACAAAACAAGCACAAAAGAACAGAATGACACGATTTTGACTCAAAAAATGAAAGATACTCTAACAACATGCAACCCCAATATGGCTGATGCCTGATGGTGTCCAGATCTAAGATCTTTCAAATTTAGTTTTGCTTTTGAGCAGCGAATCCAGAGAATTATTCTCCCCTAATAGGTAGTGTTGTTTAACTTCAAAATCCACCTTTTTTTGGGCCTTATATTTCCTTTACATTTGCTTTGACAAACATATTGTATAAAAGAGATGAATTTAATATATACTGAATTTTATTGATTTGTACACAGTGACTCATCCACCATAATACCATATAATGTATGATACGATGAAGAAAAAAAAAGCAGTGATCATAAATATGTGAGGTCGGCGCGCCTTGGGCCCGGGCAAGACGACCGGCCAGAGAGGAGAGTCATTGTATAATAGTTATTTGTGGGTTATATCAAATGGATTGATGTGATGCATCCAAATCGCGTACCCAAACAGAATAGGATCCTCTCAAACACTTGAGGGAGTATTCTCTCAAGTAGGAGTGATCTAACCACACATCCAAAATATGAAAATCATCTAACCGTCTATTTATTTTTTCCAAACAACGTCGTTTTAATGATAATGTGTAAAAACAAATACACTTTACCCTTAAATACTTGAGAGGATCCATTCCCGTACTCAAACACACAACTACTATGTGTGTGAGAGTGTAAGAATTAATTATATATACTTCCACTTGATATAACTCACACATACATGCTGCTCCATAATTTCTCACTTGATATAACTCGCACTCTCATGTTGCACCATAATTTTCCTCAAAAAAAAATGTTGCACCATAATTTTTCTCATGCCAATAACTCATTATAATATGGGCACAAAATTACATGTTTTAACAAATGTGTAAGCAAGTCAAGTGGATTAGCATACGTATCTATAATTAATGCATGGTTGATATTGTAAGTAATAATACTAATGACCGCCCAGGGCCAATGAGTTTTGGGATTGTTTATATAGAGGACATCTCGTCCGGTTTTCTTGTCCTTTAAGGATTGGGGATTTTTCGTATCTATCCTTTATTTTTAGGAGATAATTGCAGTTATTTAAATGACATTTAATGATAGGATCAGAGTCCTAATGGGAGAATGATCATTATAATCTTCTCATAATTATCGTATATTTTACACATGTACGTAAATTAGATAAGGAAGGCTCGGGCCGACCTTCTTCGAGCCTCTCTAGACCGACTCGGCCTGTACTACGTAGACCCAAACTCCCTAGCAACCTAGCCGACCTGCGGTGATGTTGTTCTGAAGAACGGGTAAGACCTCCCACCTAGGGTTCAGGTCTGTCCTTAGACATAAAGTGAGGCTCCTGACCTTTAATGTTGCAGTTTCTCTGTCTTAATTTATTATTTGGCCATGGTATGAACGACACGTGGTAAGGATTATTCCGGGCATCATCAGCATGATTTGGCTCATATGGAAATTAATTTTGTTAGTACAAAAGGGCTCTTCTTTAATTTTTATCCCGGACCCATTAAATGTTATAAACAGCCCTCTACATTTCTATTTCCCTCGTCTTTTTGACATGTTGTTTTTATTTACTTATTTGTAAATCTATTTTTATTTTTTTATTTTTTATTTTTTATGTTCTCTATGTTGAATTGAAAAAGTAAAAGTAAAAATGACCTAATATTAAAGCCCAACTTTCCGCTCATGACTTTGTCGTCAAATTTTAACCTAATTATGACTCTGAAATGCAATTGCTCTTATAATGCATTATCAAATCAATAGCTTTGTTTTCACATGATATACACTATGTGGTTAAAGTAAATATTCTGTCCTTCAAAAAGTTATTCAACCTTTTTTTCAACACATTACAAATTTACATCAGATTCCACTTCATCTTGCATGCACTAATTAATCACTTCATCTTTGTGCTAATTAAAGGTCACAACGCTTTTTCATGCTATGGACATGAATCATGTTATATAAATAATAATTTAATAATAGCCATTGCCCATTGGAGAGTTGTTAATTAATCACAGGGTGAAAGTCCCATCATTGAATAAAGCCTACATTAATAGATTAGGGTTTTGAAAGTTATGGCAGGGGTTATGCTTTGGGAAATATAAGTAAAAGGCGAAATTTTGTGTAACAAGACTACATACCACAAACATTATCCGCTCGTCTTCCGCTCCATCTTGTTTTTATATTTTCGCAAACATCGGCCTAGAACATCAAAAACCAAAATAAAAAACAACATCTATCCTATATGTCTATCGTATCATCGTAGGAGTTCTACTAATAAAGTTTGACTGCTACTTCGACTTTTCTTCTCCAAACTCTTAATATAAGAAGCCTTGGTTCATTCACCGGATCTTAATCGGTGTGATCTCAACCGGGGACGATGATAACTTGGGTGGTCGAAATATAGTCAATTAGGTCCAAAACACCCGATGATATAAATATAGTCAATTAGCCTACCTGATCACCAATTCCGTTCCGTCACTGATCTCAACCATACATATTGTTAGTACTCAGATAATTTGTTAGGACAATCTCAGAATGCTCAATCATGAGGATCTCCATAAAGAAAGAAATGTTTGATGATCTTCGCTATAACGTATAATATAATTTTCCTATTATTATGTTATATTAACTAATATGAATTCGAAGCATTCATTGACCCGTTTGTTATATTGTATGTTGTTTATAAGGAGTTACTCAATACAAAATTCAAGGATAGCTTTATATTAAGAAATTATACGAAATTGTCATGATTAATGTAACCTTCTTATCCTTGGCCAAAAGCATCTTTAACAGATTTGAAATTGTCACTATTAGCTCATCAAAGGGCACGAGAAATTAAAAAAGTTTAGTGGAATTTCATAGATTTCATGACCTAACTAAAAATTATTTGATTTTGTCACAATCAAAATAAAGCTGACTGAGCTTTTTGAGGGATATTACAAAAGTGGAGGCAGATGTTGATTGTTGTTAACAGCATAAGGTGAAATTTTTTGGTAATCATCACTTCACTTCATACGTGGAGTCCAAAAAAATTCATAAAAAATAATATATATATATATATATATATATATATAAATATATTTGCAGACAACAGCAATTATATGCGCCAAAATTCTTGTTTTTTGCTTTAACAATAATAAAAAAAAACAACGCCGCGGAGGAAGCTAAAGGAAGGCTCACTTTTAGCACTTTTACATCCACTTACATATTTTATCATCAATGCTGATTTTAAGAATTTTATGTAGGTATAAAAGTGATTTGGAAGGATAACATTACACATTTTACATTAAATATAAAGTAAAAACCTATGGGAACAAAAACAACTTGTTTGTTGATTATTAATTTTTTTATATGTATTACAAATAAACAGTAAACCTACAATTTCATGTCAAGGTATTGACTCAATGATAAATGTCGTAGTCCACAAACATATCTTTCTGTGATATATTTTGTATCCTCAAACTCAGGAAGTTTCAGGTGACAAAAAGTATATGTATGTTTATATATTTCGAATCCGTAAAACAAAACCTACAATTTTATTATTATAGCCAAAAAGAATTTTACATTTTAAATCATATCTTTCGAAGAATAAGGAAAAAAAGGTTACCAATCCTTTTATGATTTTATTGTTTTAACGACGAAGAATCACAATACTTCCCTTTTTTTTTTTAACTTTCTTGTTTCTTTGTTTCTTCTTCATTTTAAACAACGACAAGAAAGTATGTACAAGCACGTTATTGAACAAGCAATCACATAATGTGGAATAAATGTTTCTAAACAGAAAAATTAAGTCTGGAACACCGTCACGGAAAGACCTTTTGTCCAAAGGCCTCGACATTATATGACAAAGTTTTGGGAAATTTTCTATGTATCCTTTCATTCAGTATATGACACTATAAATATACAAATTACATCGGAACTGGGGCTACTAATCATGCCCGGAATCGTTAGAATCAATACCGTAGTAAATGAGAAATATTACACAATATTTACTTTCCTAAAATAAATATATTCCATAAATATATTCCGTAACACACTCTCAAGTTGGAACATGCAGGTCACAAATGCCCAACTTGCTAAGTAAATACAAGAATTGTCGTTTGCCCAACGCCTTGGTAAAAATGTCCGCCAGTTGCTCATTGGTGGACACGTGACGGGGAATGATCATGCCGTCATGGACCGCATCCTGAACATAGTGGCAGTCAATTTCGATGTGTTTCGTGCATTCGTGAAACACCATATTCTATGCAATATGGAGTGCAGACTTGCTATCACAAAATAAGTCCATCGCACGAGGATGATCCACCCCTAAGCCAACAAGCAAGGCTTTCAACCACTTTAATTAGGAGGTAAGCGCTGCCATCGATCGATACTCCGCTTCAGTAGATGAACGAGAAACAGTGTGTTGCTTCTTGGTCTTCCAAGACACCGGTGAAGACCCAAGAAACACAATCCAACCGGTCAGAGAGCGGCATGTCAAGGGGCAACTGGCCCAATCCGAATCACACCAACCAGTTAAAAAAAGTTCACAATCACCACGGAGCAAAATGCCTTGACCCGGACACTTCTTAAAATAATGCACGGTCCGGAGAGCGGCGTCCCAATGTTCCTGACGGGGAGCCTGCATAAATTGAGCTAGAATGTGGACAGTGTAGGCCAAGTCAGGCCGCGTGAATGATAAGTAGATGAGACGACCAATAAGCCGTCGATAACGCCCCAGGTCTTCAAGTAAAGTGCCAGCTGCAAAGGCGAGACAGTGATTTTGCTCAATAGGAAAGTCTACCGGTTTAGCATCTAAAACACCCACATCGGTGAGAATATCAAGTGTGTATTTTCGCTGACAGAGGAAAATTCCTTCCGGGCTACAGGCAACCTCAATGCCCAGAAAGTACTTAAGAGGTCTCGAGATCTTTCATTTGAAAGCACGCACTCAGGTACTTTTTAAAGAAGGCAAGAGCGGAAGCGTCATTGCCCAAGATGATCAAATCGTCAACGTAAACAAGGACATTAAGTTGCACATGACCTTGCGTAAGGGTGAAAAGAGAGTAATCCGAGTAGGACTAGCGAAAGCCATATTGTTTAAAGATGCAGCGAGCTTGGCGAACCAACATCGAGGAGCCTGATTCAAGCCATACAAAGACTTTTTCAATCGACACACCCTACCAGGCCGATTAACCGTAAAGCCATGGGGTAATTTCATGTACACCTCCTCGTCCAAGTCCTCGTGTAGGAACGCGTTGTGCACATCCATCTAATGCAATTCCTAGTTCTTTGCCGCTGCGATAGCCAGAAAGACCCGAGCTGTGACCATTTTACCCACACGAGCAAAAGTTTCACCGTAATCAATCCCTTCAATCTGATGATTACAAAAAATAACAAGGCGAGCTTTTAAACGTTCAACATCCCCATCGGTGCGGTATTTGATTTTATACACCTATTGCAGCCAAGTGCTTTCTTTCCAAGGGCCGGGTCAGCCATTTCCCGGGTGCCATTGTTTTCAAGAGTAGTAATCTTTTGTTTCATAGCTCTTGCCAACCCGTGTCTTTCATCGCCTTATTAAAAGTATGTGGTTCAAAACCCGTAGTTATAGCTGCAAGGAATATACGGTGTCGCGCAGAATTTTTTTCACAATTCACAAAGTGTGCTATAGAATAAGGTGTACCTGAGGGACCAACTTGATAGGATGAGGCGAGGACGGACTCAATTCCCAAACAGTGTGTGTAACACAGTGTTTGTGCCATTCCGGAGGTCGTTTATCGCACAATCCACGGCCTAAAGGTTCGGCTAGGGCCTCGGTGGGAGCTGGATCAACAGTATTTTCAACGTCCACACCCGTAACCGGGGCCTTATCCAAATGTGGTTCAATATCCCGTTCATCCAAAACATACGCAAGTTCATCGAGAAAATCGTCATCCACATGGGGAATTGTGGTAGGGGTTGGTGATTGTTCAATAGTCGGCCCAAGTTCCCCGTCGTGAAAGGGAAATTCAGATTCATGGAACTTGACGTCACGAGAAACAAAAATTTCACCGGTAGCGAGATCGTATAATTTCCAACCCTTTTTGTCCCTAGGATTTCCGATAAAAACACATTTACGGCTTCGTGAATCAAACTTATTACCCTTGGATTTTTGGTTGTGAGCAAAGCAGAGACAGCCAAAAACGCGGAAGTGGCCAAACTCGGGTTCTGTGCCAATGAGAATCTCAAATGGCGTTCTATCTTGCAACAATCCGAAGAGGTACGATTTATCAAATGGACAACGCCGAGAATACACTCGCCCCAAAAATTAATTGGTAAATTTCCTTGAAACATCAAAGCCCGTCCTACATTAAGAATGTGTTGATGTTTACGTTCAACTCGCCCGTTTTGTTGAGGCGTTCCAACACACCACATTTGAAAAATAATCCCATTAGCATCAAAATAATCTAACATAGTGCGAAACTCAGTTCCGTTATCGCTTATAATGACTTTAATCTTTGTGTCAAATTGCCGTTCAATCATGGAAATAAAAGAACAAGAAGCCTTAGGTACTTCAGTTTTTGAATGCAACAGATAAACCCAAACTGTGGTGCCCCGTTTCGGATACCGAGTACTTATCCGTCAAGAACGCCCGGCATGCATATATTAACTTTTAATAAATCAAAATTAATATATACATAACCCTCGTAACAATCAAACAGAGTAAAAGCGAAATAAATAAAATCTAAAGATTACTCGGAATAGAAAGTCAAACGACAATCAAAAGGATCAACAAGTCCCAAAATCTACGTCTAGGAAAGTGAAACGACAAAACAACGAAATAAATGTTGTTTACTTTATTACATCCTCAAATAAATAGAAAAGACACTAAAAGATCGTCTATCAAAACAGTTTAAAAGAAAAAGCATAAAAAGATTAAATGTCCATCCTCTTGAGCTTAAACCTCAGCTCCGTCATTACCGTCGTCGTATCCGTACTCATCGTCGTCCTGATAATCACCTTCTCAGTTGTGGACAAAAGAAAGAGAATGCGTAAGTACTTACGTACTTAGTAAAGGGTAGAAGAAATGGCTACATATAATATATAAGAGATATATATCACATATGACAATTAAATTCTACAAACTCTACCACATAGGTTGCATTGAGATCTCTCTCACCCTCTACTAGATCACATAGTATAACCTCACGCACATAAGTTTGTTACACTAATATCGAAGGACACTGTGCTTGGTGAGAATGCATCGAGACATATTAAGCACTCTCAAGGGGGCATGGACTTAGGTCTCCATGTGGGAAGTTACACATTGTCCCTTGACACATAACTCAAAAGGGTTGTAAGAATCCCATGCTTCGATTTAGAAACGTGCCTTACCAATGATATTGACATTTTAGCTTTTAGACAACCACATATGTATTTACGAGTTAAGTTCTAACCACCTGGTTCATTCACGTATAAGGCTCTTTAGGGACTTCTAGTCCTATACATCTAGTTACACTACCTAACACGTTGTAAATGATCAATGACTACTAAGTCAATGTCCCACAAGGCCTAAACAAAGCCTTCCGGTGCTTCCACCTTCTCCCTGCAGAGGGTCTCAGTTGTGGTGCCGAACCAAGGCTACCAGAAGTCGATGTTAGACATTGTAAAATATCATAAAATGCCATCATAGGCATGCAAACCAATTAAACATTCATAAAATACATGAAAAGGGAAAACTGGGTGAACGCGCACGCATTCCCCTTCAATGCGCACGCATTCTGCATGTTGTAAACAAGACTTACATCCTGTTCATGCAATGCGCATGCATTGCTCCTCAATGCGCACGCATTGGTCATTCTAGAGCATTCTGTTCATGTTCTGGGGCACAATGCGCACGCATTCTTTTCAATGCGCATGCATTGATCGATATGGTCCCAGGTCCCAAGTTTATGGTATGTCAATGCGCACGCATTGACTGGCTGAAGCTTGAAATCAGTCCGTTTCGATCACATACCTCGTTCTGGTCGTTTCCAACCTTATTCCTCCTCAAAACCTGCACTTTTATCAACATCAAACGCACACAAACACCGTTTAAGAACACCCCCTTACCGTTGATCCTTTTGTGAGCAAAAAAACGAAATCAAAAGGTTGTAAAAAGCTTGAAATCCTCAACACCAATCCCTTCTACGATTCACCTATGATAATCAAATACGAGCTACGATTAGGCAACTTCCCAAACTCAAAAACACATATTCAAACCTCAAGAACGCAGGAAATCTAACTAGGGCTAAAAGGGAATTCTTACCGTTTATCGAACCGTTTGTATAGAAACGATCATCTCCTCGCGGTGATCAAAACCTTCTACTATTTTCTGCACAAAAACTCAACTGATCAACCCCGGATTGGAAAATTGCGTTCTTCCCCTTTTTCCTCTCAGAATGCATTGGCCCTTTTTCAGAATTCAGATAACTGACATTCCGACTAATGATTTAATTTTGGGTATTATTTCCTTTAAATACCCTAATTAATATCCCCTTTAATATATTTTGTTAAAAACCTTTTTAGTTAAATCTTTTAGGTCTAATAATAAATAGGAAAAATAAAAAAAATTTCCCTCTTTACAATTATACCCTTCTTGGATTTTCAGGTTTTTGCACAAACTGCTCTAGAAAAATCGTCCACTAATGTCAAAAAATAATGTGCCCCACTCGAAGAGGGTATTTTGTGCCCATAAATCACAGTGTAAAAGTTCAAATATACAACTGGCTTTATTATTATTGGAAATAAAATTTAGTTTTGATGATGATTCATCTCATTTAAGTACTTGTTTGTTTACACCCCATTGATGAAGTGTTGAAACTAGCAGTTATAGTGAAAGGCTAAAAGATGTCTAGAACTGAATGTATAAGTTTTACTAGAGTCTGATAATTGTATAGGTTATATCAGACAAGCATTGTAATAGATAGAAGTGTCATAAAACTGAAAACTGGAAATCATCTAGAAATCCGGAACTTGACACAAAACTGAAGATGTACACCTAGAACTGAAGTTTACTCAGAACTGAAGAAGATAAGTTCGTTGAGGGACACAGACTCGGTTGACTTATCTAGAACTGAAGGCTGAGGGAGCAAACTCAGTATTGAAGAACTGAGGGACGCAGACTCAGTTGAAGAAGATTGAAGAACTGAGGTTCAAACTCAGTTATGAAGATTTTAGCCGAGACTGTAAAGTTAGAATTCAGGTAAGTCTGTAATGTCCTGAACTGAATTTATGGATCTTGAAAGAAGACCTAAGTATCATAAGTACAATGATATCTTAGATGATCTGTATAAGGAATGGTGTAATCTGATTCAGTCACATAAAATCAGATAAATAGAGTACTGAAATTTTGAAGAAGAGTAAAAACTCAATTTAATGCTCTAAGTCAGTTAACAAACCGAAAACTGTCACACTCAGTATAAAACTGAACAAGACACTAAGTTTTATAGTGAGCCATCCAAGCAACTGAAAGTACACTCGAACATTATAAATTAAGGATTTCTATTAAATGAAGAACTGACATGTTAGAATGGTCACTGACACTTGACACATGAAAATATAGACGTTGATACAATTCAAATTTAAGCAAGCTGAACGTTGGACCTCACACTATAAATAGAGGACTTGGCATCAAGGATCAAACACGAAATTAACAAGATTACAAGTATTTTTGTGCAAAAGTCTAGTTCATTGCTATCAATATCTGCACTCACCAAGATCATATCTAGATTTCTTCAAGTGTTCGCGACATCGATCATATCCAGATTTCGACACTTTGAAGAACCACAAGCAAGAATCAATTTATTGATTCTCAGCCCAACTTTGATTCTTAATCAAAGGTTTAGACTGTGAAACAATTTGGTCAAGGAGTTGCCAAGGACAGTTGTCATTTGCAGTCGGGTAGATTGTTTTTGTGGTGGTAGCTAGTGAAGAGGCAACACAACCCTCTAAGGACCAGTGGTTCAAGCAGTTGAAGAGCAGCAATCCAACATGTTCTTTAGTTGTTTAGATAGTGACACTAGGGATTAGTCAAGGACTATCGTTTAGGACTTTTTGTAACAGCGTACCTCAAGGAGTTCTAGTGGAATTTTCCTCCTACAACACAGGGGAAGAGTGGACTGACAGGATTGCACCACTTGGAACCACTATAATTCTTGCTCTACTTACTTTACGCGTTTTCATTCTGTTATTTATTTTTACAGCATTTATATTTATTTATACATCATGCTGAAACTGATTGTTATGTGCATACACAGCTCACAAACTGACATTCATCAGAATTCAGTTTTGCATATTCAGCTTTTTCTTATAGAATCAACAAGATCCAGATAAAGGCTAAAACTTATATCCGCTGCCGGTTGACTCAGTTTTGTTATAAGCCAGTTTGACTTAGACTCAGCTTTGTCAGCTTAACTCCACACAATTTAAAACTGAACCTTAATTGTAATAATCTAGTTTTTGGTGACAAGTTTATTTACCCCCCTCCCCTCTAAACTTGTGTTAGCCTTTCCAATGGACCAATAATTGGTATCGGAGCAGTGTTCTTTGACAAGCTATTGTTGAAAACTCACCTGCTCTAATTATCTCCTCTGGTTGATCTCCTAAAAAAGCTTAGTCTTTCAGTTTCCAATCTTTTCATAATCCAGTTTTCATTCACTCTCACAATGGATAACAATCAGTATGTAATACAGATGCTAATGTGCAACATGGACAGATTTGATGAATACAAACGTCGTTTGCAGGCCTTTCTAGCAGCCTCTCATGATGAGATGATAGACGTACTCACTGATGGACCTATCCAGATCACTCACATGCAAATTTTCAATGGTGAACAAGTTAGAGTTCCAAAGCCCAAAAGCGATTGGACCAGTGATGACCGGAAGAGAAACAACCTGAACAATGTTGCCATGGATATCATACTCGGAACTCTTGACAGCAATATGTATCTGAAGGTCAAATATTGCACCACTGCAAAAGAAATGTGGGAGAAACTTCAATTGGTTTGTGAAGGAACTGACTCCATCAAAGAAAATAAGATCTTAGTGGCAAAACAAAAGTTTGAGAATTTCAAGATAAAGTCAGGCGAGAATGTTGATTAGATGGAAACAAGATTCAGTGGCATAATGGATGAATTGGCATTACTCAAGATCGAGTATACCAAGAAAGAGATCAACACAAGAATCTTGAAGGCTTTACCCATGTGCTGAAAGATGAAGGTCACGGCAATAGAAGAATGAAGAAGACTTGATATAGAAGATTCCTTCAAAATCTTCTCAGACCTGAAGGCTTATGAATTAAGCAAGGATTTCACAAGCACAGCTGCAATAATCAAGGCTCTGGAGGAACCTAAAACAACAGCTCTGGCAGCAACCTCAAATGAAAATCAAGAAACCTCATCTAACAATCTTCAGCAATTAGATGAGATGGAAGAGTAGATGGCTCTAATGATGAATAGAATTCAAAGAATGAAGAGTGGACATCCAGTCACTCAGAATTTTATCAAGAAGACTCCTGAAAAGAGAAAAGATGATGAGTATCTCTACTTCAACTGTAAAAAGCCTAGACACTACAAAGTTGAATGTCCAGAGCTGACTGGCAAGCAGACTTAGCAACGAAGAACTAGCAGAAGAGCACTTTTAGCCAGAGATGAGTCAGACTATGAAGCTGGCATTGAAAGATTATCAGATGACACAGCT
This sequence comes from Gentiana straminea, assembly GCA_036785695.1. NCBI lineage: Eukaryota > Viridiplantae > Streptophyta > Magnoliopsida > Gentianales > Gentianaceae > Gentiana > Gentiana straminea. The sequence continues at coordinate 6,947,936 of JAVUPR010000424.1, read as the reverse complement.
CTAATGGCTCATATGGAGGATCCAAGTGAAGTATGTGAATCTAACTCTAAATATTCCTCAACTCAGATTTCCATGCAAAATACATGTTCTTCGACTGCTGAATCCAATCCAATAAATATGGAATTAGAAGTAACACTTGACGAATTGATGAATCAGCTGGTAACCATCCAAGCTGGCTATGAATCAATTAACACTAAGAAAGAAGCTCTAATTCTTGAAGTTGAAAGATTGAAGTCTGAACTAAACATGATGAAACTGACTAGAACTGATAAAGGGAAGAATCAGTATCAGCCTACTTCGCATCAGCAAACAACTGAATCTTTTGCTCAATCAAGTTCAGCTACTGGATTCAAATCAGGTAAGCCATATAGAGACAGAACTATCTTAGGATTTGATACACATCAATCTTCTAAGGAGGGAACTAGAAAAGCTGCTGAACCTAATATCAAAACTGGTATTAAGTTTGTAGTTGAGCAACTTCCACAGACTGAGAAAAATTGTTGAACGAGTAAAGTCAGCCTCACATAAGACAACTCAGTTTTCTAAGAAGGTAGTTGTACCTGCCAACAAAGGTAATCAAAAGGTAGATCAGCTGTACCTCAAGAAAACAGAAATGGTAGATCAACTACAAGATCTTCAAAAATTGATCAAGTCAAGAACTAGAGAAATTATAATCAGAGTAAATCTAAGAATTTCAATCATTCAAAGATTTACACATCAAGGGGGAAAGGCAGATTATACCCCACTGATGTTGATTGGAATTTTACTGAACCTACTATTAAAACTGATAGGAACAATCTTTCTAGAAAGAAAACTTATTACAAGTTTCAGTCCAAGACTCAGCAGAGAACTTATCCCATTTCTCGTCAAAAGTCTCAGTACAAAGGTTAGTCTATACCTCAGTACAAAAGGAATGTTGATTATTATTCAGCTTTTAATAATAGGAGGCATTTTGGAAATCAGTTTCAACTAGAAGATCTGAGAAATCATATAAATGAGACACGATCTAGGAAAAGATATTATGGAACTGTGGCTTATATATATGAAAATAAGTGCAACAATTTCCAGAGAAAACCTTATGGAATATACCCAGAGTTGTACTGACAATTGACCACCATGGACCCAAACAGATTTGGGTACCTAAAGCATTTTAATTTGTTTTGCAGGATATTTGGTACTTTGACAGTGGTTGCTCTAGACACATGACAAAGAGCAAGGACTGTCTCACTGATTTTGTAGCTAAAGATGGACCAAGAGTGAACTTTGAAAGTAAAGATAGACCCGGTTAGACAAAAGGTTATGGAAATTTAATCAGAATTGGACTCATAATCAAGAATGTATCTTATGTTGAAGGACTTCACTAGAACCTACTCAGCACAAGTCAATTCTGCGATATGGGATACAAAGTAACTTTTGATAAGGATTTCTGCATTGTCGTCAGCGAAACAACTTTCCAAGTACTTCTTGCCGGAAGAAGGGAAGAGAACATGTATGTTGTTGATTGGTCTAAAACAGTTTCAGAAACTTGTTTAATTGTGCACACCAAGTCAGAACTCAGTTGGTTGTGGCACAAGAAACTGAGTCACCTAAATTTTGATGATATCAACTTACTAGTCAAGAAGAACTTGGTAATTGGACTACCAAAGATGACATACAAGAAAGACCGCTTGTGTGATGCATGTCAGGAAGGAAAACAAACAAAAGCAAATTTCAAGACTAAGTCTCAGCATTCAACAAACAGAGTTTTAGAACTGATGCATATGGACTTATTTGGACCAATTACACCAATTAGTGTTACTGGAAAGAAATACACCTTGGTGGTAGTTGATGAATTTTCAAGATATACTTGGGTTATCTTCATAACAAAGAAGAGTGAAACTAAGCAACAACTGACAGAACTTCTCAAGAGACTCTAGAATCAGAAAAGTGTTACAGTAGTCAAGATTAGATCTGACAAAGAAACAGAATTTCTCAACAACATAATCATTCAATATTGTGGAGAAAACGGAGTATTACACCAGCTTGCAGCTACAGAAACACCTTAACGGAATGGAGTAGCTGAAAGAAGGAATAGAACACTCAAAGAAGCTGGAAGGACAATGATCTGTGAATCTAAACTACCAGAAAGATATTGGGTAGAAGCTATAAATACAGCTTGCTATACTCGGAATTGAGCTCTCATGAACAAGAGACATGAAAGGACACCTTATGAGATTTGGAATGGAAGAAAACCAAATGTCTCATATTTTCATGCCTTAGGAAGTAAATGTTTTGTTCATAATAATGGTAAGGATCAACTCAATGTTTTTCAGCCCAAAGCTGATGAAGGAATATTTCTGGGCTACTCAAGTGTCAGTAAAGCTTTCAGAGTGTTAAACAAGCGAATACTCAAGCATGAAGAATCTATACATGTGGTTTTTTATGAACCAAAATTTACTGGAGACACAATTGAAGACAAGGAAGAACCAGTTTCTCAGCCTAAGTCAGATAAGACTCCAGAATCAGTTTTCATTGATATTGGAAGATTAAGGATCTCAGATTCTTCAGATCAGAATCAGTCTCAGTTGCCAGTAACAGAACCTGCAATTGAACAACAAGAAGAAACTGATCCAACTAAAAATGATCAAGGTCAAGAAGAACCAGTTCAACAAAACGAAGACCCTTTGATGCAACCCCAGTACATCAATGGATGAGAGATCACCCTGAAGAACAGGTGATAGGTGATTTTCAAGCTGGAGTTCGGACAAGACATCAACTAGATGCTATGATAGCTTGCTTTTTGTCTCTGTTTGAACCTAAAGAAATTGAAGAAGCTTTAAACAATCCAGATTGGATTTTGGCTATGCAAGAAGAACTCAACGAATTTGAGAGAAATCAAGTTTGGGATTTAATAGACAAGCCAGATCATGTCAACATAATCAAAACTAAATGGGTTTTTAGAAACAAGCTTGATGAAGATGGAAATATAGTCCGGAATAAAGCCAGACTTGTAGCAAAAGGTTACTCACAAGTTGAAGGGATAGACTTTGATGAAACTTATGCCCTAGTTGCAAGGTTGGAGGCAATCAGACTATTTCTTGCCTTTGCAGCTCACAAGAAATTCAAAGTGTATCAGAAGGATGTTAAAAGTGCATTCTTGAATAGGATACTTCAAGAGGAAGTCTATGTTCAGCAACCCCAAGATTTGAAATTAAAGACCAAGCTGACAAAGTCTTTTGTTAGTAATATCATCCGCAACGGAAGCGATTTAAGAATCTAGATCTATAAAATACACGTAATAAAATAACTAGATCTATATCTACAAGGGGGTTGTAGAACATACCTCTTGGATCTCAAAATCCAAGTTGAAGAACCGCAATGGAAAGAACGAACAAAGGTGTGAAGAGCACCACGATCTTCCGTACGTGTGATCCAAGCAACTCCCGGTGGAAGGAAATTCTCGACTCGAACCCTTCCGATATGCTACCCGGAAAAACCTCCAAGATTTTTCCTCAACCCCTTGGCCGAAAATTTTCTATCTCCTCTCTAAGAGTTGATAGTCGAAATTATGTGTGTCTCTAAGGCTTGGGAGAACTCTCTTTATATAGGAGAGTAAAACTTAGCCTCCAAGGATTTTATTTTGCAATTAAAATAAATCCATTAAATAAAAATAATTCCATAATATTCTAGAACAAATCTAGAATAATATTTATCTTTATTTCTTACCATAAATATTTATCCAATAAATATTTTATGCACATGTCTTACTAATACACAAGAAAACAATTTCTTATTTACCAAAACATGTGTTGGGGCAAAAATTAGACTCGTTGACCTAGTCAATATTAATTTTGTCATTACACAATAATTGGGCCAAGATTATGGAAAATGTCTTTTCCACATATTTAATTATTTAGCCCAACTAATTTAATAGTCCACTAAACAATTAATTCACATATCGTTTTAATAAAGTCCAACAAGAACTAAATTAATATTATTAGGATTCGACGTTCGAGAATAGCTATGCTATATTAGGAGGCACGTCGGGACCATGGACTAATAATCGGCGGCTCCGATAAATCAAATAAATAATTATCTTACGAACGAATAATTATATTCGATAAATCAATCACGGGAATATGCCACCATAATCCCGTGATCGCACTCCTCCGATTATAAGATTATATTTATCTCCTCACGAGAATAATAATAAGCGTCCATTGATATAATCATTACATATGGATTAATCCTCCATAGATCGTTCATTCTAAATCGGGAAGTTACCGTTAACCCTTTTCGAACCTCTTATCCTTATTTACCATTAACCCCTTAGTGATCAATTAATTCATACAACTCACCGGTAGCTAATCGGTGTAATATGAACTCGCGCGATCGATCGGTTTCTAGGATTAACAAATAAGGGAACTGTCTATCTGCTTCCATAAATGGAAGGAATGGATTCCGTATCTGTGATAACACAGACTACTCACTCAATCCAGTACAATGCCAAGATGGGGTAATTCAGACCACAGACTCAGTGTAATCCTTAACCGTCAAGTCAAACCTCATACTGATTCAAGCAGTTGACTGTGATCACCTCAGGATTAAGATATATCCATAAATATGATCATCCATTGATTCGATGAGACTTCTCGATTACGGAATTATATCGTGAACTCTAATCAAATCGGTCCAGCCTACATGATATATCTATCATATATAAATGCCCCATTAGGTTCTCTTAACCGAAAGTCCGGATAAGACAATCACACCTATTGTGTTCTGGGCGCATTAATAGCACGTTAAAGGAGAGACCCGATACTCTCGATTAACTTCACTATGGGCTAATTGTATTTTAAGTACATCTTCACTAACTTAATCCTCCCGTGTATATCCCATACACTGAGTTAAGTGATTACATAAACGATATACTTTAGGGTTTTCTGTAGTGTAAATACTATTGTCACATCGGTGAATATGAGAATAATAAATATGAATAATAATATCATTTCATTTATTAAATAAAACAATTATAAAATTGTCTTTCGGGCATCACACCTAACAATCTCCCACTTGCACGAAAGCATGTGATTAATTGTTTTAGAGCACACCCTATTATTTAAAATACAACAAACTACATCTCCCACTTGCTCTAAAGCAATGGAGACTCATCCCGTATTCTAGTACCCATTAAGCATATCATAACCATTGCCAGATGACAAAGTACACTCCGAGTGTGCCGTCGTAGGATAGGTCAGTGACTCGGGGAGCACCTACATCTAAATGTCATGGGTCTTAATGATTAGTCAGGTTGTCGGCTCGAGACGATCCGTAGAATCGAAACGTTACCGGTCCATCTAATCATGTGGTACTTTCCCAATATGCTTTGGACCTCTAGTGATTTCGAAAAACCTTATAAGCTACCCCTACATCGTTTGCACAATGATGTGGTATCGGCTTCCAAATCTAGAATCACTCCCAGATATGAAAAGGAAATCCTTAAGCTATAACGCCTCTCTAGCTACTACAAAAGCCGCTAATCACCCAACTAGTTAAAGTCGAGTTGGCGTTGTTGGATTCCTCCAGGCAATAGCTCCAACACAAGAGTAAACACTGAGCCCGAGATCGACTTAACGATCATCCTCAATCTGACTTAAAGTCAAAATCAGTGTATCACATATATCCAAGTTCACACATGAATATGTCCGCATATTATTCCTCGTTCTCTTCAAGATACTAAAGGACATACTAAACTTGCTTTGTTAACCGCCGAATCTAAGATTCGATCAAAGTTGACGTTCAATAACCTGACCATCTCTTACTAGAAAGAGAATCTATCCCATTTCTCTTGATCCGAAGATTTAGAGAGTCATTCCTGAGGCATAGGGTAGAACTTCCTCGTTGAATGTTGCATACACAGATGCATCATCTTAACCAATACGATGGATGGGAAACCGATGGATCGATTCTAATGAATTCGACCGAGTCAAACTCTTAAGAATGTTGTCCAAATCTCTCGTTGCGAGAGAATTGTGGTATTGTCGTATTTCGACTTCGTATAACACACCCATGTTGATTCCAACCGGTGCGGTGTTATCCTTCACAAACACTAATGTATATATTCACTACCGTACTAAAATTGATATACGATCTACAAAAGACTTATCAATATTCGGTCAAATCCACATATTGTAGAAATATATGACTTCCAATGACCGAGAGGTTTGCTTTTTATCCACAAAGGACATAAGCCTTGACAGTCATCCTGTCATAAGTTCATAAGGCAATACCCTTTTGTTTCGAATGAAACCAGACTCCATTTGTTTGGCAAGAAAGTCTCAGGGAATCACCCCTATTTTCTGCCTTTGAACGAAATCATGCAATACCGAACTCATTCTACTCTTTTCTGTGTAGATCCAATTACTCCCACCGGGCCTGAGACGCTCAGGTGGTTCTACAAGAGCATGAACAGAACTGGAGTACCGAACTCCATTTACAGGGTTATGGCTATTAAACCAACCTCTATTATCAGAATCCTATACTGCTCACAAAAGAGCCATAGGTCATCAATCGATCCTCAGACTACAAAGTCCGCAGAACCCGTAATAGGTAATGGATAAACCATACTCCCAATACTTATTGGGTGGATCAAAATTCTGATCTAGTTTAGTAGTACTTTGTGTTATCACCAACAACCGATGTTGGATGTGGTCTGATTTTAATCAGTTAGTAACTACCTTGAGTAAACGTACTTCAAGGTTCAAGGTTTTGTTGTTCATGGACTATATCAGAAAGAATGCAGCAGTATAACTGTCCCTTCCCGATTTCAAGAATCCTATATCTAACCTTTATTCTCAATAGGTTAAAAGATATAGCATGAATGGTCATTGACCGAACGTATGCGCGAAATTCCCAGTCTTACCTCCAAGCACCGTGTGCTAAATGCTTATATTTACGAAAGTGGGGTGAACCGAATCCACACCTTATCCGTGAATTCCAAAGCATATTCTAGGTAGAATTCTCGGTCTTACATTTCAATGTAGACCGTTATTTCGCTTCCAATATCTTTATTGAGTTAAGCAGTGTATTGTAGCACATCTAAAACTATATAAGGCAATTTAACGGTTTCTCACTTAGTGAGAACATGTCATAATGAGGCGCAAGCCGAGCATCGGTCCTCGAGGACTATGAATGGCCTATTCCGAGTATAGAATACTCTATCTCTGTTGAAAAACAGAGAAACCTCAAAATATTTTGGATAAACTTACCGGAGTGTTTGAATAGTTATCAGACAAGAAGTCACTACTCGGAAGCTCCTACTAGCTTGTATCTTTCATTAGACCCCGAAGGTCGTCATGAACAAGCTATGTTACTTCTTTATAACCATTATCCTTTCCCGATTGAAAGGAAACTTAGTCATTGAACCTTTGAGACAATATAACCAGACTGGAGAAAGGAATCACCCTGAGCCGCCTTCAAGTCTTGTCTTTTAGGGACTATGCACTAACTATGGAATATGAAGAAGCGTTTATCTAAATATAGAAACCAATTGCTTTTAATAGTTCTTAAGATGTGTTTTATATACATATTTCAGCAGTTCTAAGTGGTTTTGACTTTATCAAACAAAAGTCCGAGTCTTGGATTCGTACTTCAAATGGTATATTCACTTTCTATACGACAAACAAATTATCGAATAGAAGGTAAATCCATTCGTTCCAACAGAAAATAATTTTTCCGCGATATCCAAGGATTGAATCCGAGATTCATTTCCTTATATCACTCCCACTATTCTAGCTAAAATTAACTGCCCGTTGTTTACTCTTTTAATCGTTAAATGCACTGCTACGTTGTTCTTCCAAAGAACTTAGCTCGAGGAAATCGCCAAGGATTCATAGGTTGGTGATCCAAAATCACTGTCCTTATCCTATGATTTTCAGTTAATTAATTTTTCGGTTCAAATTAAAGTTTTCTCAGTTTAGATGACTAACACTTTTAGACATATTCTCCCATTCTTGACTTTCCGTGAATGGAAACAGTTTTGAACCAGCGGTTCGTTTGAGTAGGCACTACTCTTGAACCGTGGGATGTCTATTTCGAGTGTTACTCGTCGGGACTTTTTGGATTTTCTAATATACCAGGAAAAACAACAAATCATAACATTAAAGCTCCCACTAGTTTATCGGTTCCAAATACCGTCTAATGAGCAATGCTTTATTTTTTATGATTTTCCGATTTTTTTCGATTAGAAAATCTATCGTACATAGTTCCAATGTTTCCAGAAAAACAAATCATAGAACTCCCACTAGTTCATCGATTCCAAATATCGTCCAACTAGCGACATTTCATGACTTTCGGTTTTTCAATTAGAACGTTTACGTGTGTAGTCAGTTACACTTTTCTAATGTGCTAGAAAAACAACAAATCATAAAGCTCCCACTAGTTCATCGATTCCAAATATCGTCCAACTAGTAATACTTCATGATTTTCCGATTTTTCAATTAGAAAATTACTTGTGTAACACTACATTCTCAAAATTCACTAGAAGAATTTCAAAGTCCGAAATCACCTTTGATCAAACTAAGTTTGTCTTCCGTTTGACACGAATGACACTAGTGACATACCTATATGTCACTCTGGTTTTTGAAAGGCTTAAGAGAAAATATCTCTTTTGAAAAATAATTGCATTATCGATTAACTAGTTCAACGTCCTAGTTACTTTCCACTTTTTAACGAAGCCAATACTAGTCAATTAATTTTTTAAGCAATTTAGTAAAGGATATAATGCTGTAAATAAAATGACATATATTAATTCAAGTTTAACACTACTATATTATTTTATTTTAGGAATTGTAAACTAAAAAATAAGTCTACTCTACCATTCCAAGGTTTTAACCTCGCATCTCAGTGCCGCCGTAGGGTAGGTCAAAGAGTTGACGGTTAAATCGAGACAATCTCATCAATGAATAACTTGTGAGAATCAAACATCCCACGAGAATCGAGCATCCCTTAATTCATTGACTACCTTCCTTTTTTAGCCTAGATATTACCAAAAATATCCTTTATGAGTGTGACCTACTATATCGGATCTCTTAGGTACGCCCCGAGTGTGCTGTCGTAGGATAGGTCAGTGACCCGACGAGTACCCAGAAATCCTATCCTTTCGGAGACCAAGCCATGAATGTTGATAGGGGTGAACACCATCCGTAGGGGGACGAAATCAAAGCGTCGCGAGGCGTCACCCTTCTCTCACTTACTCCTATCTATAGTAGAGGCCGTGGGGTTGGCTGTCACCTCCCCCGCTCCCACTCAATATTTTGGAAGTGCTGGTGGGTTAACTAACCATGTCTTTTTGATGTTAACATAAAAGTACATCAAATCAAGGATTCCGAATGGTGTCGGTAACGTAGGCAAGCCTACCCGTCCTATTCGTTGGAACATATGTGACAAGTCGGACGAAGTCGGGTCAAGAGAGCCCCATCGAGATAAGAAGGAATCACCCCTCCGCTCGCCGGTGTAGCTTAGTCTTGCCGGACCCCGTGCATACATCACACTAGGAGGGTTAAGTCGGTCGAGCCTAGCTCGCTTGACCACCCAACCTGTAGACGAACCGTTGTTATCCAAGATTTATTGTTCTTTTACCATCATTCAAACTCGTAGACACTACGAATCGAAAACGTGATCTCGTTTGGGCTTTTAAGGCGGTTCACCGAGAACACACACCGAAAAGGCTTAACGATTTCATAACCCGTCCTCGGATCTTTAATTAGTTACTAAATTAATTAATTACCACGTATTAATTAAATTTCAACTAATTACGCGAGTTTGTATACATGCCTATTTTAATTACCAAAATTAAAATTCTACACGTATGCATGGAGTGGATTTATGATATGATGCATGTCATGGCAATTCCGATTTTATATCTATTTTATGATCAAACACATAAAAAATAAATTGCGGAAAAATTTAAACACCGAGATGGATTGTTGGTACCCCCGACTAACCTATTTTCTAAGGAAAAGTAAGACTAATTCTAAGTCTTCAAATCTCGATCTTCGATCTTGATCTTGAAACTTCCGGATTTCAAATTTTCGATTTTGACACGAACCACAAACGACGAGGAGAGGAGACCGTAATATACCAATATATTAAAAAAAATATATCTATACTAGCCAAAAACCCGTGCAATGCACGGGATAGTTAAAATTAAAATAAACTATTAAATTAATTAATAAATTTATTTGTTTCTAAAAAATTATTAAATTAATAAGTTATATGATAATGATAATATTATAATAAAAAAATGATAAATATAATGTAAGATCCCCTCATCCCCATCAATCAATCCCTCAAATTCCCACCGTACCCCTTGGCCCGTTTATCCTCATCATTTAAAAACTGAAATATATTGCATTTTTTAACCTTCGAAAAATAAATTGTTTTTTTAGGGGAAAAAATAAATTGTTTTAATTTTCAAAATTTTACTACCGAATATAATCTTTTTAGAATGAAAACCCGGCATCCAGACCAGAGTTCGAGCCTCGTTAGGGGTTGTGTGTGTTAAAATCTTTTGTTTCTAAAAAAAAGATAACATTATAATTTTTTATAAACCCAACCCCAGCTAAGTACCCGCTTAATAATTTTTTTAGAACCCCGTGTAATAATATTAAAATTGGTTAATGTGAGTAGAAAAAAAAATGAAGATAACTTAAATTCATTTACATTTGTTTTTAGACTAACGCGTAATTTCTCTAGCTTAAAAACAAAAAAAAAAAAAAAAATCTCTAGCTAACCATAAATAACACGTCTAGCTTAAAATTGATTATGTTGGTATTAAAAAGAATTACTTGAAATTACTAAAATATGAGTCTTTTTACTAACCTTAAGAATATAATCGTTGTTATTAAAACAATTTATTTTTTCCCCTTAAAAAAAATTTATATATTAAAATTTGTTAACGTGAGTAGAAAAAAAATGAAGATAACTTAAATTCATTTACATTCGTTTTTAGACCTAACGCATAATTTCTCTAGCTTAATAACAAAAAAAAAATATCTCTAGCTAACCATAAATGACACGTCTAGCTTAAAATTGATTATGTTGTTATTAAAAATAATTACGTGAAATTACTAAAATATGAGTCTTTTTACTAACCTCAAGTATATAATCGTTGTTATTATAAATTACCGTGTCAAAAAACACACTTGATAAAATGGGTAAAAGGCTAGCCGATGATTTTCACATCTTGTTACATGTATATAAGGCTGAAAAAAGTAGAAAAAAAACCCTCGCAATTTCATAATCGAACAGGAAAAACACTAATTCAAAATTACTTTAATTAGAAAAGAACGTGTAAAGGAAAAAACAAAAGAACAGTGGAAAAGTATAAGAAGAAAAAACAACCTACAAACATGAATTTCTGCTATTTACTATTCTAGAAACAAACAAAAAAATACTCAGTAAATCAAACCTGCAACTAAAAATGCACAATTTTTTTTCTTCATTTTTTTAGTGAAACATTTGCAAAGACAAATTAATAATGATGATAACACCTCAAGATTTGTAAATGTGCATTTTCTTCTCGGTTTCATGTCGATGACCATGCGCCCTTTGTCTCATGAAGCCTAACCACAACAATTCAAAACACAAAAAATGTCAAACAACAATGATCGGGAAAAAAAATCACAGTCGACAAAAGGAAAAAAAAAAAAGGAATTTTGTAAATGAAACAAAGTTTGTTGACATCAAGTGAATATATAGTGATATAATACGTAAGGATGTGAATTCAAAGTTTCAACTATTTTGATAAAAAAAAAAGAAAAGATAATATCCGAACTGAAAGCTTAACAGAAATTTAAAGCAAGAAAGATTTTTGCTGATTAATTGCATTAATTATTATTTTTTTCATGCTCTCTATCCGGTCATTTCCATTTCAAAATAAGAATATCTTATCCCATGTAACAATGCGAATAAAAATGGGTGTTTTTGTTGAGCAATTTACGGAATGAATAAGGTTGGCGTATTTTTTTTTATGAGTGTATTTCAAAAACGGGTATGGATCGGGTTGTTAGCGGGTTTGGATGTAATTTACGGGTAATTAATTTTATTGTTGCTTTCAAATATATATATAGTATAGATTAAGGCCCTCGGCCAAATAAAAAAACTGATTTTTTTTTTCTTCACACGGCACCAAAACCCTAAATTGTTTTTTTTTTTTTTTTTTTTTTTTTTTTTTTTTTTTTTTTTGTTACAGCTTGCGGCCAACAAAAGGAAAAAAATTAGGTTACTAAAAGAAATTGCTGCCGCCTTTGTTCCAGAATAAAAAAAAAAAAATTAAACAAATCGGCCTCCTCCCGTTTTACCTTATTGATGATCTTCAACATCATGATCTTCAACACATCATCTTTGTCGTCTCGAACCCGGATCAAAATTAAAATTACAAAGGAGCCATCTTTACAATTTTCGAGTTGCATAAAATTAAATTACAAGTCCTATGCTCAAGTGATACTAATCAAAAGAGCTACAAAATATATCTACGGGTAAACAATACCAACCCCAATCCATCTCTTCAACCAAGACATTCATAACATAAAAAAATATGCATGCATCGGCCCCAAGAAAAAAAATTGGGACAAAAAATCTACATGTTTTACCACTCCTAGATCAAATATTTTATACGTATAAATATAGATCACCATGGCTCCGATACCACTGTTAGTAATATCATCCGCAACGGAAGCGATTTAAGGATCTAGATCTATAAAATACACGTAATAAAATAACTAGATCTATATCTACAAGGGGGTTGTAGAACATACCTCTTGGATCTCAAAATCCAAGTTGAAGAACCGCAATGGAAAGAACGAACAAAGGTGTGAAGAACACCACGATCTTCCGTACGTGTGATCCAAACAACTCCCGGTGGAAGAAAATTCTCGACTCGAACCCTTCCGATATGCTACCCGGAAAAACCTCCAAGATTTTTCCTCAACCCCTTGGCCGAAAATTTTCTATCTCCTCTCTAAGAGTTGATAGTCGAAATTATGTGTGTTTCTAAGGCTTGGGAGAACTCTCTTTATATAGGAGAGTAAAACTTAGCCTCCAAGGATTTCTTTTGCAATTAAAATAAATCCATTAAATAAAAATAATTCCATAATATTCTAGAACAAATCTAGAATAATATTTATCTTTATTTCTTACCATAAATATTTATCCAATAAATATTTTATGCACATGTCTTATTAATACACAAGAAAACAATTTCTTATTTACCAAAACTTGTGTTGGGGGGAAAATTAGACTCATTGACCTAGTCAATATTAATTTTGTCATTACACAATAATTGGGCCAAGATTATCGAAAATGTCTTTTCCACATATTTAATTATTTATCCCAACTAATTTAATAGTCCACTAAACAATTAATTCACATATCGTTTTAATAAAGTCCAACAAGAACTAAATTAATATTATTAGGATTCGACGTCCGAGAATAGCTATGCTATATTAGGAGGCACGTCGGGGACCATGGACTAATAATCGCCGGCTCCGATAAATCAAATAAATAATTATCTTACGAACGAATAATTATATTCGATAAATCAATCACAGGAATATGCCACCATAATCCCGTGATCGCACTCCTCCGATTATAAGATTATATTTATCTCCTCACGAGAATAATAATAAGCGTCCATTGATATAATTATTACATACGGATTAATCCTCCATAGATCGTTCATTCTAAATCGGGAAGTTACCGTTAACCCTTTTCGAACCTCTTATCCTTATTTACCATTAACCCCCTAGTGATCAATTAATTCATACAACTCACCGGTAGCTAATCGGTGTAATATGAACTCGCGCGATCGATCGGTTTCTAGGATTAACAAATAAGGAACTGTCTATCTGCTTCCATAAATGGAAGGAATGGATTCCGTATATGTGATAACACGTACTACTCACTCAATCCAAGACAATGCCAAGATGGGGTAATTCAGACCACAGACTCAGTGTAATCCTTAACCGTCAAGTCAAACCTCATACTGATTCAAGCAGTTGACTGTGATCACCTCAAGATTAAGATATATCCATAAATATGATTGTTCGGTAAAAACTAGTTTTAAATTTATAAACCGAAACACCCCAAGTATAAGGCTTGTAGTAAAGGGTGTTAACGGGTCGTCCTAAGGGAATCGAATGTTTATCGGATTAAGATGCAGTTATTAAATCGATTATGTCACAAATTATTATCTAAAACTAAGGTTTATATTAATTGCAAAATAGAAACGAAGAACAGTCACTAAAATAGCAGAAAACAGAAAAATTCAACACTGGATGGCCATTCATTGAGGGTGGACGGGCGTCCGGTGACGTGCTGGAAAATAGAAATATGCAGAAAACAGCGGTGAACAACTAAAATTCTTGAAATAACTAATCGTAGCAATCACAATTGATACGAACAAATTGGTTTATCAAAGAATTAAAAGAACGGCAAGGCAACTAGAATCCACCAATCAACCAACCAACCCCAACTAGATTATGAGCTAAAGGTACGATTTTTCGTAATGATCAAATCACGAATTCGATTAAATCTCTTTAATCAATTTCTAGGGTTTCGTTTTCTTTCTCAAGCAAAACTAAACTAGCATGCATAACACGATCATGAGATTGTCTCCAATACTCTACTCAATTAATCATAAACAATCTCTTGAATCACAATTAATTGCATCAATTGAAAGAAATCACAACTTGAATAATATTCTCATATAAATTCAATTAGAACGGCAGTTTCATCGATCTCTCGATTCAATAAAACATAAACAATTATTACAAAATTCAATTGATGAAAAACAGTAAATTTAACTCACTAAAGATATAGCTTAAAATCCTCTAGTTGGTGTGGTTGTTGGTTGGCTTCCTCCGTTGTCCCACCGCAAGATGCTTAGCCAACAATCATATTAGTGATCATGATTGTTGGGATGGAAGAATTCATCTCTGTGTTTGCTCCTTGTGGAGTATGCGGCTGATGTATGTATTTGGTGTATAAAAATCTGATGATGAAATAGGGTTGGGGCGCAGTTGGTATTTATAAGATTTTGAGGCGGCTAGGGTTAAGTCGGCGACTGAACACCCGTCCAGCAAGGTGGACGCCCGTCCAGTCTTCACAAAATTCATCGAGTCGGGCCGAGTCTTCTTGGACGTCCGTCCTATGCAAAAATGGACGCTCGTCTGCTGGAATTCTCAAAACTCTGAATCAAATATCTCCTCCTGGACGCCCGTTTGACATAGTGGACGCCCGTCCACTGGACGGGACTTGGACGCCAGTTCAGTGTCGATCAAATCTTGATTTTCTCATCTTTATTTCTTCTCCATCATATAAATCCGATCTTGCACCACTTTTAATCCTCTTTTTAGCTCGAAAATGTATATCTACAAGGGGGTAAAAACATGCAAACTGTAGAAATATATATATAGATAGAAAATGACTAATAAACCACATAAATAGCTCGATCTTGCATTTTAATCCTTTTCATTCACAACCCCTCAATATTTCAATTAAACTCCTACTTTTCTATAAAAAGTAATAAAATACGAAGAATATTGTTACGGAATAAAGCGATAAAAACCATAAAATTCACCGTTAACAACTCCCCCACACTTAACTTTTGTTCGTCCCGAACAAAATAATCAAAACTAGCTCACTTTCATGCAATCCATATAGATTCCCAACTCACGTAACAAAAGATACGACAAATATAGCAATTAATACCAACATAGAGATAGATTCAGTGTGTGTGTGAAAAGCCCTTTTCAATCTCCACTATTCTTTCGCACAAAATCCGTTCAAATAATCCTAATGACTTTCCTAGGTATAGGCAGTAACCGTTCCACAAAAAGTCTTCCCGTGTACTTATTAGGATAATCCCTAAAACATATCATTCGGTTTATACTTGGGATAGTTAGAAGATAACTACGGTTCCTACCAACTTTCCATAGTACCATTTGCCAAATTTTCTTTAAGATTAACTTAATTCCACATATATAGCATATGCCCTCATTCCCAGCAATAGGATGTTTCGTGATAACACCCTAGCTGGACTACTATCATCAGGCAGTCGGGAGCTATTGAACCTCGCTAGTGGTATAGGACATTTCGTGATAATGCCCTACCGCACTCAAATCATTGCGACTACATCCGACATACACATATTTTATTCATATTATTCATCTTAGATTGGTGTACAAACCTTAAGATATATCCCTCCTATCACATTCAAACCTTCAGATATTCACATTACACGGTTAGAAATTAGGTGTAATGTTTACCGTTACTATTAAGCACAAGTCTCTCTAGGATAAATCACTAGGATAGTGAATGGATAAAGTTTAAAAATGTCGCTTCAATTTCAAAGGCTTACGTGAATATGAAATGAATACTATCTCATATTAGTAAAAGCATGCTATAACTATCTCACAGAAGTTACAGACAATCATCGTCAGGAAACTACAACTAGCGAGCCTTTTTGTTCCAATTACATGCACAAGTTTAAAATTTTAAATTTTCACCAAGGAATTCACATTTGCTCGCTTTTCGAAATATAGCATGATAACATACCCAATTTAGACACCCCCCCACACTTAAATCACATTATGTCCTCAGAATGTGCAGATAAAAGAAAAGAATACTTAGCTGGTTTTCAAAATGATTGTCGGGTCGTAGGTTGGCAGAGGTCAGGCCGTAGCATGAATGTACCGCTGCAACTCGTAGCATGAACAGACAACACTAAAAGTGACAACTGGCAAAAACCGCGCAACAATATCTGCAACACTCGACATAGCATATAATATCGGGGTACAAGGGGTATATGAGTAAACATGTAGGCGCATAAAGCATTCACATTCACGAATAGGACAGGGATAACCAACACACAAATCACCATGGTTTTATTCCTAATGCCCTAAAAACTTAACTAAAAATTAACTTAAAATACTAGGCTGCCTCCTAGGAGCACTTCTTTTATGTCATTAGCTTGACACAGATTTCAAAGTTAACCCGGATCGGGCCACTTCGGTTTACTTCTGGCCACAACTTCATCGGAATCAGAATGAAGGACAGGGGTGTGGCCGCAACAGCAACAGGCCAAGTGCTCTACTAAGTGTTTGAACTTAACTCTCCAGATAGCACTGACTCTCTTCTTCGTCCCGTTCTTGTGCAGGTTACGCTTAGGTATACTGACATGTTCAGATGTCTTGGAAGAAGGGTCCTCACGGGTAAATGTAGAAATGTCATCATCCGAATGAAATAATTCGGATGGGATCTCATCGCATATCAGAATATCAGTCGTTTCAACCCTCTTTTGAAAGTACAGGGTCTCAGGCTTTTCTTTTGGTTGGCCAAAATATTTTTTGAGTCTTTGACCATTTACCTTAAAAGATTGATTATCATACCCGTTTAACGTGATCGCTCCACTTGGATTGACATCGAGAATCTCAAAGGGGCCAGACCATCTAGATTTGAGCTTACCGGCAAACAGATGGAGCCTGGTATTATAAAGCAAAGCCATATCACCCACTTTGAATTCTCGATCCTTGATCTTAGCATCATGGAGTACCTTAGTTCTTTCCTTGCGATTTTGGCATTCTCATATGCTCGAGTCTAAATTCGTCGAGCTCATTTAATTGCAATAACCTCTTTTCCCCACGTAGTTGGCTATCGAAATTCAAGAATTTAATAGCCCAGTAAGCTCTGTGTTCAAGCTCGACTGGTAAATGGCATGCCTTGCCATAAACCATTTGGAAGGGCGACGTGCCCATAGGGGTCTTAAACGCAGTGCGATAGGCCCAAAGCGCGTCATCCAACTTTAGACTCCAGTTGAATCTATTTACGTTCACGGTCTTTTCTAGAATCCTTTTAAGGCTCCGGTTGCTTACCTCGACTTGGCCACTTGTTTGGGGATGATATGGTGTACCGATTTTATGTCTGACACCATATTTCTCAAGAATTTTATCAAGCGGTGCGTTGCAAAAATGAGTACCTTCATCACTAATGAGGGCTCTAGGACGACCGAATACGGTGAAGATATTCTTTTGCAAGAATTTCTTCACAACTTTGTGATCATTAGTTTGGGTGGCTATTGCCTCCACCCATTTGGAAACATAGTCTACACGAGAAGAGAATGTATTTATTGGAGCATGAAGATGGGAAGGGGCCCATGAAATCAATGCCCCACACGTCGAAGACTTCGCATTCTAGAATGGGCCTAAGTGGCATTTCCATCCTATTACTTTGCCTCCCAATCCTCTGGCACCTATCACAACCTTTACAAAAGGCTTCTGCATCTTTAAAAAGAGTCGGCCAGTAAAATCCCGCTTGGAGGATTTTTGCAACAGTCTTGGGTGTTCCGTAGTGTCCTCCCGTGGGACCACTATGACATTGTTCCAAAATATCCCATTGCTCATGTTCCGGAACACACCTTCTAAGCACCCCGTCTTTACAGACCATGAACAGATAAGGATCCTCCCACACGAGATACTTAAAATCAGAAAAGAACTTCTTCCTCTGCTGATACGTCATTTCCTCTAAATGCCCACTTGCTAAATAGTTGACGTAATCAGCGTACCACGGCCTAACTGTATCAAGCTTCATCAATTGCTCAGTAGGGAAATCGATGCCTATTTCCTTGTGATTTTCACCACCCTCATTTACTAGGCGAGATAGGTGATCAGCCACAATGTTATCACTACCCTTCTTATCCTTGATCTCAAGGTCAAACTCTTGAAAAATTAGAATCCATCTGAGTAACCTTGGTTTTGCATCTGCTTTGTCCATAAGGTAGCGTAGGGCTGCATGGTCTGTCCAAACCACAACTTGAGACCCTAGAAGGTAACCCTAAACTTGTCGATAGCAAAAACGACGGCTAAGAATTCCTTCTCAGTAGTGGCGTAATTGCATTGAGCCGGGTTCAGGGTGCGGCTCGCATAGTAAATGGGCCTGAACTTTTTGTCAATTCTCTGGCCTAAAACTGCGCCCACTGCGTAGTTAGAGGCATCACACATTAATTCAAAAGGCTTAGTCCAGTCAGGTGCGATTAAGATAGAGGCACTTATGAGCTTATCCTTTAGGCAATTGAAAGCTTCCTTGCATTTCTCATCAAACAAGAACTCAACATCATCTTTCAGAAGGTTAGATAAGGGCTTGGCGTTGGTGGAAAAACCCTGAATAAACCGCCTGTAGAAGCCAACATGACCTAGAAAACCTCGTACCTCTTTCACTGTTTTCGGGTACGCCATCTTTTCAATGGCCTCTACTTTAGCCTTATCAACTTTGAATACCGATCTTGGACACCTTGTGTCCTAGAACAATTCCTTCATCTACTAGAAAATGGCATTTCTCCCAGTTGAGTACTAAATTCTTTTCAACACAGCGTTGAAGTACCATATCTAGATTTTCCAATATCTCATCAAAGCTATCGCCATAGGCGAGAAGTCATCCATGAAGACTTCCATACATTTCTCCACAAGTCCATCGAAAATGGCCAACATGCACCGTTGAAATGTCGCCGGTGCATTGCATAACCCGAAAGGCATTCGCGAAAAGCAAAAGTGCACGATGGACACGTAAACGTAGTCTTCTCCTGGTCATTAGGGTCGATGGCTATCCGGAAGTAACCAGAGTATCCATCGAGGAAACAATAATACTTATGACCACTCAGTCTTGCAAGAAGCTGGTCAATGAAAGGTAAGGGGAAATGGTCTTTGGCGGTGACTTCATTCAATCTGCGATAATCAATGCGGACCACCGTAGCCGATCACAAGGCGTAAAGCTACTTCTTCCCCCTTTTCATTCTTTTCCACGGTAATACCTCCCTTCTTTGGCACAACTTGAGTGGGGCTAACCCACTCACTGTCGGCGATTGCATAGATGATTCCCATGTCTAACCATTTGATGACTTCTTTCTTGACAACCTCATGCATGTGCGGATTCAGCCTTCGCTGAGGTTGTCTGACTTTCTTAGCTCCTTTCTCCGTTCGGATTTTATGCATGCACACATCGGGGCTGATTCCTCGGATATCACCCACTTGCCATCCGAACGCGAGGATGTTCTTTTCAAGCACTTTTATCAGCAGTGCTTCTTGTTCGGGCTCGAGTTTTGAAGAGATGATTAAGGGCAACTTCTCATCGTCCTTAAGAAAAATGTACTTAAGGTGTTGCGGAAGCGGTTTAAGCTCCAAGTCGGTAGGTGGTTGCTCAATCTTTTGATTTTAATGGGCCACCTTTTTCCTTA
Source organism: Gentiana straminea (assembly GCA_036785695.1). Classification (NCBI taxonomy): domain Eukaryota; kingdom Viridiplantae; phylum Streptophyta; class Magnoliopsida; order Gentianales; family Gentianaceae; genus Gentiana; species Gentiana straminea. Next base: position 6,927,670 of record JAVUPR010000424.1, on the reverse strand, counting down.
TGGGCTTGAAGTGGTTGATGAAGAATACCTCATCTTCCCGAGGCATAACCCCCGAAAGGTACTTGGATCACATCATCCATAGGGATCCTTCAGTCAGCACCCGCTTCCTCCTTCTTATGCTTGATCATCTTATTCAACTCTTCATCTTCTAGCTCCTTTGCTAGCTGTTCTCAATCATCAACCTCCCAATGAATAGTCTCTCTCCAGAAATCCACTTCATCCCAACTACCAATCAGGGCTTCCTCTTCTACAGGGTTAAAGTCTTCCTGATGCAGCTCTTTGAAATCATCGTTCATCGCTGGGAAATTCCATGTTTCGTGTTCATTGACAGGCTTAGTGTGAGCAAGTTGTGAAGACGACTCGTCAGTGACTACGGCCTGTGATGAAACAGAAGATGGTCCACAATCAGCTTGATCTTTAGTGTTTATAGCTTCGAAAACACCTATCTCTGTTAGCTCTTCCGCTTCTTCAGAGTTGGCATCTTCTTCGTCCTCATAAATTGCTTCGACGAACGAGATTTCTTCAATCAAGGTTTTCTCAGGACTTTTCCCTCGTGTGAAGGTAACAGATGTATCATCAACTCTAAGCGTAATCTGACCCTTACAGAAATCGATGAGGGCGGCAGAGGTGTCCAAAAAGGTCCGGCCTAGAATTAGGGGCATCTCTTTGTCAGGCGGATAGTCTAAGATAACCCAGTCGGTAGGGAAAACCAAGTCTTCAACATGGAGAAGAACATTAGTAACACAACCGAGTGGCGAGCGGCTAGATCGGTCTACCATCCGAAGAGAAATAGGGCGTTCCCGCATTCTTTTATCTAAACCGAGCTTTTTGCAGACGTTCAATGGCATCACATTTATAGAGGCCCCGAGTCGCATAAGACGTTTTGGAACATGTGGCCTTCAATCTCACAAGAGATTGAAGGTCTTCCGGGGTCACCTCGCTTAGTAGCAACTTTTTGTGAAACCATAGAGCAATCTTCTCTTAAAACTTCTTCCGCCATACCTTGAAGCTTCTTCTTGCTCCCACAAACTTCCTTAAGATACTTAGAGCACTTGGGCATTTCAGTCAATACCTCAGCTAGGGGTATACTCACTTTGGTGTCTCTAAGCATCCTCCTCACTCCGTCATATTGTCTGTCATGACTGAGGGTATTCTCTTTCTTCTTTGGTGGATAAGGAAGGGCTTTATCATTGTTCATGGCTTGATTTCTTATGGCTTCGTCTTCCTTATCCTTCCATCTAACAAAATTTTCCTCCCTCTTCTTTGTCAGGGGTACAGCCACCTGACTTTTCCTCATTTCTTTATCAGAATAATTTTCATCACCCGAAGAATCATCATCATTAAGCTTCTCCTCACTGTTGCTTTCTTCGGTATTTAACTTCTGATTGCCCCCTCCTGAACTTATGGTGTCAGGAGGGGCTACTCGTTTCCCGACATCTTTCCGGGTCCCGCCCGCTTACCACTTCTTAGAGTGACCTCATTCGGCTCTTCGTTCCCATACTCCCATTGAGGTGTGATGGCGGTGCAAACATTGATATCTCGCTTTAGGATTTCTTTCGGTATAACTTGGAAGTTTACCGTGGGGTCTGCTTGCTTGTTGGTCGCCATCGACCAACTTTGTCTCTCTATTGCCTTGACACTAGTAGCCAGGGTATTCACCATGTCTACTAGCTCATCAAACTTATGTTGAGGGACACAAGAGGTGGTTTGGTTATGATGTTGGTTTTGACTCCAACCACCTTGAGGTCTTTGGGAGTTAGGATTGTGAGGTTGATTAACCATCCCAGGAGGTGGTCTTTGATAACTTGAGTTGAAAGAAGGTTTTGAATTGGATGTGCCAGGTGGTGCATTGGCTTGATTAAAATTGGGACGTTGAAATCCGGAATGATTCTCGGTCCCGATTGAAGTTTACGAAGGTTTGGTTATGATTCTCCATTAAATTCACTTCCTCATTCATCTCATTTCCCGCTTTGCATTCCCGTGTAGTTCACATCCGACGGCCCTTGTTGCTGCTGCATTTGTAAATTGGCTAGTTGCTTGCTCATTACTTCCATTTGAGCAACTAACATCTTAGTCTCAGAATTGCTCGCAGCAGATTCCTTCTTATTCCCACTAACATTGGTCTTCCTTGGAGTTGACAACATGTTATTCTTTGCTATAGTTTCAGCTACCCTGTAAGCAGCGTCATCACCTCCCCCTATGAAGGATCCATGAGCAGTTGAATCAAGGTAGTCTCTATTTGGTTGAGAGACACCTCTCGTAGAATAACTCTACAGTAGCTCATGTCTACTTTGTATCCATGGTTGGGGCACTTCCTCATCGGCGATTTAGTCTCTCCCATGCTTTCCCCACACTCTCACCATCAAGTTTGTTCAAATGTGGCTATCTCCCTTTTCATGTCCATGATTGTCCCAGAGTGAGACAAACTTCAGAGCAAAGGCTCTTTTGACATCATTCCAGGAACGGAGAGAATGATGGGATAGAGATTTGAACCAACGGTTTGCTTCACCCTTTAGAGCAAACGGGAAGAGTTTTAACTTGACAATCTCGGAATCAATACCGGGATAGTGGCACGCTTCGCGATTTGAACGAAGGTGGACAAGAAGTCATGAGGATCTTCTTCAAGGTACCATGAAAAGAACTATTCGGACCGGCCCAACCACTCCATTTTTCGGATCGAAGTTCGGTTGCCCCATGTCCGGAGGGCGAATAGGTCTATGCCCTTCCAGGAAGTCTTGGTCAAGATAGGGGGCATAGGGGTCTTGATTTAATTGGTTTAGCTGGTTTTGACGGAATTGTTGAAATTGATTATTTATCCCAGCTTGTTGATTTTGTTGTTGTTGTATTGCCCTGCATCTGTTGAAGGATCGATTCATTTGGGCTTGAGGATCTGGATTTGGAACTTCGTTAGCCATAATGTCTGGATTAGGGAAGAGCTTTCTCCTGAGAATAGATCGCTCAGGTTCGGGATTAAAGGTAAGAGGTCCCTTCTTACTCCTAGTTTGCATAAACCAGAAGAGCAGTACAGGAAGAAATCAACCTTAGGGTTGATGAGAACGAATGTATGGAAGATTAGAGGGTTTAGAGGTTTAGAAAGAGAGAAGAGAGAAGAAGAGAGGTGACAATTTAAGAGATTGAACCGGCGTTCAGTATGAGTGAACGCTGGTTCAAGGGAAATTCTGGAGGCGAACGCTCGTTCAGGTCACTGAACTAGCGTTCAGAAGACAAATTGGGGGGCAGACGGGCGTTCAGAGTCTGGACGCCTGTTCAGAAAGTTTCTGTTTTTTTTATATATATTTTTTTTATTTTTTTATTTAGAAAAGATATAGAAACAGAAACAGGAAAAGAAACCTACCTACGAAAAATTTAAAACAGGAAAAACACTAAGACGGTGAAAAAAACGTGTTGAAATCTTCTAGGGCCAAAATAGAAGGGAAAACAGCAGATTTTGACCTCGAAAACAGTGTTGAACGGCCTCTGGCGGTTCACCACGTTGTCGGCGTCGGAACGAGCTTTCCGAATTGGGGTCCTGCGCGCCAAACGGACACTCGAGCCGAAAGTTATGGCCAGAATACTACACCGATACAGAAAACTGCACTACGAAGAATCCGACAACCGTTACTGACTCCCCGGCAACGGCGCCAAAAACTTGTTCGGTAAAAACTAGTTTTAAATTTATAAACCGAATGTGTAAATTTATAAATTTGTTCGTATGAAACTAGTTTTAAATTTATAAACTAGTTTTAAATTTATAAATTTGTAGTAAAGGGTGTTAACGGGTCGTCCTAAGGGAATCGAATGTTTATCGGATTAAGATGCAGTTATTAAATCGATTATGTCACAAATTATTATCTAAAACTAAGGTTTATATTAATTGCAAAATAGAAACGAAGAACAGTAACTAAAATAGCAGAAAACATAAAAATTCAACACTGGACGGCTGTTCACTGAGGGTGGACGGGCGTCCGGTGACGTGCTGGAAAATAGAAATATGCAGAAAACAGCGGTGAACAACTAAAATTCTTGAAATAACTAATCGTAGCAATCACAATTGATACGAACAAATTGGTTTATCAAAGAATTAAAAGAATGGCAAGGCAACTAGAATCCACCAATCAACCAACCAACCCCAACTAGATTATGAGCTAAAGGTACGATTTTTCGTAATGATCAAATCACGAATTCGATTAAATCTCTTTAATCAATTTCTAGGGTTTCGTTTTCTTTCTCAAGCAAAACTAAACTAGCATGCATAACACGATCATGAGATTGTCTCCAATACTTTACTCAATTAATCATAAACAATCTCTTGAATCACAATTAATTGCATCAATTGAAAGAAATCACAACTTGAATAATATTCTCATATAAATTCAATTAGAACGGCAGTTTCATCGATCTCTCGATTCAATAAAACATAAACAATTATTACAAAATTCAATTGATGAAAAACAGTAAATTTAACTCACTAAAGATATAGCTTAAAATCCTCTAGTTGGTGTGGTTGTTGGTTGGCTTCCTCCGTTGTCCCACCGCAAGATGCTTAGCCAACAATCATATTAGTGATCATGATTGTTGGGATGGAAGAATTCATCTCTGTGTTTGCTCCTTGTGGAGTATGCGGCTGATGTATGTATTTGGTGTATAAAAATCTGATGATGAAATAGGGTTGGGGCGCAGCTGGTATTTATAAGATTTTGAGGCGGCTAGGGTTAAGTCGGCGACTGGACGCCCGTCCAGCAAGGTGGACGCCCGTCCAGTCTTCACAAAATTCATCGAGTCAGGCCGAGTCTTCTTAGACGTCCGTCCTATGCAAAAATGGACGCTCGTCTGCTGGAATTCTCAAAACTCTGAATCAAATGTCTCCTCCTGGACGCCCGTTTGAGATAGTGGACGCCCGTCCACTGGACGGGACTTGGACGCCAATTCAGTGTCGATCAAATCTTGATTTTCTCATCTTTATTTCTTCTCCATCATATAAATCCGATCTTGCACCACTTTTAATCCTCTTTTTAGCTCGAAAATGTATATCTACAAGGGGGTAAAAACATGCAAACTGTAGAAATATATATATATATAGATAGAAAATGACTAATAAACCACATAAATAGCTCGATTTTGCATTTTAATCCTTTTCATACACAACCCCTCAATATTTCAATTAAACTCCTACTTTTCTATAAAAAGTAATAAAATACGAAGAATATTGTTACGGAATAAAGCGATAAAAACCATAAAATTCTCCGTTAACAATGATCATCCATTGATTCGATGAGACTTCTCGATTACGGAATTATATCGTGAACTCTAATCAAATCGGTCCAGCCCTACATGATATATCTATCATATATAAATGCCCCATTAGGTTCTCTTAACCGAAAGTCCGGATAAGACAATCACACCTATTGTGTTCTGGAAGCATTAATAGCACGTTAAAGGAGAGACCCGATACTCTCGATTAACTTCACTACGGGCTAATTGTATTTTAAGTACATCTTCACTAACTCAATCCTCCCGTGTATATCCCATACACTGAGTTAAGTGATTACATAAACGATATACTTTAGGGTTTTCTGTAGTGTAAATACTATTGTCACATCGGTGAATATGAGAATAATAAATATGAATAATAATATCATTTCATTTATTAAATAAAACAATTACAAAATTGTATTTCGGGCATCACACCTAACATCTTTAAACTGAGAAAAGCTCTCTATGGACTCAAACAGGCACCAAGAGCTTGGTATGAAACTCTGTCTCAGTTTCTAGTGGATAATGGTTTTACAAAAAGAACTATTGATAAAACCTTATTCAGGATGAAAGTTGAAGAAAGTATTCTCCTAGTTCAAATCTGTGTTGATGACATCATTTTTGGATCATAAAATGAACAACTCTGTGAGAAATTTGCAAGTTTGATGAAGAGCAAATTTCAAATGAGCATGATGGGAGAACATAATTACTTTCTCGGTTTACAGGTGAAACAGATGGACAGTGGAATTTTCATTCACCAAACCAAGTATACCAGAGAACTGATCAAGAAGTTTGGAATGGAAAAATCAGCTGGTATTGCAACACCTATTGCAACTAACATTAGATTAGATGAAGACAAAGATGGCAAGGATGTGGATCAAACTCTCTATAGAAGAATGATTGGAAGTCTACATTACCTAACAGCCAGTAGACCAGACATATCCTTTGCAGTTGGTGTCTGTGCCAGATTTCAAACAAGACCCAAAGAAAGCCATGTCATAGTTGTCAAAAGAACCTTGAAGTATTTGAAAGATACATAAGGAGTTGGGATATGGTACTCAAAGGAAGGGGAATTCAAACTCATATCCTACTCAAACTCAGACTATGCCGGATGCAAGGTGGACATAAAAGTACTTCAGGCACATGTCAGTTATTGGGAAATAGACTTGTGTCATGGTTCAGCAAGAAGCAAAATTCAATTTCAACATCAACAGCTGAAGCTGAGTATATACAGGGGCGCACCCACCCTTTAGAAGGGATGGTCTTAAGACCACCCCGAAATTTGAAAAAAAAACAATTTTTTTGGGTACAATTGAATCAGTGCTATTAATAGTATATGTACTTAATTCTTCTTAATTTCAAAACAATGCTATGATGGCCTAGTGGAATAAGTTCTGCACATTTTGCCTCACTTATCCCATGATCATGGGTTCAAGACATGGCTCAAGCATTTTTTTTTTGTATCTTATACCACTGAAATGCTTATAGCATTTTTTTTTCTTATCTTTAGACTTTTTAAATCAACATTATTTTTTTCCTACCTTATACCATTTAAATCTAATCAATTTGGTACCTCATACCACTGAAATGCTTATAGCATTTTTTCTTCCTTAACTTATGCGATCTAAATCTAATATTTTATTCCTTCTACCTTAGACTTTATAAATCAACATTTTTTTCTTATCTTATACCATCAAAATCTAATCATGTTCGTAACTTGATGTACGATGAATGTAATTCTTTAGCATTAAGATTTTTCCGGGATATACATATTATTGAAAACTAAGACCCCTCCAAGAAAAATTCATGGTTCCGCCATTGAGTATATAGCAGCTAGAAGCTGTTGTGCTCAAGTTTTATGGATAAGACAACAATTCAGAGATTATGGAATAGAAGAAGGATCGATTCCTATAATGTGTGACATTACAAGTGCAATAGCTATAACTGACAATCCAGTTTTGCACTCAAGGCCAAGCACATGGATGTAAGACATCATTTTATAAGGGATCACGTAGAGAAGAAGGACGTTACAGTTCTCTATGACCTAACTGAAGAACAGGTAGCTGACATTTTTACCAAACCTCTGGACAAAGAAAGGTTTGCTAAACTGAGAATTGAATTGGGGATTATTAAAATCAGTGACGATACAATGTTTCACCCCTCCACGTTTCGTCTTCCAGTTGGTTCTGATTATATGAGTAAGTATCAACGAGCGCGTGTCGATGCCCAGACTCGGCTATGATGATCGACATCTAAGAAGTGTAAGACGAGAGTCCCAGCTCAACCACTGTGGGTCGGTTAAGTCGGCGTAGAGGATAGAGTCTGCACCAGCTACGAAAGCCCATTATCAATGTGATAACTTGGGTAAGGGGCAAGGCCAATGAAGGTTAAATATGACAATAGCCTAAACCGACCAAATATTAGGGTTAGGGCATGCATTATCATTATAAATACCACATTCCAGGAACTACGTAAGGCTTGATTCCTGGACAAATACAAAATACGTTGGCAATCTAAGACAAGCTCTTAGACTCAGCCGCAAATCATAAAATCTACAACACGTTCTTAAGGCATTAGGGTTTTGAGTATTCATCACTAGATCTATTCAGGCCCGGATTAACTAGGTGACATAATTTGTCATTGTCATTGGCGCTAGAAGGAGGGTAAACCGACACGAGTTTGTGTCCAAGGGGCCTTCATCACACGGTGACTGGAAACCGTGATTTTTCTTCCTCCGTCATGGCTCGGACAACCCATACATAGGGCAGTGGAGGTCGAGGGGAAAGAAGTCGGATAAACTGGGTGGTGATCTTGCCCCTTGAGAGGCCCGTACAATGGATAACTTCACCTTCGAGGTGTCCACCCGAGATCTGAGAATTCTGTACGAGTTGGCTAACTTGGAGAGTACGGGCCCGATGCCCTACTCGACACTCCATGCAGTAGACCAAAAGAACTGTAGGATATTTTTTTTTTTGGTTGTTGTCTATTTTTATTTGTCGAGATCTATAACTTGGTATTATTGCTGATACTAACCTTGTCCTTTCTTTTTGCAGTGGGGAAGTTCTCGATCATCTCCGACCCTACAAAAGTCCCCAAGTCGAAGGGCAAGATCACTCCGCCGCTCGAGGGTTAGACGGCTTCTTCTGCTAAGGTTGTCGAGAAGAGGACAACTCCTAGTGTCGAATGAGGGAGCTCTTCCCGAGTCGAGTTAGTTCCCACGCAGCCGTCTGAAGGACATACAACTGATGTCGAGGCGGTGATTTCTGCCCCGCCTCATCCTGCTGACTTCCCACTTATTCACTATGGTTCATTACGAGACGAAGATGACGACACCATAGTCGAGATAATACCGTCGAGGACGTCTCGTGACAATCGAAGAATGGACCCACTCTGTCCGACTTGGTGAGGGACCAGCACAGACAGTCTAAGAAGGCTAAAGTCGGTGAAGCCCCTTCCGACATTAACGTCGATATGAACCGGACTGCTGACGATAGCGCAACCATGGAGAACAAGGTTCTATCTTCCGCACTTCGGAAGTTGTGTCGCCTGGTAAGTCGCTCCCCTCCTCCTACTTTTATCATTGTATAACCTTTGTTTCTACTAAGTGACGCGTTTCTTTTTCTCGACATAAAAACCACCTCGGCAAGGAAGCTGCTAAGAGATTGACTACGCCAGTCGAGGTAGAAGAGGATTTGAAGAAGAAGATCCGGAAGCTGCTCGATGAGAGTGCCAAGAAGAGTTCCGCCATAGCCGGACTGGAGTCCCAATTTGAGACTCATACGAGAGAGGCGGGCGTTGAGATAAGGAGGTTGAAGGATGAGCTGTCTGAATCGGCCAATGACTTGACCAAAACTTGAAATGACTGGCAGGTCATGGATAAGAAATTTGCCGATTTGGCCGTAGAGTTTGATAAGATGCAGGAAGTGCACAATGCATCTTTAGCCGAGGTGAAGCAGGCTCGAAAAGAGAGGGACGCTCTGAGGGTCGAGCTGGATCGAGTTCCCTTCCAGGTCGAGGTGGCCAAAAGAGATGCAGTCTTAGAGTATCGCAAGTCGAAGGAGCTAGATGATGACCTGACTGTGATGATGCACATGGCCATGATGGGCGGCTTCACAATGGCGGTGAATCAGGCTATGGACGCCTATCCAGAGTTCGACGTGTCTACGCTTGCTACGCCGCAATTCTATAATACCGAGGCAGAGAAGCTATATGACCAATATGGTGAGGAGTTCCAACGAGGGGTATCCCTTGCCCAGAAGTATGGTTCATCGACTTCCGACGCTGAGCTGACCCCTGTCATCCCCGAGCCGACCTCTGACGCCACCTCATGATTGTTTTCCTTTGAATCTTTCCTTTGTTGAACTTTTATTCGATCTTTTGAATTTGGATTTGTATAATTTGGGTTATTCCGTGTAACCTTTTTGATCATACTTTGGCTGGTCTTGTTGACCAGACCCTATTTTGCTTTGATTTTTGTGGCATTTTGTTTCATTTTCTTTTTATTGTCTATCTTTCACGTCTCGATGTCTTTTAGCTCTTCTTTTGTCGGACCTCTGGCCCTGTTTGCTGTTCGCTTTATCGATGTCGTGTTGCCCACTAAGTGCATTATGAACCTTTGGTTCCTATTGCACTTATGAGTCTAGTCTAGCTGAGATCGACCTAGTTGCCTTAGCATTTTTTGTCTCACGGACTAGCTTTGCTATGGGTGGGTCGATGCTCTGGGCGTTTGGTCCGACTGTGTGAACCGTCCCTCTGCCTTAGCATTCTTCGCCTCTTGGGCTCGTTTTGCTTCTGGCTGGTCGATTTTGTGGGCGTTTGGTCCGACTATGCGACCTCTCCCTTTGCCTTAGCATTTTTTGCCTTGCAGGCTCGTTTTGCTTTAGGCTATATCAAGGGGTCCGACTTGCGGATTTCCCTTCTTGTAGTCGATTGCCTTGCCTTTGACATCTTGTACCGTCTTAGACTTATAATGTTAATGCTGTAGATCCTAAAAAACATAAAAGCATCTCGAGAAAAGATATGTTTATTAGAATACTCATGAAATTGTCACTTAGACTTATTACAAGATGTAAGAAAGTAAGAATAAATTGAGATAAAGTTTAATTAAACGTAATACTTCCTCAGATTATTGGCGTGCCATTGCCGAGGAATGGCAGTTCCATCTGCCCGTCCGAGTTGGTAGGATCCTTTGGGATGAACCTTTAGGATCTGATACGGCCCTTCCCAATTCGGGTCTAACTTGCCAGTCGGTTCTTGTCGACTTGCTTCATTTTTCCTGAGGACCAATTCTCCGACTTTGAAGTACTTGTACTTGACCCTTGAGTTGTAGTACTGCGAGATCTTCTGTTTGTATCTCGCCATTCGAGCTGAAGCTATTTCTCTTCGCTCCTCAACATTATCTTTCTCGTGTCGAAGATCAGGAGCGTTGGTTTCGACATTGTATGCCAGCTATGAAGCACCGACACTTCAATTAGGTCGCCGTGCGCTGTGTCCGACACATTTTCAGCCCGACACGCGCCCGACACGCTCCCGACACGTGTCGGAAACGTGTCGCTCGATTAAAATAATGTTAAATTCAAATTTTGAATTCCGACACGGCCCGACACGCTGGGGACACGCTGGGGACACGGCCCGACACGCTGGGGACACGGCGGGACACGGCCCGACACGTTGGGGACACGCAAGGGACACGGCGGGACACGTTGGGGACACGGCGGGACACGTTGGGGACACGGCGGGGACACGCAAGGGACACGGCGGGGACACGCAAGGGACACGGCGGGACACGTTGGGGACACGTAAGGGACACGCAAGGAATGCAATCCGTCCTGCGAATTGGCATCAACCTACGTCTATGTTTTTTTAATAATATATATATTAATATACATATATATATATATTAAAACGTGTCGGCGGCGTGTCGTTCCCTCAAATTCTAAAAGTAACCGTGTCGCCGTGTCCGTGTCGTGTCGTGCGCCGTTCCCGTGTCCGTGTCCGTGCTTCATAGTATGCCAGGAATCGATGAGAGGGAATACCGATTTCTACTGGAATTACTGCCTCGCATTCGTAGACCAAAGAGAAGGGTGTTTCTCCTGTCAAAGAATTTGGAGCTGTCCTATACGACTATAGGATGCTCGGAAGTTGTGCTGCCCAGTCTCGACCTTCGGCTTCAAATCTCTTTTTCAACCCTATCTTGATCTGTCGATTAGTCTGTTCGACCTGACCGTTTGCTTGCGGGTGAGCTACCGTAGTGAAGTGCTGACTGCTATGATATTCATTGCACCATTCTCAAACTTTTCGGTCTTCGAACTGAGTGCCATTATCTAAGATCAAAGCCTTGAGAATTCCGTACCTGCATAAAATATCGACCCACAAGAATTTTTTGATGGTCGAAGCTCTGATGTCTGTCAAAGCCTTGGCTTCGACCTATTTTGTGAAGTAGTCCACTGCGACTACCAAGTATCTATTGTTGCCCGGAGCTCGGGGTAGAGGTCCGACAATGCCGACGCCCCATTGATCAAAGGGCCAGACTGACGAGATGATGTTCATTTCTTGGGCCTGTTGATGGGTGATGTTGTCATGAATTTGACAAGTTCTACACTTCTGGACTAGGCTTTTCGCATCTTGTTGCATCAACGGCCAAACATACCCAGCTAGCTTTCATTTTCGGGAAAGCATCCTAGCCCCGCAATGATTTCCACAAGCCCTTCTGTGAATTTCTTCGAGAAGATATTCACCCTCTTTTTCTGATGCACATCTTAACCATAGAGCTACAAAGGATTTTCGATAAACGATGGAATCGATTAATGCATACCGTGCTGATCGAAGTCGGATTTTCCGTGCTTGTACCTTGTCGGATGGTAGAATTCCGTCCTTAAGGTAAAAGGCAATTGGATCCATCCATGTTTCCTGTTGAGTGATCGGCTGCATTTCTGATTCCTTGTAGCTTCTGTCGGTCAATAGTTCAACCAGAACTTTCTAGCTTCTTTGGCCTCATACTACCCCCTGATATGATTTTCCACCAACTACGAGTCGCTGTAAACTAGTAGATTCTCGACTCCCAACTTCAAATTAAGTTTCAGACCTGTGATCATAGCCTCAAATTCAGCTTCGTTGTTCGTCACTTTGAAGTCGAATCGAAGGGCGTAGGGGAATTATTCACCTTTCGGGCTGATTAAAAGGAGTCCAACTCCTGCCCCCTCTTTGCTTGACGCCCCATCGACTTTGAGAGTCCACTGTTCCTCTGTGCTTTTCTTCTCTTGCTCGAGTTGGATGGAAATTCCTTCAGCTAGAAAATATGCCAAGGCCTAGGCCTTAACCGTAGTCCGAGGCACAAACTCGATGTCGTATTCTGCCATCTCGACTACCTATTTTGCTAGTCGACCCGACAGGTCAGGCTTCGCTAAGAACTGCTTCGGCAGTTGGTCAGTGACCACCGTAATAGGATGGGCTTGGAAATAAGGCCTCAGTTTTCTCAAGCATGTACCAAACATAATGCTAGTTTCTCTGCTGGTGAATATCGAATCTCGGGTCCCTGTAATGCCTTGCTGAAAAAATAAATTTGCACTTGGCCGTGGACCCCTTCCCGAATCAGAACCGCACTCACTGCTTCTTCACATACTGCCAAATAAACCAACAATTTTACTCCTTCCCGTGGTGAAGTGAGAGTGGGTAGCTCCGATAAATATGCTTTTAAATCCTCAAAGGCTTTCTGACACTCTTCGTTCCATTGGAAAGGACTGGCCTTAGGGAGGATCTTGAAAAATGGTAGAACTCGCTGGGCGGATCTTGATAAAAACCTGTTGAGGGCGGCCATTCCACCAGTGAGCCTTTTGTACTTCCTTTATATTTCGAGGTGCGGGCATGTTCTTCAAAGTGTCGATCTTATCCGGGTTCGCTCGAATCCCGTCTTTTGAGATCATGTATCCTAAAAACATCCCCGACCTGACCCCAAAGGTGCACTTCTTTGGATTTAATTTCATCTTCATTTCCCTCAAAGCCTCAAATACTTCTCGAGCATCTACCAGGTACTACTTTATAGATCGACTCTTGATGATCAAGTCGTCTACATACACTTCCATACATCTACCGATTTGTTTGGCAAAAATCTTGTCGACTGCTCTCTGATATGTAGTACCAGCGTTTTTCAACCCGAATGGCATGGTTACATAGCAGAAAGTGCCGAATTTCGTGATGAAAGCTGTATTTTCAGTCTGATAATCCTTTCTCGGAAAACAGAAATTGATTTTGCTGGAGTTATGATATTCAAGTATTTGTATTGTTATAACTTATGTTGGGAACCGTTGTTACGCTGTTTGGTGTCCTGTTGCAGGTGTCGTGTAGGGATTCATCTAGAGGATGCTACTGCATCATTTTGTGCTTCTCTGTTCAACCTTGATGATGACAACCTGATCGGGCAGACAGCTGCTCAACTGAAATAATTAGACGAAAAGGTACCAAGTAGACACTATAGTCCTGCTAGTTGTAGAAATCTAGGCCCAAACCTATATAAGAGGAGGGTGATACAATAGCAAGTGAAATAATTAGACGACAACACAAGGTACCCCCAAACCTAGGTTCCGATACCATGTAGAAATCTAGCCCAAAACCTAGGTTGTGAGGTGAGGAAAGTTCATCTCTTAATATGGTGGGTAATACAATAGCAAGTGCCCAATGTGGGACAACTTTAACATTAGTTGTCACTTTCCTTTTGGCTACGGGCATGTCGCTTACGCCATTTCTTTGGGATGCACTTAGTATTTTTCTTTTTTCTTTTTTTTTTTACCATTTTCTTCTCTCTTTTTTTTTTCTTTTTTTTGTCTATTCTTCTCTTGCTAGCTTCATCGTTACATACACATGCTTCTTAATGTACAACATACAACATGAAGTTCATATTGATCATTAAGTTGCATGCTTCTCCTGTGAAAAAATGAAGGGAAATCCTATGGTGGAGGATATCGAAAAGAAGGTTAATGGGAAACGAGGTGGTATGCTTTTTGAATTATTTTGACCGGAAATTTATGGGGAGTAATGTCCGTATCTTTCCAGTCTTGAAAGTCTACACACTAGTCGACAACGTTGGGCCTGATGTGGCTGCGCCGAATGATGAAAAACAACATGTCATGATGAATCTAGTTAACTGTTGTGCATACGCAGGCTGAAGAGGTTAACGTCCAGCTGTTCACCCCAACTACCAAAAATATTGTGGATGGGAAAAGTTCTTGCGTTCATGAAACTGGTAGTTCTGCTCAAGGCTCGCTTGTGAAGAGACGATTGTGTATTACAGGGATAAGAAGTTTCTCTGAATATCTAATGTATACACAACTGTTGGGAAATATGGGGTGAAACAATCCTCTCTCTCTTATGCTTTCTTCTGATGTAAACAATTGTCTTCATGTATGTGTTTTGCTCTGGTTTTTTGTACGGATGTATGCCTAGATCATAAAAACCTCGACTCTTTTGTGTTTTGTGTGCAGTAGGGACCAGATTTCAACTGCCGTAACATTCCCAGATCCTCCGTATAAATTCATCCCATGGAATTCCAATGTTCTCTTATGTGCGTGTTCTACCTAATCCCGCTTAAAAGCATATTACTCTTCAGTTTTTCGTTAGCAGGTTCCTAGGATTATTGCCTGTAAACTTATATTGAAGCCCTCTTTAGTGAAGCTATCATACATCTTATATGTTTCTGTTGCATTGTCTTGGTCCTGTGCCTTGGAATTGCTATGGTTTGGCCTTCCCAAATTAATCACAGAAAAATATTGACATTGGGCCTGGGGGTGGACCCACATGGTGAAGGGAGGGGACATGGTCCCAACTTAAATTTCTATGTGATTATTAGTATACCCCTAATAATATTAAAACACTATGTATGTATATTATTTCGAACATGCTATAGTAAAATTGATTTTTTAGTTCAATTGGTGGAATGCCTAGCTGTTGTCTTTAAGGTCAAAGGATCAATTCTTGTCAAATGCATCTTCTTCTTTTTTTTAATAATTCCGTTATTTGCCATATAGTCTCTATACATAAAAATTTTATTACATGTCTATTAATCCATCACTCTAATCATAAAGCTTACATAATTAGTCCACACATACATAAGGGTCACGGGGTGTAAAGAATACACGTGTATGTTGTTAGTATTAAAAAAATAGTACACTACTTCTCTGAAATATAAACTAACAAAATCCTTCTTATTAACATTCTTATTTACATATTCGTGAATTTTTAAGAAAAATTTTGCTACGATATTTTAGTAAAATTTGGCCCCATTGAAATAAAATCATGGTTCCGCCACTATAGTGTGTGGTCTATGAGCATTGCCCCACCTACCTGGCACGAGGCGTTGCGTTTTTTTGTCTCACTTGTGTATATGTCAATGCATTATTTATAGCAACTACTTTCTAACCAAAACAGCAAAACAAATGCTTTAAATGAAGTAACACGAAAATACTAGTTTTACACTAAAATGAATATACTAAAGAATAATAACGTATGTTTACTTTATTGATTAATGTGGGATACCTATTAATCAAAAGATCTTATATTATGATAAATAATGTAAGAATGTGTTGTCGTCCTTTGTTGTTGTTGTTTTGTTGTGAAATCAGTATTTGCTCTAAACCGCGCGATATGGCTTGCTCGCTCAAAGGTCAAGCTGAGGTATGTTGGTGTTAGTAGTTAGGATTGAAGGATTACAATTTACAAGAACATGTAAATAGGGTTGATAATCAGCAGTATCCTCTCCAAAAAAAAGGTGAACAATAATTGTAATTAATCGATCATTTTGGCGTAAATAATAGGAGGGAACAAATATTAAATTAGATTAATTCTTTATCATTGGTACATATACCAGTAGTAAAATGAAATTGATGGGAAGAAATTCATCACATTATTTATTTATCCACCAGTTCATGTAAATAAGTTTCCCTTTAGGATCAGACACATCTAACAAAAAGAATCCATTTTCTGTTACAACCCAACGACAATAAACGTTATTCTGAAAATGAATACATTTGTTTTTACGCAAATTTTTATCAAAGATATAAAAATATCTGGCTTTTGTCGTCCAATCGAAGATACATTCATATTTTGGAAGGGTGCCAAATAAATACACGTGTTCAAACTCAAAGGAAAACATATCTCCAGGATTTAGATCATAGTCTATTGAGTCGTGGGCCGGGGGATGCCTAGCACAAAAGACATTCATTGGAGCTGTATTTGCAGGCAGTCTGCTTTGTACTGAGACAATATAAGTAGCATGGACATGAAATGAACAAAATAGAGACAACAGAACAATTGTTGTTATACAATTTGGAGATAAAATGAGACTAGACATCTTTACTTAATAGATAAAGTGAATGAGACTTGTTGCTCACTAAGCCCCTATATAATAGGCATATGTGCACTTAATGTATGGGTTCCGGAACCCCATTCCAATTAATTTATAGTTTTTTAGTTTTTATTTTTAGTTGTGGACATGTTCGAGTTGTAAATCAAGCGCTATTGGTTTGATTCGTTGTTAGCTCAAGAGAAAAACACGGAAATAATTAAATTTCACACAATGTGGCATCCACCACATTCCCCGGTGGAGTTCGCCACCCCGTCACACCTGCTGAGGATTTAATAAACCCACAAGGGACAACTACATGTCAGATAAAATGGAATTCCCCTTACCTTGTTGTGGCATTCGCCACCTGTGCCAACTGCAATCTTATCAAATTTAATGCATCTGCCCACTTTTCAATGAGAAATGTGGCGTTCGCCACAATTGGTGCAGGGGTAGATTTTAAGTCTTATTTTAGGGTTGCGTTCATGATACATCCGACAACACACCAACTACTACACCTAACAAGCTTAATTAAAGGCAATTACTCTTTAAGGCTCTTCTAACCTAACTCTTAGGATTAGATTAGCCAAAAACTCTTATTGTAATCATTGAAGAAATCATGCATATATTGGATCTATTTTGTGATAGAAAACTCATCTCTTCTAGTGTTTAATCTTCCACCGAAGAAACCCTTAGTTTATGCATTTGTCTTCTTTGAGGTTGTTGCATTCATTGTTTGGTAACTTCTTTCTTTATTTTTAGAGTTTAGTTCATAGTTATGGAGATCATCACATTGAGGGTTTCATAGCCATGGAAGGCTAAGCCTTTTCCTTAGCCAAGATGATTTTAAGTGATACTCTCTCCGTTTTTTTTATCTGTCGTAGAGAGAAAATTCACACAGATTAAGAAAATGATTAATGTTCTGAAAAAGAGGATAAAATGACTAAGTTGTCCTTTGATTTTATTTAATATACACACACCCAATAAATGTTGTTTATTTCTTGTTAATTGGAGTAGTATGTTGGGAATGTGTATATGCATGGGTAGCAGTGAGACAAATTGACTTTTGGAGTTTTTAGCATTGAGAATGTATTTTTTTTATTGGAGATGTAAATACTTTGTTTATATATTATAATTAAATTGAAGGGTAAAGGTGGAAAAAATAATAAATGCTGCATTGGTAATGTAATGAATAATAAGTAAAAAGAAAAAATAAAGAAATTAAAATGACGAAAAGTAAAGCTTCGATGATAGTTAAAAAAACGGGGAGAGTAGTGTTGTATCTCTTGTAGTAGATTGAGAATGACAAGTTCTTGTTGCAAATATCTTTTGTTAGTTGATTTCCTTTACGGGGACTTATTGCATGCTTGTGTTAACTTGATCACTTAACACTTGCGCGTGCACACACACACAAGGAGGAATTTGAACGAAGACTTTTAGTACGTGTAGGAAAAGAGGTAAAGGGACCGATCGGTAAAATTAACCATTAATTTTGCAGTCGGGTTTTTATCGGAGTGAGTAGAATAATCTATACAACTGTAAGACTAATCGTGTTAATCCGTTAGATTGTACATTGGGGTGAGGACGTGGAAGAGGCACCGGGCTTTTGTGTACACTAGTATGAGGGACATTAGCAAGATTAGAAGGGTTGTGTCATCAACATTAACACTAAATTACCTTTGGATGGTTACCTTAAACAATAGATAATCATTTCATCTCGCGTTATCTTGGCCAACACCTTTCACACTTTGTTTTACAATCACCTTAGTATTTGTTTACCCTTAGACTCTACATTTTACTTTTCTTGCAATTAGTTGACTTGGACCAAAAGAATATAGTTGCTCGGTACTCAACCTCACAATCTTGTGGATTCGACATTGACTCTCCTTACCTAGACTATAATTGCGGTATTCTTTCCGGTGATTTTAGAACCTAGAAAAGGCCTATCAATGTAGTTGTAACCTTAAGTATTTTTTATGTATCTCCTCTTATGTAGTATCAAACTTTGTAACTGTAGTATGGAAGTAACTCTATGTATTTGGGATGTTTTGTATGTATGAACAGGCTAAGTGTGTTTAGTAAACCAAGGTTTCTTAAGTTCTTTCACCTTTCGCATTTAATTTACTTAGTGTACGTTACACTGTATCAGACTTCTGATTCGAGTAGTATATAAAATTATATATATATATATATATATATATATATATATATATATATATATATATATATATATATATATATATATATTCGGATCATGGCCGAATGGTTCAATCCAAAATTGTTCGGATGTTGGGTTGGGCCGCGGCAATTATCTTAATGTGCCTCAGGAAATGTCCATATTAGCATAAAAATTAAGGGGTTCTATTGGCACCCTTTTTTACTACCGGCACCACATTACTCCCGACACCACGAAAACATACTTTCGGCACCACATGAATATTTTTATTATTTTCTTATTTCACACACCACAAAAATAACAAGAAAACTACTTCTTACACCATAACTTTTAAAATGTAAACTAGTCCTCTAAAAAATTAATGAAACAGTATTATCCTTCTATTAATCTAATCCATTAATCTAATCAAACTCAAGAAACATTAAACCATTTCATCTACAAACTTAATTCTAATATAAATACAATTCTTAAACACCAAAAACTAAACTGATCTTCTTCCACCACCACCACCACCACTTCATCTTCTACTTCATCACCACGAAAATTGATATTCACAAACGAGGAAAGATGAATTCAAATGGGGAAATGCAGTTGAATCGAGATACATAATCCTACTTTTTATTTGTGAATTTTATCTCTAAATTCTTCATTTTCTTTTTCTTTTTCTTTTTATTTTTTCTTTTTTCCTCAAAAAAAGGAAAGTTCTGTGTTACTTCTCGTCCGGGGAAAATGTCGGTGAGGTTTTTCGTTTTTTTCGATTTTCCAGCCGAATTCCGACCGGACTATTGGGGAAGATGAACGGGGCTGGAAATATCATCCGTGGTGACGTTGATGCAGAATCAACGTCACCATGACTGACGTGTAGGTCACAATAACCAACTAGCGTTACTTCATTAGACGTCGATGATGTTGACGTTACTTGTTAATCAAAAACGCCGTTGTGACTGACGTCCCCTAATCGTCAACACGGATGAGGTTCAAGGTACCACAGAAACGTCAAGAGCACTGACGTTCCTGGCTCACTTTAAACGTTCTCAGTGTCGACGTTTCTGGGACGTCAGTAACATCGTCGTTCCTGATCTACCACACATCAACATCATTAACGTCTATATAATAAACCCTAATTGGTAATTGTGACGTAGACATCTGTCATAGGGATGCACGTTATACAACAACAATGTCACTACGAATGACGTTCCCAACCCCGTCCATCTTCTCCATAGACCCAATCGGAAAACCCGCCGGAAAGTCGTATAAATCGTAAATAAACCACCAATACTACCCGATTTCAACCCCATTATAACCAAGAACGATCACCCATTGTAATGAAACAACAAAAAACGTACCTAGATAAGTTTACAACGATTTATCGCATTCTTCCAATCGCCGGTTCTTCCAATATGCCTTTATTCCAATCGTTTTTTTGATGAATTAAGGAGCCATGATCATTTCCAATTCCAATCGCTCTTTTGTGATGAATTAAGGAGCCAGTAAAACAACTCCCATTGCTACCGGGTTTTTTTTTTTTTTTTTTTGATGAATCGGTTTTTTTTTTTTTTTTTTTTTTTTTGGTGATGAAGAAATGGTGTGTTTGAATTAAGAGGAGGAGAGAAGAATGTTGTGTTTGAATTAAGGAGGAGGGAAGAATGTTATTAGTAAAGGGGAAGATTTAGGGTTGTAGAGAATTTTGGGATGTGTTTTATTATTTTATAAATTGTGGGGACTAAAGTGTCGTTATTTCATTTATTTTTATTTTTATGTGGTGTATGAAGTAATATCGTGGTGTGCAAAGTAAAAACAAAATAATCAAATAAATGGTGCAAGTGGTAAAAGGGGAGCCAATAGAACCCCTAAAAAATTATGGAATAGAATGGACATGATTCATACTCTGCGAAAAACATCCACCGGCTCGGTGGATTATTCATTTACGTATATAAATAAAAAGTAAATCAGTAATACTATAATACATTAAAATTCATGAGTATAGTTAATGAGATGATTAAATTCTACTAAAATGAGAAGAAAATTAATCCTCTGATCATACAATAAAATCTAAGTACGGAAACATGTGACTCGCTACAATCATTAAGCAACGATAAAAAAGAAATATGAAATGTGTTATCTTGCTCATATGTTTGCACAATAAAACATAAAAGAAACAACGATAGTGTTTTATCTTGTCTCTATCTACCAAGTCATTCAAATTAAAGCACCACCTGGAATTTAAAATTGAAGCATCGTAAGGAGTTTAAAAAAATACTGATATTCAACCAATAACAATGATAATATCCACTAAAACAAATTCACTTTAAATTTTAAAATATCAAACATATCTACTATGAAACAAATCCACTAAAACAAAAATAAAAAAAATGACATAATTGTCCGGTGTAATAAATTTTTATCATTTTAACATAATATTCAATCTAGTGGACTAAATGTCAAACCAAAACTTGACTTTTGTCTTTTTTTTCTTCACATTTCATCATTCAAAAAAACATGAATAACCATGCCGAGTCGAAATTTTGTTGCGATGTGTGGGATACATACAATTTAGAAAAAAATATTTATTAAAAAGGTAACGGAGAGCATCGAAGACTTGCTGAGAAGGTGTTGCGTCGATAACACGTCCCAAAGTACGCACAACTTCCTATTTCAAAATGGGTCATATTATAATTCCGGAAAATTTTATGGTGGTCAATAACTACCAAACTAAATAGGTATAGATTGAGTTTGTTGGTCATTAACCACAATGAAATTTTAAAATTTGAGAGACCTTGCTTCGTAGATGTAGATAATTTATCAACGAAATTTATGTTTATGAATGCCACAAATGTAGACCGAAGATAAAAATGACTTTTAGTTTATTCGGTTTTTATCGGCACCATATTTTTAGTGACACCACGTTTATTTCCAGCACTCTTTAAATTACTTTTGACACAATCATTATAATGTTATTATTTTTTTGCGACATAAGGTCTATGTCAAAGCGCGCTTACCGTGGTTCTGAAAAAAAATTTGATGGTGTAGTGAAGTAAATGAAAAAAAAAAGATATCAATAGTAAAAAGAGGAAAGGCGGGAAAAATTCAAAATTTCACCCAAAATAATTAAACAGGACACACTCCTTTTTTTAGTTGCAAAAAGGACCAAAAAAATTCAGACGGACAAAAATACCCTTTATATCACCCACTGGGCCTTCGCTGCTTGATGCCTACCATCGGCGATGCCTGCTTCAAATTGTTTTTCTTTTTTCAAACAACCGTAACTTTTGATTTAAAACTCCGATCATCAAAAAAAAATCACCAAAATTCATGTTCTTTTTTGCTCTTTATTTTGAGTTCTCATACGATATCCTTCCGACGTAAATTTTGAAAACCGAAAAAATATTTGTTTTAATCGGAGTGTTTTTCTTATAAACGACCGTAATTTTTGATTTAAAACACCGATCATCAAAATTATTTCACCAAAGTTTATACTTTTTTTTTCTCTTCATTTTTGAGATCTCATACGATACCCTTTCGACATAGCTTTTGAAAGCTGAATTTAATCGTAGCGTTCATAGTATCACAGTATCACGGTATCAGTATCACAGTATCAGTATCACATTAACACATTTTATTTGCAAACACAATGACACAATTACCATTTTCATTACCATTAATAGTATATGTAATCACATTAACAACCAAAAAACTTGTGTATTTTGAAATAACACATTCAATCACAATTAACACATTCACTCACAATGGAAAAAAATTACAACATATATGATAAAAAAACTTTAACATCAAAATCCGAATTGTTGATCAACTTTGCACGTAGTTGATCAAAATCCTGGTAGTTACCTCCGGTTTTAGATCCTTAAATGCTGTAAGAACTCTTTTGAATAGTTCGATATTCAGCATTGCAAGTGACTTTCCCCACCAATCTGATGATTTTTCTGAATCTGAACTTCGGATTTGCTTACAAGAATTTCTCGAAATCGCATTAATCAAATCAACATATTCTGCAACAGGTAACAAGTTTTCATAGTAGTGAAGAACAGAAATGGAGCTGGAAATGTCTGAGAATACATTTTCCTTAAGATACGCCTCGGCCCGTGATTCGAGGTTATTCTCGGAAAATTCTTGTGTCATTTCCAGAAAATGGGACACACAATAAAGTATGGCTACATTAGATAGATTGATCTCAATGTTGACTCCATAACAGAATTTAGTTGCAAGCTCAAATGCCTCTGCTCCACCAGGTACACCATTGATATGTATTCTTGAAAATTTCGATTCTTTATCTTTCCACTTCTTGAAACTAGAGGAAACTGCATAAAAAAAATTAATAAATCAATCAATAAATAAAAGAAGAACACTTCCTGTTATATAAAATGATCAGCATGTTTATTACTTACTTTATGAAGTGCAAAACTTGTAGTCTCAACCACAATACTTAGATCACTTGAAACATCAGATATTGGCCTGTAAACAAAGAACTGTGTTATATTTTTTTTTTTTAAATTTTATTTTAAATAAATCTCTTTTTATTAAAAATAAGAGAATGTTCGTACATGCCGTATCCTGGCCCTCCCCTTATATCAAAAGGCGTTGATGAAACATGGCCCTGCCTCCTTAAACATCATACCAGCAAGAACTGTGTTATATTCATACACATATGCAAGGAATCTGAAAAAGGTATGATCTTCAAGGCACGAATATCGGTTTCTTTCCTTTTACAACGATCTAAAAACCGAGAACAAATGAAGAAATCTGTCAAAATAAACGCTCAAATATATATTGATGATGTTTATGAGAAAAAATTGGTTAGTTAGTACCATTCAGCGAGATGCCTTGAGCTGGAGCTGTGGCGAAAATACTTCTTTCCTGATGATAAACTACTACTAGGCTTCAACTACCCTATTGTAACAAAAACTCCCATCAAAATCCGAATTGTTGATCAACATATATCACAGTATCACAGTATTACAGTAACACGGTAACACGTTTTATTAAAAAAACACAACTTGGGTGTCTTTTGATCATTGAAGTGTCCTTCTTCAAGCTGTAAGAGCTCGACCATATACCCTTCCATAGACACAAGGAGATACATGCAGCCTTACCAAATTCCAAGAATCTTAAAGGCCATGTAATTAATGCTCAGCTCTGTTGTAAGTAATTCAAGTGTTCTGATATTAATCTGATTACCACGTCTCAAATTCTTAAAATCACCACTTTAAACACTTTAGTCATACTTGAGATACGATTTGTCCATGTATGAAGTCAATAGCATCCAAGTAGCCACAGAAATGAAGTTAGAACATATACAAAGTGAACAAATTCATAAACTGTTATTATTGGCTGGCATTCTTCGTAATCAGTGGTTTAAATGATGGCAAATTTCAACTAATTTAGGGGTATAGAATGATGGGAATTGCAAACACCTGAGCTTCTAATAAATAAAGCTACTGTGAGGCATTACCCATTTAATAATAACACATATTCACAAAAACTTCACCATGAATTGTGGCCATCAAGCTTACAATCACCCGGGCGTCATTACACTTGAACAGAGTGCGACGACATTCCCGACGGAGAGCCTCAATGGCGAGCTCATCAAAGAGTCCAATTTTCATGAATCCACTTAACAACTCAATCACATTCTCAGGATTTCCAGCACTGATCATCCTACGAAAACCCTCAGAAACTAGCTTTACATTCAACAAGGATACAAATTGAGAGGGGTTGACGCCTGAATCGATCAAGGTCTCGGAAATTGACCGGAACACCTGTAGCTTCCCGCTCTCGGCAATGATAGAAGCAAGGTCTGCATAGTACTTGAGAAGGTGACTATCGCCTAATGTAGAATCCCATGGAATGAGGCTCCGTTTGGATTGAAGGATTTACATAGAAAGGAAAAGGAAAGATAGTAACAGAAAAGAAAGGAGAGGGGAAGGAGGGATTGTGAAGTCTATTTTGAGTGTTTGGATAGAACTAGACAAAAAGGAAAGAGATACATGGATTGTCAGTACATTTATAAGAAAAATGTATTATTTCCTTCCATTTCTCACCTGTTTTGGAAGGAAACGAGACCACCCAATTTTTAAAGAACCTTATCCATCATTCTACCTTACTCTCCTTTCCTTTTTTTTTTTTTTTTTTATCAAACTAAAACAATTCAAACACCAAAATTTAAATCCGTCCAAATCATATCATTTCATTTCTCTTCAAATCATTCAATCCAAACAGGGTCTGAGTGATAAAACCGGCGGTCGAGGACGTTGATTGACCATTTGCTGCGACGGAGATTTTACTTTCCCGGCGAAGAAGAATGAATATGATACACAATAGAAAATAGGGGGTAAATTAGTCCAAACGAAATTATTTTATCCTTATAGCAACTAAAATAAATAGTGTGGATTAAAATCTAATTGGGTAATAAAAACTGAATTATTCTCTAATTTTTCCTAGTAAAAATGTGGTGTCACGGGTCAATAAAATTCGCCTTAATTTATTCCTACCAACTAAAATCAACATTTGAAAACAAACTACGCGAAAGGTCAATTCATACAATGCACTTACGAAAAATCGATATTTTGTTCTAAAATCGATAAAATATTGTTTATAATTTGTTCAAATATAGCATGATGCGCCGACAGAATGAGTGTTTTTTTTTTTTTAAAGGGGACAGAGTGAGTGTTGTCCGCGAAAAAAATAAGAGAGAGGCTCCGTCGATGCGGTGAAGTCTGAAAGGGAAGGGTCAAAGTGAAACCTTGAGCCACCTTTTTCAAAATCATTTTCCCTTCCCGCCTTTATTTCTTCTAAAGTAATTTCCATTCAGTTTTCAATCGACGGGGAAATTCCCAAGAGAAGAGAAAGAAAATGCAGAAAACAGAGGAAGAATCGAACATGCCTGGATCGAAGCAACTGAATATGAAGAAGGCATTCAATTTCAGCATACGTTCTCTCTTAACTGCTTGCTCCAAAGAGGTCATTGCAATTTTGTATTGCATTTTTTTCCCTGATTTTTTTTTATTTTATTTTAAATACTTGTACCCATCGTTTTGATTTTGATTTTTTGTTTTTTGTTTTTGTGTGTGTGGCTATATTCGAGCACATTAAAGGATTTCCGCCAAGCGTTTTCGAATTTCACAGGCCCCGAGCAGGAGCGCCTCCATCGTCTGTTCATTCAGGTTCATTCTTCTCCTCTTATGTTGTGAGTTGGGTGGCGATTTTCCATATTTTGTCCTTTTTTTGGGTAATAGAAAGAGAAGGGTTTATGATGGACTATATAATCTAGGGGGAATGAGGGAGAAGGACAGAAATATTTCATCAATTGATTAGAAGGACAGTTTTTTGAAACTTTTGCATAAAGGACAAAATTATTTATTCACTGTCGAAATTCACTTGTGTTCGAAATTCACTGTTTAAATTCACTGCCGAAATTCACTGTCGAAATTCACTAATTTTCAAAATTCATTGTCGAGATTCACCGATTTTCGGGATTCACCGTCAAAATTCACCGTCGAAATTCACCGATTTCGTTCACTAGGAAGATTCACCGATTTTCGGGATTCACTGTTTGTCCTTCTCGCTATAAAAATTATGCAGTTGTCCTTCTCCCTATAAAAAATATGTAACTGTCCTGTTACTTAAAAATATTTCAGATTGTGTCCTTATCCCTAATTTTCCATATAATCTATACAAGTGACCCATATAATTGTAGCGTTTGCGAGTTGAGTGAGATATGTTTAATTAATGCTTTTAAGTTTGTTTGATTCCTTCAGGTTATTACCACCTTGCACCACAGTATTGAGGTATGTTAAAGCTTACAACCTTAGCTGATTGTGTCTTTTTTGTTTTGGGTTTTTTTGTTTTCGGGTTCTTTCTTTTGACAGAAAGTCTGATGTTTAGTTCTTCAACTTTGAGCTGCTTAAAATGATCCAGAGAATTCGTTTGATTCAGTAAATATAGCACGTAAAGTCATCACATTGGCTGTTGATGTTGCTAATAGATCTAATCCCATGTACTGCCCGTGACATTGGAGTATTCTCGTAGACTTTTATCTTTCTTCGGCTTTTATCATTGCTATGTGGTTTAGGCTTTTAGCTGTTTAAGGGATCTTATGAGCAACACCGTCTTCGTGTTTGTCTGTGATAGCTTCTTTCTTCTCACATTCGTTTTAGTCGAGGTGCTCGTAATGGTCATGCACACATGAGAAAAAGCTAGAATGTGATGTAACCATGTCTTATATGTAACTTTTCTTTTTCCCTCTATCTCATTGAAGGAATCCTGCATATCTGCATTTCTTGGTATAGCATCTCATGCTGCCAAGTCAGATCCATTTGGCTCTATAAGTTATGTCAATTCAGCAGGGTAAGAACCCTGCTGAAATGAAGTCTACTGGAATGCACCCTACTGAAGTCATGCACCCTACTGAAGTCTGAAGTCTACTGAAATGCACCCTACTGAAGTCTGCTGAAATTGCAGTCTACTGAAGCATGTTGAATTAAATAATTAAGACTTTACTACAACCGTAATATAAAGTTGTTTAAAGTGATTAGTTCTAGCCGTTCTATATTTATGTCCTAACTACCCAACTACCCTTTTATTAGCCAACTTTGCATTTAAGTCTCTGTCTGCTCCAAATTGTAATTGCTCTTTATATACTCGCATTCACCGCTCATAAATTAATAAGAAGATTATTATTCTCTTCCTTCTTTCTCTCTCTTTTTTCCCTTTAATTTCTACATGGTATCAGAGACATTCTGAAAATTCAGATATCTTCCGCATCTATCTCTTCTTCGTCTTCATCTTCCTCATTTGAACCATGTCGGAATCTGGAACGACATCTGATGCTTCGTCCGGAAATCCTTCAAAACCTGTGATCGGAGTGGATAATTCCACACTACCTATCACATCTGTTAAACTCAAAGGTCCAAACTATCTACAATGGGCACAATCGGTCAAGATCTTCATCACTGGGAGGAGGAAACAAGGATACCTCACTGGGTCCGTTAAAATTCCAGATCAAGCTGATACAGAGGCATACGAAACATGGGAAACAGAGAATGCAATTGTCACTTCTTGGTTACTTAACTCCATTGAAGATGAGATAAGTCAAAACCACCTGTTCTACCCCTCGGCAAAAGCAATCTGGGATAACCTTGCGGCATCTTATTCTAATCAAGGAAACTTTGCTCAAGCATTTGGTATCAGGAACACCCTGAAACAAACCAAGCAAGGGTCCCTCGATGTTACCAAGTACTTCAATACTCTCAAAAAATTATGGCAGGACTATGATCAGCTGACTGCCACTAAGTGGGATTGCACTGGTGATGCTGAAAATTTCCAAAAGCTTATTGAGAAAGAAAGAGTCTTTGATTTTCTCAGTGGCCTCAACCCCATCTATGAAGCTGCCAGAGAAAGAGTCCTTGCTCAAACCCCACTTCCTTCTGTACAAGAGGCATTTGCAACTCTTAGGAAAGAGGAAAGCAACAAGGGGGTTATGGGGGGTCTTCTCCCAACTCCAGGAGGAGAGCAATCTGCATTAAATGTTGCTGCTGACTCTGCTTTAATGGGACATAACAAAGGGTCCTACAAAAAGCATGAGCAAAAAGGAAATTTACACTGTGAACATTGTAAAAAGAAGGGACATACAAAGGACACCTGCTGGAATCTTCATGGAAAGCCTCCACACCTACAGAAAAGTCAAAGTAGCAGATCTGATGGTAACTGGACTGACCAGAAAAAGGCTTACAATGTTGCTGAACAGCCAAGCATCTTCTCAAAGGAGCAAATGGAGGCTCGAATCCGCCGTTTGATAGGAAAATGGGGCGTCCAATGCGTACACCTCTCGCCGGAACCTCTCGTTCAAAATGGTAAGAACACCCGGATCATAGATTCGGTGCCTCAAGTCATATGACAGGTGACTTTTCACTATTTAACTCATTTCACAGAATTACTTACCCCCATTTTGTTAAGATAGCTGATGGATCTTGTTCAAAAGTAGAAGGAATAGGCACTGTCACTATTCATAAACACCTCAAACTTTCTTCAGTACTATATGTTCCTAAACTTGACTGTAACTTGTTTTCTGTCAGTCAGTTCTCTAAGGACAATAACTGCATTATTAACTTTCACCCTACTCACTGTGAGTTTCAGGACATGGCATCTTTGGAGAAGATTGGCAGTGCTAAGAAGACCAAAGGCCTGTACCTCATGTATGGCAAGGAAAAGAAGACTGTTGAAGGCCTAAATGTTTTCCATTATCTCCCTAATTATGCTAAGATCAGACTCTTACATTTGAAGTTAGGACATCCAAATTTTCATTATTTAAAAAAGATGTATCCAAACTTATTTTCTAATGTAAAAGTTGATGATTTGAAATGTGAGTTTTGTGAAGTTTCAAAACATACTAGAAGTACTTTCAAAGCTGTGTCTTACAAGGAATCTGTTCCCTTTAAACTTATTCACACAGATGTGTGGGGTCCCTCTCAAAATCCTAACCTCACACACAAGAAATGGTTTGTGACCTTCATAGATGACCACACTAGAGTTAGTTGGGTATATCTCATGAAACACAAAACCGAAGTCAACCAGATTTTTGAAAATTTCTACAACTTGATTGAAACTCAGTTCCAGACTAGGATTCAAATACTTCGGTCTGATAATGGAACAGAGTATTTGAATTCATGCCTTGGACCTTTTTTAACTGACAAGGGAATTGTCCATCAGACCTCCTGCCCTAATACTCCACAACAAAATGGAGTGGCTGAGAGGAAAAATAGACATCTTTTGGAAGTTACAAGAACTCTACTGTTTTCTTATAATGTCCCTGCTATTTATTGGGGTGAAGCAGTCCTTACTGCTGCGTTTCTTATAAATAGGATGCCATCCAGAGTCCTAGACTTCAAATCTCCTAATGAAACACTCACTACTTCATACCCTGACTCCAAACTTATCTCTTCTATACCTTTAAAAATCTTTGGTTGTACTGCTTTTGTCCACATCCACTCTCAAAATAGGAGCAAGATTGGACCAAGGGCCGTCAAAGCCATATTTGTTGGATACTCTCCCACACAAAAAGGTTTTAAATGTTTTGATCCTAAAACTCACAAATTTTATACATCCTGGGATGTCACCTTTTTTGAAGAACAACCTTTTTATTCTGTGAATCAGAACTTGGAAAAGCCTATTGATATTAATCAGTACAACTTTCTTAACTCAGAAGTTATTCTCCCTGTTCCTGATGATTCGCCTGGGGAAACAAACCTTCAACAGTCAGACAAGATCATTCCTTTGCCAGAACGAGAAGTGATTGTGTATACAAGGCAGAAGAAACCTCAAAACACTCTTAGCACTCCCATATCTGATCCTGATGTTTACACTAACCAAGATTTGCAGGCACCACATGATCTTCGTGCAGGTATAGATATCACTCATCAGCGAAGTGATGATGAGGACTTTGAGAATGTGGAACCATCTCCCATATCCCCAGAGTTGCCCATTGCCTTGAGAAAAAGCACAAGGGAATGCACCAAACATCCTATTGACAGGTTTGTCTCATATGGTAAGCTCTCCACTGAATTTCACTCCTATATTGCTAAGATAGACTCTGTTTTCATACCAAAAACCATTCAACAAGCCTTTGGTTGTCCACACTGGAAAAAGGCTGTTCTGGATGAGCTAAATGCCCTGGAGGACAACCACACCTGGGACTTAGTTCCTATGCCAAAAGGTGTAAGGCCTGTTGGATGTAGATGGTTGTTCACTATAAAACACAATCCTGATGGCTCCATCAATAGGCACAAAGCCAGATTGGTTGCCAAAGGATACACTCAAACCTTTGGCATTGATTTTCATGAAACTTTTGCCCCGTGGCTAGGCCGAACACTTGTGAGGATTATCATCTCTATTGTCTTCTTGTGAATAATTGGGCATTACATCAAATGGATGTGAAAAATGCCTTTCTTAATGGTGATCTAAAAGAGGAGGTGTACATGCACCCTCCTCCTGGTTTTGTTGTCAAACCTAACCATGTTTGTAGATTGTATAAGTCCTTATATGGACTTAAGCAATCTCCCAGGGCATGGTTTGAAAGATTCTCCAAAGTTATGAAAAAGGGAGGCTATGCTCAAGGGCATAGTGACCATACACTGTTCTACAAACATACTGAAACAGGAGGAGTTACTATCCTTATAGTATATGTTGATGACATTGTTATTACTGGAAATTCCAATTCTGAGATCAGCAACCTGAAACAACTTCTACAACAAGAGTTTGAAATCAAGGATCTTGGACCACTGAAGTATTTTTTAGGCATTGAAGTTGCCAGATCGAGTGATGGCATCCTTCTCACTCAAAGGAAATACACTATGGACCTTCTTCAAGAATATGGATTACTGGGGTGCAAACCAGTTGATACTCCAGTTGACAACACTATAAAGTTTGGTAAAGATGATGATGGAGCTCCAGTCAACCAAGAAAAGTTCCAAAGGTTAGTAGGGAGATTAATCTACCTATCTCATACAAGACCTGACATTTCATTTGCTGTCAGCCAACTGAGCCAGTTTATGCACTCCCCCAAACAAATTCACCTTGATGGGGCTATGAGACTACTAAAATTCCTAAAAGGAAGTCCTGGCAAGGGTATCTTGTTCAAGTCACTGGGAACATCCAAGATTGAAGGCTATGTAGATGCTGATTGGGCTGGTTCAGCCACTGATAGAAGATCTACTTCTGGCTGGTGTATATACCTGTTTGGAAATTTGGTCTCATGGAGGAGTAAAAAACAGTCTGTGGTAGCAAGAAGTTCTGCAGAAGCAGAGTTTAGGGCAATTGCCCTAGGAATATGTGAACTCCTGTGGATTCAAAGAGTTATGAAAGAATTGAAGATCTCCTATTCTAGACCTATCAACTTGTTCAGTGATAGCAAATCTGCTATTGAAATCTCTAACAACCCTGTTCAACATGATAGGACCAAACATATTGAAATTGATAGACACTTCATCAGAGAAAAACAAGAAGATGGAAGTATCAACCTTTCCTACATCAACACCAAGCAACAAGTGGCTGATGTCTTCACAAAAGGACTGCTTAGAGCCCCCTTCCAGCAGTTCAGTTGCAAGCTTGGTTTATTAGACATATACAAACCAAATTGAGGAGGAGTATAAGTTATGTCAATTCGGCAGGTAAGAACCCTGCCGAAATGAAGTCTACTTGGAATGCACCCTATCGAAGTCATGCACCCTACTGAAGTCTGAAGTCTACTGAAATGCACCCTACTGAAGTCTGCTGAAATTGCAGTCTACTGAAGCATGTTGAATTAAATAATTAAGACTTTACTACAACTGTAATATAAAGTTGTTTAAAGTGATTAGTTCTAGCCGTTCTATATTTATGTCCTAACTACCCAACTACCCTTTTATTAGCCAACTTTGCATTTAAGTCTCTGTCTGCTCCAGCTTGTAATTGCTCTTTATATACTCAGATTCACTGCTCATAAATTAATAAGAAGATTATTATTCTCTTCCTTCTTTCTCTCTGTTTTTCCCTTTAATTTCTACAGGCTCTCCATTCAAACATGGGAAAAAGTCCCTTTACTTTCTTAAGGAACTAATAAGAAGAATATAATTAACCAGCCTGTTGTCCTTTAATTCGGATGATGTCATCCATTGATACATTTATCAAAAAAGGTATAATATGTGGATCAGTACACTTGGGCATGCAATGTTGCCTTTCCAGTTCATACAGTTGACAATTTAACATTCTGTTGGTTCAGTGAACGTAGAGGATAGTTTTTAGCTTTTGACTATGTAAAGTGGGATAAAATTACTATTCAGTAATAGAAAATAAGTGGATTTATCAAGAACTTCATGATTTATAACCGAAATACTCTTTCGTGATTTATGTTCCTATTTTTTATGCTATCTATTCTTTCATTCCCCATATCCTAAATGTCAAGCTGGAACTGTCTGCTTAACAAGTGAGTCGGTGAACTATAACATGTCGCACCTTGTTTATAGACTATTGTTTCTACTTTGGAGAGTACATCTGATGATGACTCACATACAAGAAGGTCACAGAAGTAAATAAATTCTCTGTTTATGCTTCTCTTTTGTTTTTCTGGTTGATGGATCTGATGAATGATTTCACTGCAAAGTTCAGGCATCTTTAATGAGGTTCTCCCTTGCCTTCTGGCAGATCGATTTCTAAGGGATTTCAAATTGGCTTTGAGATTGGTTCGAAAAATACTAAAAAAGTCGGCCTGTGTCGATTGATTTTCAAATAAGTCTAATTCACTTACCAGGGATGTTATGGGGGGATATGTTGTATTCTGTGGACAACTCTTTTATTTTTTATTTTTTATAAATTTTGTTTTTGTAAATGACTACTGGTGGAGTTGTTTGCTCTTTCACGACCTTCAAGTTACTATTTCTCGCGTTGAATCTTTCCACCTAAATCATGTATGTGAAATGTGCATTACTACAGTTGAGTGTGTGAATCCCTTAATAAGTTCCTTGTTTGCTCCTTTACCTTTTTTTTCCTCCTCTTTTTAATTTTGTTTTATTAAAAATGTTGTTGCTTGAACGTTTCTTTCTTCAGTTTTACAGAAATCATACTTCAACTTATTAGCTATAAACCAATAATCACATAGCTTCAGCCTTTAAGTTATATGCAAATTCCACATTTAGGTCGACCAGACAAATCATGTATCTGACAGCCATAGTTGTCAAAATGATGCCTATGCTCTAGACAACCCTTAATCGCCTGGAACATGAGCTAGGCGATCGCCTAGGAGAGCTAGGCTTCACCTAACGCCTTGACAAGTATGCTGACAGCTACACTCTTCATAAAGCTGTTCTGGAATCCTGTGCTTGATTTTGCTTTTTATGTTTTGTCTAAAACTCTCCTATATGTGTCGTATTTTACCAAAAAAGGACAATGACTTAATGTTTGGTTTTTGTGTAATTTTAAATTGCAGGATGAGTTTGAATGCTTATGCCTTGAGACACAGGTACGTGTTGCAGTATGGTATTCCTCTTTCATGGAGATTTTGTTCATACGATATTGATAATAACTAATGTGAAATAATAAAGGATTTAGATGTAAAGCAATACAAGGACAAAGAATAGAAAACATATGGTTTCTGGAAGAGATATAAGTCCCCCAATCATTTGGGCGATAAAATGGGTATAATGCTACCTCCATCTTATTTCATCATCCTTCTTTGTCATCTAATGACAGCTTCTAAGTTTATGTGTGTTTTATTCAAGCTTCCAGTACCCCTTTTGAGTATGTAAAAGGGCCTTAAATAGTAGTGACTTTGGTGACAACATACGGCGTATTTATCTCTTTATTTTCATCTGCTTTCTTTTCTTGCCTTTTTGAGATCTGACTTGATATTCCATTTTGCTCCTTCCTCTGTTTTATAATTTTATTACTATTGTTATAATTTTTGTCTCACTTTGAACAGAATTATTCTGTTATGCACATCTTTGGTGGTTAATTATTTTTTGTTTGTGTTTCAAACTTTTTGTAGGCAGGAAAGATACTTGATACTGTAGAGGAACACATTGAAGAACAAAATCTAGACCCTTTATTCCATGAAAAGTAGGTTTTGTATCTGACTTATTTTTTTGGCAATCATGTTATGTTTTTCACATGGATGCAAGCAGAATCTTCACAATGCATAATTGGAATAGAGAATTTATATTTCGTGCTAGCTAGTGCATAAAATAAAGATTCCATATTTTACAGATCTCAGTAGCAATACCAGTGTCAATGGTTTTTAGCGTATAAACTTTCTGCAATAACGGGAAATTATACTTATTCACATAGTTGCCTATCTTCCTAGACTATTGTGCTTGTATATTTAAAATGTTGGCCTACTTAACATCAAGAAATTGCAGGAGCAACATTGCAGAGTTGTTCCAGAGTTTGTCAGATGCCAAGCGGAATGAGATGTTATACTTGAAGGATATGTTGGAAAAGGTAAGTATTCGACAACACTTTACAAATTGCTTTTGCTTTGTGTGAAACAATTATTTGTATGAAAATAAGTTCAGAACCTTTGCATGTCTAGAATTTTCGAGTTTTTGTTTCATGATCCATTCATCTTCTTGACATCTGAGAGAATTTTTTCGATAGTCTTGCTGCTTTTCGATCTATTTCTAGAAACAGAGCAACTTAACAAATTAACGCAGTCTGTTAACATGTTCTTTATTTTATAAATTTAAACACCATTTTTTTCCCCCTCTATTTTACGCAATCTCTATTCAAAACTGAATGCATCTGAATCTCGACGGTATATAATCTGAATGTCTAGAGATTCTGCATTTTGTGAATGAGTTCGAGTAGCGTAATCTGTAGGAGAATGCTATAGAAGCAGTATGCTTTGTGTATATATGCTTCATCTTCTAGGTTATAATGATCATGTAAAAGCTGACTGAAATAGGCGGAAAAAGATAAACGGATCCTGAGTGATCGTCTTGAACTCCTGATGAAGAAGAAAGAAAATCCTCGGGCACCGCGGCTAGAGTTGACAAGGTGATTTTTATAAAAAAAAATTGTTAAACAAACCAACCAGCCTTGTTCTTGCAGTTGATACAGTGTTGTATTTTCAATCTATGCAGTTATTGTCAAACATTCGGAGCAATGAGGCAGATTCACTATAAATTATGGGACCCGTTAATGTCACTTGCAGCGTCGTCATCTCACTGTAAACGATGGATTTTTATCAAATTCGATTATTATAAAGCATATTAGAACGCTCGATTCTTATAATTAACCGACTAAAAGTCGATTCTATGCCTTAGAATCGATTTTTAAAAATATGGATAGTATGTTTTGATGTAATTGGCCTCCCTCTGGAAAGTCTATACTTTTTGTGAATGTAACGAATTTTAAGGATTTCAATATTCTGTCAATTTGAACAATGTTGATAGATGAGTAAGGATTTGTTTTATTTTAAACTTATTAATTATAATTAAACTTAAATGAACTCAGTAATTTTCAGTATCTCATTAAAGGAGTCGAGTCAAACATCGTTTAATTCTTAAATCGAATGCTTGTATCGGTGGATCCGAAAGCTATTTTTAACGGTAAAATTATACTTTGATTATTATTAAAATTAATATAAGGTTGTAATACGATCTGCCGCTATTGGTCGCGATCCATGTTCAAGAATTTCTGCGACTGCCAATGGATTGAGGGCAAACAAGTAATTCGGGCTTAACATAAAGTATTCATCTATAGTGACATTTTATTTCTATTTTTTCCGTTACTATAAAATAAAATAAAATAAAATAAAAATTACGGACATCTCTCACAAAAATGTATAGTTTTTTTTTTAATTTTTAATTTAATTAATTATTTTTTATTTTTTAAGGACATGTATGATATTTTTAGAAGTAAAAATAAGTCTGACTTCGAGGTCGAGCGGGTCCAAAGTAATTCGAGCCTTATGCCATCGTTTATTCCCCTAAATATTGTAGAAAAGATTGAAGAAATAGTTTTTTTTTTTTGGATGAGAAGAGATGGGAGAGATCAAAAGCGAATTACATGAAAGTAGCAGCAGCTATGGAGATGAATCGGTGGTGGAAATTACTCTCAAGACCATCGGCCCTTTTCCTTCCTCTCGTTTCTCTGTCCCATCTCCAATCAAAGTAATTTCCATCTGTTTCACTGTGCTTTTAATTTTTGTTTGAGAGTTTTGGGTTTCAATTGTTTATTGAATTCACATTCTGTTGATGATCAGTTGAGAAGATTCTAAATTATGCTATATCCTTGTTCGATTAAATATGAAAATCAAGGAATTTTTTCCTACCCTAATTTGTATGGGAATTGGGAGAACATGGGACCTGGGATAAAAATCTGTAGGATTCATCCTTAGCGCTAGTTTGAAGGCATAATTTTAACTGTAAAGGGAAAAAAGATGATGATTTTGACGGGCAAAACTGTGCTGCTGATTTGATTTTGCTAAGATTTTGTAATATAATAAGCCGTTACTATGCCTTTCCAGTTTACGGTTCCAACTTCTTTGAGCCTTGGATCATTCATATGATGTATAATCTACTCGAAATTGTGCTCAAAAGTGATTTTATTGAAAGTGGATTATGCATATAGAACAAGTTTTACACTGTCAATTATCATAATCGGCTTTTGAAAGTCGATTTTTAAAGTGATGTTGTGGTAGGTGTGATGGCAGAGTAAGTTGGTTGTGGTGTATTTAAAGATCCCTGAAAGCTAACATGATGCGACGATTCTAAAGCTGATGGCATGGTGTCTTAAAGACACTGTAACGCTTGCCTAGCTATTTTTCGGCTCACGGTTTATGTTGGGTTGTCAGGCATATATATGGGTTTTGTTCAAGTAAGCAAGTGTTCTAGAATGAATAGAGAAGTCGAGGAGATATTGAATTTGGATGCAGTATGGGTTTCTTTGATTTCCTTTTTTGTTTTTCCTTACGACATGGCAACTAGCACTTGACAACACTATCGACATGTTATTTTTGATAATTTGGCTAGCAGATATCATCAAGAGACCATATTTAGTCCATTAGTTTTGTCAATATCTCTTTTTAATTAAGAGAACGGTGGTTCCACAAGCTTGACTTTCTAATGGGAAAATCTTTTTGGTAGTGGAAGTGAGTATCTGGAAAGTTACATAAAATCGGGTTTGCAATTCAGGATTTGCGTCATAAATTCATTCAATAATTATCAAGATTTGCAGCCTTTTTCTACTTCTAGTGAAAGGTGTAAGAGGCATATTAATCTCTCGTGAATTTCACAAAATTCATAGTAATTGGCCAGCTAAAATATGTTTCTATGAATGCCTATGTTGCTCCTATTCCTATGCAGCCTTTGTAAAATATCTTTTATTGCAATCTTGGACCTGATAATGGTCCTATTGTTATCTCTCTTTTATCATCTTTTCTATTTTCTATTTCAACAATTTTCTGAACTCATCATGATATACGTCACTGTATTGTCATTTTGCATTGTGGGGTAGATGGAAGATGGCTTACAACAATATGATTCGATGTCTTCTTTAGGTACGTGACTTGAGAAAATTGATTGCTCAGAATAGAAATTGGCCTACAGATAATTCGAAGCTTATTTGGCGAGGAAACGTATTACATGACTACGAAAATGGAGCTACCGTAACAGTCCAATTGAAAAACGGAGGTCGAAATCTTCATACTGTTCTTTCATTCATGTGCCTGGAAATATGCATTTTAAAATAAGTGCATCAGTGCATGTATGATGCTATAGACTCATGTATTTCTCATTTCCTTTTTCTCTGTAGATTAGAAGAGAATATAAACTCTGTGGAACAACTTAACCTTAAACTTCTAATGCTGTTCTTGACTTGCAAATTGTTTGTTTTCCAGATTCAGTAATAGTAGCTGCTAAACCAAAGGCACCTCCAAAACATGTACAGGATGATGATGATGAGGAGGAGGAAGATGATCTGGTTAGTAAGACTCGTGTGTTTATTGTGTTTGCTTTTCAACTGGAAATCATTTTCAAACAACGAGGCATTGCCCATGTGGCAAGGAGTGCTGAGACCCTCTCTGAAGGAGGTTCTGGGTTCAAATCCTGCTATATACAGGGAAAAAAAGTCAACTTTATATTGTTTATGTATATAAAAAAAAGTACTATTTGTCATTTTTCTTTTTTGCTTCACTTCGACGGTGTTGACAATTGTTGAATGTCGTTCTTTTTGTTCATGTGCATAGAGGTTTCAACTTCCACAATCAACAAGTAGATGGAAAAGGAAACTATTCTCTGCATTACATCATAAGTTGAAGCTTCCAGGTGAAAATCTGTTTTATGATTACGTGTTTTCGGATAATTTATGTTTTTTTTTTCGTGATAGTAATCTATAATGTTCTCCTTTTATCATGCTTTTGTATAGGCATTCTTTTGATGGCCATTTTCTCAATGAGTTTAAAAATGTGGATAGTTATCCTGACATGGTTTATTCTCGCACCCGTTGCCCATAAGTTTGAACTTGGGCCTTTATATGTAAGTTGTTTCACACTTTTGCGTAAAAAGGCATACTAATTTGTTGGGAGCCCTTTAGATGAACCACACTTGGTCATCATACCTACTATGACACCACACTGAAAACCGACTTTTATGAAGTCAAGTATGCTGTATGGCTTCTATTTGACTTTTTTTAAAGCTGGTTTTCAGCATGGTGTTTGGTGAGTTGATGGCATTGTAAGTTGGTCGTGGTGCATTTAAAGGGTCCCCAGTTAATTCTTTTTGGAAAGAATTTATGGTTATTGCATCATCATCTTTTTCAGATACTCGGGACTGGCTTTGCCATTATCTTCTACAACCTTGGAAAGCGACAACCTGGTGATGTCAGGTATGTTCTGGATTTCTTATCACCAGGGAAAGTTAATGGTACAATCGGCTGTATCAAATGGATGGATGTGATAACCTACACGTTACAAACTTCTATCATACGAGAACAAGTGAAAATGATTCCATCATGTCCCCCTTCACTTGATACAACGATGTTATCTTAAAAAAATCACATGTCACCATGTGATTGATGCGCATGAACGAGAAAGAGGGTGGAAATTTTGACTTATATAGCCTAGACTGTCCAAGCAATACCCAACCCTCGAAAAAATGAAAAAATAAAAATAAATAATACAAACCCGTTAGCCGTTGGCCGTTAGGACGTGCTATGAGATATCTGGTGGGGTATTTTGGTAAATGTGGCTAAAAGCATCATTTTCATTACAAGTAAAGGTTACACTTTTTTTTTTTTTGTTGCAGTGCTTATTCTGTATTCAATGAAGATTTTCGAGAGCTTCCCGGGACATTTAATGCAGATCGTGTGGACAGGGATATCCGAGCTGGTCAGTTATGAGTTGCAGGCAGCCAACCACCTTCCCGCTCCCGCCTTAGTCAAAGAGATTTTCTAATAGTCAAAACTTTATGGTAATTGTCATAGAAAAATTATATATAGTAGAATAGTAAGGATACAATGCATGTCACTGATACATTTTTTTCTACAACGGTTGTTTGTATTTTAGAATTTTCTTCCTTATATTATCATGTTGTCTAAATATCACCCTCAATTTAGCTGAATTTTTTAGCAATGGTTTGCAAGATATGTGAAATTTTTTGGGACGGAGGTAGTAAGTTTTTACCTTATATTATGGAACGTATGTAGTAAGTTTTTTTTTTTGACGTTTACAAAATCGTTTTTAGAGTATCAATGGAATTTTCAGACATGAATCAATTATGTGTAGTTTATCACTCGACGTGGAAATCACAGCAGACTCTTCACAATAGAGGATCCAGACTCCATACACATATATAATACCAGTGGTGGATCCAGGAAATTTATTTCAGTGGTGTCATCAGAGTCTAAAACTATATTTTTTTATCTAAAAAAAATTCCAGTGGAGTCACCGGAGCCTAAAATATCATTTTTTTATCGACAAAACGATATTTTTTTAACAACAAAACTACATCGTTTTAAAATTAAAAAAAATTCTCGGATCTCAATCGGATCACGTGACCCATCCCTAGATAATGTGCCTCTGCCATACGAGACAACAAAGCATTCACCATTATTCTAAACTTAAAACGCACCAAGTATGATGGATTCATATCATCTATCATATCATATCATACAGGGCCGGCCCTGATATTTTTTTTTAAGGGCAAGTCTCCGAATTGGGTCTTTAAGTTGAATTTTTTTTTTTTTTGAAAAACATATTTATCGCGTTTTAATATCCGCAAATACAAAATTTAATTTATTGATAGCCTCAAAACATGCCAACAAAGTAGTCTTTTCTAGCATATTTAGAAACAAAAACCAAATTCATACATATACACAAAACATACTTACATATTACTATTTCAAGATCGCTCTTGCAACACATTTAGAGGCGAAGTCACTAATCAAAGTAAAATTGTCAATATAAAATTATATATTCTTTTTAATTTCTATAGTTTTCCAAACAAAAAATTAATAAAACTTGTTTGTATGTCTAATTGTTTTTTGGGCCAAATAAATTTTTTTATTGGGACTTTTATCGATTGTAGTAAAATAAAATTTGGCCTTTATAAAAAAAAATAATATTATATTAGGTTGGATCGGATTGAATTTACTCGGATTTTTTTTCTTTTAGCGAAACATGTACCGTTGGGCCCTCCCGGCACCGTTGGGCTTAAGACGGCCGTCTCTCCGGCCTCAAATAAGGGCCGGCCCTGATATCATACATGCCTCCATGGCCATGTGCGCAATGATACAATCAACCACACATCCATTACGTTACCTACTTTAGTAAAATACGGGGTAACGTTTGAGTTATTTCCAAAAGTCTAGACTCACATCATCTTTATCTGCATCTGTATTCTTCGGAACAGTTGCAGCTCAATGTTGGGACATAGCAGTCTTCTACTAAGAAACTAACTACAATTGAGGGAAAATAATTTCCATCGATTTGATTGAGTACAATAGTAGGCTATTTATACTACATAGCCATAATGTAAACGCAATAATATACAATAAATACGATTGATTACATTGGTTCATTTCCATGATTTTGTGTATCTAGAATATTCTCAACACGCCCCCGCAATCTCATGGTAATGCAATGAATATGGAGATTGACTTGTAATGAATGAATCTTTCCTTCACATGGTGTCTGCAACAACTTCACCAGATCAATCGGCATCAACTGCTCCCCAACCTGAAATTGCCGGAATCCTGCGATATAGATGAGGAAATATGTGGAGGGAATAGCATACCCTAAAAAAAACTGGGACAGTAAGGAGTCATAGAATAAGGAATAGAGAGGAGAATATAGTGGGTGGGATATACCCTAAAAAAATAGGATAGCCGGATGACCCGAAAATGTGGAGGAGTCATGAAAAAAAAATATGTGGAGGGAAGTTGATTCCCTAAACAAAAAAGAAAAGGAGCGGAGGGTTGTACCCTAACAAAAGAAATGGAAGAAAAGGAAATGGATGGGTGTACCCTATCAAAATAAACGTAAGAAAATGCATTGAGGGGTGTACCCTAACGGAAAAAAAATGATTTTAATAGAGGAGGACATCGATGATTAGGTAGAGATTGAAGGGTGAAAAAAAAGGAAAATAAAAATAAAAATTAGACAGGATGAGAACGAAGAGAAATTTTTTGAGACGGTAGTGATAGGAACCAACTTTACTGTAAATTTCTGTGCAGTTTAGCCCATGATTATCACATTTCTGGCATGTTTCGGGTAAGTTTAGACCCTGTTTTGAGTATGAAATGAAGTTTTGTTGCACGGCGAGTGACTGTCGGTTTTCCGTAAACTCGGCCTTATTTTAGCATTTTATACTCGTTTTCCCGAGCACCCGTAGTTTGCGGGGTTACACGTTTGTTTGTTGTTTCATATGGATGCAGGACTAGGGTGTCTTGAGAACCCGGAAGGCGAAGATTTATGATGAGAAGTATTATCAAGGTGCAAGAATGAGCCAAAGAAGGAGAAAAATGAAGAAAATGGAGAAAATAATTGTTGCTCTCACCCTACGCTCACTTCAGCAGCATTTTGGCCTATGATGGAGGCATTTTCTGGTCCAGGTGTCTTGATGAAAGTTGTAGAATATTGAAATAGCTTTCCAACGCATGTTGAATCACCTCATTTGGAGCCCTAGAAGTGAAGTTATGAGCAAAAGACTGGAGCTGGGTTCTGACCGCGTCCGAAATATGAACTGGCGTCCGGGTGCCCTTTTTGATGCGAGAGAGTTGAGAATTCAAGTGGACGAGCGTCCGGAAACGTGGACGAGCGTCCGGGGATGTGGACGGGCGTCCAGGATGTGCAAACGGGCGTCCAGAATGCCAAATTTGATTCAGAGAGTTGAGATCTTCAGTGGACGGGCGTCCTAGCGATTCAAAGCAGAACCAGTCACTTCATGGGCATTTTGGGCACACTTGAAGGCATTTTCAGGGAAAGTTGTCTTGATGAAAGTTGTAGAGGAGTGAATCAGCTTTCTAATGCATCTTGAATCATCTCATTTGGATCCCTAGAAGTGAAGTTATGGTGGAAATACTGAAGGCCATTCTGATGAGCGTCCACTCAAGAACAAGCTTCCATTTCTTGCATTTCTCGGGTGAATCAAGTCCGAAGCCCTGGACTGGCGTCCAGAATGGCTGGACTGGCGTCCAGGGCCAGTTTGCTGCGTATTTTTCTGCTCCACCTATAAATACTCCCTCATTCCAACCCTAATAGAGAGCCGCAAGTAGGATAGGTTTTGGGCGATTTTGGGCGATTTTCTTCATCCTTTGGAGTTAGAATTAGTGCCATATATCATTAGAAAGCTCTTTCGATCCTCTCTTTGATTGTACAACTTAAATCTTCGATCTATAACATTTCAACTGTCAAGATTTGATCTTTTGGAGCTCGAATTTAGGAGTTCATTAAGTAATCGAAATGGGTATGTTCTCTTGTTGTTTTATTGTTGTTGTGATGTTTTTCTCTTGCTTTCATTGTTTAGATTTGATTATGAGTAGCTAGATTCTTCGTATGGTTGAACTATGTGAAGGTGGGTGAAACACCATTAGAGAGACGAACCGGGAGGTAGTGTAGCGCGTAATTTAACG
Source organism: Gentiana straminea (assembly GCA_036785695.1). NCBI lineage: Eukaryota > Viridiplantae > Streptophyta > Magnoliopsida > Gentianales > Gentianaceae > Gentiana > Gentiana straminea. The sequence continues at coordinate 6,884,297 of JAVUPR010000424.1, read as the reverse complement.
TTCTAATCGATAATTCACATCACGAAACTTGTTTTGATTGTTTTAATAGCTTTGAATGAGATTGACAACCTTTTTCATAGTTGCACACACGTTAGCTTATAAATGTATGTTGCGGCGACGTGTGGGAACGGGGTTTCGGGACCGTAGAAGTTTTGGGCTTGAAAGGTAGTCGACACCTACCCGTGTACTAGATTGACGCCCTAGTCATCAAGTTTAGTCCCAATACGGGGTTTGTCCTATGAGTTATTGTTAGACGGCAAGGTAGAGTAAGGCACACTCCCGGGGCAATCATTCTAATGGTAAAGTAATCCGCCGGATCGTAGTTCGGCCATACTTCTTTTAACTTTTTAGAATTCCGAGTAGTGTAATCTTTATTTTATGCAATAGTATAACTCCATATCTATCTTGTTGACCCGAACCGAGAAATAAGTCAATTGTGGTACTCAAAGCCAATCTCTGTGGGATCGACCTCGGACTCCTCAAGCACTATCCTACACTCGACCCGGTACACTGCCGGTTAGAGGGTAGATTCTGCTAAGGTTTCGAGTCTTTGTTTGACCGGACCGTAGAAATTACGTCCATCAGGTAGAAAAGATGAAAGCTTTATCAAGCCATTAGCAGGACACATAAGTTTGCATAGTCGGCGAAGGTAACGGCACCAATAGAAATTTATTCAGAATATTAGAGAAGACATAAAATAAAAATAAAACAACAAAGGTAAAAATGAAACACGAGGGGTGAGAGTTCGTTCATATTAATGTCACAAACCCCCGTGACATTTTTCTGTAGAGATCGCTCAGGACCGAAAGACGTTAGTCTGAGAGCTCTGCTAACATAATAACAATTGCGGGAAAGTAATTTCCATTGATTTGATTGAGTACAATAGTAGGCTATTTATACTAAATAGCCATAATGTAAACACAATAATACACAATAAATGCGATTGATTACATTGATTCATTTCTATGATTTTATGTATCTAGAATATTCTCAACAGAAACATATTCCGGTTGGACATATTATTGGTGGAGCATCTACCCAACATATTACGGGCACTCAGGACTACGCTGAACTCAGCCACAAGAGAAACACCCTTCTCCTTGGCTTATGGAAGTGAAGCAGTCATTCCAGCAGAGATCGGTCTCCCCTCACCACGATCAGAATTTTATGAAAAGTCAGATCGAGAAACGGAACTCAGACACTCCAAAGATGATCTTGAGGTAGCTAGATATGTGGCCTTCATCAGAATGGCCAGGTACAAGCAAAGAATTTCTCAGTACTATAACTCCAGAGTTAAGCACTCATACTTCAAAGGAGACTTAGTACTGAGGAAGAATGAAGTAAGCAAGCAGGGCCCTCAAGGTAAACTTGATCCGAACTGGGAAGGCCCCTACAAGGTGGTAAAATTAAAGTTCATGGCAAGGGAGCATATCAGCTAGCAGATTCTAGTGGCAGGACCATACCTCGCAGCTGGAACGCCAACAACTTGCACAGATTTTATGTCTAGGACAAGTTCCAGACTTATGTTATTTACTTTATAGTTTTGTTCTTTTCAATAAGGTGTAATCAAACATCAGGGCATTTTAATAAAGTTTATTTTCATTACATATATGTATGGTGTATTTAACTCGGGCAGACACTTCGAACTGAGCTCTGCAGATCATACTCAGACTTGTCCGTATTGAGCTCTGCAGGTCAGACTCAGAAAGTTTGCAAAGACAAATTCCCTAAGTCTGCAGGACAGACTTCGAACTAAGCTCTGCAGGTCAGACTCAAACATGTCCGAACTGAGCTCTGCAGGCGAGACTTAGAAAGTTTGCAAAGGCAAACTCCCTAAGTATGTAGGACAGACACTTCGAACAGAGCTCTGCAAGTCAGATTCAGACAATTCCGAATGTTAGTCACAACTACAACTACTTTGAATGTTGGCTCTTCAAGAATTTTTGTCACAACTGCATATGGAATCATTTCATAATTATTAGTAGTTCATATTCGTTTCAGTGTGTGTGTGTGTGTGTATATATATATATATATATATATATATATATATATATATATATATATATATATATATATATATATATATATATATATATATATATATATATATATATATATTTCTCGGTAATTTTTGGGTTGTGATTCCACGTGTGATGATTTGAATGCATGACATCTGGACCAAATGTAATACATGACTTGTGAATACCTAGAGAGGACGGCGGTTGGCAACGATAATTAAAAAGCTATGGTATGGCCTTTACGCTCGAGTAAGAGCCAGATTATGCGAACACTTCCCAAGACGAAACAAATATGAACCACACAGTTTCATCACAAGATGAAACGGTTGGAAAATTAACATAAGAAAATGAATCTCCAAGACACTCTTGTACCCAATTTTTTAAATTTTTTTTTTATTTAAGTTTTATTCAATGGAAACGTTAAAATACACGATTTTCATTTATATAATAATTAAATAAATACTACTCCGTATCAAGTTTATATGTTTTTTTTGTTGATAAACAATCATTTTAGAATTTGTAATATTTTAAAGGTCAATCACAATTTCTTTTGGCACCGTATAAAGGTAATATCTATTTTTTTTATTTTTTTTTTAGAAAAGAACCTTTCTTTATTTAAACAAGTGGGAAGAGCCCCCAACGTGGCAATACATTAAAATTATAAAGCAAATGCCATCCGAGAAAACAATCTCAAGCAAGTGTCAAATCTAAAAACATCTATTCTTCAATGCCCCAAGCTAGTCGGAGATCCTTCGCCCGTTTAATGGCTTTTGAAAGAAAAACTTGTGAGGGTGGCCTCACCAAACTCGGATCGTGCACAACTTTGTTCCTCCAATACCAAATGCCATAGCATATTTCTCGGAATACATAGGGCCATTTCTTTGCCTTTCTAAGGTTATATCCAATCCAATCTTGCAAGTGTAATGCCGAAAAAAAATGGTGCTCTTCCTCTGCCAGGACAACCCTCCTCCACACCGAATAAGCCCAATCACAGTCACGCAAGGCATGAAGCGCTGTTTCGGTATGTTGAGTACATAGGCTGCATTTCGGGCTTGGTGCAATACGCCGAGAGAAAAGAAAATCTCCAACCAATAGGCTATCGTGGCAAGTCTGCCAAATGAGGAAATTATAGCGAGTGGGCCCTTTTAGACTCCACATCAAAGTCCAAAGGTCCGACGGCTCATTCTCCAAGAAGCCCATTTGCCAGTCGTACGCACTTTTGACGGTGTATTTGCCTTGTCCAGAAGGGTTCCAAATAATATCATTATTGAGGACCGCGAACCCATCTTGAAGTTTCGTACTTGCTGTCCATATACCTTTCCAAGTCGGGGACGCATCAGTCTTCGGTTTCTCAAAAGGGCTCCCATATTTGTTGATAAGAACCGAGACCCATAATGAGGAGTCATCAGTAAGTAATTGCCACGTAAGCTTGCCCAAAAGAGTGATATTCATAATCTCAATATTTTTAAAACCAAGTCCCCCCTCACTCTTGGGTTGGCAGAGTTGTTGCCAAGATATTGGATGAATCCTTCTCTTACCGTTTTCTTCCCCCCAAAAGAATTGACGGCATATTTTTTCAATGTCACTAGTGATGGCTTTCGGTAGTTTCGTTGTTTGCATCACATAGTTCGGAAGCGTTGAGAGAGAGCTCTTAATAAGGATGGCCTTCCCACCTTTCGTTAATGCATTCATCTTCCAAGTACATAGTTTTTTCCGCATTTTTTCCAAAATATAGCCGTATGGTTTAATCTTATGGCGAGATTGGAATAAAGGTACTCCCAAGTAAGTCCCGAAATTATTTGTGTGCACCATCTCAAGTCTCTGCGCAATAGCTCGTTGTTGGTTGGCAGAAATATTTTTCGAGACCATAAAATTAGACTTGGCCATACTAATACGTTGCCCTGAAACTTTACAAAATTCGGCCAACACTTGGTGTATAACTGTAGCTTGGTTCTCCGAGGCTTCCGCAAAAAGGAAGAGATCATCCGCAAAAAATAGGTGAGAGATGTCGGGCCCATTCTTGCTTAAGCGGATTGGTTTCCAATCACCCCTACCAACCGACTCCTCAATGAGCTGACTAAGTGTTTCCATGCACAAGACAAAAAGATACGGAGCAAGAGGGTCACCTTGACGGAGCCCTCGTTTTGGGACTATTGGGTCAAGTTTCGTCCCATTCCACAAAATCGAAAGTTGTGAAGAAGATAGCCCAAACATAATAAGCCGCGTGAGTTTTTCTGAGAACCCCACTGCCTTGATCGTAGCTTCCAAAAAATTCCAATTCACCCTGTCATAAGCCTTTTCTAAGTCGATTTTCAACATCATATACCCTTTCTTGCCCGTTTTTTTGCGGAAAGTATGCAAGGCCTCTTGAGCAATTATGATGTTTCCCGTGCTACCTCTCCCTGGGATAAAAGCATTCTGTGTGGGGCTGATCAATTTGTCTAGAACCGTTCTTAATCTGTTGGCTACGATTTTTGAAATAATCTTGACAGAGACATTGGATAGGGCAATGGGCCGAAATTGGGCAGGATTTTCCGGTGGGTGCTTCTTCGGAATAAGAGAGACAAGAGTTTCACTGCACTCCTTGGGGAAAACACCGTCACAGAAAGCTTTAGTAACAAAGTCAATAACAGAAGAGCTTACCTGTGGCCAACATTTTTTGAGAAAGATAACAGTAATGCCATCCGGCCCTGGTGCTTTGTGGGAGCCCATTTGGAATACCGCATCTTCGATTTCCTTTCCAGAAACCTCTCTATTTATGAACCGGGCATCCAGGTTCGAGAGAGTCTTAATTTTGGTCACTAGCTGCACCTCCTCATCGCAATCCGGTTGGTACAAGGAGTAGTAGAAATCTCTAATCATTTCCTCAATTTGCTGCACATCATTAGTCCATTCCCCATTAGGCAATTTTAGACTAAGGACTCTCCTTTTCAGCTGCTTTTTAATAGCAGCGAGGTGATAAAAGTGCGTGTTCCTCTCTCCTTCTACTATCCATTGGAGTTGGCTCCGTTGGTGCCAATAAACTTCTTCTTGGTCAAGGATGGAGTTGAGCTCAATAGAAAGCTGATCATGCAAATTTGAGAGAAAGAGTGAAGGGTGACTTTCCAAGCTTTTTTCGATTCCTTCGAGACGAGCCAAGCAAGTCTTTTTCCTCTCAAAAATATTTCCAAACACATTTCTATTCCATTTTTTCGCATGTCTCTTAAAATTTATGAAAGTCGTACAAAGGTTCCCCGTATAAATCCAATGCCGCTCCACAAAATTTTCAAAATCCTCATGTTCAAACCAGGCTTGCTGAAAGAAAAACATCTTCGGGTCTTTCCGTTTCCAAATTTCCTCCTCCGTAACTAGCATAATGGGGTTGTGATCTGAATGTATTCTCGGTAAATGTCGAACAACAGCATTCGGGTGGGCTTCAATCCACTCTGTGGTACTCCAGGCTTGATCAAGTCTTTGAAATATTTTTTCCCCTCCACAAGTAGGTCCAGACCAAGTGAAACGAGGCCCTTGGAAAGGTACCTCCATCAATCTACATTTTTGGGTCATTTCCCAGAATTTTTCCGCATTAATTCCACCAACTGGTCTCCCACCCCTCTTATCTTTTTGAAATGCTACTTGATTCATATCGCCAATGAGACACCAAGGATAATTAACAACCGAGGATAGGCGTTCCAGATACTCCCATAATTCATTTCTTGCTGACGGTGTTGGAGAAGCGTAAATCAAGGAGTAAATCGAAGAAATAATTCCAGACTGCTTGATTACAATATCCAGGCATTGATTCGTCCACGACAATATGTGAAGATGTATACGATCCTCATTCCAAAAGCACCATAAGCCTCCCGAATACCCCCTTGCTTCAACCACAAAAACTTTTGTATAAGAGGTTTTATTAAGAACATGTGTCGCTCTTTCACTTGAACATCTTGTTTCCATGATAAAAAGCACATCAGGCTTGTGTTCTGACAAAAAAGAACCGAGATATTTGAGAAAGTCCGCAGAGCTTGCCCCACGGCAATTCCAAGCAAACAATCGCATTAAAATTATAGGCGTGTGGAGGAATTCTCCATCGGGGCATCAAAAAGAGGATTTACCTCACCCAAATCAACATCCATGGCTGGGCCATTGCTTTCCTTGTCCGGTGGCTTGGTTTTCGTATAATCGCCTTGTTTCTTAGGAGGGGCGAAGTGGTCCCTCTTAAGAATTTTTATTACCTCGGGCTGCTCCAAAAGTGGTCCCTGAGTTGTGTTGGTGCGCACCACTTCAGTTAGGGATGTTCGTTGGGAGGGGTTGCTTTTATCCGAAGCAACTCTTTTGGATGTTTGTGGTTGCTTTTCTGTCATGGGCTCATTACCTTTGCGCTTGAATGACTCAGTTTGGAGCTGTTGGTTAGCCCGAGGGGCTGTTTTCTGGTTGGAAACCGACGCTTGAGGCCTGCCACCTCCGGATGAGGTCTTATTCTTGGACTTACTTGTTGTGGCTGACTGTTTAGAGATCTCCGCTGTTGTGGCTGGTCCACCATGGGTTGGCACTGAGTTAAATTGTTGCTGTAGATTCTCAACATCTGTCATTCCGACTTCCGCTACAGTTTGCTCCTCGGTGTTCACTTCATTAAGGATATCAAACCTCGAACCTGACTGCTGCTCCGGATGTTGGGGGATTACACGATCGCCTTCCTGATTAGGTGCAGACGCTGTTTTAGCAGTTTTTGGCCCGGAAGTGTTTCTCTTTCTCCTTATTTGTGCGATCATCCAAGGCCCGAAAGGACGCTCTTCAGTTGGTCCAGTTGTCATGGTGGGGACGTTGGTTGGAGCAGCCTCGCCATTTCTTTGCTCTACAATTTTATCCGGACAAACATCCTTATGATGTCCAAACTTACCGCACCCGTAACAAATGAGTTGAAGCCCCTCGTACTCCACCTTATATCTCTTTCCATTCAATCGAATACTCGGCTTCAACGCTTTTCCAAGCTCGATTTCAACACAAACCCGCGCAAACTTGCCTCTGGCATTTTCCAATGTCACCGTGTCTACTCTAATTACTTTGCCAATGATATTACCAAGTCTCCGGACCAACGATTCCCGAAACACCTCAATTGGAACAGCAGGGAATCGGACCCAAACAAAGGTGGATTTAATTTGGTGTTCAAAGGGATGGAAGAAGGGTCTCCATTTCGTCACATAAAGACAGTGACCTTGAATCATCCAAGGTCCATCCTCCAAAGCTCTTTCATAGTCGACTTGGTGAGCAAATCGGGCTATATAATACCCATTCTCCAAATCCGTAAGTTCTAATCTACCACTCATGTTCCATAGTGTGGACAATCGGTTATGAAGGTATTTGAAGGAAATTGTTTTACCTATCAGTTTGATAATCAGTGCTTTCCGCCATGGCCTCCACAGTTCGAAGCATTCCTCAAGGGGGATTACCACTTCATCTTCCTCTGCTTCCATGCCAAAATAATTTTCAATTATATCTGCATATTCCCTCAGCTCGTCATCTTCTTCATCACCAATGTAGATGCCCTCATCAGCATATCTAGCCATAACAACATCAACCCCACTCCGGTTGGTCCACGCCGGTGTATCTTCAGAAGTCACCGGAGATTTTCCTCTGAACCTGCTACGGTTCAACAGGTCTTGCTCTTCAGCGGAGGTTTCCATATGTGTGTCAATCATTTGGATTGAAGGGAGTCACCGGACAGAAGTTGTCCGGAGAGAAAAACAGGTAGCGAAGGATTCAAGGTCAAAAGCCGGCGGCGGCCATGAGACTTACTATTTTAGATATTATTAACATTATTAATTTTCTTTTGTTAAAAGCTGTTTCTTGTTCTTAGTGTCGGCGGGTGTCGTGTCTTTAAATTTTGGAATTAGCCGTATTCTCGTATCCGTGTCGAGTCGTGCGATGTGTCCGTATCCGTGTCTGTGCAACATAGGTTGTCTCTAGGTGTGGAGACGCTCCGAGGTGCAGAGGTAGTTAGTACAGAAGTAGTTAGTCAAGAGCATAATAACATATACAAAAAATGCTAAAAATTTAATAATAACTTTAAATGGCTTACTTGAAATGCTGATCAGATACAAAAGCATTTCCCTCAAAAAAAAAAAAAAGATACAAAAGCATTAAGTAGACAAGTTTAGCCATCGATCCTCTGCGTTTTTGCTTTCGGATCAGAACTCTGCTAATTCCTCAGTTTGATTTCCTCTTGTGTCATTTTATAAGGCAAAATTAGGATTTTAGTTCTCTAACTTGGCCTATTTTGGATTTTAGTCCTGCTCCTGCTCCGGTGAGGAAAATGGTCCTCTAAGTTTGTTTTTTTTTTTTTTTGGATTTTAGTCCTATTCGCCGGAAATAGCTGATTGGGCACCGGGATTTTTAAAAATAGTCCTCTAACTAGGCTGCCACGTAAGCGTTTTTTAAATATTCCGGTGCCCAATCGCCTATTTCCGCGGATAGGACTAAAATCCAAAAAAAAGCCAACTTAGTGGACCATTTTCCTCACCGGAACAGGAGCAGGACTAAAATCCAAAATATGCCAAGTTAGAGGACTAAAATGCTAATTTTGCCCATTTTATAGTTATAATGAGATCGAGAATCGGTTTCATCGAGTTCGGATCGGCTTAGTGGACCATTAGGGTGAATTCATAAAATGATCCCTTGGCCCTAAATTTTTTCTACGAAGAAAAAAAAACCTAGGATGAGATCCGCGTGTTTTGAAACTTCAATATACCCGCCCCCGGCTCCCCCCACACCCACGTAAATTTGTCATATACCTAACAAATTCATTTCCCATGTTACGTCCCACGTTTGCCTAAAAAAAAATTCAAATATCAAAGTAGTAAAAATAAAGAGTGAAAGAAATTAAAAAAAAAATTTTAAGCTATCACCACTAATAAAAAGAAATTAACCAACCCATATTACCACGCCGCTTCCATTCTAACTCCCCGGCATCATTATATAATGAAAACATCCGTTTTAATAAGATTTATCTTTTATTTTTAGCATATCGGATATCTAAACTTGGTCCGTATTTTCATGGGATAACGGGTAAATGGGTTAAAACCCTTCCTCTATATATATATATATATATATATATATATATATATATATATATATATATATTATTTTTAAAGTTTTGAAAGTTTGTTCAGTTTGTGACCAATATTGTGACGATTAGTTTGTGACAACGAATAAAAAGAAATTGTAATGAAGTGATCGCAAAATATTGCCATCATACCATCGTAGACATGGTCTATGATACGGGTGTAAACGATACAAGTCAAATCAAACGTTTACTTATCGAGACGAGTTACTACTTGAAAATAATGATGTTTGAATTTTGGCTTAAGTTCGTTGATGCAATGAAAGAATTGTTTGCGGAACGCTGGCTTAAGTGTTTATTATGATACAGTTCGGCTTGAGTATGCTCGACAAATGTTCGAGCACTGCTCGAGCATCTCGAAAAAATTATGCTTTAAATTGTTCGAGTTCGACTCGTATAAAAATTGGTCAATTCAAGTGTTGAAATTTGTCCAATATCATGACGACTAGTTTGTGACACCGAATCAAAAAAAAAGTTATAGTAAGTAGATTGCAAAATATATAATAGCATCCTAGACTTGGTCTGAATCAGATCAAACATTGAAATATCAAGTCAAGTAATCACGGAAAACACTAATGTTTGAATTCGTCTCATATTCAGTGACGCACTGAAAAAATTGTTTGAGGAAGGCACGCTTAAGTGTTTATTATGCTCAAGTTTGGCTTGTGTTCGTATGCTCGACAAAAGTTCGAGCACTATCAAGCACGAGCTGCTCGAAAAAATATTGTGTTTTAAAATGTTCAAGTTCGGTTCGTTAAAAAAACATGGTCAATTTAAGCTTTGAAATTTGTTCAATATGGTGACGATTAGTTTGTGAAAGTTGTAGTGAAAGAGATTACAAAATATTTAATAGCGTACCATCCTAGACTTGCAAAATATATATTTTAATTTTCTTTTTTCTTTTGAGTATTGAAGTGTTCGAGTTTGGTTCATTAAAAAAAAGTCGATGTAAGAGTTTAAATTTGTCCGATACTGTGACGATTAGTCTGTGCCGGTGAATAAAAAAAATTGTTACGAAATTATTCCTGCATGCCATCCTAGACTTGGTCTAAGATACAAGTTTAAGTATGATTTACTTGTCTAGTCGAGTAATCATCGAAAACAATGATATTCGAACTCCACTCAAGTTTGTTAGCACAAAAAAAATTGTTCGTACTTGGCTCGATTAAGTTTTAATTATGCTTAATTTGACTCGATTATGCTCGACAAAAGTTCAAGAACTGTCAAACTCGAGCAGTAAAACCCCTTACCTCCTTATCGGGGTATTTTAGTCCATTCGAATTTTTTTCTTTTTTCCTTTTCTTTTTAGGATTTCATTTCCTCCAAATCTTTGGAAAACTGACCTTAGCCTTGAAAAGTCATAAAAAATCTCCAAGGAACCGTATATTTCATCACAATCACGTTTTTGGTGTTTTCATATTTTCTGGTTCGTTGAACCGAGGAGCCCCCTCAGTTAAGCGACCTTCTTGTCCCAGACAGGCCCCAGACATGTCCCAGGACGTATGCCATACATCCCATGATGTGCCCAGGACTTCCGGCTCGCTGAACCGAGCACTGCTCTCGGTTAAGGCCCAGTTTTGGTGTCCTGGACACGTATGACCTTGTACATGACTTGTCTGCAGACCAATTTCGAATCTCGTCTCATCTCAAGAAGGTAATCATCGTAATCCCTAATTCTATTCGTAGATTGATCTTGTTAAGTTGTGGTTCTTGTCTTTGAGATTAGGGTTTCGGTGGTTTGTAGATTCGCGTATGTTTTGGAAGTAAGATGTTGTTCGGTTCGTAGTTCGGCTCGTCTAAAGCTATGGAGTTCTTCTTATCAAAGGGTTCCATCAATAATTTTTAAAGTTTATGTTTAAGTTGATTTGAATATTTTATAATGAAACTTCACGAAACTAGACATAATTACGTTTTGCTGGGTATTTGCCAAACTGTGTTTTTCCGAACATTATTCTATTTCTAGTTATTTTTCAGTTAACTATTATGTGTATTGGTTATGAGTAGCGGAGATATGATGGGAGTTCGGTATTGGTACGGCCTTGGAATTTTCTCGTAGGTTAGACATGGTCTTATGTGTTTTATGTGCTTTTATGTGTTTATAGTTAGTGACCTCGCAATGTAATGAACGGTGTACCATGAGTTCTAACTCCCATGTCGGACGTGTGACTAGTTGTATTTCCTATGTCGTTCTCAAGATGATGTACCGAACGAGATACCGTGACCCAACCCACGTTGGATGTATGAATAGTCATGTTTCCCGTGTCGCACCATGCCCTCATGTCAAGTAAGTAAGACACAAGATCAGACAAGTCAAGTCAAAACAAGACTAAATTATGACAAGAACATGAGTAGGCTAAGTAAGTAAGTAATGTGACTTAACAAGTATGTGCAAGATAAACCGATATAGTAAGTATCCATGTTTTCTATGCATTGAATATGTACTTTAAAGTGGTTTTCTTTACGTTTCAAGTGTTGTTCATTAAACAGTTTGAGAACTGCATGAAGTAGATCCATGTCGTGTCCCCCGGCATCCGACATGCATGAATCTCCCTTTTGATATTTTTTCTTCTTACTGAGCTTGTGCACGGGCTCACTCCTTTATTTAGAATAAGAAGGTTGGCAGGTACATGCAGTTTTGACGACGAGCTTGGAGTGCTAGCTTAGGATGAAGAAATGGAGTCGCTTATCTTTTTGTTTCCTTTTATAGTTGTTCCTTCTTATCAGACAAGTGAGTTGTAATGAATAATAGTTTAGCTTTCAGTTATTTATGATTTAGTTTGACAACAGTTGTATTCTTGTTTGTGGTTGTTTTGGAAGACCCTGAGGGTCTATTTCCCGAGTCTTTGGCTTGTTTTCTTTCACGCAAATCTATTAGTACTCTGATATGGCACGTGGCATACATGGGATTTAGGGTTTACTCTAAATGTCACGCGTCGAAAGTCCCGTGTCCGGATAAGGACATGTTATCTGGGACATGGCGTTACAATTGGTATAAGAGCCTTAGTTCGGAAATTTGGGCAAGCCTAAGATAGGAAATCTTGGGCATAAACACTGCTGTCTAGGATGTTCATATTTGGTCTTTAATCAAGCTCCTCAAGACCATCTTGGTTGTGGTCTTTATTTTTTTCTTCGAGTTTCCTTCCTTACCTGGTGCATCAAGTTTTTAGGAAGAAACTTCTTATAAGAGTGGAGAATGTAATGTTAGGAAATCAACGCAGGAACGTAGCGGAATTTAAAATTTTTGACTTCCTTTTACCAGGATCGCCTTCGATGAAACAATAAACAAAATAGATGTAGACGAAATTCATACTAGATTGATCTTAGAAAGATCTCCGCTTTGTCTACGGTTGTAGTTTGTCCACGAAGCCGCCCAAGTGTTCGGCCTCTACCGTTGATTCACACGAACAACCGCCGGAATCCTCCCATAGGACTGCTACCAGAAAAACACGGTTGCTAGACCAATTTTTTTCCTCTCTCAAATCTCTCTCTAAGAAGCTATATTATTTTCTAGTATAGTGTGTATGGAGCCATGTACTATCCCAATCTGATTGGAAAAAGCTTCCTAATTGATTGGGGAGAAAAAAAGAACACTTTTCTAATCAAACAAGGAAAATATCTTTTCGTGATTTATCTCTTTTTATTTTTAATATCTTATATTAAATAATTCAAGATATATATTTCCATATCTAATGCTAAATGTATCTTTATTTTATATATATATATATATAAAATTAATATCCAATATTAATACATAATATAATATAATACTATGATTAATTAATTTGAAAAATCCATGTGTATCCAATACACAACATATATCATATATGCGCCACTTACCTATTCAAATATGTAGCTTTAATTAATCAATATAATTAATATCTTGTATTATTTATTCTTAATAGATAAACACCATAATATTAATTTATCACTATAACACTTTATAGTAGGGACACAAGTTATCTTATTTGGTTATAACTATAACCACAATTCAATTCCGGCTCGTTAACCGATAGGCTTTTGAATAAGTTCACACTTAACGATCATGAATAGCGTCTAGCAACACGTCATGATCCATAATCATCAGAAGAGTCAAGTGCATTGACTTCTACCTTTAATGTGAAACGGTTACTGTGTAAATAGAATCATAATGCTGATATAATATCCATACGGTCGTATCTCGAGTATCAAACATTAACGACCGTATCATTATAATCTGGATATCCTACTCTCTCAAAGTAACACATTACTTCCGCTTTGCAAAGACTTTGAAAAATAAGACATTCATTATAAGAAGACCCTTTCAGATATTTACTCCTACCATTAGGATAAGCGATTTCCGGACAAGTGACATAAATCCTAAGCATTCTTCAATGCCATACCCAATCACTGCCGTATGATCGCCCCATGGTTAAAGGAAACCTCAATAGTGTCAAAGCATGACAACCCACACCATGATATTATGAAGACTCCGGCTTAAGGATAATTACACTACAACCACATAGTGCGACACTTAATAAAGTAAGCGGGTCAATCTAACGTACGCTTTCTCTAATACATGTCCACGTACAGTTCAAGTGTCTCTACACATTGATAGACAAGAACTACCCCTAACTTCATAAGATAGAAAAAATTTAATACATGCTAGTCTAACCGTGCTATTAATGTCCCATTTAATAGCACATACGACTAGAGGAATTTATGAATCAAACCAGTTAAAGTGAATCGAGATCTGATCAACCATAATCACCATCATGGTTTCTTTATCACAATTTAACATGGGGGACGTTATCATATATAAAATATCGTAATAGGTTCGTTAGACGAATACATATATAATAACAGAGAAAGCCATTTATTATATGTATAAACATAAAGACGTAGTAGGATTGACCCGACCCGGTCGGATCCGGTCTAACCCGATTGGGTTTTGGCCACTACATCAACATGTAAAACCCCTCACTTCCTTATAGGGGTATTTTAGTCCATTCAGAAATTATTTTTCTTTTTTCCTTTTCTTTTTAGGATTTCTTTTCCTCCAAGTCTTTGGAAAACCGACATAAGCCTTGAAAAGTCTATAAAAGGACTCCAAGGATACATAGACTTCACCACATATTGCGCTTTTGGAGTTTTCATATTTTCGGCTCGCTGAACCGAGGAGACCCCTCGGTTAAGTGACCTGCTTGTCCCAGACATGCCCCGGACATGTCCCAAGACGTGTCCCAAACATCCCACGACGTGCCCAATACTTCTGGCTCGCTGAACTGAGCACTGCTCTCGATTAAGCGGCCCAGTTTTGGTGTCCAGGATGCGTCTGACCTTGTCCAAGAGTGTCTGTAGATCAGAAACTCAGTTTCAAGACATATCCTAATTTAGAACCAGTTTCAAATCTCGCCTCATCTCAAGAAAGTAATCATCATAATCCCTAATTCAATTCGTAGATTGATCTTGTTAAGTTGTGGTTCTTGTCTTTTAGATTAAGGTTTCGATGGTTTGTAGATTCACGTATCGTTTGGAAGTAAGATGTCATTCGGTTCATAGTTTGGCTCGTCTAAAGGTAAGGAGTTTTTTTATCAAAAGGTTCCATCATTGGGTTTAAATTTTATGCTTTAAGTTGATTTGAATATTGTTTTAATGCAAATGCATGTGGATGTGCAATCACGAACTACTAGCAATAGTACTAGGTCTACCGCAGTATAGTGAACGGTGTATAAAGGGTGTCAAATCCATAGAGACTCGTAAAAACACACATTAATCAAGATCAAGAACAATTACGGCGGTCAACGACCAACAACGGTGCATAAGAAGTAATAATGGTAGCAATAAGCACACAAGATTAAACACGATTATACTTTTATGAATTTTATACAGATTAGTTCTAATTGAGAGTGATTAGATATTCCCCCCCATATCATGCATCAATCATCCCCGTTGGTAAATTTTAATTCATTGTCAGCTACGGGTGCTAATCCCTAGTATTACGCTACTTTCATTGAAAGCACAGTAGGTGTCTAAGTGCAATTAACCTCCTTCGTTGGTTGTATTAATTCAGATGCAATAAGAATTAGACTAGCTAGCTCAAGACCGAAGGCCTCCCTAAGCAGCTATCGTGGATTGACTAGCACATTCCTAAGGATCAATCAATACTATGTCCGAACTAAACTTCACTTTATCGTCCTTCTTGTTAATTTACGATGATATGCAAACAGTTGACCAGGCTATTAACATGTAAATTAATTCTGTCGATCAGACGTAGCTGGCACCGATTATCATTACTAGGATTTACAAGCGATAGCGATAAAGACCATTGCAAATCTGAAGAACGCAACCTCTATTTCAGGATTTTTTCCCCAACGATTCAGATCTATACACACATAGGGTAAAATAAACTAGATACTACATAGCAGAACTAATACAAGCAATCAAATCATACTGATTACAATAAAAGAACGACAGATCTACATCTAGAAAGCCAGAAAATCATACCTCGCAGACGAGTGTAGATCCTCCGTAGATCGCTCCTTAGGTGGAAAATCCATCGGATCCGTGACTAGAACTCATAGAAAATAAAAGAACAAAATAACTTCTATTGAATATAATGTATTTGTCTTGTGGAAAATTGTACATTTAATTCGAGGTCTAATGCCTCTTATTTATAGTGCTAAAACCGACTTAGCTAGCCTAAGAAACTACCCCTCGTCCAAGAAAATGTGTTTCCTAAGGCTTCTATAATTCTCGCGACTGCAGCAGCACCTCACGCACCCACGGGGGTATTTTCGTAGTTTTCCGCTATGCCGACTTAACTAAAGGTTCCGGAACACCCTAGGCCCACTTCTTCTATCCAGTCCACTCCATAATCTGTCCACGCACTTGGCCCAAATCTCGTTGCCTGAAGATAATCAAATAAAGCACGAAATAATATCGAATCAGGAATATAAACGCTAAATTCAAATTACTCAACTCATGAACCTGACATATAACATTCACTGCAAATGGTTCATATAATTGGCCGAAAACAACTACGTTTAGCTTAGAATGAGTGAAAAGTTGATGCCGTATGGTGTATCATTTTGAGCGTCATCAGGTTCCTACACAAGACGTTTGGTGATTAACACCATTTTCAGTAAAGAACACTCCCATGTTAAATTCGAGGCCATTATCAGATCTTATAGTCTTGATATACACACCATACTAAGTCCATACCCACAAAAAACATTTTAATAATGCCTCACACATCTCTTTTGGTTTTCATCAAATAAACCCATATATACCTACTATAATTAATCGTCCCCCACTGCCAGAAAATAAGTCTTGCCATGAAATGTTGGGACCCTATATGGGTACCATATGTCCATATGGACTAAGTCAAAATAACGAGATACAGATGATTTACTTAAGGAGGAAAGGGAGCCACTTCTGCTTCGCCATGGGGCAAATATGACGTACATGATATGAAACACTAGTGATGTCTTTATTCCTGCTACTAAACAATTGCAACCTAAGATGAGAGAGGTGCCCTAGCCAATAATGCCAAAGAAAAGTGGGCACATTATTTGAAACAACAACAAAATTCTCTAAAAAGGTTCTATCCACTTGACTCGTGTCTCTACACATTGGCATCTTTCCTCTAGCATATATAGAATATACAACCCATTCACCATCTCAGCTAATCCAATCGTCTTCAATGTTCGGGTATCCAGAATCAAACACACACCAGTATGAACAACAATACTCATGTTACCACATTGAACCAGTTATCCTGCTGACATTAAATTATAAGCAAATGCATGCACGTAAATGACTGTTTTCAGCACTAAATCTGGTGATATAACAATTTTATAATATATATATATATTGAAATTATATGAGATGTCACATATGTTATTTTCATATTAAAAACCTCCCCGCACTCACATTCTTACTCCAATAATCATCCACCCCCACATCTCACCCATCAACGTATCCCTTCCTTAAAAAATCAGCCACCTTCATACCTCACTTATCCCCGAAAACTTAAAAATTAAGCACCCTTCAAAACACCGCAACTTAAACTTAATAAATAATTAGTAGCATATTCCCCATATTAGATCCTTCATCCCTACAAACATGTTTTAATAGTGCAACAGATCATCATCACTAATAGTAATATATACATTTTGAATAATTCTTCTAGCAATATTGGGAACTGATGAGGGTATCAAATAAATTGAAAGTTTACCAAAGATACCATCAATTCTGAATTGCATAATACATACAATTTGTAGTTATATGCATTTGTTACTTCCTGATACCTCATTTTTATACCTATAAGATGTCGTGCTATCGATTATGACCCAAAATAAATTAAATGAGCATATATTATACCACAAATCAAAATACCGGTGATTTTGAGCATCATCATATATATATTTATTATATTTTTTTCGTTTACAAGATATGCATTTTCCTGTGTCTGGAAAGTGTGTAGTTGTAATTCTTTGATGGTCTTTGATGGTAGTGGTAGTACATTAATTATTAAATACAATGAAGGATGATGTCATTGTTGGCTTTTCTCTCTCTTCACAGTTTCTTCTATCTTCTTGAGAGTTCCTTTGTATAGTCCTCTCCGTTTTTACCCTTCCCTGTTCGCTGCATTATCCGTGCTCTTAGGCATGTCCTTCTTTCTTGTCCCATTTTCCTGATCGGATATCTTGTTTGGTTTCTCTTCATGTTCTCCTTCTCTTAACATGGATGAAGAGCAGGAAAAGCAATTTAAGAAGTTCAATTTCTCTGACATGGAAAGTTTCGGAGTCACTCTTTCCCAGGAAAATGTTGGAAAAGTGTATCATGTGTGAAATGATTTACGGAAAATTGAAATAGAAAATAAAGAACATGAAAATAAAATTCGTTTTATTAGATAGATCTAACAAAAAGAGCTATTATAGTACATATCTGACTCGAAACGATAAGAAAATAAAAGTACAACGCAAAAATAAAGGACTAGAGATCAAATCGAGGCGAGTAAGTTACTATTTTCTTAAGACTAATTGCTCCCAAGATACAACGGCTTCACGTCTCGGATTTAGAGACACTTCAAAAATTCGAGATCCGGCCAGTGGCGGACCCAGAAATAATTTTCAGGGGGGTCCGTAATTTTTTGTCTCAGTAGAATAATTTTTTTACGGTGTCTAAAATATTTTTCAAGAAAATACAAATATTTTTCGGGGGGTCCGTTTATTTCTCGGATTTTTTTTACGAGACAAAATTACAAAATAGGTAATCGAGCTCCCCCCTAGGCAAACTCCGCCCCTGGATCCGTGCTCCGACTTCTCTTCGACTCAAAAACTGGAACTATATAAGAGACTCTTTGTAGTGGAAGACACAAGAGAAATTTTTAATGCACTAATTCTCATTCATAGAGATTCTTTATATAGTGGTAATGATGTGCCGAAACTCAATTCTTATTGGCCGGATAACATAAGTCAGCCGACTTTTCCCTCAAGAAAAGTGAAGGCTTGTTTGACTTGCTTTGGCCCGACCTAGTCTTCACTTCTGATTGGTCGGATGACGTGTCGTCCGAATTCTGATTGGTCGAATGACTGAATCACACGAATTCTTAAATTCTGATTAGTCAGATTACACAATCACATGCCAAAATTAATTTTGGTTAAATTCATTAAAGAAATTTTGTCCCAAAAAATTAATATCAACACCCCACCCGACCCCAACCCCGAGCCCAAGCCGAATGGCGGTGCGCGTGTAGAATTATCTAAGTCCTCCCACATGCACAAAAAGTGCTTTGCCCCTTGGGGCTCCATAAACGTCACACTAGCTCTTATCATTTGAGTCCCAAACCTCAAGTTACCAATGTGGGAGTTTCAACCAACTTTAAGCATTAATTTCTTATTCATCCGATATCCAAATCGAGTGATTCTAAAGGCAAACCTCATCTACTATGGGAGTAGTATTTTTAGAGGTAACAAGCTCCTGGGGAATCACACTAGAACGTATGCGAAATTTGCGCTAAAATTGACTGTTTCAACCTAGGTTTCAAGCCCCCCATTTCATGGCTGTTAATTTCGGGGCTTGGAAATGTGCTGAGAATTATCTGGAATATATACTAAGGGTTTTAGGATTAACTATTGGGGTCGAACAAATTTCACATCCTTTTTAAATGCATGTAGGATGTTGATAAAGTTCCTGTGGGTTGTCCCTGGTTTTTTTAGGACTATTTTATTGTCATGAAGCAGTGGATGAAGGGAATAGGGAAGGATGATCAAGCTTTCAATCTAGGGCCGATTTGGGTCCAGCTTCTGGACTTGCCTTCAGGAATGGTGCACCACATGTCCGGCTAAACACATATGCATGTCATTTGGGAATGTCAAAATCACTAAAGACCCATCATCGGGTAACGTGCAGAGCAACTTTATTAAATATCTTGTTGAAATTGACTTTTCAAAACCATTCCTCCGAAGTATGTTTGTTAAACCAGGAAATGATAGAATTTGGGTTAATTTTAAGTATGAGAACTTGGCCTTCTTTTTCTTTCACCGTGGCAGGCAGTGTGGGACATGCATCGAAATCTTGCGTGGCTGATCGAAAGCTCCCACTTTTAAAGATGTTAATTTTAATGATGATAAAAAAATGATCAACCCCTATTAGTGTTGCTATTTCTTTAAAAAAAAAAAAAGGATAAAGAGCCTGTTCAGAATTCTGTCTTTGAGCAAAATGGCAATCGTTTGGATTAAATTCATCTAATGGCATCGGCTAAATTACAATTTTGGTCCTCTAACTAGGCACGTTTTTCGATTTTGGTCCTAGTTTTTCTCCGGCGACAATTTTAGTCCTATAAGTGGTCTTTTTTTTTACAAAAATAGTCCTGAACGTCGGAAAGACCACTTACAGGACTAAAATTGGTCTTTTCCGGCGACAATTTTAGTCCTGTAAGTGGTCTTTCCGGAGACAATTTTAGTCCTGTAAGTGGTCTTTCCGGCGTTCAGGACTATTTTTGCAAAAAAAAAAAAAAGACTACTTACAGGACTAAAATTGTCGCCGGAGAAAAACCAGGACCAAAATTGAAAAATGTGTCTAATTAAAGGACCAAAATTGTAATTTAACCCTTACAATATGGTTATCCCTGTTCTTCTGGATTTTCTTAGAAGCGGAGTCCCTTTGGCTGATTCTCATCTCGCGCCATTATCTAGTTCTAATAGTTCTGCTAATTCACCATATCTGTTTGAGTGTAATCCAAGAGATAATGACACTAGAGAAGTTGGTGACATCGTGTTTTCCGATGTCAGTAGTACTGTCATATCTGATGATCAACTTGTTGATATTGGCCCTAGTCAAAACCTAATTGTTGAGGAAGCTACTGTATGATGGTGGAAACGGAAATTCTTCCCTGAACCCTAGTATGCCCATGGAGCCCAAAACAACTCCTCACTCTTATAGGCTTCCTTAAGATCATTTTCAAGTTTATTTAAGACAGTGATATCAATGTTGGAGTTAACAACCTTGTCAAACTCAGATTTTAGATCTTTAATTTTATTAGCAGCATTGAAATTCCTCCCTCCTTTTCGTTTAAGAATTTGAACCCTAGTAGCCTTTATTTTCATCATAAATTTATACATACCATGAAAAGAAGAGTTGAAACCATCCTGAACTGTCTCAAAAACCCCTCCATGTCAAGCCACATTTGATTAAAAAAAAAACAAAGGACTTCTTGCATTTTGAACTTAGAGGGTTAGTGTCACAAAAAAACATACAATGATCATAAGAAAAAGTGAAGATATGTCTGCAAACAGTTCAAGAAAATAAGCCCCTCCAAGGATTAGAGCACAGAAATCTATCTAACCTCTCAAAAGTGGTTGTCTATCCCGTTTGGTTTCGGGCTAAGCTGGATCTATTTGGATCCAACTCAATATTTTATTCACTCTACTATCTTATTTACCATTATTTTATTTATTTTATTATTTTATTATAATTTCTCTCATCAATCATTTCACTATCAACAAATAAAATAATATTAATCAATTTACTTTATTCACCCACTACACCATTTAACCATTACTTTATCAATATAATACTTCATTCAAATTTCTCTCACCAATCACTTTTTCATCTACACAAATTTCAATACAATATTTCAACTTTATAATCATTATTATATTATTTTATTTTATTTTATTTTCTCTCTCCTGAATCCATTCAAACTCAATCCAACCCCAAACCAAACAAGGGTGGTCCTTCTCCAGGTCCATAACTGCCCTTGATAACCAAGGTCATAAAGAGAATTAACAAAAACAAAATTTCTGAAGTCCGTAAAACAACTTACAGACCTTAAGGTGCCACCTAGCTTTTCCTTTGAAGAGATCACATCATTGAAGTCACATGCAATAACAAAAAGGTTGACCCACAAGTTTATCCTATCTGTCAAACTGGACCAGCATTCTCTTCTACTGACAGGATTAAGATTGATATAGATGTTAGGAAATCAAGTCATTTACGTAGCGTAATTTAAAATTTGATTTCATTTTTCTAAGATCGACATCGTTTTAACAATAAACATAAAAGGAGTAGACAAGAATCATAGTAGAATTTGATCAGAACATCATCTACGATGTAGTTGTGCATGGTACCGCCCAAGTGTTCGGCCTCTAGCGTTGATCCACAGTTCCACACGAACCTCCCGTCGGAATCCTATATTGGATTGCTATTAGAAAATTTTGGTTGCTTGACCGACTTTCTCTCTCTCAAAACTCTTTCTAGGAAGCTCTATTATTTTCATGTAAAATAAAACTCTTGTAATTCTGATACAAAAGACCTAGACACCCCATTCACTTATATAGGGGAGGCGGCGCCACTTATTGTCTCAATCCTATTGGGTGAAGCTTAATGCCTGGAGTAGGGAGAAAGAAAACAT
This sequence comes from Gentiana straminea, assembly GCA_036785695.1. Classification (NCBI taxonomy): domain Eukaryota; kingdom Viridiplantae; phylum Streptophyta; class Magnoliopsida; order Gentianales; family Gentianaceae; genus Gentiana; species Gentiana straminea. The sequence goes on along the minus strand of JAVUPR010000424.1, from coordinate 6,862,282 downwards.
TTTTCTAATAAAGTAAGGAAAATATATTTTCTTGATTTATCCATTTTATTTTAATATCTTATATTAAATAATCCATTAATTAAATTGCAAAATACATGTGTTTCATATACATTTAAATATATGCGCCCATATACATATACATACTACCGTATCTCAAGTGTCCGAACATTAACGACCATCTTATAATCAGAATATTATACTCTCTCGAAGTAACTCATTACTCCCACTTTACAAAGATTCATGAGAACAAGACATTCCTTATAAAAAGGCCCTTTTAGATATTTACTCCTACTATTAGGATACGCGATTTCCTGACAAACAATATGAATCCTACGCATGCTTCAATATCACACACAATCACTACCGTATGATCGCCCCGTGATTAGGGGAAATCTAAATAGCGTCAAAGTATGAAAATCCACACCGTGATGTCTAAAGACTCCGGTCTTAGGATAATTACACAACCGCCACATATTGTGACACTTAATAAAGTAAGTGGGCCATTCTAACATACGTATTTTCTAATACACATCCACGTACAGTCCAATTGTCCCTACACTTCGATAGACGAGATCTATGTTGGAATGGTGTCTCACTTTCAACACTGTAGAAATGGTGGCTGATACACTATAGAAATGGTAGTTCAGACTACAAGTCTTGAATGGTTGCTACGAAGTATGGAAAGTTCAAGATATCATCAAAAAGTCTTGGATACTAGTTGCTTACGGAAGAAAATATGACACCATATTCACCTATATGAACTACCCCTTCCTCAATTGAAGAAGTATCCCACTTTCAGCTAAGTATTAGCTTCAGTACAAAGTGAGGATCCTGAGAGATAAATTTGTGTGTGGAAATTTTTCTCTAATCTAAAAATTGTTGTTTTCGGTGGATGTAGGCGAATTGCCGAACCACGTTAAATCTGTGTTCTTGTTATTCCATTTATATTCTGCTGTGTTTTTACTTTCGTTTCCGCACAACAAATTGGTATCAGAGCCATGGATTGTTAAAGAAACCCAGAATGTAAAGTAGCTCAAAATCGTTTTCTGTTGATTTCATCTCATAGCCCTCGTTTCTAGGAGTCCGCTGCTTCAAACGGTGTGAAAAACGGACCTCCAGATCGCAAGATATCAATCCCGGAAGTTTCCCGTTTTTTTTGTTCGCATTTATATTGCTCCTGGCAAATTTGCAGCAACCGGGTATAGAAGATAAAGCTTGACCCAGTCAGCCCTTTGACCAGACCCAGTCAAATTTATTTTCTTTGACCAAAATTGAACCAACAATAAACCGATTGAACCAAAGTAAATCTAGTTGATTTGGCTTAATATTTTTCAAAGTTTGGTCGGTTCTAATTGGACCATTCTGAGTTCATTTACCAGCTCCGTTTTTCCATTTGAGGTCTCAAAAAGGGAGAAACACTAATTGTGATTATTTCTAATGGCTGACAACCAATCAGTTTCAGAGGTTGCAGAGGAAAAAATCACTAGCGGTTGAATGAGGAGAAATATGTTGTCCAATACAAAGTTCGAGGTGGAGAAATTCGACGGCACCAACAACTTTGGTATGTGGCAATGTGAAGTTTCAGATCTTTTATTCCGGGAAGGAACCGATGTGGCATTAGGTTCTAAACCTACAGACACGTCGAATGAAGATTGAGATTTCATCAACCGGTAAGCTTGTGGCACAATCCGATTGTGCTTAGAAAAGGAGCAAAAGTATTTTGTCATGAAAGAGACTATGGCAAAAATTCTTTGGAAGAAACTGGAGGACAAGTATATGACGAAAAGCGTAGAGAATCGTCTCAACTTGAAAAAGAAGCTTTTTTCATTTTCAGTACAAAACAGGTACGCCCATGATTGAGCATCTGGATAATTTCAACAAGATTCTTGTGGATTTGCAGAACCTAGATGTGGAGATTACAGATGAAGATATGGCACTTTTGTTGTTGAATTCTCTGCCTGAAACTTATGAAAATTTAACCACAACTCTGTTACATGGTAAAAGCGAGGTTAAATTCATTGATGTTTCAAATGCTTTGGTGAATAATGAGTATCGGAAGAAGGATCAACATGATCATGCAGATACTACATCAGAAGCTCTGACGGCATCGAGAGGTCGGTCAAACAACAAATCAACGAAATCTTTTGGACGTGCTCAGTCAAAGTCGAGAGAAGACTCTCGAAGACAACCTGAAAAGGATGAATGCGCGTATTGTCGTCAAAAAGGGCACTGGAAGAAAGATTGTCCAAATAAGGACAAGTGTACTGCAAATGTTGCAAAAAAAGACAGAAGATGGAGACACGGCATTCACTGCATCTTCTTCAGCTAATTCATCTGAAAGATGGATTCTGGATGTTCTCACCACATGTGTCCAGATCAAAAATTGTTCTCAAACTTTGATGAGATAGACGGAGGAGTTGTTCTTATAGGAAATGACAATGCTTGTCAAACAAAAGGCATTGGATCAGTACGGCTGAAGATGCACGATGGTACAATCAGAAGACTTACAGATGTAAGGTATGTGCCTGATTTGAAGAAAAATCTTGTATCTCTGGGGACTCTAGAATCCAAGGGTTACAAAATAACCATGGAAAGTGGAGTTATGAAGGTAGTAAGAGGTGAATTATTAGCCATGAAAGGTAATCGAAAAAGAAATCTTTATTACCTTGACGCCCATACAGTTCACAGAAGAGTATCCATCTCCACTGACACTGAAGAGAGTTCATCTGATACGTCAAGGCTCTGGCACATGCGGTTAGGGCATGTTGGTGAAAAAGCTTTGCAAAACCTTGTGAGTAAAGGTTTACTAAAGGGTGCCAAGAGTGGAATAATTGACTTTTGTGAACACTATGTCTTTGGCAAACAAACAAGAGCCAAGTTTGGCACTGCAATCCATCAAACCAATGGAGCATTGGACTATGTGCACACTGATGTTTGGGGACCGTATCAGAATGCTTCACTGGGAGGTAAACATTGGTTTGTCACATTTATTGATGATTTTTCAAGATATGTTTGGGTGTATACCATGAAGCACAAGCATGAAGTTCTGGACATCTTTCTTACTTGGAAGAAAATGATCGAGACTCAGACAGGAAGAAAAATCAAGAGGCTTCTTTCTGATAATGGTGGAGAATACAAATCAGATCCATTCAAGAAGGTATGCCTGGAAGAAGGTATAGTCAGGCATTTCACTGTACCAAGAACACCACAGTAAAATGGTGTTGCTGAACGGATGAATCAAACTATTGTTGATAAAGTTCGATGCATGCTATCTCAATCTGGATTAAGCAAGGCACACTGGGGAGAGGCGTTATCTTATGCCTCTTATATCATAAACAGACTACCAACTGCAGCACTGGAAGGAAAAATTCCAAAGGAGGTATGGGCTGAGAAAGCTATTTCTGACTATGATTCTTTGCACATATTTGGTTGTTCTGCATACTATCACGTAACAGAGTCAAAACTAGATCCAAGAGCCAATAATTCTTTTTTCATGGGATTTACTGAAGGAGTTAAGGCGTTCCGCCTCTGGGATCCCGAGTCAAAGAAGATTGTCTTAAGTCAAGATTTAACTTTTGACGAGTCTGTGATGTTGAAACAGACAACACAAGACAAAGAGAATAATAATCCGAATTCTTATAAGCATGTGGAGTTTGAGATTCATACGAATCATGATAATGCAGCTAACTTACCTGAAGACAAATTTGAAGCTCAGAATGAAAGCTCTGGTGAGGTGGGGGTTCCAGAACTTACACCTGAGGTTAGACAACCAGAATCTATTGCCACTAGTAGACCAAAAAGAAATATTCAGAAACCTGCTCGTTACACTGACGTGGTAGCATATCTCTTCGAATTACCAGAGATAATATTCCATAAAACTTCAAAGAAGCTGAAAATAGTGTGGAAAATGAAAATTGCAAGATGGCAATGGAGGAAATGATGCAATCTCTTCAACAGAATCAGACTTGGGAGCTTGCTCCACTTCCAAAAGGCAAGAAGGCGATTGGTTGCAAATGGGTCTATGCCAAGAAGGATAGTGCTCCTAGTAGTGACAGTATTAGAGACAAAGCTAAACTGGTAGCAAAAGGCTATTCTCAGAAGGATGGTATCGACTACAATGAGATATTTTCAACCGTTGTTATGCATTCATCTATACGAATATTGCTAGCTTTGGTTGCATAATTTGACCTTGAGCTTGCTCAACTTGATGTCAAAACTGCATTCCTACATGGAACTTTGGATGAGGAGATCTATATGGCACAACCTGAAGGATTCAAAGTTGCAGGTCGTTAAAATTGGACTTGCAAGTTGAGGAAATCACTTTATGGTCTGAAGTAGTCTCCAAGACAGTGGTACAAGCATTTTGATAGCTTTATGAAGAAACAGAAGTACAAACGCAGTCATTTTGATCACTGTGTCTACTTGAAGAAGCTTCGAGATGGTACATTTGTCTATTTTCTCTTATATGTTGATGATATGTTGATTGCATCTAAGAGCAAGGTGGAGATCGACAAATTGAAGGCTCAACTGAGTTCAGAGTTTGAGATGAAAGATCTTGGAGAAGACAAAAAGGTTCTAGGAATGGAAATCCGTAGAGACAAGTTGAATAGCACAGTCTGTTTGACACAGACTCGGTATCTGAAAAACATTCTTCCTAGGTTTGGTATTGATGACAAGATGAAACATGTAAGTACTCCGCTGGCCCCGCATTTCAACTTGAGTGCATCCATGTCTCCAAAAACAGAAGCAGAGAAGAGGCAAATGGATTCTATTCCATATGCAAATGCAGTTGGTGCTCTGATGTATGCAATGGTGTGTACAAGGTGATATACTACTTTTATATGTTTAAATATACGTTATATTATTATGTTTTATCAACAAATTCTATATAAAATATATGAAATTATGGTATAAATTATATGAAATGTTAATCTTTATAATTTAAAGTAGTTAGTAGTAAAACTTAGTAATAATAGTAAAAGGTTATCATTTTGTACCGATTTTAGTAAATCGGAGTGTAGTGTCAGATTTACGTGGGTATTTATGGTATTTTATTGCAGATTTATAAGCCGAGACCCCGAGAATCGACATGGTGAAGTACAATCATATCTTTGGAAGGATTTAGAGAGTGCCACGAGCTTAAACGGTCAATTGAATAGCTTAAGTGGTCAAGTGGTCAATCAATTTGGTTAAGTGGTAATCGAGAAAAGTATTCAACAAACGAATGGCTCATCAAAACAACATCATCTGAAGAAGAGTCCTTCACGAAAGTTGTAGATTTTCCCGAAAGCTTTCCGATACTGCTTGAATCATGATTTTTGGAGGTCCAGAACTCGAGATATGAATTTTAGAAGTTTAATAATTATATATAAAAATATATATAATCATACCGCACATGCTGATTACTTAAGGAGGTGGAAGTAATCATTACACCGGACCAGTCCGGCTTGATCTCGGACCGGTCCGGCCTTGGAAGTTTTTTCTATATAAGGAGCTCATTTACGGCGGCGTTGAAGTGTACCAATATATATATATATATATATATATATATCACTCTCTGTATATATATTCTCCTTCTATTTTTCTTTTTTATTTAGTAGTTGTAAATAGGCCTTAAGCCAAAAATAATAATCTCGTAGTATCGTTGTAATGCTCGAGAAATTATCAGAAGTTCGGTGTTGTTGAAGTCGTTGTAATGTCCGGAAGAATACAACTCTGATTCAGCATTTGTAATCGGGTAATTTTCTAAAGTATTTATGTTTGTTTTTATCTTTTTCGTTGTTATAATGTTTTTAGACTAACTCTAATAACTAGCCAAAGTTATGTAATCGTTTTATTTCGATCTTTTCGGTAAAGGAATGCTGTCTAAGTAAAATTGATTAAAATTGAGTTAATTGAATCTTTTTCTATTCGTAACGTATTGATAATATTCGGATTGACGTAATTAACCAAGATGAATCGCACCATATAACCTAACGATGAACTGACCAGAGAAGTTAGGATATGAGATAAAAGATAGAAAAACCGGAGGGTAAAATTGGCCGTGCGAAAGCGTGACTACGGAATCCTATTTCCTACCCGGGGTAGATTTGTCTTGGGAAAGATTAATCTTATTAAAATTGTGCTCGAGATCATAATAATGTTAAAATCAACGGTTTAATTAAAACTAACACCGGAAAGTTAAATCGATCCGCCTGACAACCGGAGCCTTTTGAATAACGTCGGCCGTCTGACGAACGGAATAACCTCTTTTATCCGGGGTAGATTTGTACTCGGTACCTGTTCAGACTAACTGAGATTAGCATGGGGCAGTTGTGGAGATTGAACTGATGACAATGACATATGACAATTTCATACGCTCGTGTGAGGAGGAATTGTTAACCTCAGGAGTGCACCGTTTCATTTACTCAATTGGACCTAAAATAAAAGGAAAGATCGAGCACATTCCGTTTACTGGAAAAGATCATATAAATCAATTATAATACGCCAGACTCTACGTTGTCGTATCAAAAATAAATCAACGGAAGCCCAAAAGACTCGGGTAAAAACATAAATGCCACTAAGAAAAGAATACAAACCGACTATGGTTGAATTGTTTAACTTACAACAACGAAAGGCCCAAAGGTTACAACGTATGATGTCTAAAAGAAAGGTACAACACTTTTCTTACAAACATGAAACAAAAGTACAACATGGCCTTGTACATCATAAAATAAAAGAAACTGAAACGTCATCCAAGCATCAACAAGGCATCATCATCACATATCATTATCATACTCCTTATCGAGCTCAAAACCAATATGTCCATCTTCTTACCCCACAATGTATACAAAACAAAATGCAAAGGAGGTAAGTACAAAGTACTTATCAAGAGTGAGAATCCAATTCAAACTAATTTCTACAATGGAAAGGTTTACGTTATTATAATTAAGTTGTCTTTGTGAGGCCGACTCAAACTCTAGGGTTCACTTTATGCTCATCAACATGTCATGACTATTGGTTCCTAGCTTAGCTTATCTTAGTTACATCAGCACTCAGAAGCACTACGTATGATGAATATCCATCATGAAGATATCGTGCAAACTATCGGTGGGTCACACCGGTAGTCCCGGGTACACCCCGGTATGCGTACACGTTTGGTGAAGTTCTCTACTCCTAGTGCTACTTCGAGGCTAGCTGAGATATTCTCTACTCTCGGTGCCCAGTCAAGACCAGAAGAGTTATTCACCTTCAGAATGCCCACACATCGCGATATTGCCTTGTGCCTTACAAAGAATGACCTGACCTTTAACCTTTTAACTACACAAGTATGTTTGTTATTAATTGTTAACTAGCCAACTAAGTGTTTTCAAGTAAAGCTTCCCACAACTCATACTCTCTTACTTAGACCACTATACACGGAAAAGCCTAGCACATACATTTACATTGGTGAAGGCTAATTCACCAAAGCACAAGCCAATCATACTATTCCGATGATCCCAAACTTCAACTCTTAGGAAGAGTACATTCGGTGCTGGAACTAGACGCATCCGAAGCTTAATCAAGGCTTGTTCATATTCATTTAGTGTTATTAGATCAAGAATAACAATTAAACTGGACTCGGGGTTCAAAACAAATCCATTCCCAAAAATAGGGTTGAATGCATACACATTCAGCTAAATGCGCACACGATTCAAGATGATTCTGTCAGGGCAATGCATGCGCATTGCCTCAGGAATGCGCACACATTGAGCATCCTGAAACTTTTTGCCGGTGCATTGCGTGCGTATTGCCTCAGGAATGCACACACATTCCACCTACAACATAGTAAACATGCCTTTCTATACTTTATCGATTCCCAACCCTTTCCCAACATGATCAACATCAATTTAAGCACCAAAACAATAGAAAAACCATATCTTAACATGCAATAACACTTCACACTTTAACTACAACTTTTAAGCATGATTTCTAACACCAAAACATGCCAAAACTCAACCCTAGCATCATAAAACCTTAATTAAACATTAGGAAGAGCCTCTTACATTAAAATCAAGCAAAACCACTACAACACTCAAAGACATCTGCAACACTTTCTAAGCCTTCAACCGGAAACCTTATTCCAAAGTCGATGATCTTGCTATCAAAAGGAAGCCCTCTTCACGCTGATTCCAAATCTTCAATCCTTTCTGAAAACAATCAAGAACTTGAGGAGAATTTGGAAGAAATCTCTCCTTTTGTTTTTTCTGCTTCTTTTCTTCTCTCAAGTTCGAACAAAGCCAAATGATGTGATGTTTGACAACTTCTGATTGAGGGGAGGTTATTTCCAAATAAAACTTCCCCACTAAAGCATTTATTTCCGTAAATATTAATTACCCTTAATTAATATTTTCTCCCATTTTTATACTTAAATCCATATTAAATATAATACCCCGTTCTCCGTAAAATGACATGTCTGCCCTTATTCAAAAACTCGGGATATTACATTATTTCAATTACAACTCTTGCCTTTTATTTATACATTACAAAAAATAAAAGATAAACAACTATTTCGAAAGAGTTTGACCTAACCCTAGTTTTAGAAATTGAGATAAAGACTAAAACTTGATGCAAACTGTTATGCTCTTCTTGATTTGAATTGATTCCGCATCTTTATCTTATTGAAATGGAGTCCATCTTGTCTTGAACTCATGACTCTTAGCTTACTAAATTACTTAACATGCCATTCATCTGAATTTTGAAATTTAAATCAACCTTATCTCTCAAATCCATCCTTATTTCTCCACATCTTCGGTAGAATGCTGGAATGTTGTCTCAACACTTGAATTTTGCTTGTTTGAACTCTTCATACAATATATAGGAGAGAAATGTGATAACGACCTAATTCAAAATAAATAAACCTAAAGATAAAATATTCATTTAAATAAAAGATTAGAGATAAATATAATTTATACCAACTAAATCTATCATATCTTTCTTTTGAACATCATCATATCTTATCTTCCATTTGAACAATCTTTATCTTTTCATTTATCACCCTCCATCAAACGTTTTTTGATTAACCTCTCTCAAACGTTGCCGGTCGGAGGCAATGTATCCTTGATTACCCTCCCTCAGACATTCCTTTGATACACTACCTCAAACATTGCCGAGGTTGGAGGCAATGTTTGTCTTGTCAACAAAGAAACTCAGTAGCTCACACCTCTTTTACACTGGGCCTCACAACGTTAGCTCGATTCTTTGCTCTCGGCTTTCGGCTTCCGGCTTCTTGTTTGTTTGTTTTTTTTCCGAATCTGCTGAACTTCTAATTGACAGCAAAAATACTCCTTTTGCATATGTCTGGGGAAGGATTTCATCTTTGAGAATGAAAAATTGGACGATGAAAGACGAAATATGGATTACGATTTGGGTAAAAAAATATTGGATGCATGCTAGAAGGCAGGGGCGTCCCTATCCAAATTTAGGCTCGGGGCCAAAAAAAAATTAGGCCCTCGCGCTTCGAAAAAAAAAACACTAACAAAAAAAGTAGAAATTTTCCAAGTCAAATAAGAACATTGTAAACATTTCAAAACAAAAGAAATAGTTATTGGAAGTATTATTACATAGAATCACTTAAACCTCTCTCCTAGCATTTTTAGAAGCAAAAGTACTACGCGAGTTACTACTCAAACTCGCGTAGTCAATGTCATCAACCATATCTTGTTCAATTGACAATAGAGCTAAACCGTTCAACCGCTCTTGTGACATTGTTGACCGAAGATAATTTTGAATCAACTTTAACTTTGAAAAACTTTTTCTCCGGAAGCAACCGTGACCGGGATTGTCAAAAGGATTCTAAAAGCAATCCACGCATTCGGAAAACATCTTTCCTTCTTTTTCAAAAAGTTGAGAACTTCAATTGGCTTCTTCACTTCCTCCGGTAATGATTCTCTCAAGAACTTCAACTCCATGAATAAGTCTCTACCATCAATATCCGATACATTATCATGTGTCAAAAACTCTTCAAGACTAGCACAAGATTTCATTAAACATTCATTGTTGGAATATTTGACTTCTTTAAATCAAACAAGAAGCCAAACTTTTTCTCGTATACTTCCAACTGTTCGAATATGCTCTTCATTGAAGAAATTGCTTGATCCACAACATACAAAAATTAATTCACCCGAAAGGATTCTTCAGCTTTCAGATTCACCTCGTCGGTAACATCCTCATCAAATTGTTTTTTTTTTCTAATGTTACACTTTTCAACAAATACAGGATCAACACCCATCTCACTTGCAATGTCTTTTGCATCCACCATTGCTTCCATAAAACCAACATATCTGTATCTTTCAAGAAAAGCCATGAGTCCTTTAAATTGCTCAACTGCATCATCTATATGCGTATCTTCTTTCTAAATGTGCTTGCTAACTGAATTCACAAAAATAACAAGTTATGCCAAATAACCATGCCAAACAAGAACTCAAAATTTTCAAGTTCATTCTTCACAACGGTCATTGCTTCACTTTTAGCCGTCGCTTCACTTTGATTTGCAGTATTTGCAAATTCAACTAAAGCATCTCTTAGTTGTGGAGCTTGATATCTTATGACTTTAACACTTTCAAGACGGCTTTTCCAGCGTGTTTGTGACAATGGCTTTAACGTGAGATTCTTCACATTATCTGTAAAAATTTCCACCGCTTCGGTGAAGAAGAAAATAAGACATACAATCTTTGCACCATTGCGAAAAATGACGCTGCTTTTGAACAAGAGTTGGCCATATCGCAAAGAACAAAGTTAAGACTATGACACCCACATGGTGTATAAAATACTCTTGGAATTACTTGAAGTAGTCGACTTTGCACACCTTTATGTTTTCCTTTCATATTTGAGCCATTGTCATATCCTTGACCTCTTAGATCTTGAATATCAAGGTCAAGTTTACTTAAAACTTCTTGAAGTTCACCAAAAAGCGCCAACCCCGATGTATCATCTACATTCAAAAATTCTAGAAAAAAACTCTTTCACCTTTATTTGATTGCTTGAAATTTCCACACATCTAATGACAATAGACATTTGTTCTTCATGACTATATCAGTTGTACAATCAAGTATAATCGAGAAATACTGTGCTTCCTTGATTTTTGCAATAATTGTACTTTTGACCTCACCACTTAAAAGTTGTATCAATTCATTTTGAATTCTAGGACCCAAGTAATGGTATTGAATATCACAATTTTCAATCCGTTGTAGGTGCTTTTCCATTATTGGATCAAATGAGGCAATCATTTCAATGAAATCTAATAAGTTCCCATTGTTATCATCATGTACTTTTGATTTTTTTTTTCCACGAAATGCTAAATTTCTCTTAGCAAGTGTCTTGACAAGTGCAAGAATCCTAAATAACACCGCTCTCCAATATTCCTTCTCTTTGTTGATATGTTCAACGTATGCTTATCAATGGTTTCATTCTTTTCCAATCTCAAAGTCATCTCGATCCACTTGTCCATGCATCTAATATGCTCATTGCTACTTTCATGGCTTTTAAGTCTTTCATCAATATGTTTCCAATTTTTGTACCCTTCAGCCGCTAATTGAGACTTGTTTTCATCTTTTTAAACAACTTACAACAAAAGAAAAACACACTATCCAAAGCCTCGAATAGACAAGCCATATTCTATCTTGTTTCTCACCATTTGGCAAATGACGAGTGAAGTGAATAGGTGAGAAATGCCTATGCCTATCAGAATTATCCTTTGGAAAGACATGATTATTACTTCTTACTGGACCTTTTTTGACTAACAAGTCTCTTAATTCTTGATTAATCTTGCCCCAATTAGCAGGATCATCAATATATTGAGGTCCAAATACCATGTTTACCTCTTCGTTCTCATTTCCACAAGCTTCACTCAAATTGAAAATTTCTTTATGATCATCAACTAAATTCTCATTCTCGATATTTAACACATCTTCGGTTGAGCTTTCACCTTGTTTCGTGCCACTAAAAAACTTATGAATAGCCTCCTTTTGTGATGAATTAATGCTTCCACCTTTTGTTTCTTCTTCCTTTTTTCATATCCGGAAGGATATTTTCTAGGTCCCATAAGAACAACTGACCGGAAAAAGAACGAATAAAATTAATTTCAATCGGAAGAATCCTGAATTTGATTAAAAATGGAGAAATATGGTACTGCCATTTCAGTTTTCAACTTGAAATTTTTTTTTAAACCACCAACAATATCATAAGTAAATATTATAAGAAAAAAACAACAATTAAATGTGCTAAAAGCCTAAAGCAAAACAATTTGTAGGCAATGCAACAAAGTAACAGCCTAATTGTAATTGATAAGTAATATATCTAACAAGTAACAAATAACAAAACAATTAAACAAGTTTTAAAAAAGCTGCTATTAATATTGCTAGTACTATTTGATGCTTATATCAGAAAATAAATTGGGGAAATTGAAATTAAAAAACATACCTGTTAAAGCTAATGTTAAACAATTGAACTATTGAAGATTATGGTTTTCTATTTTTGGGAAAAATGAGAATCCTCATCCTCTTATCATCTTGATCCTTGAAACAATCTTGAAACTCAATTCGTGTTACTAACTCTCCTAGTTGTTGTTAAAGAATTGAAGAAGAGAGTTTTATTTTATTTTTTAAGCTTGAGAAGTTGAACAGAGAGGAGAGGGAGCAGGGAGGCAACGTGATTAAGGGAATTAAGGAAAGAATAAGATATTTGGAAATATGAAGGGAAATCAATATGATTTTTGGGGATTGTCATTTGTCAACCAAAAAATATATATATATATAAAAAGAATAAAACAAAAAAAGCTGCGTAGATTTTTGGGGATTGTCATTTGACAACCAAAAAATATATATATAAAAAAATATAACAAAAAACTGCATGAGATAGGTTTGGAAGTGAAAAAAAGCTATTTATTTGACTCCTTTAAAAAAACAAAAATTATTGTAGGTAGCAAGATTCAAAATCGAGTCTCATTTGAGTCTTAAGTCTTAACCATTAAGATAATACATTCTTTGTTCATATAAATACAAAATATATATAATATTAGGTCAAAATTTCGTGGGCCTTTAAATTCATTGATTTTCCGGAGGCTTCGAGCCATGGGCCCCTTGGCCCCCCTTCCCCAAGGGGCGTCCCTAATTTTGGGACATCAAAAAAAATTTAAAAAGACTTGTATTGCGGGAGTATCAGTGTTTACAAATGAACGAAGAAAGAGAAAATGTTAAACGGTGGAAGAGTAGTGAAAAAAAAAAGTGAACAGCCGCATGTTCTTTTTTCGGTAGATACGTATCTTCTACCCGTCCTTCTCCTCATAAAACTAAGCAGTATATCATTTTACTTAAAAGCCTTTTCAAAAAGGACTTATTTCAACCATACATACAGACATATAAATTAAAAATAAAAACATTAAAAATGAAAAGCCCTTCAACATATCTGGTCAAAGAATAATTCATTGTCGTCGTTTATAAAAGTATAGGAAAAATAAAGAAAGTAAAACAAAATGAAAATCCGTCCAGGTTTAGACAATTGCAAGGCAAAATTATGTCAAAGCTGCCTAGCGTTCCTTTAGGTTGTCCTATCCCGGACGAAAACGGTTAACCCGATTATCAAGTCTATTATATCAAGGTTGTCCTTATTAGGATCAAGTGCTTACCGTTGTATTAAAACCAATAGATGTTAGTAAATGTGTCACTATATTTTCTTATACCACATCTCATCAAGTGTGAGTCTATACGAAGAGAGAGCTACCAACACTTGACTTGTTTTTTTTTGTTTGGGAAGTGTAGGTCTATAAGAAGAGAGTGAGCCCAACACTTAGGTTTTTTTTTTTTTTGTTTTTTGTTTTTTGATTATTCAATTGTGCTGGACTTGAACTCGGGATCTCCTGCTCTGATACTATATTAGGATCAAACGCTTACCGTTGTACTAAAACCAATTGATGTTACTAAAAGTGCTACTAGCCTACTATATTTCCTTATATCGAGGGAAGTGAGTGGACACGAAGATTGTGCTTTAAGGTAGTATATCGAGGGACACCCGTTGGCTTGGTACGGTGGATACGGTGGGTACGGCTGGGCAGCATAGGCGTGAGGTGGACAATATTGTGGCCTCGGAGTGGGTGGAGCCGAAGATTCAGAATAACGGAAGTAACATGCTTGGCTTTGTGTCCAAATTTAACACAAATTTGGCATTATGTGGTGAGATATTCTAAAAACATCTTAGTTATTTTCTTGTTTTATGATTTTCCCTAATTGCATTTTCTAACACTATTTAATTTTGTTGTGATTGGTAGAATATTCCACTACCATTTGCTACAACTCACAACATGCTGCGATTCAAGACTGTGAAGTTGCGAAGTGCCACAGGGGATTCCTGGCCGGCTAGACTTGTAGCGCATGCAGAACCCAATCGACAAGCTCGCATCACATGGTGACGGACAATGATATCAATGTTGAAGATAGATGTACCTTTGAACTCGTTGATCAGCCGACAAGAGATCATATCGTGTTGATGTGGGGATTAATAGATTCTGAAATCTATTTTTATAACTTGTTAGATGTGGGGATTAAAACTTATTACTTTTGGTTTTGAACATTTTAATTCATTGTATTAGATGTTGAAGTATGTTTGGATTAGTTGGGGATGATTTTTGTTTTGGGACCAATGTTTGGATATTTTTGGATCAATATTTGTCGTTATATTTGTTTGTATAATATTAGGCTCATTGTTTGAATCATGTTTCTTCAAGACTGGGTCCAAAACGTCAACAGTACTAACGTTGATTCTACCAAATCAACGCCAGATATGGTGATGTTTTGAATACAGAACCATATTCAGTTCTGCTTTCACAAATGTCACCAGGGCGACGTTATGTTTCTCAATAAACGTCAAAAGAGATGGCGTTTTATGAAAAAAAAAATCATATTCAGTTTTGTGTCCAAAACGTCATCTAAATAGACGCTGATTTGCTGAAAAAACGTCAAAGTTGTTGGTGTTCTGAAAACAGTGACATTTTAAGTTCTAGAGTCTAATTGTTAGCACATTCGACGTTCGACTTGCACACGAACGTCAATAGTACTGACGTTTTATAGGATGTCGACGGAGAATCCAATAGGCGTTGGAAACTATAAAAATCTTCATTTTTTCTATAATTCATGGGTCTTAAAGCAATTGAGAATGGTGCTTAAATGTTATCTTATTAAATGCTCAAGATTGTCAATTTTTTGGGTGATGAGTTTGATGTGAAGATGAAGATGGTTGAAGAAGATGAAGATGAAGATGAAGATGGTTGAAGAAATTTTTGATGATGAAGATGATTTTTAGTAGATGAAGATGAAGATGAAATTTGTGGATCTTGATGATGATTTGGGTGAAAAATAAGTTGGGGATTATAATGTTTCATTTTAATTATCAAATGATTAAATTGTATTTTATAATAGGGGCCACAGGCCAGAATGACAAAATAAAATACGGACAAGACAAAAAAAAAAAATGGTTGAGAAGGACAAAAACGCGCATGTTACTACATGTTGTACAACAAAAACGCGCATGTTACTACATGTTGTTGTACAACATGTAGTAACATGCGCGTTTTTGTCCTTCTCAACCACTACAACAACATGTAGTAACATGCGCGTTTTTGCATGTAGTAACATGCGCGTTTTTGTCCTTCTCAACCACTATCTTTTTTTCTTGTCATTTTTCATCATTTTAGATCAAAAAAAATCATTTACAACCTTTAACCTTTTATAATATTTGTGGTATGAGAAGTAAGTTTTTCATTTTTTGGTGGTGTTTGAGTACGTAAATAATAAAAATATTCAATGTGGTGCCAAGAGTAACTTATAGGGTTCCGGAAGTATTCGTGGTGTCAGAAACGAAACTGTGGTGCCGATAAAATATTTAGAATTTTTTTTGTCATTCTCCCTAATTCCACCTAATTAATATTCTTAATACATTTGGAAGCATTCAAAAGGACTCATATATTTATGAGTATTGATAATTCGTAAGAAGTGGAAAAAAAAAAGGGTTATCATTTGCACCACAATTGATCCTATCGGTGCACCATATCATTTTTACATAATTGACCTTATTAAAATCAAATATATAACCAGCATGAGACTTCCCGCAAAGCTGACGGAGGTTTCACACTTAGAAAGTCGCGTATTGGCTATAGATTCGATTTTCATAGGGACGGTTATACTGTTATACATAGGTAGTTTGGTATACCAGTAGAATCGTTGTGGTGCAAATAGGGCCCGGTGAATATTCGTGGCCTTAATGCCTATGGCTTAAATATGTTCTAGCTATTACATCCAACATTATATTTTGATTATGTTTGTCTTCATCTTTTGTTCTAGGATTATTTTTTTCAGTTGAAAAATGTATAATGGGATGATAATAATGTTGACTTTATGTATAATTGTGTTCGAAATTCAATCGTTTAAATTCACCGACGAAATTCACTTGTCGAAATTCACTATTTTTCAAAATTCATCGTCGAAATTCACTAATTTTCGGGATTCACTTTGTCGAAATTCACTATCGAAATTCACTCGATTTCGGGATTCCCTAAGGAGATTCACCGATTTTCGGGATTACCGCTTGTCATTCTCGCATTATAAAAATTATGCGGTTGTCCTTCTCCCTATAAAAAATATGTAGTTGTCAATTTTAAAAATATTTCGATCATCAATTTTCCATAATTTTGATCATCAAAACTGTCATATTCCATATAAATTTTACGACTACTTTAGGATTGTCTTCTAATACAACATATAAAAGCATTACACTTAATGTAGTAAAAAGGCAAATCGGAGAAATATAAATGTAACAAGTCGAGAGGAGCCTCCTAAAAATACATTGAATACGTACTTAAAGGAAACAAAGCAAATACATTGTGTAAAGCAATTTAAAGAGAAAAGAGAGAGAGAGAAGGAATGTATGACACTCCAACTCGTTACACAAACAAAGAAAAAAGGAAAACTTATAGAGCATATAAGTTAAACGGGTGATGCTTTTGCCACGTGTCAGGTCTTAATTGATGGTAGCACCAAAACATCATCATCATCAACAGGTTCTGCCTCGTTGCAAGTTTTTCGACCAGGGTCGCACGATCCACAACCCTTATCGGAGCAGTCATCATCTTTTGGATCGCATGGCCTAAGATAACATCTTTGATCCAAACAAAACTGATTTGTGTCAGGGTCACAGGGTCCACAACCAATGTTATAGCATATATTTGGATCTGTATCGCATGGTGTTTCTTCACATACAAGAGGTGGTGGAGGAGGAGGCTGTGGTGGATCAGTACACAAGCTTGTGGCCTTAACACAAGGTCCACAGCCTGCGTCGTCCCAACAAGTGTCTATCGTATTTGTACCCATATTTCATATATACTTTCCATATATTGAACATGTCAATTCTTTACATTCTGGTGATATTGGTTTAAAGAGAGAGAGCTTTCTTGATCGAAACGACTGATTCATGACGTAGCTGTTTCCCTTCGGATTCCATTTCATGGCCCTATTGAATGGTCCTGCAAGTCCATTTCTTTTCTTTACTCCTTCTGCAGAACCATAGTTACAGCAACCTGCAACAACACCTTTTGGCAATTGATTTAACAGGAGAAAATCATAATCAACGGGGAAAAAAAAGTAATAATAATTTACATTCGTAGTGAATATATCATATCATCACGTCACCGTTCATCAAGGCATGAAATTCTGATGCTAACAATAAGTTTATATAAAGAAATATCAATCACAAAATTATTGCAAAAGTAAATGTTTAAAAAAAAAAAAAAAAGGAAAAAAATAGAAGAGAAGCTAACCAACAACAACGAAGAGGACCACGAAGAAAAATGTTAACACATGCTTAACCATCTTCTTAATTACTACTTCTCTGACCTTGCTATATAATCAATCAAGTTGATTATTTTTGTGAGTTTTGATCCATTTTATTGTGTAAACTTATATAGGAAAACCAAGATCGATTATAATACCATATCAAACCGGCATGCATGCATCTTGAGTAAAGGAAAATCCGTCCATGTTTAGACAATTGCAATTCAAAATATTTCAAAGGTTGTCCTAATTAAGCAAGTTAAAATATGTCAAAGACGGCTAGCGTTTCTTTAAGGATGTCTTAGTTTAGTTAAAATCTTGTCAAAGCTGGCTAGCGTGTTGTACTGCCATATGTCTTTCTTTATTTATACAGCAAAAGGTACTCACTCCGTCCCGTATTATAGTCCTTTTGATCTTTTTATACAGATGAAGAAAAATCATAAATGAGTTAGTTTTTAATATTTCAAAGCAAAATATTGTGTTGTTTTTTGGGTGTGGCCTATAATATTGCATTATTTAGTGTGAAGGAAAAAACAATGTATTAATCTTGTATTGAAATGTGAGTATGACTTATATTTTGGGAAATCAAAAAAAAGTTAAAAAAACTTATATCGCGGGATGAAAGGTGTATCAGTGTTTACAAATGAACGAAGAAAAAGAAAATGTTAAACGGCGGAAGAGTATTAAAAAAAGGTGAACAGCCGAACAGCCGCATGTTCTTTTTTTTGGTAGATACGTATTTTTTTTTTTTTTTTTGAGAAGACGGTAGATACGTATCTTTTACCCGTCCTTCTCCTCATAAGACTTAGTAGTATATCATTTTACTTAAAAGTCCTTTCAAAAAGGACTTATTTCTTACATACAGACACATAAATTTAAAAAAAAAACATTAAAAAAAAAAAGCCCTTCAACATATTTGGTCATAGAATAATTCATTTTCATCGTTTATAAAGTATAGGAAAAATAAAGAAAGTAAAACAAAATGAAAATAGGGTCTTTAGTTATATGAGTTTGTCAACGGAAATTGTTGCAAGCATAAGCTTATCACATAATTCATGCCATGAAAAACCTTGGACTATACAAGTTGGGTGAAAAACCAATAATGCCCTTCCCCCTTCTTGATTTGGGGTTATTTACTTAATCCTAAAAATGTAATTAACCCCTAGTTAAAAATTCTGATTAATTATTCTTAACCCCACCCCCTAAATTAGGGCGGGTAAAATAACCACCATAATTTACGCGCCAAAATCCGATCAAGCCTCTTCCTATCGCGCCAAAATCCGATCAACCGGACTTCCTATTTCCTATTTCCCTCTTTGCAAACCAATTACTCTGCTCCGCCTCTCTCTTTCGCAAAGCCAATTACTCTGCTGTCTCTCTCTCGGTGTCCAGTCATTGTCCTCGCCGGAACAGCCCTCTCTTTTTATTCTCCGTCAATCATTGTCTGAGCCGAGCTGGGTGGTAATCGAAAGGGTTTCTTGGCTCTCCATATCGGTATGTGAATGTAAATTAAGCTAATACCATTCAATTGCATGTATACGATTGAGTTTGTGGTGTATATGATTTTGGAGATTAGGATGGTGTGTATGTGGTGTTGAATGATTTAGGCAAATTGAGTTTGTTAGTTTACTTACCCATGCGGGACTCTGAATTGAATTGAAAATAGGGGCGACCCCGATTGAAATGGCTATTTGATCTGAATTGAATTGGTTATATGTTGAATTATTACCCGGTATGACTATCTATATCTATCTATTTGGTTATATTTTCTAGTTGCATTTCCAGGTGAATGGTAATCGTATTAAAAGATTGATTATAGTATGACACAACTTTAAACTTGTTAATGGCTATGTGAACTTCTGTCTGCATTTCAAGGTGGATTGATTATAGTGTGGCACAAGTTTAAACTTGTTAATGGCTATGTGAACTTCTATCTGCATTTCAAGGTGAATGGCAACGTATTAAAAGCTTGATTATAGTGTGACACAAGTTTAAACTTGTTAATGGCTATTTGAACGAAATTGAAATTGATTTGTAATTTAAAATAAATTGAATGCAATGCTATATTCAAGAGTTGTGGATTTTGTGTATGTGTATATTGGTTTGTATTTATTGTATTGAATAAAAACAAGATCTCGGTGAAGCGTGATGGAAGATAAAGTTTGTATATTTATATTTTACCCTATGGAGGTTGAAAAAGATGTCAATGGTCTATGGTCTTGGAAGTATGTAGGATGTGAATCTGAAGAAGTCTCGACGATTTTGAGTGTCAAAAAAATATTACATTTGAAGAATTGTATGACATGGTGAAAAATGAGTTGGAAATCGATACGACATTCTATGAGTTTGAGATGAAATATATGGTCCCCATTAGTAAAGCTAGACCGATGGTGCTTGATTGCGATAAGCTTGTGAATCAGTTTATATCTGTTTGTAATTTAAAACAAAATGCTTTATTAATATGTTTGAAGGAAAAGAAAAAGTGTACCGAGGTTTATGAAAGTCAAGAAACATGTGTTGAAAGAAATGAAGAAATAGATGTTGATGTTTTGGGAAATGGGTTGAAAGAGATGTTGGATGTAAGAAGAGAGAGCATAGAGACATGTGTTGAAAAAATGTTAATGAAGAGACATATGTTGATGGTTTGGGGAATAGGATGAAAGAGATGTTGGTTGTAAGAAGAGAAAGCATAGAGACATATGTTGAAAAGAATGTTAATGAAGAGACAGATGTTGATGTTTTAGGAAATGGGATATAAAAAAATATGTTAGATATAAGAATAGAAAGCATAGAGACATGTGTTGAAAAGAATGTTAATGAAGAGATAGATGTGGATGTTGTTGGGAATGACATTAAAGAGATGTTGGATGTAAGAATAGAAAGCATAGAGACATGTGTTGAAAAGAATGTTAATGAAGAGACAGATATCGATGTTGTTGGGAATGGGATGAAATAGATGTTGTTGGATGTAAGAACAGAAAGCATAGAGACATGTGTCGAAGATTCTCATTTGAACATGGGGGGTGACTGCATGGACTTTAATGAGCAAATTGAAGACTCCTTATTGTCGAATTTGGGTAAAGATGTTTATTTAGAAGAATCATATCAGAGAATTAGCATGAACGGGCTGATGAAATGTCAAATGAGAATGTTGATGGCTTTGTTGTGAGAAACGAGATTGTTGATCCCTTGAATGCACCCCCAACTATGGTTAACATGCAAAGAATTGAACATGAAGACTTTTGTTGTAGCCATACTGTAGGTGATACTTTAGTGTGCATTCCCGAACATGAAGACTTTCGTGTGAATGATCCATTTGAATGCAAAATTGCTATTCAAACTTGCGAAGTTGGCTATGAAGTACAAGTTTGAATTCAAAACACAAACTTCCAACAAAAGCGTTTATTCAGTTTTATGTGAAGCCGCCGGATGCAAATGGCGTTTGCGAGCAACCAAACTTCAAACACCTTCGAGCGATTTGTAGTGGTAACGTATGCAAATAAGTATAGCTGCCCACCTATTGCTCATCGAAAAGACCATAGACATGCTACGTATAAGCTAATTGGCACATACTTTTCCACAAGGTTTAAAGATGCCAATCATATTAACGCATCAAAGGACTTGATGAATGATTTCCAACAAGAATTTGGATATGATGTAACTTATTGCAAGGCGTACAAGACTAAGGGTTATGCAGAAGGATTGATAAGGGGTAATCCAAACAAAAGTTGGGGAGAATTACCCAAATATTGTTATAGGCTGAAGGCTAGAAACCTGGACACTGTATATCATATTGAAAAATGTGATAGGAATGTTTTCAAATACTTTTCATGGCACTTGGTCAATGTATTGAGGGTTATCATTTGGCGATGCAGAAAGTCATTTCTGTGGATGGCACATATTTGAAAACTCATTATAAAAGGACCTTACTTGTGGCAACATGTCAAGATGCAAATCATCAAATATTTCCACTTGCTTGGGGTTTTGTTGCTTCTGAAAGTATAGAGTCTTGGATATGGTTTTTGATAAGCTAAAACCCATCACTGAGGACACGAATGATCTTGCGATACTTTCTGATCATGCCAATAGTATTAAAACATCTTTCAAGACGGTGTTTAAGTATGCGCACCATGGGCATTGCATGTATCATATGCAAAAGAATTTGAGGATTAAATATCCGAGACGTGGTGCGGGAAAGCTCTTTCAGAAAGCTACAGAGGCCTATTGATATAAGTCAACCGAATGATGTATTTTTATCCCAATTCTTAAGCTTTTAGTGACGCTCTTATATCAAATTCATGCAATTATGTGATGAAATAGATCAAAAGTTGTAAATAAGTTTTAATTATCTAACCCTATATTTTAGGCTTTTATGCCAAGTTTTGTATCGGAATTATACGGGGTATCGTTTTTTGGCTTTGTTTTGCAGATACCCAGGTTAGATATTAGTTTTGGAAGAGCTTGAAGCAGACCATCGAGCTTTAGGGAGGTTTTTTGTTGATGAAGTTAAAGCACAAGCCAAGATTAGAAAGTCGGCGCACGCCGAGTACACAGACGGTGTGTGCCGGAATTTGACAGTTGGAAGTCTGAGCATCATTTAATGATTCTGACTCACCCAGCTACCTGCCAGAAGCCGGCGCACACCGATTGCACAGGAGGCGGATGCCGAAAAGCCCGGATTTCAAGTTTTAAAGCTTATTCTTGACTTCATTTGGAAAGGAGGCTGAAAGAACATAACTCTTTCTCAGACTTGAAGGCACTTCCATTTCAAGGCTCTTCTAGCCAAAATTATCATAAATTTAGCTTTTAAATTGCAAGTGAACATTAAGAATTCTTGACTTGATTCCTTGGATGAATTCTAGTTGGAAAAGGTTTTAGCTTTTGGGATACACTCTCTCCATTGGAGGTTTTGAAGGTTGAAATGCAAGTTTTCCTCTTTCAAGTTGTTAGCTTGTGATTGGTATAATTCTTAGCCTTTACTTTGATTTAATTGTTCTTATTGTTATGAATTCTAACCTTGATATGTTGGAACTCATAACTTTGAGTGGTTAGTTTCATACTAGACAAGATAATGTGAAGTGAATGTGGATTCTTTTGATTGTGAATGAGTTGGTAGTTTTTCATTTGAGTTTCTTGTAGTGTTGAGCCTTCTTCTACTTGATATTGTTGATAGCAATCTAGGAAGTAATTAACCCTAGTTGCACACACATACTTGGTAGAGACCGAAAGGGTATATTGAGTGTGGGAAAGGGGTAGGAGAATCGGAAGGTAAAACCGACCTTAAGTGGAATTCGGTTTCTTATCCGAGGGTACTTCGGCTTGTGTTCAAGTGCATATCATGTCGAATCATTAGACTTAGGGTACCTAAGTCAAGGAGGAGGAATAGAGTAATCTCATTCATTCGAAAGAAGGGGGATTGCTAGTCGAGGAACACACCGGTCCACACTTTTGAACATCTTTGGGAGGAAGGAAGGTAGCCAACTCTTTCATAGTTAAGAAAGTCCATTGGACCAAAGCATTTTCTTGGTTAGTCGCATTTTTCATTGAGTTTAGTTATATTAAGTGTCACTTATCTTTTGCAAAATTGCGACTTGGATCGAAAATATGAACCTAATCGGTGGTTAACCAATACACTCCTTGTGGGATACAACCTTGACTCACCAACTAGGCTACAGTTGACCCGATACACTGCCGGTTAGACTGAACACCCAGTAGGGACATGTCACCTCTACAGAAGCAGAATTCAAGTTGCATTTCGACACTTTATGTAGCAATGTCCGAAAGCTAACGAATATTTGAAAGAAGCATAATTCCCTATATGGTCTAGAGCTAAATTTGAGGCATTTCATTACAACATAATGACCACAAACCATGCCGAGTCTATGAATGCTAGGCTAAAGCATGGTCGATAATTTTCAATTGTTGGATTGATTGAACATATCCATTAGATGTTACATGATTGGTTTGCTAAAAGAAATGAATCATCTACAAAATGCCTTGATGCTCTTACTCCCGAAATTGAAATCGAAGTGAACAAAAGCTTCGAGTCAGCCAAACGATTTTCAGTTAATCCACTTTCCTCAGATAAGTATGATGTTCGTGACAAGGATGTTGTTATTTCTTACATCGTTGAGTTGGGTTTGAAGACGTGTACATGTAAAAAATTCCAGTTGGACATGTATCCATGCGAGCATGCAGCTGCTGTGTTGAAGTACACAGGGAAGGAAACCTCCAATTATTGCACTTGGTATTATAGCGTCAGTTGTTGGAGGCTAGCTTATTCCAAATGTGTGTATCCACTTCAAAATGAAGATGAATGAGTGTATCCCGATGATGTGCTTAACGATGTGGTTTTACCACCGAAGGTGCCAAAGAGACAAAGTGGACGGCCATCAAAAAAGAGGAAACGCTCAGCTGGGGACAGAAAGACGAAGTATGTTTGTGGCAAATGCGGTGTCAATGGTCATTTTGCTTCCACTTGTAAGAGCTTGATTGGTGGAGAAATGCTCACCAACGATACTCCTACTTTGCCATGATAAGGTATTGTATGTATTAATATTTAGAGTTTTTTTTTATTCAATCATGTTACATTGCATTAAGCTTGTTACCTTTTTTCTTTGACAATGTTACAGGAAGGCGATGGGATACATATTGGCTTGTTCAATTATTAATGTTGATGAAGAGGATGATATGTTTACATTTTGTGGCTATTTAAACATTGAGGATGATTGGTTGATGTGTAAGCATTGAAGACGTAAATTATGTTGTATTTTTAAAGTGTCGGCCCTGGAAACAAGTTTAAGCTTGTGTAGCCCCCGAAAACAGGTTTAAACTTGTAAAACATTGATGTGTTGGTTGTTCTCCTTTTTTGTTTAATGTGATTACCATTCAAATCCTTCAAATAAGCAATAGATAAGAAAACCAAATCCAGAGTACAGAAAAATACAGAATTCCAAGAACTTAAGTTTTTATTAGGTAAGATGAAATACGAAATAAAAGGTTAGACAAGTAATAGTCAATAATACAAGTTTCTTTTGAGAGGAATCGTTCCCTAGCCTGATCTTTTCAAGTAGTGTCTCCAGGCAAGCAATCCTTTCTCCATCGTGGAGTAACATTTGAACCATGGAATATGAATTGCAACCTCTCAGTAACTCAATGACGTTGATCTCAACTTGTTCAATTTTTTTTGCATCATTGTCTCGCATGCACTTTATCATTTCAATATCATTTTGAAGGACACCGATTGTGTATTCAAGTTTATATGTTTTCTTCATCAAGTTCACAGAGGTAACATGTTCATGTGGCCCAGTAGATGAAGACACCTTGCCATATGACCAGTAGATGAAGACACCTTGCCAGAAGGCCCAGTAGATGTAGACACCTTGTCATGCCATATGAAATAGTCACATTTGCCTTCATCATCCTACAAAATAAGAAATTCCAATTATTATACAAACACATTATCCCTTGAAAGAAATGGAAAGTATAACCAAAATAATTAGTAATACCGGCCAATAAGGACAACCGTAGAACAGTCTCCCTGGGTTAGCCTGTGTTCCTGATGTCACCAATTTTGTAGGAACACCATATTTGCATAACAATGTACGCACATGAAATGGCCCAGATTCATTTACCTTGCTAGAAGAACTAGAAATCGTAGAAGTGCCCTTCATATTTTGCTTCAAGTTCGGTTTAGAGATTGCAGGCACTGTGAAAAGGAAAAAAACAATATGCATAATTGAGTATTAATTGGCATGTCTATATCTCACCAGCCAACCCTTCATATTTTACTCCCGATTGGCCTGTTGTATTGGTCAGTCTATATCTCAAATAAATAACTAAACGCCCCTAACAACTACTCCCGATTCACAAGAGGGCAATCTATGAGTGAATTTGACTGCTTCTTCGTTTCAAAACAACATAATTCATAAGAGCATAGTAACTCACCAAAATTAGCTCTGTTATGTAATTGATATCTCGGTTAATTCACCCCAATATGTTAGAAATTAGCTCAAATTCCCAAAAATGTAACAAAATTCATAAGGGCATACATACAAAATCGTGTCACAAATGAACACGCAAACAATTGAAGAAGACCAACTGGGAAGCCCCTTGCAAAAAAGCTAAAACAAAAGAGCAGAGTAACTCACCAAAATTAGCTATGTTTAGTCAATGATGCTCTATTAATTCACACAAATATGTTAGAAATTAGCTCGAATTCACAAAAATATAACAAAATTCTGGAAAAACTAAAGAGTTGCCTCGGAAAGCCCCTGGAAGAAAAGAAAAAACAAAAGAGCAGAGTAACTTACCAAAATTAGCTCTGTTAAGTCATTGATGCTCTGTTAATTCACACAATATGTTAGAAATTAGCTCGAATTCAAAAAAAAATGTAACAACATTCTGGAAAAACTAAAGAGTTACCTCGGAAAGCCGGTAGTATTAATTATTTTATTATTTGTAGAGTGTGAATGTTTGGTTTCTTTAATGGAGATTTTGAAGGTTGAATGGTGGGAAGAAAAAACGAGGGAAAGACATCGATGAAAGGGGCGGGGATGTAGTTGGGTTAGGTTAGAGGGGTTAGTTGTGGGTGAAGAATTCGAATCAAATAAGGGAATTTGAAAATTTCAATTTTTTTGGCGATTCTTAGCGGGAAAGAAAAAATTTTTTGTCGCGACAATTGAGAGGGGAACAACTTAAGGGCGGGAATTGATGATGATGGAGGGGGAGAGTAGGGTTCCGATCCCATAATTAAAAAAAAATAGTCTAGTTACATCATTATTAATTGATTATTAAAAAAATAGTTAATACATCTTCTTACTACTAATAATAATAATTAAAACAAATTTAAATGGACTACTTATCGTGTGACATACTCACGTAGGACACCATAAACAGACTTATTGCGTGACATACTCACGTAAGACACCATAAACGGACTTTTGATTCCATTAGGATTACTTATCGTGTGACATACTCACGTAAGACACCATAAACAGACTTATCGTGTGACATACTCACGTAACACTCCATAAACGGACGTATTGTGTGACATACTCACGTAAGACACCATAAAAAGACTTATGTGTGACATACTCACGTAAGACACTATAAACGGACTTCGGATTCCATTAGGACTACTTATCGGGTGACATACTCACGGAAGACAACATAAACGAACTTATTGTGTGACATACTCACGTTAGACACTATGAACGGAATTCCGATTCCATTAGGACTACTTATCGTGTGACATACTCACGTCAGATACCATAAACGTACTTCCGACTCATTTAGGACTACTTACGTGTGACATACTCACGTAAGACACTATAAACGGACTTCCGATTCCATTAGGACTACTTATCGTGTGACATACTCACGTAAGACTCCATAAATGGACTTATTGTGTAACATACTCACGCAAGACACCATAAACGGACTTTCAATTCCATTAGGACTACTTATCGTGTGACATACTCATGTAAGACACCATAAACGGACTTCCGACTCCATTAGGACTACTTATCGTGTGACATACTCATGTAAGACACCATAAACGAACTTATTGTGTGACATACTCACGTAAGACACTATTGTTGGTTCCTTGAAAAGGCTTTGGTTAAGTTTATAGGGGGGCGGGAGGTGAATAAACTTAACACTTAAAAACTTTTTGGAGTTTTACAAACTCAGCAGGGTCAATAGTCTCCTGACCACTCAGTAGTCTACTGAATATTGAAGCTATTGAATTTGTTGCAGCGGAATATATTATATTATGCCTTGTTACTTATTGTTATAAATATGATACTAAGTATTGGATACTCGGTAGTGCAAGTAGTGTGATTTAGTTGCTAGTTCAGTAGATTTATGTGATGAGTATGCTGATAAAGTAAATTGCAGAATGTAATTGCAGTACAGTAAAGTAGGCAAGATTTATAGTGGTGTAATACTGTCAGTCCATTCTTCTCCTGTGATGTTGGAGGAAATTCTTGAGGTTGTTGTTACAAAAATCCCTAAAATGTTTGTCCTTCACCAATGACTATGGCTTCACAAACCGAGCACTTGAAACATGTAGGATTGCTGCTTCAAAGTATTCCATTGGTCCTTGAAGGGTAGGATTGCCTCTTCACCAGTTCCACCACAAACAACAGTTCTTGACTCTTCGAAAAGTGCTTCTCTGTCTTCAGCAAGCTTCTTGAAAAAGAAGGGTTGAATCAAGAAAGTGATTCAGCTTTTGATCAGGATGAAATGATCAGCAACTTGTAGTCTTCAAGTGTGTCTACTAGATGTAACTTGATAGCAGGATACACTTGAAGAAGATTCTTGATCAGTAGATTAAAGCTCAGTGAATGTCAGCATGGTAGTTTCTTGCTTAAAAACTTGTTCCTTCGTATGGATTCTTATGTTGATCATCATCTTCAATATGAACCAGGAGTCCTCCATTTATAGGTGTGAATCCTGTGACTTGTGTTTGAAATTCAAATATAGCCATTTCAGATTTGTCTCTATCTTGATTGACTTTTATCTCTGCTTCATCGTACTGACACTGTCAGTGTTGCTTTTTGACAGTCCAGTTTGTCCATCCATTGACTTATCTCCATTGGATATAGCTCTGAATCCTTCCAACGTCTTTTTAATCTTGACCATTGATTTACTCAATAATCCAAGGCTTGTATTCATTATTATCCATTTAATCTTCCAAAAGCAAACTTGGATTAATTCGAATTTTCCATTCAGCAGACACCTATTATATCAGTCTGCTGATGACAATTACTGTCAGCTGACTTATAGTCTGCTGTGTTTTATAAACACTTTAGCTGACTTCTTTTTATCTAACTTTTCATTATGAAGTTAGAGTACACCATTTTAATTATAACCAAGTTCCAATCACCACTTTACTTAAATGGAACTTAGACCTTCTACACATGGTATATGTGATCAGTTTAGGTCATCACAGACTCTCCTAAATTTTGATCTCATATCCTTGACTTTAAATACTAAGTTTGATCCCTTAGCCTTCATGAACTGAGTTTGAACCCTCAGTCTTTAACCATCAGCAGGTTCCTAGACACTCCACTGACCTAGACACCCTACTGACCTAGATATGTCTGCTGAACAAGTCAGCTGACCTCTTTATAGTGCTTGTTTGATCAAACCTATACAAAAATCAAACTCTAGTAAACCTATACATTTAATCTATACATCTTTTTGCATTTGCTTTATAACAGCTAGTCTGGCACTCATCATTAAAACTTAAAATATGTCCAACAATTTCCCCCTTTTTAATGATGATGCCAATACCCTCCTTACAGCAAAGCAAAAAGATAAAAACAAAAACATAACAAATTTCATCCATATCTCATTAAAATCAGATTTGTTTATTACAAACTAGGATCAACATAAAGATAAAGGAATATGTAAGTGTGCTGATCTTGTTTCTATCCTTGTCTTGTTCTCTTTTCTGAAGGTAAACTCTGATTTCTCTTTGCATATCCACCATCCACTGATTTTCAATTCTTGAGAAATCAATCCAGGGATGTACCATTTTCCACCACTTTCAAGCTTCAGCTAGAGTTAACTGGACACCATGCCTGTTAAATCCTCCTCCCATGTAGCATACCTTGAATTCTTCTACACAATCTTTTGCTTTTTGTTTAGCAGATGTTTGTTGTCTACCTCCAGATGTTCTTCCAGCATGACCTTCTCTACCAGTTTGACATTTTCTAGTCATTTTCAAGGATTTGATCCTTGTCTCCGACAATTTAAGTCCAATGAAGGAGTTTATACCTTCCTGAAAAGTCATATCCTGGTATGGTCTTCTTCTTACACCATAAGAATGTTTGAATTTCTTTAGCAGATCATCTTTCAGTTGTACTCTTCCAGGTGTAGGTGCTCTAAATTCATTGATTTTAGCCTCAAATCTCTTCCTGTTGTATATCCTTGCTACCTCTTTTGCTTCTGATGTCTGTCCTTCTTCCCTCTTATTGACACCATCAATAAAATGGTTCAGTAGGCCTAATACACTTTCATGTGTGTTTACCAGATTATTCAGTTGTCCTTCCATGATTTCTATTCTTGTGTTAACTGCAATAATCCATCCTTTCATAGTTTTCTTCAGCAGGTTGATCCTCTCAGTAAGTTTAGGATCGAGTACAGTAGGGTGACGTATCTCAACAAGTTTATTTGTCTCAGCCAACTTATCAACCTTTTTATGCAGGGATGCAATCTGCTCAACCATGTTTTTGTCTCTTTTTCAAGCATTCTGCTTGACATAGACAACTTGTCTTAGTAAATCATTAGTAGAGAACTATAGATGAGTAACATTTGATGCTACTGTCTTAGTAGTCCTTCCTTTTTTTTTGACTAAATTCACTAAATCTTCAAATCTCTTTCACTCATAGTCAACTGAGTTCTTAGCTGTGTAATATCATCTCTTACAACTCTTACTCATTCAAAATATGTGCTCGTATTGCAGCAGCCATTCCAACCATACCACCAGCAAAGTTTCCACCAGGATCTTCAACATTATCCTCAGACCTTGGTACCCTTACAACAATTGCTCTTGTCCTGTCCCATACATGGGGTTCATGACCTTCTTTAACCACATTTAAAATAGGTACCTCCTCAATTATAGGTTCTTGTGCTTGTTGAGGCACTTCAATTTCTTCTTCAGGCAACTAAAATTCTTCATCAATAAAATCATAGTCAACAAGTTGCTCCTCAGGTTGTTTATCAGCAGCTTGTTGTCCAATTTTGCCATCAGCAGCCCTTTCTTCAGTAGCCTCCACACAAAACACAGGGGATTCCTTCAATCCCAATAATAGACCCAACCTTTGTCTTAATACTGTTTAATCCTCAGTATTTTGGACCTCCAGTTCCGACCTGTGTTCAGTTGGTGTCTGTACCTTAGCAGACTGAACCTCCACATCTTCTCTAATTTGAGGAAAAACAGCCAGGTTTTCCTCCAAAATGCCACCAACCTCGGCAATCTCGTTCAATACATTAGCAGCCTGTGTCAAGGTTTCATCAGTGTCCATGATGTATGTCAACCAGATGATGTATTTTAATGCATTTTTAATCCCATTTCCTAAGTTTTTAGTGATAGTTTTATATCATATATAATAAATATCGTGATAATACGGTTTGTTTTTATATATAGTAGATATAATGAAATCCCACTATTTTGACATATTTATAGGCTTATCGGCCTATTTTTATTATCAGAAATACCCGTGGTTTATCTCGTTTTGTTTTGTTACAGATACCACGTGGTGACGCCTTGGGGTCGTGACATAAAGATCGATGGATACGGAAAAATAATTATCGGAACAATTTTTATAAATTTCCGTTACATTCCCTTAAAAGTGACAAGATCCGGCGCAGACCGGCAGAAACCGGCGCACGCCGGAATATATCACAGATTTGTCAAAGATTTGGCAAATATTGGAAGAATATTGGCATTTATGGTGCACATGACAATTGCACATGCCAAGATTCCGGCTCAGGCCGGGAATTACCGGCTTAAACCGGGAAATGGGGCCCTTCAATTATTCTCCTTATCTACTACTATTCATATTATGTATTTATATATATATATATATATATATGAACGAAGGAAACAAGAAAAAGAGAGATATCTTCTCCTTTATTTTTATTTCCTCTTGCAGGCAACATCTCTTAAAGGCTCTTAGAGCCAAAAATTAGTTACAATATTTAGCTATTTTCATCTCAAAATTTATTCTTTGAATGTTAACTCAACCGGTTGGGGTAGTTAATTGGATGAAGCTCAACACCAAGATCAGTCGGCTCCATGAATGCTCTACAAAGACGATTGAAGCTTTTCCTTTGAAATTCAACGGTTGTAATCGGTAACATTCTAGTTTTATTTTTGTTTTGATAATCTTATTGCTATGATTACTAATTTCAATGTATTAGTAATTGTAGTAATGAGTAGCTAAATTTTTAACTAGCCAAGATGATGTTCTTGTGATAATTATTAATCTATATTATGTTAATTGGTAATGTTAATTCATGTATTTCATAGTTTTTTGTGTTGTTATCTTTTCCTATTTTCACTGTATTGCTTGTTGGTGTTGAATTGATCATCTAACACTAGCACACACACACTTAGTTGAGACCGAACGGATATATTAGGTGTGGGAGAAGGAATAGGAGAACCGGAAGCTAAAATTGGCCGTCTGACGGAACCCTCTTTCTTATCCGGGGAGAGATTTTTTGTACTCGAGAACTTTATCATGTCAAATCATTAGGTTTAGGACTCTTAGACCAAGGAGGAGGCATAGAACAATTTTGTGCACTCGTATGAGGGGAAATTGTTAGCTTAGAGTGCACCGGTAAACACACTTGAACACTAATGGAAGGTTGGTAGGTAGTTCATTCCAATGATGCTAGTAGAGTTATACTTGATCAATGCATTGTCTTGGCTAGGCTTTTTATAATTTTATTACCCTTTGTAGTGGTAGATTTTAGATAAATTTACCTTATTGTTAATTTGCGACTTAGATCAAGATAATAATAGCTTTTTGGTGTTCAACCTCACAATCCTCGTGGGATACGACCTTGACCACTTACTAGACTACAATTGACCCGGTACACTGCCGGTAAGATTGGACACCCAGTTTAAGCCGCTCAAGTTTTTGGCGCCGTTGCCGGGGATTGTGTAACGGTTGATACTTATACTAGCTCAAAATTCTTGAGAATAAGTCAAAACTTTTTCTAATCTTTTCTTTTTTATTTCTTTGGTGCTTACCTATTTGGTAAGTCACCAAGTGCTATTAATTGTGTTCTTGTTGTTTTCTATCTTGTAGTTGATGAACCATTCGCGACGTGGTAAGGCCCCCGATACTCATTACATCCCGGATATCAACACTTATATTAGGGATCATTTATTTGAGAGAAAGGTTGGCCAAGCTCGTAGTGAATTGGATCTTGGTGAAGCATCTTCACAAGAGACATCACACCAAGAAGAGGAAATGGACGAGGTGCAAGGAAATGCACAAGGATGGCATAACCACGAAAATGCCCTTTTTGAACAAAATCCCTTAAATTCAAATGACTATCCTCCACCACCACCACAAGAACCATATCCTCAAATTCCACCACCTCCACTTGAACCACCACCACCAATTCCTCCACCACCCCAAGAATCGTATCCACCCCTAAATCCACTCTACCAATATAGACCGCTTTGTGAGCAAGCCACTCAAAGAAAAAATCAAGTTCATAATCCAATTCGGCTAACTCACATTGATGCAAAAAACTTTTCAATCAAGTCTCATATGTTCGGTCTAGTGGAGAGTAGAACTCAATTCCATGGAAAGACCCATGATGACCCACATTCACATCTTTATAACTTTGAAGAAATATGCAATACGGGATTCCAAAATAATGCTTGTCAAGAATTTACCCGTCTTGCATTATTTCCTTTTTCATTGAAAGGTCAAGCAAGGGAATGGCTTATGTCACTTCCCCACCATCACTTGCAATCATGGGATGACATAAAAACTGAGTTTTTGAAGCAATACTTTCCACCGGGTAGATATTTGGAGTTGAAGGTAAGAGTTACTACTTTCAAGCAAAATTTAATTGAATCTTTGGACAATGCTTGGGACCGTTTTAAGAAGCTTTTGAGGGCGTGTCCAAATCATGATTATACGTTAGAAATGCAAGTCCAACTATTTTGTAGAGGCTTGCATAAATTGTCAAGGAAAAAAATTGATTTGGCATGCCATGGATCACTTATGATGAGCACGGCCCAAGATGTTTATAAGGCTATTGAAAGAGTGACAAGAAATGAGAAATTGTGGGATCCCGGCCCAAGTGAATTGGAAGTTGCCATTGGGGATGAGCACAATTCAAATAATAAAGAAATTTTGAGAGAAATGGCGGGGATAAACGAGAGGATGGATGAATTACAAGCGGGGAAAAGAGAGTTAAAGCGTAGAAAATGTGATGATGCGACATTTGGTGTTTTTCATATCGAAGAAGTATCAAACTCTGATGTATCTACACAAGAAGAAATGAGTTTATTGAGACAACATCGGGATTTGAACAACACTCACACCAATGTTCTTGAACCACATCCTTTTTACCAACAAATTTCTACTCAACAAGCCCCTGTTCAACAAAGTTCTCAATCAATGCGGATGAATGTCTCCCATTTGAAAATTTTGATGGAAAACTTGATGGGAGTTGTGTCTACTCAAGCCGCCAATATGCAAACAATGATGACTTCTATTGGTATGATGTCTCAAGAGGTTGGTACTTTGAAAACATCTATGAGTGGGCACGAAATGAGAATGAGAACGATGGAAGCCTCAATAAGAGTTATTGAAGACCTTTTGACTAGGGAAGGTGAGAGAAATAATAGTAGACCCCCGGGTGGATTACTAAGAAACACCGAGAGAAACCCGAGAGAATTCCATGTTATTACTCGAAGTGGAAAGTCATATAGGCATAACGAGGGAAGCAATGAGGTTGAAGAAGATTTAAATGACAAAAAGGAGAAAGAGTGGAGTGAAGAAGAGGAAGAAATTATTGATGATTTCTTGAAAAATGATGGCTATGTTGAGGTGGAGGAAGAAGAAGAACGGATAAAGGTTCCAAGGCTATTGAAAAATCCAAGATTGAGTGATTTGAGGACCTTGTTCAATGAGCATGTTGGAAAGGAATCAAGTTTGGAAGGGCCGGTTCAAACCGAACCTCATCCGGCTCAACCAAAACTCACATCGGTTCAACCCGACAGGGCGGCACAACATCCAGAGCGGATTTTGAAGAAAAAGGTGCAGAATGATGACACATGGCGTCCACCCAATGCACAAACATTCAAGGAAGCTTCACCATCTTCATCAAACGACAAGGGTAAGGGAGGTATACATTCTAACCCTACTTTAATTGATCTTGAGTCACTTCCCTATCCCCCGAGGGAGGAAATTAAAAAGATGAAGTTGGACAAGAAGTATGCACGTTTTCTTGACACTTTTCGGCACTTAACCATTAATATCCCTTTCATCGAAGCACTCACTAATATGCCAGCGTATGGTAAGTTTCTTAAAGACATACTATCCAAAAAGAAACGGTTGGAAGAATATGAGACGGTGTGTCTAAGTGAGGAGTGTTCCGCCGTGCTTCAACACAAGCTTCCACCTAAACTTAAAGACCCCGGGAGTTTTACTATCCCATGTGAGATTGGGGAATTTTCGTTTGAGAAGGCGCTATGTGATCTCGGTGCGAGCATAAACCTCATGTCCTATAATGATTTCATGAAACTTGGCATATGCAAGCTTAAGTGTACGGAGATGACTCTCCAACTTGCGGATAGATCCATAAAACGTCCAAAAGGAGTCATTGAGGATGTACTAGCGAAAGTTGATAAATTTTACTTCCCCGTCTATTTTGTTGTTGTGGATATGGAGGTAGGGTACAATACACCCCTTATCCTCGGTAGACCATTTTTAGCAATGGTAGAAGCTGTAATCGATGTTCGTAAGGGAGAGCTTAGTTTAGGAGTGAATGATGAGCGCGTTGTCTTCAACATCTACAATTCTTTGAAATATCCATGCATTACACTAGAATCTTGTTCTTTTGTGGACACTTCGTGTCCCCTTGTTGTGGATCGTACTAACCGCGTAGTTGAAGAAGACGTGAGCGATAATGTGAAAGCTCACAAACCAAAAGCTCGAAAATCGAAGAAAGAGGTCAAGAATCGTTGGGATTGGTGGCATTCGTCTACATTATGTTGGAGACCGATTTTGATGAAAAAGACGGATGCGGTGCGCGAGGATGACCCACCACCGGTGCATTAAAGACCTAAGCAAGGAAAAGTCTAGCTATAGACTATAAATATAGTAAAATCACGGGTACTATCCTTCCTATTACTCATTAAGCATTTATTTCCGGTTGGTTCGTGTACTTAATTGCTACGTGCTTTGGTGAGTAATTGTTAGAAGTATCCCCTTTTGTTTAATATATTAATTAATCATCATCATTTTGGTAGTTTAAGTCTGTCGAGCAAACGACGTTAAACAAAAGCGCTACCGGGAGGCAGCCCGTAAAAATGTTAAATATAATAATTACTCATACTTTGGATGATACTATCCTCATACTTGGGATGATACTTTGCTAATACTTCGGATTGATTTTCATTTTGTTTCACCAAGTCTCAGGATGAATGTTTGAATGTCATTAAAACGGGAACGATTAGGTGGTTATCCGAAAATCCCGATGGAAAACAGAGAAAATTCAAATGCATCATTTCTTGGACTAAGGTTGATAGAACGATTTGAAATAACCCTTGAGGATTTGGGTATAAAAGACTCAGTGTTTATCTACCTTTTGTTACTACACTGTCACACTCCACACACTTTTATTTCATTTGCACACACAACGGTCATAACTTTGACCCACCCACCCACCCTTTTTTTTTTATCATCCCAGTATTTGTTTTGACTTGTTTTAGTGTCCCATTGCTTTCCCAACAACTTATTTACACTCACATTACATTGGGGACAATGTAAGTTCGTAAGTGGGGAGTGGAGTCGTGGTTGGTCTAGCAATGACATTAATGCTTATTTTGTATCAATAAATCCCTTAGTTTTCGATTTTTTTCGAGCATTATTTAGTTGATTAAAATAAACTGTACAAGACATATATTTCATGGATTTGAAGATGTAATGATCAATTTGGATGTATATAACCAACGTGAACCGTAAGTGCATTTTAACCCCAAATCTATTTGTGTAACATGAATTCCTTGTGTACGTATAGTTTCAATCTTTTGTTAACATGCAACTTTTGTATGATATCATGTAAGCACGCTTCCATAGCAACTAGAACTTAGGCTTGATATCCTTTCGAGGCAAAATAGAAAGGTGTTTGGAATCGAAGTTAGGGATGACGGTCATGGCGTCTCTTTGACCCTACCACAGCCAAATAAGCCTAAACCCGAACATTTGACCATCGTAGCCCCTCTCAGCCTTGATAGAATGGTCTGACCACCATTCGCTTTATAGCCGTTTTGTTACTTAGTCAGAAACCTACCCTTGAGCTTTAATTATGGTCACATTCCCTTCATTTAACCCTACTAGTGGACTTAGTCTTTTGTTGGACCACATTTGCTAAAACGAGTGTGGGGTGGGGAAATGATGTTTCTAGTTGGGTTGATGTTTCTTGGTTTTGAGCTATAAGGAGAGGAAGAGCTCAGTGTTGAGCCTGGTGCTCGGTTTTTGGGCCAGCTATAAAAAATAAAAATAAAAACAGAAAAAAAAAGTTCAAAATAATTTGAGAAGTTCCCAATGAATAAAAGTTTGGATGTATATAGAAATATGGGGTTGGAATCAAAGTGATGAGTTCAAGTTAATTTTTATGATGTTAGGATAGTTAGATAGGTGCTAATGTATTCGATCTCACCTCATGACGCTTAAAACATAGTCGAGTTTGGCAATGAGTTCGAATATGTTAGTATCCTATGGTTCTCAAAGTGTTGAAAGTAATCAAAAAGGAGTTTGGATGGTTTGTATGGTAGAGATGAGGTGGTACATGAATTGATTATGTTCACTCGTACTTCTTTTTCTCCAGTTCCCAAAATATCCTTTTTCGATTAACCGAAATTACCCTGGCCTAACGTTATAACCCTTCAAGTCCTACCCGATCTAACTTCTTGACTCCAAATGCCTCGATTAGTGGAGATTGGTATCATTCTTAAGCCTATGGTTTGTATTTTACAAGTATTGCCTTCATGATATCATAATTAATTGCTTGATAATAATTTTAAGAGACTGTTCATACACACACTCTGTTATACACTTATATTAAGGTTAACGCCTGGTTGTAATTCTAATGGTTGCAACATCTGGTTGTCCCTTACATCTTATATCTTCATGAATTTGTCCCTCATTCAATTTTTATCGCTTGTTTTGCTCGAGGACGACCAAAGGCTAAGTGGGGAGTGGTTGATGTATGTCAACCAGATGATGTATTTTAATGCATTTTTAATCCCATTTCCTAAGTTTTTAGTGATAGTTTTATATCATATATAATAAATATCGTGATAATACGGTTTGTTTTTATATATAGTAGATATAATAAAATCCCACTATTTTGACATATTTATAGGCTTATCGGCCTATTTTTATTATCAGAATTACCCGTGGTTTTTCTCGTTTTGTTTTGTTACAGATACCACGTGGTGACGCCTTGGGGTCGTGACATAAAGCTCGATGGATACGGAAAAATAATTATCGGAACAATTTTTATAAATTTCCGTTGCATTCCCTTAAAAGTGACAAGATCCGGCGCAGACCGGAAGAAACCGGCGCACGCCGGAATATATCACAGATTTGTCAAAGATTTGGCAAATATTGGGAGAATATTGGCATTTATGGTGCACATGACAATTGCACATGCCAAGATTCCGGCTCAGGCCGGGAATTACCGGCTTAAACCGGAAAATGGGGCCCTTCAATTATTCTCCTTGTCTACTACTATTCATATTATGTATATATATATATAAACGAAGGAAACAAGAAGAAAAAGGGGAGCTGGGCCTTCATCTCTTCCATATTTCTTCTTGAAGGCACCATCACTTAAAAGGCTCTTAGAGCCGAAAATTAGTTACAATATTTAGCTATTTTCATCTCAAAATTAATTCTTTGAATGTTAACTCAACCGGTTGGGGTAGTTAATTGGATGAAGCTCAACACCAAGATCAGTCGGCTCCATGAATGCTCTACAAAGATGATTGAAGCTTTTCCTTTGAAATTCAACGGTTGTAATCGGTAACATTCTAGTTTTATTTTTGTTTTGATAATCTTATTGCTATGAATACTAATTTCAATGTATTAGTAATTGTAGTAATGAGTAGCTAAATTTGTAACTAGCCAAGATGATGTTGTTGTGATAATTATTAATCTCTATTATGTTAATTGGTAATGTTAATTCATGTATTTCATAGTTTTTTGTGTTGTTGTTATCTTTTCCTATTTTCACTGTATTGCTTGTTGGTGTTGAATTGATCATCTAACACTAGCACACACACACTTAGTTGAGACCGAACGGAGATATTAGGTGTGGGAGAAGGAATAGGAGAACCGGAAGGTAAAATTGGCCGTCTGACGGAACCCTCTTTCTTATCCGGGGAAAGATTATTTGTACTCGAGAACTTTATCATGTCAAATCATTAGGTTTAGGACTCTTAGACCAAGGAGGAGGCATAGAACAATTTCGTGCACTCGTATGAGGGGAAATTGTTAGCTTAGGAGTGCACCGGTAACACACACTTGAACACTAAAGGAAGGTTGGTAGGTAGTTCATTCCCATGATGCTAGTAGAGTTATACTTGATCAATGCATTGTCTTGGCTAGGCTTTTTATAATTTTATTACCCTTTGTAGTGGTAGATTTTAGATAAATTTACCTTATTGTTAATTTGCGACTTAGATCAAGATAATAATAGCTTTTTGGTGTTCAACCTCACAATCCTTGTGGGATACGACCTTGACCGCTTACTAGACTACAATTGACCCGGTACACGCCGGTAAGATATAGGTTGATCATCATCTGAATGATGATGATGATGAATCATCACTATCTGGTGTAAATTTGGGATCCTTAAACATAATATTTCCTTGTTGCTTTTCATTCTGAATAATCTCCAGCAACCTCATCTCTAACACTGATGTGTCAATAAATCCCAATAAACTTTCCACCCAAAGACTTTCAAAAGCCCATTCCTCAAAATCACTCATTGGTTCTCTTGCTGGCTTTTGTCTCTTATAGAAACCAAACTTCCATGCAAAGTATTTTGAAATCTTCCTAAGATTAGGATCTTCTTTTGGCTTCTTAGATTTCTTCTCATTCCTTTCATAAGGCATGGTTGGTTTTCTTGGAGCAGGTGGATCAGGTTTATCAACTTGTTGACTCCCTAAAGTCTCAACAAGATGACTTAGTGTATCTTCAGCAGACATAAAAATGTCAGTAGACTCTCCAACAGGTAAGTTTGTGTCTACCACTTCCAATTGCTCTACACTTACTTCCCCAAATTATATGTTCCTCATCAGGGATATCAACTGACTTTCCTTCCCCCTGAGTTGTTGCAATCTCAGTAGGGTCTTGCTCAACCTCAGTAACCTTCTCAGCAGGTTTTGGTAAAATCTCAGCAGCCACTTCTGTTGGCTCTTCAACTTGAAGTTCAACACCTTCTTCCTCTACTACTTCTCTCTGTTCTTCCAGAACCCTCATTTCTTTGCCCTTTCCATGTCCCTTCTTCTTTGCAATTTTCTTTTTCTTTTAGTAGGGCTTTCTGGGGACTCAAGGTGAGATTCCTCTGATTTGCTCTTTACTAGCAGCTTTTCTTTTCATGGGATTCTTTGAGTTGTTCCTTTAAGTACATCAACAACAGTCTTCTTGACAATCTCAGTAGGTTCAACAACAGTTTGATCCTCAATAGACTTGGCAGTGTCTATTGACTATCTTGTCCTTTTAGGCTTTAATAATTCTGTTAATTTTCTGATGTCAACAGCCTTTCTTTTCTTCACTATCTTATTTGATGCAGCAGGTTGCATGTCATCTCTAGCTGTAGTTCTCTGTTCCTGCTCACCATCACTTTCTACTTTTTGAACCTCTACATCATCATCCAACCCTGGAATAGTATAATGAATTTCTTGCTTGTATCTTGCTTTATTGATGTTTGAAGGAGCAACATCAGGAATCTCCAAATGATTCAGCAGGGCCTAAACCATTAAACCCAAAGGTATTGTCTTTATAAAGAAACTTGAACCTATATAACCTGCAGGTTGTTTCATTTTCAGCCTCTTTTCAATGGTTTCTCTTTCACCAACCATTATCTTCTTCATGTACTGAACAAAGAAACTAGCCCAATCAAACTTCATACTTCTTGATATGATTATCATCAAGTCTATTTTGGGTCCAGATAGTGTATCAAGGCTTCCAATAATATTCTTAGCAATATATTTACTCAGTAGATTATATTCCAAAGCAATATTTTTGACATTGATGTTCAAGGTTGTTGCTGTAGATTTGTTTGTCTTTATGGAATCAACAAAGCCAACCTTGGTAGCTCCATAAATTCTGGATTTCTAGGGGCTCCATTCCCTGGACCAAATCCAAAAGCCTCTTTTATATCATGGTGTGTCATTGTTTCCAAAATTGACTTTTAGACCTTCTTTTGCCACAAAATTTGTCAAACGGTGCTTACTCTTTGTCATATGCCTAGAACATCCACTGTCAAAGTACCAGACACCCTACAAAACAAATTTAATATGTTTTAGGTACCCAAACCTGTTTGGGACCATACTGGTTGGTAAGAACATCCCTTGGCAAATTTCCATAAGGTCTTCTTTGGAAAGTGTTGCACTTTTGTTCATATATGTATGCTACATTTCCATAAAATCTAACATTTGATTGTGTAGCACTCACATACGGTTTCTGGCCTCTTGGTACAAAGTGTTGTTTGAAGTGATTTTTGTTGTTAGAGACACTGGTATAACCATAAGGTTGTTGTCTGCTAGGAACAACCCTGTATTGTGGTCTCGGTTGAGGTCTCTGCCGAGCCCTTTGTTGAGTCCACTGCTGAGATCTAACCTTAGCATTATGGTAATATATGTTGTTTCTAGCAGCAGGGGCAGGAATATTCCAATCTTCATCAGTATGGAACAATCTGCCTTTCCCCCGAGATAAGTATCCCTTGAATGATTAACATTCTTAGGTTTAATATTCTTATCTTCGGAATATTTTTGATTTTTGCCCTTTTGTGGCCCAGCAGACTTTGCAGCAGGTCTGCTATCAGCAGGTCTAGAAGGTCCAATAGTCCTAACCTTGGATGTACCCTTTTTGTTAGGTACTATTGTCTTTTTTTACTTATGATTTTGCTTTTTTGAAGCATTCTCAGCAGGTTTTACTGCTTCAACAACCTTTTGAGGAGTTGGATCTTGTGCAGTTACGAACTTAGGACCAATTCTGGTACTTGGTTCAGTACCCTTACTAGATCCACCCTTAGAGGATTGTTGAGTTTCAAATCCAAGGCATTATCTATCACCATAAGACTTTCCAGATTTGAATGCAGTTGTGGAACTAGATTGTGCAACAAATTCAGTTGCAACTACTGGTGCAGTAGACTTACACTGATTCTGTTCATAGTCATTTTCCTTACCCTTGAGAATTCATAATTCAGCATTTAGCCTTTGAATTTCTACTTGAAGTGCCTCTCTTTCAGCCTTCACAATCTCATAACCAGATTGTATTTTCCTCAGTTGATTAAGGAGGGCATCTAGAGGTTCTTCATTGTCAGAAATTTTAGGAATTGAACCACAAGTAGATTCACAATCACTTTCAGTAGGAGTATTTATAGATACAGAATTGTATACCTCCTCAGTTTCATTCATGTTAGCCATTAAAGCATAGTCATCCAATTGTGCAAAGAGTGCAGTTATCATCAGATTCATTTCTTTTTTCTGATTCTACTTCATATCTTGATTCATCATCAGCACCAAGGCTTTCTTGCCAGATCTTCTCCGTTGACCCTTGTTCTTCAGTAGGTTTGGACAGTCAGGTCTAAAATGTCCAGGCTTCTTGCAGTTAAAGAACAAGTAGTCAGGATCATTCTTTTGTTTTAAATCAGGACAGTCAGGTTTGAAGTGTCCAGGTTTCTTGCAATGAAAGCACAAAAAGTCATAATCCTTTTTGGACTCTTCCTTTTTTTCACTTGATTTCTTGTTGAAATTCCTTGAAGACCCATCTAATGGGTTTTCTTTTAATGGGAGCTCGAAAAGATACCCACAAGCTTATAGAACAAAAATCGAAACACGAACCATACACTTTACCTTATGGAGTAAGTTAATAAAGGTCTTAATGAGGGCAGAAATATCCCCTTCACCATTCCAAAAATCCATAATTATTGGCATAATGGAGAGGCCAAGCGTAGACCAGCACTTCTACAAAAAATCACGTGCATACCATCCAGTCCGGGCGATTTGCCATCAATGACGTAAACTTGTGCAACATTACTTAATTAAACCAAGTATATCGCCGAACTAATCAATTCAACAAAACAATTGTTCCAAAAGTATAAATCATAAATATAAAAATAAAAATAAAAAAAAACCAAAAACTAATCAAGGAAAAATAACAATTAAATCTCACAGTAGAATGCCAAAAATAAATACCAAAAGCTAATCGTTTAATCTCACTCATGAATAAAAAAGTGAGAGACTTATTCAAAAGGACAAAAATAGCATGAAAAATTAATAGAATTCGAATTCCAGCACTTAATAGAATACTTCTACAAGAAAATCACGTGCATACCATCCAGTCCGGGCGATTTGCCATCAATGACGTAAACTTGTGCAACATTACTTAATTAAACCAAGTATATCGCCGAACTATTCAATTCAACAGAACAATTGTTCCAAAAGTATAAATCATAAATAATAATAAAATAAAATAAAAACCAAAAATTAATCAAGGAAAAATAACAATTAAATCTCACAGTAGAATGCTAAAAATGAATACCAAAAGCTAATCGTTTAATCTCACTCATGAATAAAAAGTGAGAGACTTATTCAAAAGGACAAAAATAGCATGAAAAATTAATAGAATTCGAATTCCAGCACTTAATAGAATACCGCTCAATTTTATTTTATTTTTAATAGAATTGGAATTCCAGCACATAAGTTTTGTTTTTTGTTTTTTGTTTTTTTTTTGCCCCTAACAGGGTTCCAGCACAGGTTTTCGTGCCAGATTATAATCTAGTTCACCACTACATCGATGTACCTTGTGCACATAAGTTTTCAATTAAAGGAAGAAGACTCCCGTGCGGCTCCTAAAGCATTTTTGTAATACATACAATTATATATTGGGTTAAAAAGACTCCCCCTCCTCATGCGTAACCTAACTTGGAAAGAGTATTACTCCTTTTTCTTTTATTAAGGATCCCAGCTAATTATCAAAGATAATATTAAAATAATAATTATCCGTAGTTTACTTAATCAAAATACATTTTAAAAACATTTAAAAAATAAGGATGTCGAACAACTCCATAATCCGAATATATTTGATTTTTTGTATACTTACTGGGCTCGAATTAACTATCACATGGTCTGATTAACAGTGTTTTACTCACTCATGGCATATAAAGAAAATAAATCATCAT
Source organism: Gentiana straminea (assembly GCA_036785695.1). Lineage (NCBI taxonomy): Eukaryota > Viridiplantae > Streptophyta > Magnoliopsida > Gentianales > Gentianaceae > Gentiana > Gentiana straminea. The sequence continues at coordinate 6,818,264 of JAVUPR010000424.1, read as the reverse complement.
GAAATTGAAATAACAACCACGCATATGAACTAGGGTTACCTCAATCTCGCAACAAAGCGAAAACCTTATGAAAAAAATCTCAGCAAACGCTTTCAATCAATCCTTCAATCCAATAGAAAAACCCTAAATAAAATCTCAAATAAAGAAGTAGTGTTTTTCTATTGCTCTGTATGTTATTCTATGTGATATCTGAGACGTAGACACACTGCTATCGTGGACTATTTATAATGCTTTTTGGATGCTTAGCCGAATGAAGCTAGGGTTTCAAATGAAACTTTTTGGGCGGTAGATTCATGGACGGATAATTTTGGTAGGTGAATCGACAGAGGGTCAGACCCACTTCACTTGAATTTCCGGTCTCTGAACCCATGGATCCCTGTCCTGGCTCAATCAGCTTCATATTTGAAATGACATCTATTAAAATCTCTTCACTCGACTCGTTCTTTCTTTTTCGCGCTCGTTCGCCTGGCTCTGCTCACTATGCACCACATCCAGGCTCCATGTGTAGGATGTAATATCGTTGGATGGATCATGGATCCACCCGATTACGCAGCGGAAAGTACAAGATCTAGATCAAGTCAACCAAAATACATAAATAAAATAGATCTAACCTACGAGGGGGTTAGATTACCAACCTTTTTATGGTGCAAAACGCCAAGAACAAGGTCTATCCAATCCGAGCTAGTTGAGAGCCTAGTTGAGAAGCCAAAATCTTCCAACGTGTATCTCCAATCACCACCAGGTGGATGGTGTTTCAAGCCGCCGGACATCCTCGATATGCTACCTTAGAAAACCCGAAGTTTCTAAAACTCGAAACCCTAGCACTATAGCCAAAAATTCTAGGCTATAATACTTGCAAATATGCGTGTATGTCTGTGTGTGCTTTGGCTTGAGAGTACTCTTATATATGAGAGAAATCCTAGCCTCCAAGGCATTATTTAATTAATACAAAATCAATTAAAATAATCATTTTCCTTAAAAGATAAATCTAGAATATTCCCAAATTAATAAGGATATATAAAAGATTTTCTTTTCCTAAAATTATTTAACAAATAAATAATTTAATCACTTGTATCATATAATTATCAAGAAAACAAATTTCTTGATAATCAACCAAGCATCACACGCCACTTTCTTCTTGACCAATTAGGTCAAGAAGTCAACACACTAATTTGGGCGCAGTCCCACGAAAAATGTCTTTTTCGTACGTATTTAATTATCTAGTCCAACTAAACAATTAATCCACATATCAATTAAATAGTCTAATCCAACTATTTAATTATAATCGAGGTGAAACAACGAGAAAACAAATATGCTATATTAGGAGCCACGTCGGGGACCATGAACCCATATTCAGTAGCTACAATAAATTAAATAATATTATCCGTCAGACCGAACAATAATATTCAATCTATTAATTCCGGGATTACACCACCATAAACCCGAAACTGAACTCTGCCGAATATATATAACTTACACTCAACCATGAGTTGATAAGATGTCCACTGATATAATCATTACATACGGATAAATCCTCCATAGACTGTTCGTTTCGATTCGGGATATCTCCGTAAACCCTTCTCGAAACCTCTTATCCTTATTTACCATTAACCCCCTAGTGATCAATTAGCTAGTTCATAACTAATATAATATGAACACCCAGGATCGATCGATCGCTTTCTAGGATTAACAAATATGGGAACTGTCTGTCTACTTCCCGAGGGAAGAAATGGATTCCATATCTGTGATAGCACGGACTACTCACTCATTCCGAATAGAGTCAACGAGAAGTGTTGGACCACATACTTGCGAAGTGATCCTTACTAACACATCAAACTCTATCTAGTCTAAGCGGTTGTCCGTGATCACCTCGGGATTGAGATTAATCCATATATGATCATCTTGTGATTCGATAAGACTTCTCGGTTACGGAATTATATCGAGAACTCAAATCAAATCAGTCCAGCCCTATATGATTATCATCATATGTAAATGCCCCACTAGGTACCCTATTACCGACAGTCCGGATAAGACCGTCACACCTAAAGTGTTCTGGGCATATTATTAGCAAATTAATCTTGAAACCCGTACTCAGATTAATAAACGCTACGGACTAAGTTAATTTTAAGTACATCTCAGTAACTCAATCCTCTTGTGTATAGCCATACACTGAGTTATGTGATTACATAAACGAGGTACTTAGGGTTTTCAGTAGTGTCTTAATTATAAGCATGATGCATATAATAAGATGAATTGTTAAAACTGTCTTAAAACAATTAGATAATTGTCTTTCGGGCACTACACCTAACAATCTCCCACTTGCACGAAAAGCTAGTGGATTAATTGTTTTAGAGCACACCCTTTATATCTATATCTACAACATTCTCCCACTTGCTCAAAACAAGTGGGACGTATCCCTCAAATATGTACCCTCCAAGCGCATCTTAGTAATTCATTCTTCCAAGCACGACCGGAGTGTGCCGCCGCAGGGTAGGTCACTGACCGGGCGCGTAGTTAGAATCCAAATACCATGTGACTTGGGACACTGATCAGGTAGGTTGGCGGCTTGAGTCAATCTTTGGGATCAAAACGTCGTCTTTCCATCTAATCCGGTGGTACACTTTCAATATGCCTTTGAGTCAACACTGAGGACAAGATCTACATAACGATCATCCTTAATCCGTCCTAAAGCCAGAATCAGTGTTATCACTTATATTCTAGTTTGCACCTGAATATACTAACATATTATTCCTCATTCTCCCGAAAAGACTTGAGGATTCACTAAACATCCCATTTCGTATTCATCTGCCGGTTTAGATAACCATTCCTGAGGGGTAGGGTAGACTACATCGTTGAATGTTGCATAAATGCAAGAATATCTTAACCAGGTGAATGGATGGGATTGCCAATAATCAATTCTCGAGAATTTGAGCGAATCAAATCCTTTATAATGAATCCCGATGGCATGTCAGACTCAGACTTCAGATAACACACCCATGTTGTTCCCAACTGTTTCAGTTTTACCATTCACAAACACTAATCTGCATACTATTTTACTAATATTGATGCCCAGTCTACGAAAGACTTATCAATATTCTGGTAAAGTCCACATATTAAAATATATGACTTTGAAATGAACTAGAGGTTTGCTTTAATCCCCAAAGGATATAAGCTATAGCAGGCATCCTGCCAAAGGTTCTTTCTGAATAAATTAAGATACCGTTAGTCTCGCAAAAAGGTCTTAGGGAATCAACCCTATTTTCTGCTTCGTAACGAATCCGTTATTTGTTCTTAGCTAAAACCCTTCTATTCTAAATGAATTCAGATTCCGTTGTTCGGCAAGAAAGTCTTAGGGAATCACCCCTATTTCCCGCTTTCTGACGAAATCAAGCAAGATTGAGTGGTAAGAGTAGGGCTGTAAATGAACGTAAGTATTCGATACGGTTCGGTATATTCGGTCCGAAAAAGCTCGATTCGTGATCCGGTTCGAATTTTCGAACCCGAACCGAGCCTTAAAAATCAGATATTCGTCCTACGAGCCGAACTGTATCGAACAGGTTCGGCTCGTTTAAAATATTAATTTATTAATACTTTGGTTTATAATAATTTATAAATACCTAATACTTTGGTATTAATACTTTGGTTTATTTTTATAAATAATTTATAATTTTTATATTTATTATTTTGGTTTATACTTTATACAATTATACTGAAAGGGAAAGGGAGGGAAACGGGAAACCTATACCTAATTCATTCTTCAACTTCAACTCTTCAAGTCGTCGTTCGTCGCCCAGCCCATATCCATGGCGGACTCACCTTTCTCCGGCCAAGAGACAAACTTTTTTGCTCGATTGTCTTCTCCTCCTTCTCCTCGTTCTTTTGATATAATTTAATTGAAATTTCATCTTCTTCTCAGCCTCTTTTCTTCTCCGACCGTCCAACATCACAGCCCTCCTTCTCCGGCCTAAATCATCCTCTTTATCCCCTTCTCTTAGTCACCCTTCCGGCCTTCCGCTTCCTTCCCCTCCACTCCTCCGAGTCTCCGACCACCTTTGGGTTTTTTTTTTTTCGGATCGAACCTGTTCGGACCGTTCGGCTCGTTAGGACCGAACCGAGCTGAATATTTTTTTTTTAAAGTTTCGAACCCGAGCCGAACCTTGAAAAATCAGGTTCGGCCGAGCCGAGCCGAGCCGAGCCGAGCCTTGAGGTACATAATTTTTGAGCCGAGCCGAACCCTGCCAGGGTTCGGTATTATTCGGCTCGTTTACAGCCCTAGGTAAGAGAGATCACGGTCTGGTTAACTCTCTACCGTTTAGGGAATCACCCCTAAATTTTTCTCAGCTTTGCGTTGAAAGTTAAACTTTCCTATTCATTCGACTCTGTTCCGTGTATTTCCAATTACTCCCACTGGGCCTGAGATACTCAGGTGGTTCTACAAGAGTTTCAACAGAACTGGAGTATCAAACTCCATTCACAGGGTTATGGCTTTTAAACCAACCTCTATGATCAGGGTCCTATACGGCCCACAAAAGACTATAGTTCATCAATCTACCCTATAGACCGTAAGGTCCTGCAATGTGTAAATAGACAAACCATACTCTCACTGCGTTCGGGGTGGATCGATATACCGATCTAGTTTAGTAGTTTTTATTAGTATCACCAACTGCCGGTGTTGGATATGGACTGAACAAATCAGTTAGTAACATCTTGAGTACAAACACTTCAAGATCCAAATCTGTGATTTATAGACTCTATCAGACCAATTTTGACAATATAACCGTCATTCTCTGATTCTATGAGTTTTATAATCAACCTTTACTCAATGCATTAAGATATTTCACGCTCGGAACGTGTACACAAAATTTCCAGTCCTACCTTCAAGCACTCGGTGCTAAATGCCTCTATTTACGAAAGTGGGGTGAACCGAATTCACTCCTTATCCATAAATGCGTAGGCATCTTTTAGGTAGCCTTCTCGGTTTTTCATTACAACGTAGACCGTTATTTTGCAACCAATATCTTAAATGAGTTCAACAGCGTATCGGAGCACATCAATAACTATATAAGGCAAATTTATGGTGTATCCCTTAGTGAAAACATTCCACTGGGAGGCAGGCCGAGCATGTCCCGAAGACTACACAATAACCTATTTTTGAGTATGGAATACTCTATCTTTGGTGAAATCAGAGATTCCTCCAAATATTTTGGATAAACTTACCGGAGTTTCGAGTAGTTATCAGACAATATGTCACCACTCAGAAGCTCCCACTAGCTTGTATCTTTCATATGACCACGAAGGTTGTTATGAACAAGCTATGTTACTTCTTTAAATCTATTACCCTTTCCTGATTGAAAGAAACTTAGTCATTGTTCCTTTGAGACAGTGTTCCTTTGATTGGGAGATAGGAATCACCCTAAGCCAGTCTTCAGATCTTGTCTTTAGGGAATATGCACTAATTAATAGAACAGAAAGAAGCGTTTATCGAAATACTGAAACCATTTGCGTTTATATTGTTTAAGATGTGTTACATATACTTATTCAACATTTCTTAGTGGTTCTGACTTTATCAAACAAAAGTCCGAGTCTTGGATTCGTACTACGAATGTTATATCCATCGTCAATAAGATAAACAAATTATCCTATTGAAAATGAGTACGTTCATTCCAACGAATCCGAAAACAGAAAATGAATTTTCTGTGATACTCAAGAATTGAATCCGAGATTCATTTCCTTATATCACTCTTACTAGTTTATCTGAAATAACTGCCCGTTGTCTATTTTATTTATCGTTTAATGCAAAGCTACCTAGTTCTTCCAAAGAACTTTAGCTTTCGAGAAAATTGCTAAGGATGCATTGGTCAGTGATTCGAAATCACTTTCCTTATCCTCTAATTTCCAATTTATTAATTTTCCGGTTTATCCTTAAAACTACTTAGTTTAGATGACTAACATGTATAAACTTTCTTTCTCATTCTCGACTTTCCTTAAATGGAAACAGTCTTGAACTAGCAGTTCGTTTGAGTAGACACTACTCTTGAACTGTGGGATGTCTAATGATGTGTTACTAGCTTGGACTATTCGATTTTTCTAATCGACAAATCATAAGACCAAAGCTCCCACTAGTTTATCGGTTCCAAATACCGTCTAACTAGCAACACTTTGTATTTATGATTTTTCAAAGATTAGAAAATCCCCCAGAACTAAGCTCCCACTAGTTTATCAGTTCCAAATACTGTCTAACTAGCAATGCTTTGTTCATGATATTTCAAAAGATTGAAAAAACTCCAGAGCTAATCTCTCACTAGTTTATCAGTTCCAAATACTGTCTAACTAGCAACGCTTTATTCTTGTTTTTTCAATGAAAAGAGAAACTCATGTGCAGTCTATTACACATTTCTAATGATTCAGAAAAACAACAAATCATAAGACTAAGGCTCCCACTAGTTTATCGGTTCCAAATACCGTCTAACTAGCAACGCCTTATGTATGATTTTCCGATTTTTCAATTAGAAATTTGATGTGTAATTACACTTTTAAAATTCACTAAATGAATTTTATATATAGTCCTAAATCATCTTTTGTAAACTAAGTACGGTCCTTTCTCATTTTACACGAGCGACATCCGTGACATACCTATACTATGTCGTTTAGTTTTTAAAGGCTTAAGAGAAAATCTTTCCCGAAAATTAACTGCATTTTTTGATAATTTACAACGTACTTGTTACTTTCCACGTTTTTAATGAAGTCCTATTACTAACAGTTTAGTAGCCTAGAGATTAAAGTTGTAAAATAAACATGACAAAAAGTTAAATTAAAAAAATAAATTTTCACAACTAGATTTTTATTTTAGGAATAATAAACTTGTTTAAAGTCTATCCTACCATTCCAAGGATTTAACCTCGCATCGTACCGCCGCCTTTAGGGTCGGTATCAGCACGATGACGGTTAAACTGAGACAATCTCTCTCAATGATTAAGCTTCGAGAATCGAACATCTCACGGGAATCAGACATCCCGGGCCTTAATTACTGATTACCTTCTTTTTTCTAGCCTAGATATTTCTAAAATATCCATAAAGAGTGTGACCTACTATATCAGATCTCAAAGTACGCCCCGAGTATGCCGCCTTTAGGGTCGGACAGTGACCCGACGAGTATCCGAAATCCTATCCTTTCGGAGACTAAGCCTTGAATTTTGATAGGGGTGAACACCATCCTTTGGGGGCCGGAATCAAAGTGGCACGAGGCGTCACCCTTCTCTCACATGCTTGCATCTATAGTAGAGGCCGTGGGGTTGGCTGTCGCCTTTCCCGCTCCCACTCAATACTTTGAAAAAGTGGTGGGTTTACTAATTACGGTTTTGGTCTTAACAATAAGAAACAATAAATCAAAGTACTCCGAACAGGGTCGGTTATGTAGGCAAGCCTACGCCGTCTTATTCGTTGGAACATTTGTGACAGTTCAGGCTGATCCGGCAAGAGAAGCCCCGTTTAGCCCGAAGGCTTATCGGCTATGCTAAGTCTTATCGAACTACTGAAACGTACATCACACGTGGTGGGGAGTCAATTGAGCCGAAGCTCGGTTGAACTCGCCCAACCATGGTTAGACCATTTCGGAACCCGTGTACTATGATTTTCCAATTTCTAAATTATCAACCAAAGCGCAATCTCGTTTCTGTTTAAGGTGGGTTCACCGAAAACTCAACGATTTATCTAAGTGGGATTCACCGAGAATCCATCACTAAAATCGTAACGATTGACAAAACCTGGTTCCTCGGTTTTAATAATTAGTTACTTAATTAATTAACTACCACATATTAATTAAAAAAGTTTTTAACTAATTATACGAGTTATACATGCCTAATTTATTCCAAATAAACTAGCTACATGTATGCATTGGAGTGGAATAATGATATGATGCATGTCATGGCAATTTTCCGGTTTCTATCACATAATTTCGATCATACACGAAAAAATAACGGAAAAAATAAACACCGAGATGGATCTTTGGTACCCCCCCGTATCTAACCTATTAAAAAAAAACACAAACCCTAACTAGAGTTTACTATTTTCTAATCTGCTGCTGCCGCGTTTTATCGACAATCGGACATGCAAACGAACTTTGATCGTCACGAAAATATATTGACCTGTTCCTCACTCCTCCTACTTCAATCTGAACGGTTGGATCTTCGTTTCAACGGTCCAATATCTTCCAGAAATTCGACGAATTGACAGCTGGGGCTGCAGTGCTTTTACGACACAGCAGCAACTTTATTGTAACGATTGGACATCGAGATGGACTCCGATCGTCACGAAATTTTGAGGGCCTGTTCTTCAACTTTTAGTCTTCATTCTGACTGGAGGGATTGTCGTTTCAACGGCTCAATCTCCGGGAATAAATAAAAAACCGAACAGAAACAAAACAGATCTACTTCTAGGAAACTAAAATTACAAAATTTCCTATACTCATATAAACGAATTTATATGAGTTTACAATAGATCTAACGAGTAAACAATACCAACTCCAATCCATCTCTTCAACCACGACAATCACAAAGCATCATCATCAAATTTTTCGAATAAAAAAATTAAAACGAAAACAAGCAATCTACACATGCTATTCCACTCCTAGATCTAAAATTCACATACTTTGATTGATAGATCAAAGGCTCTGATACCACTTGTAGGATGTAATATCGTCGGATGGATCATGGATCCACCCGATTACGCAACGAAAAGTACAAGATCTTGATCTAGTCAACCAAAATACATAAATAAAATAGATCTAACCTACGAGGGGGTTAGATTACCAACATTTTTATGGTGCAAAACGCCAAGAACAAGGTCTATCCAATTCGAGCTAGTTGAGAGCCTAGTTGAGAAGCCAAAGTCTTCCAACGTGTATCTCCAAGCACCACCAGGTGGATGGTGTTTCAAGCCGCCGGACCTCCTCGATATGCTACCTTAGAAAACGTATCCTATGATTGGGATTGAATATCCGAAATGGCCTTCTTATAAGGAATGTCTAGCTCTCGTGAATCTTTGCAAAGTGGGAGTAAATGTGTTATTCTGAGAGAGCATGATATCCAAATTATAAGATATGATCGTTAATGTATTGACACTCGAGATACGATCGTATGGATATTATTACTGCGGTAGGATTGTAATTTACACGGTAACTGTTTCACATGAAAGGTAGTAATCATTGCATTTGACTCTTCCAATGATTAGGGGTCACGGTGTGTTGCTAGACGCTATCCCGTGATCGTTAGGTATGAAGGGTATTTTCGTAGTTTGCACTTTGTGTCTACGGCCAACATATTCGGAAGCCTATCGGGTCACACACATATGAACATCTAGCCGGATTAAAATACGGTTATAGTGATAACCAAATAAGGAAAGTTTATCTTACGACTATAAAGGTTATAGTGGTAAATTAATATGGTGGTATTTATTTATAATAAATAAATATAATACAAGTTATTGATCGCGTGCAAGACGCTTACTAGCAATAGGACTAGATCTATTGTAGTAGAGTACTGGAAAATCAAGGTCGATCCCACAGAGACTCGTAAGAATGTCTAATTATCAAGATTGAGCTTGTCACGATAATGGTCTACGACCAACTATAATATAGACAGTAGTAAATTTGGTAACAATCAACTAGCAAGATTATGCAAGTTCAACGAAACAAACTAGAGTTTCTAATGTATTAGTTCAATTATGAGTAATTAGTTATTCCCCCCACACTTGCAACAGTCCTCCCCATTGGTGAATTTATTCATTGTTCAGCTACGGGTACAACTCCTAACCCTATCTACTTCGACAATGGCAATAGACAATCTATACGCAAGCTACCCTCCTTAATTGGTCCGTAATAGCCCATACGCATAAAGAACTAGAGCTGTCGATATTGAGCGCTAACTCATACCGCAAACCCGCCTAGACAGCTGTCGACATTGACCAGCATGTTCTTGGGGTCCATTCTAGATAATGTCCAAACATAGCATTTCACTATTCGTGTTTCATGCTAGTTTACGATGACATGCAAATAGTTGATCAGGCTAAAAACATGTAAATTAAATCCATCGATCAACGTAGTTGGCGCCGATTATCATGAATTAGTAATTTACTAGGTATTCAGATCTAGTGATATAGACCGTCGCAGATCTGAAGAACGCAACTACTATTCCATGATTTCTTCAATAACGAATCAGATCTATAACAAATGGGGTAAAATAAACTAATTAACTACTACATAATTAAACTAAATAAGCAATTAAAACATACTAGTCGAATAGAACAACGATAGATCTACATCTTAGAAAAGACAGAAAATTATACCCTCGAAGACAAGTGTATATCTCCGTCGGATCTCTCCCTAGGCGGTGACTCCGTCGTCTCTCCGACCAGAACTCATAAAATAAAGAACAATGAACTTTTATTGCATAATACTTGTTAATGGTATGGTACATTGTGTTCTGAGGCGAAGCCTCTTATTTATAGCTATCTAAACCGACTTAGGAACATCTAGTTCGACCCCTCGTCCAAGAAAACACGTTTTGGAAGGATCTGGATCCTCAGTAAGTCGGCACCGCATCCCGGGTTACCGGGGGTAATTTCATCTTTTTTCTTCAACCAACTTAACTTGGATGCTTCTAGAATACCATAGGCCCATTCCTTTTGTGCAGCCCACTCTAGATTCGTCTATAATGCTCAGCCCAATACTTCGTATCCTAAAAATCATCAAATAATGCACAAAATAATATCGAAACAGGGAAAATAAACGCTAAGTGCAGATTTCTCGACTCACGAACCCGACATATAATATTCAAAGTAAATGGTTCATATTTATAGGTCGAAACAACTATTTTTAGCTCATAATGGATAGAATCTTGATGCCGTAGGATAGACTATTTTAACCGTCATCAGATATTAATTGTATTGATTATTAAATGTACATATATTAGATATGAATGTCGAAATTATATGTGTATATGATATACATGTATTTTGCAAATTAATTAATCATAGTATTATATTAATTAAAGAAAATCTCAAATCCCAAATTAGTGGGGAAGAGGCGACGCCATTTTCTTGTGTATAGGAAACATTTGAATTGTGCAATTTAATTAATAAAATTACCATAATATTAATATTGGATATTAATTGATTTTGAAAAAATAGATTTATGGTAATATGATAAAGATATATTCAGTATAAGATATTGTCAATATATATCTTAGAGAAAATATTTAATATAAGATATTGAATATTAAAAGAGATAAATCCATCAAGGAGATTTTCCTTAGTTTATTAGGAAAAGGTTTTCTCTCTCATCTATCTACTAGAAGCTAATCCCAATCAGATAGGAAATTATAGAGGGGCGCCCCATGCCTTATAAATAGGAAGGCTTGGCTAGCTCTTTTGTACATCATAATTCCAAGAGCTAATAGTTGTTGTGAAAAATAGAGAGTTTCTTAGAGAGAGTTTTAAGAGAGAGAGAAAAATTCGGTCTAGCAGCCGAGTTTTTCTGGTAGCAATCCATGATATGATTCCGGTGAGGTGTTCGTGTGGATCACCGGTAGAGGCCGAACACTTGGGGCGGCTTCGTGCAGAAACTACAACCGTAAACAAAGCGTCGATACAATGGGATCAAGCAAGGTAATTTTTGTCTACTTCTTTTAAGCTTGTTGCTTAAACGAAGTCAATCTTGGGTAAAAGGAAATCAAAATTTTGAATTCCGCTGCGTTCCCGCATAGATTTCCTAACATATATGGCTTAAGGAAAGTCAGCAGACAATAGAATTGCAAATTGATAGAGTCTCTAGAAAGTCAAGGGTTCACTCAATCCAAGCATGATTACAGTTTATTCTCCAAAGGATCAGGAAAAAATTTCATTTCCTTATCGGTATATGTATATGACATCAGAGCAGCTAGTCCAGATTTGGACCATATACAACAAGTCAAAGACAGCTTACATAAACAGTTCATTATCAAAGATTTAGGTAAGCTGAGATATTTTCTGGTTATTGAGGCTGCTAGAACACCTCAAGGTATTTCTATTTCATGAAGGAAGTATACCTTGAATCTTTTACTAGAATATGAGCTATTACTTCTTAGGAGCTAAAGCTGCCAAGACTCCAATGGAATCCAAGCAGACTTTGCAGCATGGAGATTCATCTCTGTTAAGTGACAATACTGCATACAGATCATTGGTTGGCAAGATGATCTATCTTACCTTCACTAAACCTGACATAGCATTTTCAGTTCAACAACTCAGTCAGTTTTTGGACAAACCAACTGAAAATCAAATGAAAGAAGCTCATAGACTTCTAAGTTACATGAAAATAAATCATGGTCAAGGGATTTTCTTCCCAACTGAGAACAACCTTACCCTAAGAGGGTTCACTTAAAGTGATTAGGCAGAATGTCCTGAAACCAGAAGATCTATATCAGGATACATTATGTTCTTAAGAAATGCCCTCGTATCTTGGAAGGCAAAGAAACATACAACTATTGCCAAAAGCTCATCTGAAGCAGAATACATGGCAATGGCAAATGCTACTTGTGAAATTCAATGGCTTTTGTACATTCTGCAAGATTTGCAAGCTCCAGTTAAACTTCTTGTTGTTTTGTTTTGTGACAATGCCAATGCACTTCACATTGCTCACAATCCTGCTTTTCGTGAAAGGGCAAAACACATTGAGGTTGAATGTCATGTTGTTAGAGATAAAGTCAAATCAGGCTTGATAAAACTTATGCATGTACATACCAAAGAACAACTTATTGACATCATAACAAAGGCCTTGGATGCATTTATATTTTGTTATATGCTGGATAAGTTAGGCATTTCCAAGATTTTTCAAGTTCCAGTAGATAAGGAGTGTTGGAGGAATCGGGATGTGCAAGCTAATTCACTCACCATTCTCAAGTTGAGGGGGTGTTACAGAATATGGATAATGGAGTGTTGGATGCAAGAGGATGTGAACATACTCATATGCTCAGCTCAGCTCAATACTCTGCTCAGCTGACTTTGAATCCAGCTTTCACCATGTTCGGTTGTAACTTCCTATTCTGTTATAATTGAATGTAACTTTTGTAATGAAGTATACTCCATAAATACTTTATGAACAACATCATTGTAACTTGATTTGTTCATTATTTTTATTAGTGAGAATTCTGTATTATATTTTGTCTTTAGTTTTCTTTCAATTTCAACAGACTTGGCTTAGTATTTAATAGGTTTAAACCTATTATTTTAAGATGAATCATTAAGAAGTCACTTATGATAAACTCTATTTCCCTAGCCTAATGTTTGGGCTATTCTTATTTGGGTTTCAGGAGAGTTTGCTTTATTCTCCACTATAGTGATATTTGTTCTTTTTTTCCTATGGATATAGACCAGTTGACCGAACCACATTAAATTTGGTGTTTTGTTTTTTCTCTTTCGTAGTTTATTTTGTGTTACTGTCGTTAAGGGATATTGTTCAGGTTAGTTTTTCCTAACAAACTGGTATCAAAGCCAAGGTTTCCCGAGGTTATTTTCGAGCTTTTGAAAATTAGCCATCATGACAGTAAGTAAGTATTATTTTTGAGTTCGAGCGGAGAGTCAACTTTAAGATTTGGCAGCTTTAGGTGGTGATTCCGATGTTGTCTTTCTTGGGATGAAGAAGAATTCAGAGAGACGATTATCAAGAGGCAGGTTTCAATTTAGAAATCAACACCAGAGACAATATCATTTGTCATTGATGATTTGGAAGCTTCATTTGACATTGATGATTCAGATGTTTCAGTTGAAATTAAGATTCGAGATCTTGTTGGGAAAGTGGAGTGATACTACTATTTCTGGATACGAGACATTGTCCCAAGGTGGAGATTTGTTAGTATGTGGGCCAATTCCCACATTGGTAAAATATTGAATGGTAGCTGACTCCTTTCAGTATTTAAGTAATCTTTGACCTTTTGTATTAGATGAACCAAATCAGATAAACTCGCAATTGCCTTAGCCTATTTTGACTTTTGTCTTACGGATTAATGAGAGTTGCATGTATTTGCATTTCTCCACTATAGTAATATCCACTCTTTCGCCCGTGGGTGTAGGTCACAATGACCAAACCACGTAAATTTGGTGTTTTGTCTTATTCTTTCGGTCAGTTATTTTGTGTTATCGACATTACATGCAATCGCTCGGGTTTATTATTTCCTAACGACTTTTTTTTTGCTTTACTTTACGCTGCGTAGCATAGTGACAATAGTCTGCAAGACTGCAACCACATATCATGAACTCAATTGTAGGAAGTTATTGGGTGCACCCCGCATGTGGCAAACTATAAACCTTTGATTTTTAAACTGAATTAAAACTGTGTGGTTCAAATTTATTTATCAGTCAATTCGGTGCAGGTGGAGATACCACACAAAAACTTCCTATCAAGTGTAAGATTATTTCCGGCCCTTTTATTAGGCAGCATAGCCAATTTCCTTAGGCCCCCATTTCTCTTGGGCCCAAAAATACATCATTTTCCTAATAAAAATATAGCCCTCAGTCCAGTCCAGTCTTCAAGTGAACAATTTTTTTTCAATTTATTGTGGTATTAGTTAATTTAGCTTATAAATAATTAAAATGTTAATCATTGATTTGAATATTTGACTTTCTAGTTGTAATCCCTTGTTATTTTATAATTTTAGAGGGATTGGAATACTCTGATTTTTTTTTTTCCTTGTAGAGATAATTTGCTTTTCTTTGTTCATTACTTATATCCATAATCCATCTTAGATCATGGAGGCTGTAAATTTCTTTGTAAATGTAATTTTTCTAACTGTAATTAGTTTTATAAGATGAAGTTAAATTAGAAGTTTTTTTTTTTTTTACATAATGTGCTCTTCTAGATGTTAGATACTACTTAATAATTGACCAATTGGTTTAAAAAAAAGTTGGGAACAATTGTGTTGACCAACTTCCCTTTTTAAGACTTTTTCTTTAATTAAGTTTCCAATTTGAGGAGGGATCGAGCTACATTTATAATTTTTTAACACATACGAAAGGTTACACAAACTAATTATACCCATGCGAGGCTCGAACTCGAGTCGTCTTGCTTACACAGGTATACTTAATGATCCAGTGCGCGATGTACGAAATACATTTATAAAATTAAACAAATATGTTATTATGTTAGTTTATGATTTTGTGATGTTGATATTAACTAAAACCATATATATATATATATATATATATATATATATATATTGAGGAGATATTCAAACATGAACGATAAAATTTTATACTTCTGAAAAAAATAATTATACTTCTAAAATTTAACTTATTGCAACGTTTTGTGTTTTGATGATCTTTTGTGTATGTGGAAATAAGTTTTCAGTATAGGAAGGAAAGAGGGTTCCAACGGTCATTTAGATGAACATAAATTTTATGATGATCAGACTATAGTAAAATTTACATCAATCTGACACGGATCTTGTTGTGTGCTTGTCAAACTTTAAGAAATTTAGGAATCTTTAATAAGATACGAGAGATAGACATGTCATCTAAGATTTTTATACGTGAATTTTTATGCGTAGAATAAATGCTATCATCACAAAAGTACTTTAAAGGATCTCAATAACCTGCTTTTTTTCCTACTATAAATGCTATCCAATAACTGGCATATTGCCCCGAATATCTCAGGGCCGGCGTTAGGATCATCAATACATGAAATATGATGCTTGCAAGAAATTAATAACAAAATTATGGTAAAGGTTCATGTTGGGATTATTAATTTCTTTTCAATTGAAAAATGTATAATAAGATGATAATTAAGGGTGAACAAAATAACCCGAAACCAAACCAAACCATGGTTTTTTGGTTGGATTTTGTATTGTAAAAAACTAAACCGTGAAAAACAAATTTGTTTTGGATTTTTAAAATAAAAACCGGATCAAACCGGATATATATGTATATATATTACATATGTATATATATATATATATATATGTGTGTGTCCGTGTGATTTAATATGTACATGTGTGTACATATATATGTGTATGTGTATATATATGTATGTATCATGTATGTGTCTATGTATATCACTATTGATTATGAGGATCTTTAATCGAAGTCGATTCTCACAATGCACCCACACAAGGTCGGTTTTACTGTAGTGCACATGTAGAGTGATGCACGAGTAGATTAGGTGTTATGCACATAAAATCCCCCTTAATTATCACTACATATAAATAATTAATGGTAGGTCTAGATCATCATCATCGATCATCAACAGATGGTAGGTCTAGTTCATCTGCAAGAGGTCCTGGATCATTGCAAGTACGTCTTCTCGGGTCACACTCACCACAACGTTTCTGGGGGCATGTATCATCGTCTGGATCACATGGCCTAATATGACATCTTTGTTCCAAACAAAACAGATTTGTGTCAGGATCACAGGGTCCACAACCAATGTTAGAGCATATATTTGGATCTGTATCGCATGGTGTTTCTTCACATACAAGAGGTGGTGGAGGAGGAGGCGGTTGTAGATCAGTACACAACTCTGTTTCCGTGTCACAAGGTCCACAAGGTCCGTCATCGAAACAATTGTCTACCTCACCCGTAATAGTTGGATTTCGAAACATATAACATTCCAATTCTGTACAGATTGGTCGTATTCGATCAAAATAAGAGAGCTTCCTTAATCGAAATGACTGATTCATGATATGGTTGTAATTTCCCTTTGGATTTTGTTTCATTGCAAGCCCATTTGTTTGCTTTGCTGCTGCGGCTGTAGCAAAGTTACAATAGTCTGCAATAACATATCATTAAATCATCAATGCATGAATTTTGTGATGCTTAGGAACAAAATTACTGTAAAGGATCATGTTAAAACTGAAGAGAGGCTAACCAAAATCGAAGAAGAAGAGAATGACGAAGAAAAGCGCGAACGCAGGCTTAGCCATCTTCTCACTTGGATTTCCTCTGGCCCTGCTATATATATAATATTTGATTATGTTTGTGAGTTTATCCATTTATTGTATCTGTTTATATAGTAAAACATAGATTGAGAATCTAAGATACCATGCATATCAAACCGGCATGCATCTTGAGTTTAACTGTATCTTGGGGTTCTTTTCCATTGACACAATACATCACCGTCCCGTATTTAAAAATATGTGCTAGTTTGAGGAAAATTCTATTGCGGATAATCTTTACAAGAAATGTCAAAAAAAAATAACACATAAAAACCCTCGGGAATTAATGTTCATTTAAAGTACTGTTTTTACGTGTTATTTCTTAAATACGCATAAAAACCGTATGGCTTTTATGTGATAAAATTAGCCTCACAGTATAGAGTTTTCACAGTACAATTTCATCTAGCTAGTTTATAGTGGTCCTATGTTACAATATTATTATTTTATTTGGAAAAACACAATATTAACCATAAAATATTTTAGGAATGTGGCAAATTATGAAATATGATGGTATGTATTTTAATAAATAGGGGGTTTCACGTTTTATTCTAAAATCACAATGGTTATACACGCAACACCAATTAATACTTGAACTATGACCATTTAAAATTTTGTGTTTAAGCAATCCCCAGAGTTAATAGCTTCTTCATATGTATCTCACAGAAGATAAGGCTCCAGAAATTGAGGAATCAGTGTTTCATATGAGAGTATTGAAGGCTCCAGGCCCAGATGGCTTGCCACCGCTATTTTTTTTAGAGGAATTGGGATACTGTTGGTGAATCCGTAGTGACCTTTATCTTGCGAGCTTTTCAAGACAGACATTTTCCGGAGGCCCTGAACCAGATCCTGGTAGTCCTGATTCCGAAAGTCTCTCCGCTGGATCAATCAATCAGTTAAGGCCTATTGCTTTGGCGGATGTGCTCACTAAAATTATCACCAAAATTATTGCTGGCCGTTTGAAGACCCTCATCGGTAACCTTATTCGAAGTAGTCAGAGTGCTTTTATTCCTGTGCGACAAACCTCTGATAACGTGATCGTAGCACAAGAGGCTCTACATACGATGAACAAGAAGAAAGGGAGAAAAGGCTATATGGTGGTGAAAATTGATTTAGAAAAGGCCTACGATCGTGTAAACTGGGACTTTCTACAACATCTATTAGGCTTGAAGGGATTCTCAGACCAGCTGACAGAACTAATCATGTTTTGTACATCATCGGCCTCTTTATCTATTTTATGGAATGGGACGCCACTTGAGGAATTCAAACCGAAACGAGGACTGAGGTAGGGGGACCCATTGGCACCATACTTGTTTGTTCTGGTAATGGCAAAATCAATTGGAGACTACCCTTTTGTGGCTGTCAACTCACTCATGGCTGTAATGAATGAATTATTCATTGATGAATCGGTAAGAAGTTCATAATATCATTGCAATATCCACTTTTGTTTGCACTATAATTTAGCAACTAACATAATATCTTCATACACAGATAATAGATGGGATATGTGAAATCATGAAAAAGGCAAATGTAGTATGAGAGCAGTACCACATTGTTCAAGCAGCACTATTGGTAAGATAGATAGAATTCTGATTATGCAAGGAGGGAAAGGACAGGAAAAACAGCAAGAACAAGAGCAGGCAGGGAAAGAAGACAAAGCGGAGAAATAAGAGAATAAAGAGCAAGAGGCTGAATATTATGCAGAAGATAATGCAATGGATAAGGATCAAATGCATGATGATAGTTTAGGGAAATAAGAAGGAAATCAAGATGCACAACAACAACAAGGAACATAAAAGAGTGAAGGTATAGAAGAGAGTGAAGGTGGCAAAGGGACTGATATACCTTCTTTCTCATTAGAGATCACACAGCCATTAAATGAGGTTGAAAAAACAACAACCAATCAGGTATGGATACATATTCAAAATACTCAAACATACTCTATTGTCATCAACACAGTAACACAGTAACATGGGCCTATTTGTGCAGGCTAATGAAGAAGAGATATCAATCCTGCAAAAGATGTTGAAGGAAAAAGAAGAACAAATGAAAAATCTTCAATAGACGGTGCACGACAAGCAAAAAGGAATATTAGACCTTGAAGCACGTGTGGGGGCTTATCAAATGAATGAAGTCAGCCTAGTTGGGAAGACAGAATTAATGGTTGTTGATAATGATAGCATGAGAACAACATTGGAAGAAGAAGCAAGCTGAATTGATATCTGAAGTACAAAAATTCAAGAAACTTTACGGATTAGAAAGACTAAAAATGAACACCTTCAGGATGTATTAGCAAGGAAGGATAATTACATTACAAAACTTTAGGAGGACAGTAACCCAAACAAATATCAGGATGAACAACAAAGGATTCAGCAGCAAGAGCAAGATAGAATGAGGATTCAATTTCTTTCAGAGAAAGTTGCTAAACTTGAAAACGAGCAATTTCAAAAAGACTCTGAAATCAGCAACTTGAAAGGACTTGAGGAGCAGTCAGGAATTATACAACAGCCCAAGTTGAAGATACAAGAGAACAAGAACATGCATTCAAACAAAACATCAGAACTGAAAAAGAGAGTTTTACAACTCCAAAGAGAGTTGTCTAACAAAGAGGCTAGCATAACTGAGTTAAATCGAATAGTCGAAGAAGCAAAAACAACAGCAGGAACACTTAAAGAAATATAGAATTGAGGCAAAAACGTTTGGATGCACAAGACAAACTAATCGAAAAGATGAAAGCATAAGCAGAGAAATTGACTGAAGAGAATACAGAGCTTGAAGTTCACAAAGTGACTCAAGAATATAAGCAAACAACCGGTGAGTCATCATTGATAAGAAGATTGCATGAAAATCCAAGAAAGTAGAAGGCAATACAGGATGAAGCATATGAATACAACATAGGGAAAGGGCACAAAAAAGAAACTGAAGAATCTGAAGACAAATACATTCCTACAACAGATAATAAATGCATCAATAGGAAAGTAGTCATGGAAGAATCAAAGAATGAATACAAATGTGGAAAACATGTCATGGAAGAGGCATATCAACGAATCTGGGATGATAATAAGGAGGGTGGCAAAAAGTAAGTATCTCTACACTAACACAGTAACACAGCTTATCAGATTGTCATAGTCCTTCAAGTAAGTGTCCCTTCCTCTTGGGGATTTCAGTGAATGGTACATACTCCGGGTATCTTGTTCTCTGTTGTGAGTGAGCACCACCCATTGGTTTCCAAATTTGCTATTCCCACTGGCCCAAATTGGCATTAACACTGTTTTTCCTTTTCATCCAATCCTTCTTCCCCTTGCTCTTGTTCCCCTCATTCTTCCTCATGATCTTCTTCCTCCTCTTCCTCTTCTTTCTCCTCATCCTCTTCTTCCTCTTTTGTCTCTTCTTCCTCTTTTGTCTCTTCTTCATCATCCAGGCCTTTAATCAAGTATTTTTCAACAATGGTAGGAGTCAATGCTTCTTTGTTGAACTACAATGCATCAAATAGAGGTTATGTTAGTTTATTAATGTAAATTGCTGAAGTGTTACTGTGTTACTGTGTTTTAAATGTGTTGTAACTGTGTGAAATGCAAGAAATATTACCAACTTCTTATTCTTTTTCTTAAGAATGCCTTTTCAAGTTCTTTGTTGACCCATTTTGTAATACGGGGGATCCCCTTTGATGTAAGTCCTAGATTCCCTTTTTTTTGGATCTTGAGCTTTACCACTTGTATTTCTTGGTCTAATTGCATTTGAGTGCTCACAGAACTAGTACTGCATTGATTATAGTTTTGTTAGTACTTTTACATGATTAGTGCATAATATGAGAGCATGAATTGAAAAGAAACATACCGGTAATATCAGAGTGCATCCATTCACTTGTGTTGGATGGTTCCAATCTTGATTTAAGCATTCAATGAGTTGGTATAATATATGTTGTGACCAATTTTAAGTTTTCAATCTATCAATCTCATCAACATAGTATAAGAATCTCCATGCTATATATGCTCCTGTATTCGGCAGGAAGACTTATGTAGTAGTATTAGACAAAGGAGCTTCACACAGTCATCAATTGATTGTTTGTCCTCCTTCTTAACTAGATCTTTGACTTTAAGTTTGACAGTTAGTCTTTTTGCTGTCTTAAAGTACCTTTCTTCTAGTTTGTTTCCCCCCTTCCATGCTCTTTCAGGTTTCCAACTTCTTATTCACCATCCTCTATGCCAAAAATCATTTTCACATCCATTGTTTTTGGCTTGCGGAATTGACCACCAATGTGGAAATTTTTTTTTCTTTGTTGTAGCTATTGATAAATTCATCCATCATTTCAATCTTTCTCTTCTTGTAAATGATCTCTTTTTCTTTCAATGCGATCATCAGGTGCTTGAATGGAGTTCTGTTGAATGCATCTCGATGTTGTTGTTTTAGGTGCTTATCGATTTCCTTGAACATTTGTTGTATTGCATTCAAGTTTGACCTATATTGTAATGTGTACATGTAATTAAAAAGAGAATTTGCAACTACATGTTAATGTTTGCACTAAAAATTCATATTCAGTACAATTACAGATACAGTTGTCTGTCTTAACATACCTATGTTCAGTAACACATTAACATATTAACACAGTAACCCATTAACACAATAACCTATTAACACGGTAACACCTTAACACAATAACACATTAACACATTAACACGGTAACACATTAACACGGTAACACAGTAACACAGCAACACAGTATGAGTAACCCAACAAGTCTGATTATTTACATGTTTTTCAGTAAGTAGCTTTTAGTCTGATTATGAGTAACACAGTAATATATTCATAGTCATCTCTCGTACATCTCATCAAAAAATGCAGTATTACTAACATTATCAGTAAGATTATCATCATAAATTGTCATTAAAATATGAAATTATTGACAATCCAGTGTATACTTGACATTGAGTGTCAGAAATAGTTCAGTAACATTGAATTAAGATTACTATGAATTCTGTAATCTGTTCCATTTTTTTGCAGAAATTCAACACCATTTTCCCAGAAACTGAACACCATACAATGGGAAAACTTTCTTGCATTTAGTGATTTTGGTGTAACAACTTCATATAACTAGTAGAATACAGTTTACATTTGAAAGATATACTAGAAATTTCAAAAATGGAGCCGTATTTCAGTTTTTAGATCTTACCCTTTCTTCTTTTGCTCCTCTTCTTCGCTGCTATTTCCATCGGTCCTCTTCCTTTTAGACATTTTGCTAAAATCTCTGCAAATCTACGAAATTGCTGCTTTTGGTTCGAATCTTCGAATTCCTGATTAATTTCCGGGGAAGCTCGATGTTATTGATTCGATTTTGGAATCGTGGGTGAAGGAAGTGGGTGGAATCGTGGGTTTGGAAAGTGGATTGGTGAATTGAATGATTTTCCGTTTCTGTGGTTATGAAAGGTATTTTTGTCCGTGGGATTTTTTTTTTCCTTTTTGCAACTAAAAAAAGGAGTGTCATATTTATTCATTTTGTAATTGAAAATGGACTTTCCCTCAATCCCTCTAAAATATATCAATATAAACTCAATATTTAATTTTGATGTATTGATTTATCATGTGTCACTTAAGCAATGCTTTAATGGCAATGAGATATCATACGAGACAATGTAATCTCAAATTTGAGCTTCAAAAGTATATTACGACGCCAACGAGGTTACTGCCTTATGACTTTATATATATATATATATATATATATATATATATATATATATATATATATATATATATATATATATGTGTGTGTGTGTGTGTGTGTGTGTGTGTGTTTTTGTGTGTCAAAGAATATAAAGAGCCTTCAAGTGTTCTGAGTAAATAGATTTGGTCAACGATTCGTATGAATATACTACAAAAGCATTCCAAATATTAATTATTGTCGTTGGTGACAACTTACAAGAGTAATAAGGGAAAAATATAGAAAGAAAAACAAAATATGAAAAACTGTCGATTGATCCGTTTTGGTCAAGGACCACTCCAAAATAAATCCCCCCCTTCAGAGTCGCACGGAATATACCCAATTACTACATCCGTCCTAAAATATAGGTCATCATTTATTTTTAGATATGTCTCACAATATATGTTATTTTACATTACTAATGCAACGTTTATTATCTTTTTTCTCTATCTTACCTCTAATTTATTATCGATCCAACAACTTTTCACTATTTAACAACTATTACATTAATGATAGTCAATGAGCATTTTAGACATTAACCTTCAAATTTATGATATTCAACCATTTTCTTAATCTATGTGCAAATATTTAGGATAAATTATATTTTAGGACGGAGATAGTTCTTTCCAAAAAAATGTCTACTATTCTCTATTCACGTCTCCGTCAAATTTGTAGCGTTCTTTCATTTGTTAAATTTTGTCTAGGATTTGGTGGACTTTCTCAATTCATGTTATGGTATTTTTGGATTTCGTTTCACACCGGTGTTCCGATCAAGGGAGGAATCGATTTTATTTTTGATCTGGGGAGGAATAAGTTCCTGAAGTTGTGGATTAGACAGATAGTTACGCTGTCTGATAATTTTGTGGGAATTTTTTTTTGTATTACACAGGTACAGGATACAAAATACATTCTAGGGCATATTCATCTACCAATAATATTTACAACTTTACCCTTACTAGTATATAATTATAACATTCCGACTTTTCAGTAAAGGACAAAAGAGTCATTTAACATAAATTCAAATTTGTGTTATTTAATTAAAGGGTTTAGGTTTTATTTTAAAAATAAATTAAATAAAAAATAAAGGCTAATAACTCCTTGGGAGTTATTTTAGACAAAATAAAACCTCCCGCTCAATTTGAGTGTTATCAGTTTTGCAATGTTCGAACTTTGAATCATTCAGTAAAGAAAACAGAAAAACCTCTTCAAGAAATTTGCATCATAGTTCATCAGGTTATTATCGGTTTTCAGTTACGAGTATAGAATCGTGATCCTTGTGAGAAGAGTATCGTTTTGATACCAAGTTTTCCAAGTTTAGAGTAGGTTCGTTTTCACCCTAGTTTTACAATCTTTTAGATTCGATCAAGTTTTGAAGCTTTGAGTTGTGTAATTCGTAGATTAGTTCGTTTAGAAACCCTTGATCACAATTTATTCTAGTCTAATTGTGGATCAAATAGGTTTTGGTTGCAGGTCTCAGAAGTTGTTGCAGTTGCTTGGCGTTTTTGGCTTGTTTTGCTTACTTTTGCTACGGATTCCAAGAAAGAGGGTTTTCATGTTGAACAATTATGGTTTTATAATGTTTAGGTTGAGTAATTTGCGTGCTTTTGGTGTTAGAATCCATGTGATAAGTTGTTGTTGTGTTATGAGATGCTTTGGTATGATAAGGACATATTTTACTGTTGTATTATGTGTATTTTGATGTCAAATGTTGTGTTTTTGTCTTGGAAATCGTAAAGTGCAGAAAAAGTCAAGATGGTTTGGACCATATGTCATCGTAAAGGTCTTTCATTCCAGTGCATGTGAAGTACAAATGAACGCTCTGGACATGTATTCATTGTTAACAGCCATAGGTTGAAGCATTACGTCGAGCGCGATTTTAACGCCGAATTAGAAGTCTTTATGTTGGACGACCCTCGTTATGAATGAAGGAGCCCTATGAGTACAGTCGAGCTGACGATTATAAACTCAGAACTATTTCTGATACACCCTTATTTACTTCGTTTTGATTAGTTGTTAGTGTCAATAAAGTAGCATGACAACCGGGAAGGTCTTTTTCATCACATGTATATGTTGACATCCGACTCTAGATATATGTGGTTTTTTCCTTAACGATTCTCATGTGATACCCTCGTTAAAGTTTTTTCGCGTCTTGCATAGGTCAATAAAGAATAAAGTTCCTTAAACTGTTTTTGTGCATTCGTTAGATATGCTTGACTATCGCCACTTTATTTTCATATTGCCCTTCGCATGTAACTCAAAGTTTTTGGAGTTGTTTGAAAAGCATGCAAATGCTTGGATGATGGAAAGCCCGAGAATAAATTCACGACAGTTATGTTCCACGATTTATCATTACACTTAGACGACCAATTCCAAAGGTTAGTAGCTTTTCTATTTTCCCTTTTATAATTAGTCATTTGGGACAATGTCTATAATAAGTGGGGGTAAAGGCGGGTCTTAGCTGAAATTTAAAAATGGGATAATTTTCACTATTTCACACTATTTTTAGCTTGTATATTGAACGTCATGAGTAAGGAATCGGTAGAAATGGATCCCAACAATGATTTGAAGTTAGCTATAGCATATTCAATTTAGTATGGATGAATGAGCATGTGTTATATGACATGAAGTAGTGACTTATTAATTGTTAGGATGTTGTGTTTGTGCTGTGATGGATTAGTATCCATCAATGTCTGTGCATGTGCTACGATGTTGTGTCTAGCTGTCTAAGCGAGGGAGTAGAAGTTGTAAGTGAGCCTTTCTTAAAAATACCTAGGTGGTTAGTTAATAATTAATAATATACGTACTTGTGTAGTTAAAAGCCTGAACATCATGTTATTCTTGGTATGGCACATGTCTATATCACGATGTGTTGTGTGGTCATTATAAAGTGAATAACTCTGTTGGCCCTTGAGGGGCACCGGGAGTAGAGGGACTTCGCCAAACACACATACTATCGGGGCTAGCCTATGGCTATTGGTGTGATCCAATAATAGGTTGCAATCCGTTGCTTCGTGGTGAGTAGCACCATGTGTAGTGCCCTTGAATAATGATATAACAAATATTAGCTAAGCTAGAAAGAAAGTAGGATCTTACTTCATGTTGATGAGAATGGAGTGAACCCTAGAGTTTGAGTCGTGTTCGTAAAGATAACTTAATAATAATAAAACGTTTTCTTTTCGTTTTAAAGCTTAAGTGTTCAGTAGCTTCCACCTTTTACTAAGTATTTTTGTGCTCACCCATTTGCATACTTTTTTGTGTTTACTTTGTGGGAGAAGATGTATAGTTGCGCCGGTTTGTGATGACTTCGAGAATGATGTTTGATCATTGGATGCCACGATATGCTAAGTTAGAACTTTGTTGCACTTATCATAATAACTGTGTTGTATTTTCTATTTCAAGATTTGTTGTACCTTTCTTATAAGATGTGTTGTAAGTTAAGTTCTTTCTTTTGTAGGACGTCGTACAATGTAAGTTTTTCGTTGTTGTAAGTTTCTTCTCTACCCTTTAGTTGGATGGCTTTGTAATTCTAGTAACTTTTATGGTTCACCCGAATTTTTTTTAGCTTCCGTTTTTCTTAACTCGATACAATGACGTAGAGTCTTACGTATAATATTGAATTTATTTAATGTTATACGTGCCGAACATTCTTTTCCGGATAAGGACTCGGTATCTGGGAATGAGGCGTTACAATAATTACAAAATACATCACAAGATATCGTATCGTAATACCCCCTCAAGGTGGAGCGTGGAGGTCTCGAATGACCCCGCTTGCGTAGTAAAAACTTGAAATGTTGTCGTCCCAATGATTTCGTAAAAATATCCGCCAACTGATGTTTCATGGCTACATAGAAAGGAACAATCAATCCATCTGTAACAGAATCATGCATGAAATGATAATATGCCTCAATATGTTCCGTGCGTTCGTGAAAAACCGGATTCTGGGCAATGTAAAGAGCAGACTGTCTATCACAAAAGAATTGGATTCCAGAAGGATGTCATACACCAAGATCTGCCAATAATTTCTTCAACCACTTCAATTCTCATGTAAAGGATGCCATAGATCTATACTCAGCCTCCGCGGAAGACAAAGAAACCGTGGACAGCTTCTTGGACTTCCAAGAAATTGGTGAAAGACCAAGAAAAACAAACCAACCACTCAGAGATCACCGGGAAAGAGGGCAACTGGTCCAATCAGAATCACACCATTCTTCTAGAAAAATGGAACTATCAAATCGCAACAAAATACCCTGACCCGGATGTTTCTTCAAATAGCAGACGAGGCGTAACGCCGCTTCCTAATGATCAAACCGAGGAGCCTGCATAAATTGGGATAAAACATGGAGTGAATACGCCAGGTCAGGCCGCATCACCCCTAGATAAATAAGCCGACCAATCAAACGACGTTATCTAGCAGGATCACTCAACAAGTCTCCGGTGGCAAGGACTAACTTGTGATTCTGCTCAATAAGAAAATCATCTGGTTTGCTCAGTAAACCCGTTTCATGAATGATGTCAAGTGCATACTTCAGTTGGTTAAAAAAAAATCCTATCTTTGTTCCTGGCCACTTCCAACCCAAATATTACTTTAGGACCCCCAAATCCTTCGTCTTGAAACTCTTCCCCAAATATTCTTTAAAAACTGTCATGGCTACCTTATTATTTTCCCGGAATAATCATGTCATCCATGTACACTAGGACATTACGCTAAATACCACCTCGATGTACAGTAAATAAAGAGTAATTTGAATATGAATGGAGAAACCCATAATCTTTCAAAACGGAAGCGATTTTCACGAACCAGCATCTCGGAGCCTGTTTCAAACCATATAGAGATTTGCGCTTTCTGCAGACCAAGTTCAACCCCCTCTTTTTGAATCCAGGAAGAATATAAATTTCTTCCTCCAAATCTCCATGGAGGAATACATTGTGGACATCCATCTGATTAATCTCCCATCTTTTTACCGTAGCTACACTAAGAAAAGTACGCATTGTAACCATTTTTGCCACAGGGGCGAATGTCTCAGTATAATCAATTCCTTCCACTTGATGATGTACAAAAGCCTCTAACCGATCTTTCAACCGTTGTAAAATCCCGTGTTCATCATGTTTTTCTGTATACGCCCAGTTACACACCAACACTTCATTTCCTGAAGCAAGTGGGTGTAACACCCAAGTACCTTCGTCTTCAAAAGCTCGAACCTTTTCAGCCATAGCCTTATGCCAACCTTCATGTTTAACGGCCTTCTTAAAAGATTTTAGAGGACTACCAACTTTAATAGCTGCCAAGTACTTCCGGTGTTTATTAGAAAACAAATCATAATTAACAAAATGCATAAGAGGATACGGAGTACCTGAAGATGCCGATGGAATGAAGGAGCATGGAGTAGGACTTTTCCTGTGAACCAAAGCGTGTGTCACAAAATCCTGAAACTGTGAATTTGGAATTTTCTATTGTCTACCTCTACCCAACTCTTCCACACCTTTAACCTGGTTGTCGAGGTGGTGGTGAATGTGTTATCTCAACTGCCTCATCTGTAACTATCTCATTTGTATTGTGCATCCCCCTCAACTGGTGGATCTGGGAACGATGAACCCCCAAATGTAGGGAGAGAATGCCCGACCCCCCTCGTCTTCTATCACAACATCATCTAAAAACTGGTGGGGATGAGAAAGATTCACAGTCCCCTCGGCCGGATGGGAAAAGGGAAAACGTGCTAATAAAATGTTAAGATCAAGCGCTTACCGTTATACTAAAACCATTGGTGTTAGTAAAGGTGCTACTATATTTCCTTATACATTCACGAGTGTGGGAAATCTCTCCCAACACCCCCCTCAAGTGTGGGCAATCTCTCCCAACACTTGCACAATATAATTGGGGTTCAACATGCCCCCACAAGTGTGGGCAGTAACCATCTTCGCTACAGGGGCAAATGTCTCTGTGTAATCAATGCCTTATTCCTGATGATGCCCAAACGCAACTAAATGGGCTTTCAACCGCTGCAGGGTCCCATGCTCGTCATATTTCTCAGTATATACCCACTTACTCCCCAACGCATTTTTCCCGCGAGGAAGAAGTTTTAACACCCATGTACCCTGATCTTCTAGGGTCTGAATTTCTCCTGCCATGGCCCTACGCTAACCTTCATGTTTAACTACCTCCTTAAAAGATTATGAAGGGTTACCAACTGTGATAGCTACGAGAAACTTGCGATGCTTATCAGAAAACATATCATAATTAACAAAATGCATAAGAGGATAAGGAGTCCTTGAGGATTCCGAGGGAGTGGAAGAACGTGAAATAGGACTTTTCAAAGCAAACAGAGTATGCGTCACATAATCCTGAAACTGAGAATTTAGGATCTTCTGTCGTTGCTCTACCTAATTATTCAGCACCGTGACCAGGTTGTCGAGGTTATCGAATCGCCTGTATCATCATGCCCGTGCGTCCCCCCTCAACCCGAGGATCTGGAAATGGGGGATCCCTGGGAGGAGAAGGCAAAGCCTCGAACCCCGTATCTACTATGTCAACATGATCGAAAACTGGGTAAGGGATTGAGGGACACAGACTACCCTCGGTCTAGTGAGAAAAGGGAAAAACTTGCTCATAAAATTTTACGTCTCGGGATACAAAAATCTCCTCCGAATCAAAGTCATACAGGGTCCACCCCTTAATCACAAAAACATACCCCAAGAACACACATTTACGACTACGACTGGAAAATTTATGCGAGGGATGATGGACGTGGGCATAACACAAACACCCCAAAATTCTAAGCATTGTCTGAGTTTCTACTTCAGGCTGCTTTTCTACCTCCCTTTCAACTTCCCCGGTTGATTGTTCATTTTCAGGGACATTCTTCTCTTGATTTACTTCATCTGTCTCCTTATCAAGAGTTATGACCAGCTGAACTGAATTCTCAGTTTCTTATTTACTTTCAGACTGAGAAGCTTCGGCATCCTTGATTGATTCTTCTTTGGCTAGCCTGGATGCTGACTTTTGACGTGTTGATCTAGATTTTGTTATTAGAGTCATCATTCCAACTATTTCTAGTGGAATCTCATCCTCATCTTCAGCAATCTCTTCAAACTCATTAATTTCCAAAACTGATTCCCCCTGAACATCATCTTCTGGTTTGGTAGGGGTTTCCCATCAGTTTTCTGTTTCTTGGCTTCACTCTCTGTGTCTGAAGAAGTTGGGTTTTCAAGTGATGTTGTCTTTCTCTTCTTTGAATTTCTCTTGAGCATCTCAGCTGGGTTTTCCTTTTCTTCTTCAATCTCAACATCATCAGGAATACCCAGTTTTCTTGTTCTTGTTGGAGTTGCCGGAAATTGAATCAGGCCCAAAAACCCGATTCGAATGAATCGAGTCATGTCAGAACCCACAAAGATTCATCTATATCTTGATTAGATCAAGATCTATAACGGAAGCATGAATTTTGCGATCTAATTAACTAATAAATGATTAATAAATACCTTAAAGAAAAGGTTACGAGATTACCCAATCAAATCGAGATGTCGTTATCTTCCGGATTGTATCTCCAAGCGATGACTGGTGGACGTCGATCTTGTATTCGAACCTCCTCGAATATGCCTTCAAGAAAACCTAGTTTTTCTTCTTCCTAATGGCTAAGACAAGAAAACAAAATTTCTCTCTTTTTTACTTTTAAATGGCGTTGGTTTTTTCTCAAAAAATGACGTGGGAATCAATCTCTTTGGTGTTGGGAGAAACTCTCTTTATATAGGCTAATAAACAAATAGTTTGAGAGTTTATCTTATACACACATATTTATCTTTTAAAATAAATATATTTATCCAATAGGAAAACAAATTTCCTGTGAGAGAAAGTTCTTGTTTCTAGTGAGAGAAAGATCTCGTTTCTTCTAATTCCTCCGAGGAGGAGTCTCAGTCTCCAGATTGTCTCACCGTAATTTCTCTGTCTTTCTTCTCAATAGTTGTATTTTCTCGAGTGAATCGTCCATGTGCGGCCTCTTTTCGTCTATATTTCCTAGTAACATTTTCGATCTGAGTTGGGTTCTAGCGCATGAATTTGAGTTTTGGGGCTTTTTGGTTGCTTACATTGCTTCTGTTGATTGCCTCACCGACTGTGTTTCTGTGTCTAGCTTCTTTCTTCATCTATTTCCTTTGCATCCTGATTCTGGGCTCATCATCTAATTTGGGGCTTTTAGACCTAAGGTTAAGAATTTGGGGATTCTCGGTTGTCTTATTTGGTGGTTTCCAAAGGCGAAATCAATAAAATCATGGTTGAAAATTTATTTAAATGATGGAAGGTGTGCTGATCAAGCCTCTACAATGAGAATCATGGTGTGGAATTGTCAATGAGTGGGGAGCTCCTTGACATTATCTCAGACTAAGGAGGTATGTAGACTCCACTCCCCAGACATGTTGTTTTCATCTAAAATGAAAAATTCTTCTCCTCTTATAAAGAGCTTATGTAAAAAATGCAGCTTTGATCAAGTAGTTACAGTTGAGCCCATGGGTCTGTCGGGTGGTTTCGCTCTGTTTTGGAAAAAAAGATGTTGATATAGTCTCTGTTGTTACAATGGATTTTACTATTGAGGTGTGTCTAAAAGGTGCTCGACCAGATTTCTATTGGTGGTTAATAGGAGTCTATGCAAGTCCATCCGCAACTCACAGAAAGGAGCGATGGAATTTATGTTTAACATGTTGTCTATCTAGGTGATTATTTTGTGTTTGCAGGAGATTTTAAAGATTTTTCCTCTAACTCAGAAAAATTAGGTGGCAGGCCTATATTTGACTCCTCTTTTGCAGATTTTAGGGGCTTCATCTCTTCATGTAAACTAATTGATCTGGGGTTCGTTGGTCACTTCTGGACATGGTGCAGGCTTAGAGAAGGTGAGCATCCTGTGTATGAAAGGCTTGATAGGGCTCTGGCTTCTCCATATTGGGCCTTTGCTTTTAGTAGTGCTTTGGTCTCTCATGTCAATTTGGCCTCATTTGATCATTGTCTCCTTGATATTACATGTAATGCTGCTGCGCATAATGGAAATAAGAAATTCTTTTTTGACGACAGATGGATCACCAAGCCCGGATTATTTGATGTGGTCAGTGATGGTTGGTCTCAAAGTTTTTCAGGTTCACCTTTTTTTTCAAATTTTGTGTGAAATTAAGGAGGTGCGAATGAGGCTTAATGTATGGAGGAAAAATTATGTGCCTAATTATGATGTCAAAATTAAGCAACTTAAAACTCAAATTAAGGAAGGTGTAGGTATGAATAAGCCGTTTTCACAAATAAAAGTTCTTAGAAATGAGCTGAAAAATGCATATACTGAAGAGGAAAAGTTTTGGAAGTCGGCCTCTCGGATCAAATGGTTGAAAGAAGGGGACAAAAACACTATATATTTTCAATATGTAGCTAATAGGAAAAACATAAGAAATCGTATCTCTGGTATTTTTAATCCATGTACTCAAAACTGGAGTTGCTCCCAAAGTGGCATTGCATCGGTGTTTCATAATTATTATTCTAGACTTTTTGAAAAAGGTAATTGTCTTATAAGTGAGGAGTGTGTGTCTTATTATTTGCCCCGTGCTTATAAGTAATACACTACTGAAAACCCTAAGTTGTATCATATGTAGCCATATAACTTAGTATGTGTTACACGTGAGGATTAACTTTATAGTGATACATTTAAAATGTTAGTCTGTGGTGAAATTAATCAAAGTATGGGGTCTATTGATTAAACCACCATTATGCGCCCAGAACACTTTACTGTGTGACCGTCTTATCCGGACCATCGATATTAGTTATCTAAGTAGGGCATTTATATATGATGTAGTCATAAAGGACTGGACCCATTTAATATGCTTTTCTCATATAATTCTGTGATTGAGAAATCTCATTAAATCAGAAGATGATCATTTATGGATTAACCTTAATCATGAAGTGATTGCAGACTCCTGCTTGTTTCCCGATAGGGTTTGATGTGTTCGTTAATGATTGCTAAGAGGCGCGGTCCGAATCACTTTTATGTTGGCACTATTCTGGATGGGTGAGGAGTGTGTGTCTCTCAGATATGGAATCCATTCGTTCCTGCTCGAAATAGAAAGACAATCCTCTTATTTGTTGATCCTAAAAACTGATCAATCGGCCTAGTTCATATTGGTTATGAACTAATTGATCACTAGTGGGTTGATGGTAAATAAGGATAAGATGTATTGAAGAGGGTTTACGGAAACATTCCCGCTTCATTACGGATAGTCTATGGAGGGTTAGTCTGTATGTAATGATTATATCAATGGACACTTATTGAATCGACACTTTGAGAATAAGTTATATCTATAATCGATAGAGTTCAGTTTCAGATTTATGGTGGCGTAGTTCCAAAATTAATAAGTTGAGTAGAAATGTTCTGTTCGGTGAATATTTTATTCAATTTATTGTAACTACTGGTTATAGGTCCATGGTCCCTGGGTTGGCTCCTAACACGCGAGTGTTTTCTCGTATTGTGAAACCTCGAGAATAAATTAAATAGTCGGTCTATTTAATGAATATGCAATATTGTTTATTCGGTAAATAATATGTAAAATAGAAAAGACATTTTCTATTATCTCATGGCACAAAAGTGGCACCACATGTGAGGAAATTAGGAGAAGTAATTTTCCTGGATTATGTCACATGTGTAATTAATTATTTATTTGTTAAATAATTAATAGATAAATTAAGAGATTGATTTTGTAATAATTATCTCTTATTTATGGTAAATATCTTTTCCTTTAGGAAAAAGGTAATTGTCTTGTGAAAGGGATAACTATTTCTCTTGACTAGTTATTTTCCTATATAAAGAGAGTTACTCCCAACACAAAAAACACTCAAAAGTTGTGCCACCTACATAAAAAGGAAGAGCAAAATTAGTTTCTTGTTCTAGTCAATGAGAGAAGAAAAACTAAGGTTTTTCTAGGGCATATTCAAGGTGGCTTCACTACGGGGATCAACGTCCACCAGTCGTCGCTTGGAGATACAATCCGGAAGACCACGACTTCTCTTTTGTTGGGTAAATCTTCAACTTTCTTGTAGTTATATTAATTTATTATGCGAATCATATCGTGGCAAAATCAAAAAATGAATTTTAATTCGTTGGTTGATCCGCTGTGCATGATCAAGCGTCTCGATCGGTGCTGTGAATCAGATCTGATTCGGGTCCTGTATATCCAGCAAAAGCATCCCACCGTTTCCAATGAATTTCCGCCGCTCATCCCAGCCGCCCTAGAAAAAATCACGCGTAAGCCGCTCAATTGTGTCACTCAGTACTGAGGGAATGCGAAAGTACTGCATAATATAAGTTGGGTAGTCTTTAGTACGCTTTTGATAAGGGCCTCCTTCCCAACCGCTGATAAGAACTTCCCCTTCCAACCACTCGATTTCTTACATACATGGTCCTCAATAACAGAAAACACATGCCGCTTCCATCTTCCGATCACGAACCGTAGACCCAAGTATTTTCCACTTCCCTCACCTAGGGGGACCCCAAGAATATGCAGCATTGCTTCCTTATCCTCTGTTGCAATAGCTTGTTGAAGTAAATACTTGACTTTTGTACATTTACCATTTGGCCTGATAATGGCTCATAAGGCGTAAGAATCGATTTGACTGTGTTTGCGCCTGCCCTCATATACCAGAAAGAAAAGAAGGTTATCATTCGCACAAATCAAATGCGACATATGAACTCGTCATTCCGGCCAAAGCATATCCCCTGCAAAGTCCCGGCCTGAACTGCCTGATTAATAAATGCCGTGAGCCCCTCTGTGCATATGATAAAGAGAAAGGGTGATAGGGGAGCCTCTTGGCAAATTCCGTGTGTAGGCCGAAACCATCTAATGGGTTTTCTTTTAATGAGAGCCTGAAAAGATACCGTACGAACCATACATATAATCAACGAAACAAGCCACCCTGGACGTGCATGACATACATAATTGATGATAGATAATTCCATTCCAATCCGTCAAACGCCTTATCCATATCTAACTTGAGAGCCGCATGGCGCTTGCAGCCCGGAATACCGCATTCAATGAATGAAAAGCCTTGAAATCCATGATAGCATTATCAGTAACGAGCCTACCAGGCACAAACGCACTTTTGGTTGCTCGAGATAACAAAGGAGATAATTGAATTCAAACGATTGACGAGAACCGGATAAATCAACTTGTATACCGAGTTACACAAGCTTATAGAACAAAAATCAGAAACACGAACCATACTCTTTACCTTATGGAGTACGTTAATAATGGTCTTAATGAGGGCAGAAATATCCCCTTCACCATTCCGAAAATCCATAATTATTGGCATAATGGAGAGGCCAAGCGTAGACAAGCACTTCTACAAAAAATCACGTGCATACCATCCAGTCCGGGCGATTTGCCATCAATGACGTAAACTTGTGCAACATTACTTAATTAAACCAAGTATATCGCCGAACTATTCAATTCAACAGAACAATTGTTCCAAAAGTATAAATCATAAATATAAATATAAAAAAAAACCAAAAACTAATCAAGGAAAAATAACAATTAAATCTCACAGTAGAATGCCAAAAATAAATACCAAAAGCTAATCGTTTAATCTCACTCATGAATAAAAAGTGAGAAACTTATTCAAAAGGACAAAAATAGCATGAAAAATTAATAGAATTCGAATTCCAACACTTAATAGAATACTTCTACGAGAAAATCACGTGCATACCATCCAGTCCGGGCGATTTGCCATCAATGACGTAAACTTGTGCAACATTACTTAATTAAACCAAGTATATCGCCGAACTATTCAATTCAACAGAACAATTGTTCCAAAAGTATAAATCATAAATAATAAAAAAAATACCAAAAATTAATCAAGGAAAAATAACAATTAAATCTCACAGTAGAATGCCAAAAATGAATACCAAAAGCTAATCGTTTAATCTCACTCATGAATAACAAGTGAGAGACTTATTCAAAAGGACAAAAATAGCATGAAAAATTAATAGAATTCAAATTCCAGCACTTAATAGAATACCGCTCAATTTTATTTTATTTTTAATAGAATTGGAATTCCAGCACATAAGTTTTGTTGTTTGTTTTTTGTTTTTGGCCCCTAATAGGGTTCCAACACAGGTTTTCGTGCCAGATTATAGTCTAGTTCAACACTACAACATAATTTTTCAATTAAAGGAAGAAGACTCCCGTGCGGCTCCTAAAGCATTTTTGTAATACATACAATTATATATTGGGTTAAAAAGACTCCCCCTCCTCCTACGTAACCTAACTTGGAAATAGTATTACTCCTTTTTCTTTTATTAATGATCCCAGCTAATTATAAACGATAATATTAAAATAATACTTATCCGTAGTTTACATAATCAAAATACATTTTAAAAACATTTAAAAAAAAATGGATGTCGAACGACTCCATAATCCGAATATATTTGATTTTTTGTATACTTACTGGGCTCGAATTAACGATCACATGGTCTGATTAACAGTGTTTTACTCACTAATGGCATATAAAGAAAATAAATTCATCATGAAATTGAAATAACAACCACGCATATGAACTAGGGTTACCTCTGAAGAAAATCAGAATACTGAAAGAGACTCTAAAAGGTGGTTTTTTTTGAATTCATTCTTCCATTGATACAATAGAGAATTTATAGGCTTATACTATTTAGCCTCTAAGAAACATTTATTACAAAGATCGTGTACAATCAAAATACACTCATAAGAATCATTCAACATTAATCATAAGAATTATTAAGCATTAATGAGGTGGTCAACTGTATATTCAACATCGATCTCTTCTTTGATTTCATCTCGATCTCTTCTTTAACTCCGTTTTTTTTTATCTCATGTCTTTATCTTTTATTAACCTCAATCTCGCAACAAAGTGAAAATCTTATGGAAAAAATCTCAGCAAACGCTTTCAATCAATCCTTCAATCCAATAGAAAAACCCTAAATAAAATCTCAAATAAAGAAGTAGTGTTTTTCTATTGCTATGTATGCTATTCTATGTGATATCTGAGACGTAGACACACTGCTACTGTGGGCTATTTATAATGCTTTTTGGATTCTTGGCCGAATGAAGCTAGGGTTTCAAATGATTTTTTTGTGCGGTAGATTCATGGACGGATAATTTTTGTAGGTGAATCGACAGAGGGTCAGACCCACTTCACTTGAATTTCCGGTCTCTGAGCCCATGGATCCCTGTCCTGGCTCAATCAGCTTCATATTTGAAATGACATCTATTAAAATCTCTTCACTCGACTCGTTCTTTCTTTTTCGGGCTCGTTCACCTGGCTCTGCTCACTATGCACCACATCCAGGCTCCATGCTACCTGCCAAAACACAAAAAATAGATGGAAGTAGACTTTTCTCATTACACATAAAATGTAATATGGCAACCACGAATTATGAAGCATCAATTCATCTCCCTTAACTCATGATTCACTCGAAATATTATTCAATCATGGTCATATCTTGGGGTAGCTAGGTTAATGGTAAAAACTTCATATAATCAGCTGTGATAAGAAGTCTACATGCCAATTCCTCCAAGATTTAGCTCTGACAAACCAAATTAGTTTTACAGATTGACAAAATCATTATATTGTTGAAATAGTGTCCCAAACCCAATCGGGGATCCGACCGGGTTGGATCATTTCTACTATTTCTTTATGTTTTTTTTTATATATATTAAATGGCTTTTCTGTTGTCATATATAGGTTCTATTGAAGAACCAATTATGAATTGTTATATGATAACGTTCTTAGTATTAAACTGTGATAGAAAAACCATGATAGGGGATTATGGTTGATAAGATCTCTAATCACCTTAATAAATTTGATACTTAAATGTCTCTAGGCTGATGTACTATTAAACGGGGCATTGATAGTACGAATAGGCTAGCACGTATTAGATGTCTTCTGTCTTAAGGGCAGTGATAGATCTCGTCTATCGAAGTGTAGAGACACTTGGACTGTACGTGGACGTGTATTAGAGATTGCGTACGTTAGACTGACCCACTTACAGTAAGTGTCGCACTATGTGGCGGTTGTGTAATTATCTTTAAAGACTGGAATCTTCATGGCATCACGGTGTGGATTGTCATGCTTTGACACTATTGAGATTTCCCCTATCCATGGGGCGATCATGCAGTAAAGATTGGGTGTGATACTGAAGCATGCGGAGTATACATGTTAGTTCGTCCGGAAATCGCGTATCCTATGATTGAGATTGAATATCCGATATGACCTTCTTAAAAGGAATGTCTAGCTCTCGTGAATCTTTGCAAAGTGGGAGTTAATGTGTTATTCCTAGAGAGCATGATATCCAAATTATAAGATACGATCGTTAATGTATTGACATTCGAGATACGATCGTATGGCTATTATTACTGCGGTAGGATTGTAATTTACACGGTAACTGTTTCACATGAAAGGTAGTAGTCATTGCATTTGACTCTTCCGATGATTGGGGGTCACGGTGTGTTGCTAGACACTATCCCATAATCGTTAGGTATGAAGGGCATTTTTGTAGTTTGCACTTTGTGTCTACGGCCAACATATTCGGAAGTCTATCGGGTCACACACATATGAACATCTAGCCGGATTAAAATGCGGTTATAGTGATAACCAAATAAGGAAAGTTTATCTTACGACTATAAAGGTTATAGTGGTAAATTAATATGGTGGTATTTATTTGTAATAAATAAATATAATACAAGATATTGATTGCGTGCAAGGCACTTACTAGCAATAGGACTAGGTCTATCGTAGTAGAGTACTGGAAAATCAAGGTCGATCCCACAGAGACTCGTAAGAATGTCTTATTATCAAGATTGAGCTTGTCACGATAACGGTCTACGACCAACTATTATATAGATAGTAGTAAATTTGGTAACAATCAACTAGCAAGATTATGCAAGTTCAACGAAACAAACTAGAGTTTCTAATGTATTAGTTCAATTATGAGTAATTAGTTATTCCCCCCACACATGCAACAGTCCTCCCCATTGGTGAATTTATTCATTGTTCAGCTACGGGTACAACTCCTAACCCTATCTACTCTGAAAATGTCAATAGACAATCTATACGCAAGCTACCCTCATTAATTGGTCTGTAATAGCCCATATGCATAAAGAGCTGTCGATATTGAGCGCTAACTAATACCGCAAACCCGCCTAGACAGCTGTGGACATTGACCAGCACGTTTCTAGGCTCCATTCTAGATAATGTCCAAACATAGCATTTCACTATTCGTATTTCATGCTAGTTTACGATGACATGCAAATAGTTGATCAGGCTAAAAACATGTAAATTAAATCTATCGATCAACGTAGCTGGCGCCGATTATCATGAATTAGTAATTTACTAGGTATTCAGATCTAGCGATATAGACCGTCGCAGATCTGAAGAACGCAACTAATATTCCATGATTTCTTCACCAACGAATCACATCTATAACACATGAGATAAAATAAACTAACTACTACATAATTAAACTAAATAAGCAATTAAAACATACTAGTCGAATAGAACAACGATAGATCTACATCTTGGAAAAGACAGAAAATCATACCCTCGAAGACGAGCGTATATCTCCCTAGGCGGCGACTCTGTCGTCTCTCCGACCAGAACTCATAAAATAAAGAACAATGAACTTTTATTGCATAATACTTGTAAATTGTATGGTACATTGTGTTCTGAGGCGAAGCCTCTTATTTATAGCTATCTAAACCGACTTAGGAACATCTAGTTCGACCCCTCGTCCAAGAAAACGCATTTAGGAAGGATCTGGATACTCGGTAAGTCGGCACCGCCTCCCGGGTTACCGGGGGTAATTTCGTCTTTTTTCTTCAACCGACTTAACTTGGATGCTTCTGGAATACCCTAGGTCAATTCCTTTTGTGCAGTCCACTCCAGATTCATCCATGATGCTCAGCCCAATACTTCGTATCCTAAAAATCATCAAATAATGCACGAAATAATATCGAAATAGGGAAATAAACGCTAAGTGCAGATTTCTCGACTCACGAACCCGACATATGATATTCAACGTAAATGGTTCATATTTATAGGTCGAAACAACTATTTTTAGATCATAATGGATAGAATATTGATGCCGTAGGATAGACTATTTTAACCGTCATCAGATATTAATTGTATTGATTATTAAATGTACATATATTAGATATGTATGTCGAAATTATATGTGTATATGATATACATGTATTTTTCAAATTTATTAATCATAGTATTATATTAATTAAAGAAAATCTCAAATCCCAAATTAGTGGGGAAGGGGGACGCCATTTTCTTGTGTATAGGAAACATTTGAATTGTGCAATTTAATTAATAAGATTACCATAATATTAATATTGGATATTAATTGATTTTGAAAAAATAGATTTATGGTAATAAGATAAAGATATATTCAATATAAGATATTGTCAATATATATCTTAGAGAAAATATTTAATATAAGATATTGAATATTAAATGAGATAAATCCATCAAGGAGATTTTCCTTAGTTTATTAGGAAAAGGTTTTCTCTCTCATCTATCTACTAGAAGCTAATCTCAATCAGATTGGGAATTATAGAGGGGCGCTCCATGCCTTATAAATAGGGAGGTTTGGCTAGCTCTTTTGTACATCACAATTCCAAGAGCTAATAGTTCTTGTGAAAAATAGAGAGTTTTTAGAGAGAGAAAAAGTCGGTCTAGCAGCCGAGTTTTTCTGGTAGCAATCCATGATGGGATTCCGGCGAGGTGTTCGTGTGGATCACCGGTAGAGGCCGAACACTTGGGCGGCTTCGTGAAGAAACTACAACCGTAAACAAAGTGTCGATCCAATAGGATCAAGCAAGGTAATTTTTTTCTACTACTTTTATGCTTGTTGCTTAAACGAAGTCGATCTTGGGTAAAAGGAAATCAAAATTTTGAATTCCGCTGCGTTACCGCATAGATTTCCTAACATATGTGGCTTAAGGAAAGTCAGTAGACAATAGAATTGCAAATTGATAGAGTCTCTAGAAAGTCAAGGGTTCACTCAATCCAAGCATGATTACAGTTTATTCTCCAAAGGATCAGGCAAATATTTCATTTCCTTATTGGTATATGTATATGACATCAGAGTAGCTAGTCCTGATTTGGACCATATACATCAAGTCAAAGATAGCTTACATAAACAGTTCATTATCAAAGATTTAAGTAAGCTGAGATATTTTCTGGTTATTGAGACTGCTAGAACACCTCAGGGTATTTCTATTTCACGAAGGAAGTATACCTTGAATCTTTTACTAGAATATGAGCTTTTACTTCTTAGGAGCTAAAGCTGCCAAGACTTCAATGGAATCCAAGCAGACTTTGCAGCATGTAGATTCATCTCTGTTAAATGACAATACTGCATACAGATCATTGGTTGGCAAGATGATCTATCTTACCTTCACTAAACCTGACATAGCATTTTTAGTTCAACAACTCAGTCAGTTTTTGGACACACCAACTGAAAATCAAATGAAAGAAGCTAATAGACTTCTAAGTTACTTGAAAACAAATCACGGTCAAGGGATTTTCTTCCCAACTGAGAACAACCTTACCCTAAGAGGGTTCACTTAAAGTGATTGGGCAGAATGTCCTGAAACCAGAAGATCTATATCAAGATACATTATGTTCTTAAGAGATACCCGCGTATCTTGGAAGGCAAAGAAACATACAACTATTTCCAGAAGCTCCTCTGAAGCAGAATACATGGCAATGGAAAATGCTACTTTTGAAATTCAATGGTTTTTGTACATTCTGCAAGATTTGCAAGCTCCAGTTAAACTTCTTGTTGTTTTGTTTTGTGACAATGCTAGTGCACTTCACATTGCTCACAATCCTGCTTTTCGTGAAAGGACAAAACACATTGAGATTGAATGTCATGTTGTTAGAGATAAAGTCAAATCAGGCTTGATAAAACTTATGCTTGTACATACCAAAGAACAACTTATTGACATCATAACAAAGGCCTTGGATGCATTTATATTTTGTTATTTGCTGGATAAGTTAGGCATTTCCAAGATTTTTCAGCCCAGTTCCAGTAGATAAGGGAGTGTTGGAGAAATCGGGATGTGCAAGGTAATTCACTCACCATTCTCAAGTTGAGGAGGTGTTACATAATATGGATAATGGAGTGTTGGATGCAAGACGATGTGCACATACTCATATGCTCAGCTCAGCTCAATCCTCAGCTCAGCTGACTTTGAATCCAGCTAACCATGTTCGGTTGTAACTTCCTATTCTGTTATAATTGAATGTAACTTTTGTAATGAAGTATAATCCATAAATACTTTATGAACATCATCATTGTAACTTGATTTGTTCATTATTTTTATTAGTGAGAATTCTGCATTATATTTTGTCGTTAGTTTTCTTTCAATTTCAACAGACTTGGCTTAGTATTTAATAGGTTTAAACCTATTATTTTAAGATGAATCATTAAGAAGTGCCACTTATGATAAACTCTATTGCCCTAGCCTAATTTTTGGGCTATTCTTATTTGGGTTTCACAAGAGTTTGTTTTATTCTCCACTATAGTGATATTTGTTCTTTTTTCCTGTGGATATAGACCATTTGACCGAACCACGTTAAATTTGGTGTTTTGTCTTTTCCCTTCCGTAGTTTATTTTGTGTTACTGTCTTAAGGGATATTGTTCAGGTTAGTTTTTCCTAACAAACTTGTATCAAAGCCAAGGTTTCCCGAGGTTTTTTTCGAGCTTTTGAAAATTAGCCATGATGACAGTAAGTAAGTATTATTTTTGAGTTCGAGCGGAGAGTCAACTTTAAGATTTGGCAGCTTTAGGTGGTGATTCCGATGTTGTCTTTCTTGGGATGGAGAAGAATTCATAGAGATGATTATCAAGAGGGAGGTTTCAGTTTAGAAATCAACACAGAGACAATATCATTTGTCATTGATGATTTGGAAGCTTCATTTGACATTGATGATTCAGAAGTTCCATTTGAAATTAAGATTCGAGATCTTGTTGGGAAAGTGGAGTGATACTATTTCTGGATACGAGACATTGTCCCAAGATGGAGATTTGTTAGTATTGTGGGCCAATTCCCACATTGGTAAAATATTGAATGGTTGCCGACTCCTTTCAGCATTTAAGTAATCTTTGACCTTTTGTATTAGATGAACCAATTCAGATAAACTCGCAATTGCCTTAGCCTATTTTGGCTTTTGTCTTACGGATTAATGAGAGTTGCATGTATTTGCATTTCTCCACTATAGTAATATCCACTCTTTCGCCCGTGGGTGTAGGTCACAATGACCAAACCACGTAAATTTAGTGTTTTGTCTTATTCTTTCGGTTAGTTATTTTGTGTTATCGACATTACATGCAATCGCTCGGGTTTATTTTTTCCTAAAAGCTTTTTTTGCTTTACTGCAGCTGATGCAGTAGCATAGTGACAATAGTCTGCAAGACTGCAACCACATATCATGAACTCAATTGTGGGAAGTTATTGGGTGCACCCCGCATGTGGCAAACTATAAACCTTTTATTTTTAAACTGAATTCAAATTTTATGGTTCTAATTTATTTATCTGTCAATTCAATGAATGTGGAGATACCACACAAAAACTTCCCATCAATCGTAAGATAATAATCCATTGCCGGCCCTTTTATTAGGCAGCATAGCCAATTTCCTTAGGCCCCCATTTCTCTTGGGCCCAAAAATACACCATTTTCCTAATAAAAATATAGCCCTCAGTCCAGTCCAGTCTTCAAGTGAACAATTTTTTTTCAATTTATTGTGGTATTAGTTAATTTAGCTTATAAATAATTAAAATGTTAATCATTGATTTGAATATTTGACTTTCTAGTTGTAATCCCTTGTTATTTTAGAGGGATTGGAATACTCTGATTTTTTTTCCCTTGTAGAGATAATTTGCTTTTCTTTGTTCATTACTTATATCCATAATCCATCTTAGATCATGGAGGCTGTAAATTTCTTTGTAAATGTAATTTTTCTAACTGTAATTAGTTTTATAAGATGAAGTTAAATTAGAAGTTTTTTTTTTTTTTTTTTTTTTTTTTTTTTTGCATAATGTACTCTTCTAGATGTTAGATACTACTTAATAATTGACCAATTTGTTTAAAAAAAAGTTGGGAACAATTGTGTTGACCAACTTCCCTTTTTAAGACTTTTTCTTTAATTAAGTTTCCGATTTGAGGAGGGATCGAGCTACATTTATAATTTTTTTACACAATACGAAAAGTTACACACACTAATTATACGATAAAAAAAATACTCTATTGTTACACTAGTTTTTGCCACACAAACAAAAAAAGTGTGGCTAAAATATACTTGGTTAGGCATTTTGCCACGCTCCTGTGACTAAAAATAAGTGTATAGCAACACTTTTTTTATTGTGTGAAAAACAATAGTATAGCAAAAGAGTATTTTTCTTATAGTGAACCAGGCGAGGCTCGAACTCAGGTCGTCTTGCCATGGTATAGACTAGCTGACCTCTAGGCCGATGTACCAAGTACATTTATAAAATTAAACAAGTATGTTATTATGTTAGTTTATGATTTTGTGATGTTGATATTAACTAAAACCATATATATAAAAATATTGAGGAGATATTCAAACATGAACGATAAAATTTTATACTTCTTAAAAAAAAATTATACTTCTAAAATTTAACTTATTGCAATGTTTTGTGTTTTGATGATCTTTTGTGTTTGTGGAAATAAGTTTTCAGTATAGGAAGGAAAGAGGGTTCCAACGGTCATTTAGATTAACATAATTTTTATGGGAAATTAGGGATAAGGACACTGACGAGAGCCAGCTCTGCCTTGGCCACGTGTCAAGAGTATATAGGTTAAACCCATGTAGGGTGTGAAGGGCATCCCGACCAGAGGTCGGAAGTCCAACCAATGAGAGCGAACGGCCTCACTCCTCCAGACCACCGCAGGGTGGCTCGGCCTGTAGAGTATGCGCAGAGCGTGACCATAGTGACTCAGCCAACATGTTCGAGCGGTCACACACGTATACACACGTTTCCATAAAGTGAGGATAAACGTGGGGAATGAATCTAACCTCATTAAGGCTCTGATTCAGCACTAAATACAAAGGAGGCATTATCTTCTAATAATCAGGGATTCATATCATTCCCATTTACTATCAGTTTACCCGTATCCTTGAAGGATACGGAAAAATTAGGGTTAAGACTCCATATATAAACCCCTATAAGAACTATGGCAGGCTT
Source organism: Gentiana straminea (assembly GCA_036785695.1). Lineage (NCBI taxonomy): Eukaryota > Viridiplantae > Streptophyta > Magnoliopsida > Gentianales > Gentianaceae > Gentiana > Gentiana straminea. The sequence goes on along the minus strand of JAVUPR010000424.1, from coordinate 6,773,353 downwards.
AATTCCAATTCATGGAGATTGGATACGTAGGAAGTTTGAGATAAATTCAAGTTCAGTCACAATATAACAAAAAAAACACCACCCCGTTGGCATTTACCAGTGACCGGAGTACTACCATTAGATTAATCAACCCGAAATAATTGTGGGTGAAGACCTACTTCATCATTGGCACTAAAAGGAGGGTCTTCTACTGGTAGCTTCTAGAGGGATCACCACTACAGTCATAATGCCACCAAAGAATACAGGGAAAAAGACAGCAGACGCATCCACCCAGGGTGGTGGACCAATCCCGATAGAGAAAGAAGCCGGAGGGCAAAATGCCGGAAGGGAAAAAGAAGCCACCACAACACCACCATCGCAGGTGGAACCTCTCCCAGATCCGGCACAGCAGGCCCTAGTTGAAGCTCTATCAGGCCTTAATACGATGGCATTCAAAACCATCGTAGAGAACGCATTCAAGGTGCGAGGCGAAGAAACTATGGACGAAGTGGATTAGGAGAACCCTCTGGTGGGGCCACAATAAAACCTTTGATCCGTCTAAGGAGGATCATGCCGAGACTTTACTTCAAGTTCTAATCTGGGAAAAAGGGAAGTCACAGACCAGGCCAGGGATGCAGCTCGTGCAGAACTCGACGCTATCTTAGGTAAAACTCATTTTTCCTTTGAATCTCCCTTTATTGAGAAAGTAGAAGGTTATCCTAAACCTCCCGGGTTTAAGATGCCCAAGATTGATCCCTATGATGGGACAAAGGACCCCAATGATCATATGCACCAGTACCTCACTCTTATGACTCTGTATAACGCAGCCGACCAGATGAAGTGTAAAGCATTCCCTGCTCTACTCACTGGCCGTGCTAGGGAGTGGTTCAGGAAGCTACCCCCTAAAGCCATTAATGACTTTGCCACCTTGGCGAGGAAGTTTATGCATGCCTTCATCACAGCACGACCGTTCCAAAGGAATGCCACGCATTTGCTTACCCTGAAGCAAAAGTCAGAGGAAAGTGTACTACAGTTCTTAAAATTTTTTAATGAGGAATCAAGGCAAGTACAAGGGGCTGACGAGCACTTGATAGTCACCTCCTTCATAGCAGGATTGCGAGAGGGTCAGTTGTATGCCAAACTGAACAGCAAGCCCCCACTTACCATGCAAGACTGTGTGGAGACCGTCTTTAAGCATTGTCAAGGTGAGGAAGCCAATAGGCTAAAGAGAGAACAAGAAAGAGCAGACCCCAAAAGAGGGCGAGTAGAACGGAAACCCGACAAAGGTCGGAAGCAAGTGTAGGACAGAATGACCGCACCGGTCAAACACCGACTTGGTAAGAAAGGTGCTCTGCAGGACAGGGACCTGATACCTTTGAACAGATAACGCGAGCAGGTGCTTGCCCGGATGAAGAGAAAGGGAATAGCTCGAACACCCCCACCTATGAAGGGGCCGATCGAGAAAAGAGATCAGACAAAGTTTTGCAAGTACCATAAAGATATAGGACATGATTCAGAGAACTGTCGTGAATTGATTAGAGATATCGATGCTGCAGCATTGGAAGGAAAAATAGACGAGGCTATCGATCGATCGTGGAATCCTAACCCGAGGGGTTGCAGGGAGTTTAAAAGGCGAAACTACTACCAGGGAAATGAAGATCGAGCCGACCCAAAGCGAAGGTGGGATCCTTCCTCTGATTCTGATGGACAGCTAGATAATAAACCCATCAAAACGATCAACACTATTGTGGGTGGTCTGGCAGGTTCCCGACCCACCGGGGAGAGTAGCAGTAACTCAACCCCACAGCTCGAGACATGCAAGAAACAAAGGCTATCTGGGAAGGGAGTGTACGGACCCAAGTATTATCTTTCTCTGGTCCCCAACAATGAAGGACTTGTCATCGATCTGGTGATCAAGAAACACATGGTAAAGCGAGTCTGTGTAGATACCGGGAGCGCGGTAAATGTTTTGTACTTATCAGTTTGTCACGCCATGAAGATTCGAGACTCCGAGCTGACCCCTATCTCAGCTCCACTTTTTGGGTTTGCAGGGCCTCCGGTCCACCCGGTAGGCATGGTTAGATTGCCCACGACTTTTGGACAAGGATTAAAGAGGAGGACTCTCCTAGTTGACTACGTCGTGGTTCGGTCGGCCTCAGCAAATAACGTCATATTAGGCAGACCATCCCTTATTGATCTGTGAGCATTCATCTCTCCCGCTCATGTCAGTATGAAGTTTCCTGTAATAGATCGGGCGGCAGAAAATAAAAGAGATGTGGATGCGGCAAGGAGCTGCTGCACCGCAACCCTTAACCAGAAGATGATGGTACATCAGGTTCTTGTTGTAGAGCTGGTCCCAGAGGACGAAGAAAGATGGTTAACCGAGGATGATGTAAAACTAGAGAAGCTATGGGAAGACCGTGATGACTTAGAAGTCAGGGTCGGCTCGTGGATATCTGAGCCTCATAGACGAAACCTGGTAAATTTGTTGAAGGAATTTAAAGATGTTTATGCATGGAGTACGATAGACATGCCCGGTCTATCTCCTGACTTGGCACTCCATTGCCTGAACGTTGATCCAGCCAGGAAACCCGTTCGACAGAAAAAGCGTAACTTTGCACAAGAGAGGATGGAGGCTGTTCAAAAAGAAGTGACAAAGCTATTGCAAGCGAACATAATTAAGGAAGTGGTATACCCTGATTGGTTAGCTAATCCTGTTCTGGTTAAGAAACCAGATGGATCGTGGCGCATGTGTGTGGACTTCACTGACCTTAACCAAGCATGCCCAAAAGACTGTTATCCGCTCCCAAAAATAGACAGGTTAGTAGATTCTACAGTCGAATTCGAGATCTTTGCGTTTCTAGACGCATACAAGGGGTACCATCAAATTTCCATGGCTCCAGAAGACATGGAAAAAATAGTATTCATCACCGAAAGAGGCACTTATTGTTACATCACCATGCTGTTCGGACTTAAGAACGCTGGGGCTACAGACCAAAGAGCATTCATTTGTGTATGGAGGTGTATGTTGATGATCTGTTGATCAAGAGCATGTCTCTCAACCAGTATATTAAAGATGTCCAAGAAGTCTTCGAAGTACTCTGAGAAACACAAATGAGACTCAACCCCAAGAAATGTACATTTGGGGTCAGGTCAGGAAAGTTCTTAGGATACATGATATCCAAAGATGCTATAAAAACGAACCCGGACAAAGTCGAGGACATACATAACATGACCCCGCCCAAAAGCATCAAGGATGTACAAAGGTTAACAGGGCGCATGGAAGCCCTAAACCGATTTCTCTCACGGTCGGCACAGTGTGCTCTACCATTTTTTAAAATATTACGACAAGCGAGCCCCTTCAATTGGAATGAAGAATGTCAAGTGGCGTTCGAAGAATTGAAAACCTACCTGACCACTTTACCTACCCTCACTGCTCCAATGGTAGGGGAGACCTTATACTTGTACTTGGTTGTTTGTCATGAGGCACTGAGCGTTGTTTTAGTAAGTGGTCGGGATAAGGTCCAAAGACCAATCTTTTATGTCAGCAAAGCCCTACGGGGGCCGGAAGTTAGGTACACCAATACCGAAAAGTTGGCACTAGCACTGATTCACGCTTCGAGAAAATTAAAGCCTTATTTCCAGGCACATCCTATAGCGGTAATGACAGACCAACCTCTTCGACAGATTTTGGACCAGCCAGAGACATCAAGTAGATTAACTAAGTGGGTGGTTGAGCTGGCCGTCTACGACTTAGAATTCCGACCAAGAATCTTAGTCAAGGCTCAAGCCCTGGGTGACTTCATCGCTGAAGGAATGGAAATTACCCTAGATCAAGAGCATCATCAAGAGCGGTCAGAACAATGGAAACTTTATATGGATGGCGCGTCTAACAAAGAAGGAGCCAGGGCACGTCTTCTGCACTGTAGTCCAAAGGGAGATGAATTCCCTTACGCACTCCGTTTCAAATTCAAAGTCACTAACAATGAGGCTGAATACGAAGCACTTATTACAGGACTCAGGCTAGCTGCGAAGCTAGGAGTGAGAAACATACAAGTGTTCAGTGATTCACAGTTGGTCGTAAATCACGTTAAAGGGGAATATGAGGCAAAAGAAGAGACCATGAAGAATATCTCTCTACAGCGAGAGCGCTGATTGCAGAATTTGAGGAAGTCCACTTGGGACAAATCCCTAGATCAAAGAACTCACGAGCCGATGCGCTCTCCAAGTTGGTTTTGAATTTCGTGTCTGATAAAAAAATATTAATCGAGCAAATCGCTGAGTGGAGTTATGAACAGAAAGAAAGAAAGCCGATCATTCAACAGGCCACCTGGATGGATCCTATAGTGGCCTTCCTGAGGAACGGTCTGGTCCCTACCGACAGAACACACGCTCAGAAAATAAGACTTCAGGCAAGCAGATATTCATTGTTTAATGATATACTTTACCGCAAAATCTTTCATATCACCTTGGCTACGTTGTGCTACAAAGGAAGAAAGCAATTACCTCCTTCGAGAAATCAACCTCGAAATTTGTGGAAGTCATATGGGATCCAGAGCACTGGCTCGCAAATGTAAACTATTCAGATACTATTGGCCGAGCATGCAATCAGATGCTCGGGAATTGGTGATGACCTGTAGAACATGCTAGGTGCATGAAAACCTTACTCATCGGCATTCTCAACCCATGATCCCTATAGTATCTCCTTGGCCTTTCGACCAGTGGGGCGTCTATCTGGTTGGGCCATTACCCAGAGCACCGGGTAATTTAAGACTTCTGGTGGTGGCCATTGACTACTTCACCAAATGGGTGGAGGCAGAGCCCTTAGCTACAATTACAAGCAAGGCTATCCAAAAGTTTCTATGGAAGACCATAGTATGCCGGTATGGGATCCCCAAAACCATCATCTCTGATAATGGCACACAATTTGAAGATAGAGCGGTCCAAGAATGGTGCTCTGAGCTGGGATTACGCAACATTTTACTTCGGTTGGCTATCCTCAGGCCAATGGCCAAGTAGAGCAGGCCAACAGACAAGTTAAAACCTGCATAAAAAAGAGGCTGGAAGAAGAATGAGAGAGCTGGGTAGAACAGTTGCCCAATGTGCTATGGGCGTATAGGACCACGCCCAACTCAGCCACAGGGGAAACCCCATTTTCATTAGCTTACGGATGCGAAGCGGTCATCCCCGCAGATATTGGATTACCTTCTCCCCGAGTAGAGCTTTATGACCAGCTTGACCAGGAAGCAGAACTAAGGCATCTCAAAGACGATCTGGAAGAAAATCGTGACATAGCATTCATCCGAATGGCAAAGTATAAGCAGCAGATTGCGCAATCCTATAATACCAAAGTAAGAGATTCGTACTTTAAATGCGGAGACCTAGTCCTCCGGAAAAACGAGGTCAGCAGACAGGATCCTCAAGGTAAGTTGAAACCAAACTGGGAAGGCCCATATAAAGTTATTAAAGTGCATGGTAAAGGTGCATATCAACTAGCCGACTATCATGAAAAGACCATTCCACAAAGTTGGAATGCGATCAACCTAAGGAGATTCTATTCCTAAAACAGGTTCTGGGCTGTATACCATCTTTTATCATTTTTGTTATTAAGTTGATGTAATATGTTTCCTTCGTAACAGTTTGATTTCTCAATAAAACTTGCACTTTTATATGATATATAGTGTGCATTGGTGTACCAATATTTATGATAACTGCAAAAGCAGATTATGCTCAGAGACTGAGCGCATTTATATTTAAACTGCAAGAGCAGATTAAGTTCAGAGATGGAGCGCATTTTTATTTAAACTGCAAGAGCAGATTAAGCTCAGAGACTGAGCGCATTTTTATTTAAACTGCAAAAGCAGATCAAGCTCAGAGACTGAGCGCATTTTTATTTAAACTGCAAGAGCAGATTAAATTCAAAGACTGAGCGCATTTTTATTTAAACTGCAAGGGAAGATTAAGCTCAGAGACTGAGCGCATTTTTACTTAAACTGCAAGAGCAGACTAAGCTCAGAAACTGAGCGCGTTTTTATTTAAACTGGAATAGCAGACTAAGCTCAGAGACTGAGCACAAAATTATCTAACAAAAAACAGACTCAATGAGGGTGACAAGGCCAACTCTTTAAGCCTACGGGGCATACCGATTAACGTCTACAGTATCCCACTCTCAATTACGCCTTGTCAAATTTAGACACGTCATAATTTGGGGAAAATAGGGGATAGCATAAGATGAAAACAAAAGCAAATATGAATACTCTTTCCTTACAAATTACATATTACTTGCACCAAAAGTTTTAAGTAATTACAACCAAAAGTTTGAAGATTACAGAAAGCTACCAAACACCCGCCGAGCAGGTCGCAACCAAAACAACATAAACAAGATGCCGAGACGGCTTAAGAAGCATTGGGCTGAACGTCCTTCGCTGAAGATCTGGCAGATGATCGGGGTGCTGGAATAGTGTCATACTTATGAGCAATATCGACGCCATACTTGAGCTCTTGGAGACGCTCGTTATAGACGGTGCCCATGCCAGGCTTATACATTCCCACATTTTTTAACTTGGCCTGGTCGAGGCCTTCAAGTTGGACTCTGGTCATCAATCCCCATCGAATACACATGATTAATCAGGGGATGAGCACATCAGAGAGGACCCCATCAAAATGGGTGGTACTGTAGTACTACCGGATGCCCTTAGCAATGAACGCAGGGATAGATCCTCCAGAGCATCCCGGGCAGATTGCGCCTCGGCTAAGCTCATTGCCGCTTCATTCTTCTCAGCATCCCTTTGAGCCTGCAAAGCTTGCAGCTCCTCATTGTGCTTAGATTGTTGCGCTTGCACCTCACGCCCATGTTGTTTTTTGAGGTCGCTCACCTCTTTCTTCCGAGACTCATATAAGTGTTTGTATTTCTTCTTACTGGCCTTCAATTCGGCCACCACTTTCTCATGCTCGTCAGCGACGGCCTTAGATTTGGCCAAACGGCCGAACACTTCTGCCCAATACGGACACCCTGAAAGAAAAAAGGCAAAGAGTCTGAATTATTAGCACAAGGGAGCAACATCAAAGATCTGATTAAGGTATAATAATCCTTGCCATCTCAGGTAAGTACACAATAGACATAACATGAAGTGCCTCTTGTACATTGGAAGCCTCGTTCGATCCACTTCCGATTGTCAGCAGGCTGGCACGCCCTTTCTTAGGGAGGGCTCCTCCGTAACCAGAGGAACCGTAGGAGCTGGTCGACCCAGCGAATCAAGGTCGGAAACCCCTACCTGACCAGAAGGAAGGTCAGAGATATCTACGTCTTCATCTTCCTGTCCTTGGGGATGGACAACAACGTTATCAGAATAATCCGTCAGAGATCTTATGGTCTCGGCAACCAGCACTGAGCCAGATGCTCGGGTAGGCCGGGGCTCTCGGTCAGAGTGGGTTTTGGAGGTTGCCGAAGCTTCCTCTTCAAGCTGAGCATCATCAGTCCCAGCTCCCGCTCTGGATAAAAAGAAAGCTAAGTCGGCCACTACAAAAATAAATGAGTCAGATATACAATAATAGCAGCAAAAACAAGCAAATAACTTGAAGTATTTTCCTACAAGTTTTCTCCTTGCCCTCTGAAAGTGGCACGTAAGGCTTGGGCCCAGCATCCTCCAGATCAGTCCAACTAATGAATTCGGAAGTATAATTCATGATGTGCATAGAGATATTCAGTTCCCTTATAACATGGATCCAATCCGCCAGGTCGGTGGCATCGGGGGCTTCGTCTTTATCCAGAGTGGCGGAATTCCAGGGTCCTAACCTGGCCGCCCCCTCATGATGGATGAAAAAGAACCTCTCTTTCTATCTTTTGAAGTAGGTCTTACCTTTGTGTTGGATCGGTATATCCACCAGAGGACCGGGTCGGCGGAGGAAATAGTACCATCCCAGGGATGAGGGAACCTTGGAACGCCGGTAGAACGTCCAGAAGAGATCTACGGTGAACCTGGTCCTTACCAGTCGACACCAAATTGAAAAACTCATTATGGCCCTGACTCCATTCGGAGCAATCTGGGAAATCCCCCGGTTGTATTGGGTACAGAGGTAATCTATGGTATCCTGGGAAATGATCGATTCAATCCCAAAACTACCCATAATAGATTTAGTGGTGGCAACAGCTTTAAGATGCCTAATAAAAGCAGAATACCTAGCTAATGGCGGCACAGACTGCCTGGGAACATGCCTAGCTGAAGAAAAAGAAGAGACAACAGCCGGAGAAGATGAAGAATAGGGGACAGGGTGGAAAACCGGCTCCACCGATTCAGAATCACATGACTTTGGGCTCAATTCCTTGTCTACAGAATCGTCAGATGGAGTAGAGAATCTCACCCTCATAAATACTGGAATTAAAAGAAAGTAATGTGAAATACCAAAAGAAGGAAGAACAATAACTTACTTGCAGATTTGGAAAGAAGTTGAAAGACGTTGGTTTGCACTCCGAACTTGGGTTTTAAACAGCAATAATAGAGAAGAGACGTTTGAAGAGATGGGTTATAACCCCAAACGACACCTCGAGTAATGACCTACTTTATGTCAGAAGGTATGACGTCTCGTTTCCCGTAATAATAATGACAATTTTAAATAATGTCCTTGACACGTGTCAAAGCACGTCCTAATAACAGATCGCCCAAGACTTATGGTCCAGGTCGACCTAGGGGCTTATGACGATGGTCAGCTCTGCCTTGGCCACGTGTCAAGAGTATATAGGTTAAACCCATGTAGGGTGTGAAGGGCATCCCGACCAAAGGTCGGAAATCCGACCAATAAGAGCGAACGGCCTCACTCCTCCAGACCACCGCAGGGCGGCTCGGCCTGTAGAGTATGCGCAGAGCGTGACCATAGTGACTCAGCCAACAGGTCCAAGCGGTCACACACGTATACACACGTTTCCATAAAGTGAGGATAAACGTGAGGAATGAATCTAACCTCATTAAGGCTCTGATTCAGCACTAAATACAAATGAGGCATTATCTCCTAATAATCAGGGATTCATCAATCCCATTTACTATCAGTTTACCTGTATCCTTGAAGGATACAGAAAAATTAGGGTTAAGACTCCCTATATAAACCCCAGCAAGAACTACGGCTGGCTTGATTCCAATTCCTGGAGATTGGATACGTAGGCAGCTTGAGATAAATTCAAATTCAGTCACAATATAACAAAAAACACCACCCCCGTTGGCATTTACTGGTGACCGGAGTACTACCACTAGATTAATCAACCAGAAATAATTGTGGGCGCAGACTGACTTCGTCAGACACAATCTAGAATATTTTTAAGTAACATGACAGCTACATATTTTTTTATAGGGAGAAGGACAACTGCATAATTTTTATGGAAAATTAGGGATAATGACACAATCTGGAATATTTTTAAGTAACAGGACAGCTACATATTTTTTATTGGGAGAAGGACAACTACATAATTTTTATAGCGAGAAGGACAAACAGTGAATCCCGAAAATCAGTGAATCTCCCCAGTGTATCCCGAAATCAGTGAATTTCGACATTGAATTTTGATAGTGAATCCCGAAAATCAGTGAATTTCGACAATGAATTTTGAAAATTAGTGAATTTCGACAGTGAATTTCGGCAGTGAATTTAAACAGTGAATTTCAAACATAAGTGAATTTCGACAGTGAATAAATAGTTTTGTCCTTTATGCAAAAGTTTCAAAAGACTGTCCTTCTACTCAATTGATGAAATATTTATGTCCTTCTCCCTCATTCCCCCTAATTTTTATAGCGAGAAGGACAAACGGTGAATCCCGCAAATCAGTGAATCTTCCCAGTGAATCCCAAAATCAGTGAATTTCGACAGTGAATCCCAAAAATCAGTGAATTTCGACAATAAATTTTGAAAATTAGTGAATTTCGACAGTGAATTATGGCAGTGAATTTAAACAGTGAATTTCGACAGTGAATATATAGTTTTGTCCTTTATGCGAAAGTTTCAAAAGACTGTCTTCTACTCAATTGATGAAATATTTCTGTTTTTCTACCTCATTCCCCCTAATTTTTATGATGATCAGACTATAGTAAAATTTACATCAATCTGACACGGATCTTGTTGTGTGCTTGTCAAACTATAAGAAATTTAGGAATCTTTAATAAGATACGAGAGATAGACATGTCATTTAAGATTTTTATACGTGAATTTTTATGCGTAAAATAAATGCTATCATCACAAAAGTACTTGATCTCAATAACCTGCTTTTTTTCCTACTATAAATGCTATCCAATAACTGGCATATTGCCCCGAATATCTCAGGGCCGGCGTTAGGATCATCAATACATGAAATCGATGCTTGCAAGAAATTAATAACAAAATTATATATGGTAAAGGTTCATGTTGGGATTATTAATTTCTTTTCAATTGAAAAATGTATAATAAGATGATAATTAAGGGTGAACAAAATAACTGGAAACCAAACCAAACCATAGTTTTTTGGTTGGATTTTGTATTGTAAAAAACTAAACCGTGAAAAACAATTTTGTTTTGGATTTTTAAAATAAAAACCGGATCAAACCGGATATATATGTATATATTACATATGTATATATATATATATATATATATATATATGTGTGTGTGTGTGTGTGTGTGTGTGTGTGTGTGTGTGTGTGTGTGTGTGTCCGTGTGATTTAATATGTACATGTGTGTACATATATACGTGTATATATATATATATATATGTGTGTGTGTGTGTGTGTGTGTGTGTGTGTGTGTCCGTGTGATTTAATATGTACATGTGTGTACATATATACGTGTATGTGTATATATATATGTATGTATAATGTATGTGTCTATGTATATCACTATTGATTATGAGGATCTTTAATCAAAGTCGATTCTCACAATGCACCCACAAAAGGTCGGTTTTACTGTAGTGCACATATAGAGTGATGCACGAATAGATTATGTGTGATGCACATAAAATCCCCCTTAATTATCACTACATGTAAATAATTAATATCTCATACCATTATCTATTAATACTTCAATCAACTACTTCACACACGTAGGTTTTGGCCCCATCCTAATAGGACCTATGACAATATGAAACAATAGTTTACATGGCTTTATATGATCAGCCTAATTGGTAGATATGACAATATCATGTTGTGTGTATTTATGTTTCGGTTTTGGTTTGAGAATTTGAAAACCGTAAAAAATGGTTTGGTTTTAAAAGCGATAAAAAACCGGAAAACCGGACCATATGGAGACTTTATGCATATTTTAACCAATACACCTATTATATACCATATAATCTTGTAATACAACACACTTATTGGTTTTTTTATTTTTTATTTTAAAGGAACACATTTAATGTTGTAAAAGAAAAATCGAAGAAAGATAAATGTAATACGTGGGCAAGTGCCAATTCGAAAAATAGACAAGCCATATACATTTTCCCTTTATGAATCCATCAAATTATTTTGCTTTTCTAAGCAAATCCAAGAAGAACATTCAAGATGAAAACAAAAACCCTAATCTGACATTGAATCTTAGCCTCTCGAGGCCAAAGCAAAAGGTCTGATTTAGATCTTCTTGATTGTGTTTACATGGGTTCATCCCAAAATCCCCGTGCCAATAACGAAAACGGAGCCTCGAGTTTTTTTGTGCAATTATTGTCAAAGAAAATTCTGTAGTTCACAAGCTCTTGGCGGCCACCCAAACGCACATAAACAGCAGCGATCTATCGCGAAAAGTGGCCAGAGCGACGGCGGCAGTCGTAGTGCAGATACAACAGCTACTACACCTTTTAGTCATAATGATTCATAAATGGTTCAATCTCTCTTCATTCCCTTTGCATGGTTCAATCAACCGTCGTCTAGGGGTTCAGGATCAGTGGATCATCCTATGATTCACAAGCCGTCCATGGGGTACTTTGGTCATTCCCGTGACGTGGGATTTGCATGGTTCAATCAACCGTCGTCTAGGGGTTCAGGATCAGTGGATCATCCTATGATTCACAAGCCGTCCATGGGGTACTTTGGTCATTCCCGTGACGTGGGATTATCGTTGTTTAGCGGTAAGAGTGTGGTGGTTGGTCATCACAAAATCCTCATGAGCAACCGGGGATCATGCGGCTGGTGCCGGGAAATTATCATATGGATTAATTTGCCTAATTTTAGGGATTCAACAAGTGCTGCTAGGGTTGATATATGGCTTTCACAAGTTCTCCTTTGAAATAGAGGATTCAGGTCCTCCTTTGAAATCAACCAATGAAGAATCCAAAAAGCTTGATTTGTCACTTAAACTTTAAGGGTAGGTAGCAATAAGTTTAAATTTGTTTTTTTGCATATGACAAGTTAAAGTTTATTTAATCTGTATTACTATAGCTGTTTATGCTCTGGATTGATGTTAATGAATTTAAATCTTCATTTTCGTGGGGAAAAAAGAAAAAGAAAAAAAAAACAAAATTTTCCTTGATTTTTATAGGACCCGTATGAATCAAAAGATCCCACGTCATAATCAATAGTCCAAAATTGTATTATGCATTTTCTTGTGGTTATTTTGTTGTGTCACTATCACTACTGAAATAACAGTGCAAAGTACCCGGCACACCTTGTTTAGCATGTATTCGATATGTATAAGTAATGCTCTTAAAATTTATTCGTTGATTAAAAAAAGAAGGAAAAAAAAAAAGAAACTCATAGAGTATATAAGTTAAAAGGGTGATGTTATTGCCACGTGTCAGCTCTTAATTTATGGTTGGTCTAGGTCATCATCATCGATCATCAACAGATGGTAGGTCTAGTTCATCAGCAAGAGGTCCTGGATCATTGCAAGTACGTCTTCTCGGGTCACACTCCCCACAACGTTTCTCGGGGCATGTATCATCGTCTGGATCACATGGCCTAATATGACATCTTTGTTCCAAACAAAACAGATTTGGATCTGTATCGCATGGTGTTTCTTCACATACAAGAGGTGGTGGAGGAGGAGGCTGTTGTAGATCAGTACACAACTCTGTTTCCGTGTCACAAGGTCCACAAGGTCCCTCATCGAAACAATTGTCTACCTCACCCGTAATAGTTGGATTTCGAAACATATAACATTCCAATTCTGTACAGATTGGTCGTATTCGATCAAAATAAGAGAGCTTCCTTAATCGAAATGACTGATTCATGATATGGTTGTAATTTCCCTTTGGATTTTGTTTCATTACAAGCCCATTTGTTGTTGAATTGATTGAGTTTTGAGTAACAACAACAATGTCGAAAACGCAGGAAAACTAAAACGCAGAAATTTGGTTTGCTTGATATGAACGTAGAATCATGTAAACACTTTCCTACAAAAGTTATTTGCCCCTTACAGAATGCCTAGGGTGCCACAAATACTTTTGTGAGATAAGACTACGTTTTCCCTTCAAATTTAGGCACAAAAGATGAAGATTACTCTTGGAGATAGTTTGCAAGATGTTTTTTTACTCTCAAAGATGAAATGTGCCAATTAACTACTGTTTAAAGCACTCAAAAAGATCATATATATTGGTGGAAAACCGACCTCTTATGTATGCAACTTTTGGAAATAAGTTACATACATAAATTAGTTGAAAAAGATGAAAAGACACACCACTTCAGAATTTTGGGCCACAGGCGGGTGCCTGTGGCCAGCCTGTGAAACCAAAAGTTCGACCAAACTCTCTGATCAACTTTCTGTAGAAAATTTTCCCACAGGCGGCCGCCTGTCACCTGTTTCTCCAAATTCTGAATTTCGGTCCTTTAAGTGGATTTTCAGTCCTTTATGTGATTTTCCCGAACTATATTTGATCATTTAAATCCGTAAACTCGTAAATACTTATATGAGCATAAACTCCGTACCTCCAAACTCACATTATAGCATTCCGAGTTCACCCATCTTTGTACCAAACCCCGATTACATAAATGAACATGGTAACACTTAAATTGCCAACAATCCTCCCCCATTTAAGTGTAATCCTTGGTTTAGCTGAAGAACAGTCAAAACATAACAACTCATGCTTCAATGATAATGTCACGAAGATTGAATTATCACCTAGCAATACTACACATTTCAAATATTCGAGTATTGGGGTGTGTCTAAGCATTGAACCCCTTTACACGTTTTGAATACATGAAGATAACATACACACGAGTTAATATAACTCCAAAAGCTTATTCTTGACACTAATTATTCAGGCCTTGTGTCCATATCCATTCATGAGCATATAGAAAGCCAACTCTCGAACTTCCTTGAAGCGGCCAAACTTCATACTCATATATGTGAGCCTTTATATAATCGTGCACCTGCAATAGCACTTTATCAAAGACTCATTAAGAAGAATCCCTTCATCCTTAACTTACATGTAACCTTACATACCTCGGGATAATATCATGTGCTCAAATCTAGATAATAGGCCTTCCACATTGAATTCTGCCTCTAACATTGTATTAGAAGAGAATTGGGTATCCTATCACCAAGATTCAAATGAGTTGTAAACCTATCCCGATCACAGACTTTTGTACCAAGTCTCTATCCAATCCATTGGTTAAGTGATCGGCTAAATTATGTTGAGATCTCACAAAGACAACCGAAATCACCCCATGAGTGATCAACTCACATACCGCGCTATGTCTAACGCCCATGTGTTGCGACTTACCATTATACACTTGACTATATGCTTTACACAAGGTAGAAGCACTATCACAATGGATAGAAATGGGTGAAATTGGTTTTGGCCATAACGGAATTTCATATATCAAATTCCTAAACCATTCCGCCTCTTTTCCGGCTGCTGCCAAGGCAACAAATTCCGACTCCATAGTAGAGCCAGTAATACATGTTTGCTTTTTGGAAGCCCATGAAATGGCACCTCCTCCAAGTAAAAACACCCAACCACTAGTATAAGAATGATCATCTACATTGGATATCCAACTAGAATTTGAATATCCTTCTATTACTGAAGGATGTCCAACATAAGTCAAGCCAAAATCCTTGCTCAACTTCAGATACCTTAGTACACGAGTTACCGCACGCCAATGATGACTACTCGGATTACTCGTAAACCTGCTTAGCTTTCCAACCGCATAAGCAATATCCGGACGTGTGCTAGTCATAGCATACATCAAACATCCTATCACCCGAGAATACTCAAGTTGCAATACCGGATTTCCTGTATTAGGCATGAGTTTCTCATTAGGATCCATGGGAGTGTTGGCCGGAATGGAGTTTTCACAATTGAACTTCTTCAACACTTTCTCAATGTAATGAGATTGTGTCAAAGAGAACCCTTTGTCACTCCGTTTTATCTTGATTCCTAGAATCGCATCCGCCTCCCCCATGTCTTTCATAGAAAAGCTTGATGACAAAAATGCTTTGCAAAGGTCAACTTGATCTTGGTTAGTTCCAAAGATCAACATGTCATCAACATATAAGCAAATTATCACACCATTACCGGTATTGTCAAATTTTCTATATATACACTTGTCTAATTGATTAATCATAAAACCATGAGACAAGATAACTTCATCAAATTTATGATGCCATTGTTTAGGTGCTTGTTTAAGACCATACAATGATTTAACAAGTTTACAAACCTTATGCTCATTTCCAGGCAATATAAAACCTTCCGGTTGTTTCATATAAATTTCTTCTTCCAAATCTCCATTTAAGAACGCCGTCTTAACATCCATTTGATGGATTACCAGATTGTTAATTGCTGCCAATTCAATCAACAATCTTATTGTGGAGATTCTAGCAACCGGTGCATAGGTATCAAAATAATCAATACCTTCCTTTTGTCTAAAGCCTTGAATTACCAATCTGGCTTTATACCTGTCGACACTACCGTCAAATTTCATCTTTCTTTTAACGATCCACTTGCAACCCAAAGGTTTGCAACCACGCGGAAGATCCGCAAGGATCCACGTGTTATTTCCCATTATGGAATCCATCTCTTCATTGACGGCTTCTTTCCAAAATGACATGTCTCGAGACTCCATAGCCTCCTTAAAAGTCTTAGGATCCTCATCAATATTATAACAATATGAATATTGGAATCCTACTTCATCTCTTGTTCCTTCTACCAAATAAGTTTGATAGTCGGATCCAAAAGACTTTGCTTTCCTAGCCCTTTTGCTTCTACGAAGCGCCAAAGGCTCATCTTGAGAATTAATATCATTATTGTTCTCCACTCCAACATTAATAGGAATTATATCCTTCGGTCTTTGTATAGACGAAAACCGATTTTCATCAAAGATAGCATCTCTTGATTCAATCACAGAATGAATAGAAACTGAATCATTAGGCTCTATTACATAGAACCTATAAGCCTTGGAATGCATAGCATATCCAATAAATATACAATCAATGCCTCTCTCACCCAAGGTTTTAATCTTAGGCATGGTGAGCCTTACAACAGCCCTACATCCCCAAACTGGTAGATAACTCAAGTTTGGCTTCTTTTTGAACCAAAGTTCATATGGGGTAATAGGATTCCTTTTATTAGGAACTCTATTCAGCAAATAACAAGCCGTTAACATGGCTTCTCCCCAAAATCCCTCACTCAAGCCTGAGTAAGATAGCATGGAATTAACCATCTCTTTAAGAGTACGATTTTTCCTTTCCGCTATACCGTTTTGCTGTGGTGTGTAAGGCGACGTAACCTCATGTATAATCCCACATGACCCGAAAAAGGTTGGATCAAAGTATTCACCACCTCGATCGGTACGCAACTTTTTAATTTTAGAGGTTAATTGCAACTCAACTTCACTTTTATAGATTTTGAATTTATCGATTGCCTCATCTTTAGAATGAAGTAAAAACACATAACAGTGCAATCATCTATAAAAGTCACTACATATCTTTTGTTGCCAAAAGAAGGTGTAGCACAAAAGTCACATAGATCACTATGGACAAGATCCAAAACTGAAGACGACCTTTCAACACTATGAAAAGGTTGTCTAACAATTTTGTTCAACATACATGTTTCACATTTATTTACATTCATATCAAAATATGGAATCAAATCATGTTTAGACATTAATAACATGCGTTTGTAATGAACATGTCCTAACCGAGCATGCCATAAAACAGAAACATTAACATCATGATTCATACAAACATTATTCACAACATCATGCTGGATGTTAAGCATAAACATACCATTACAAAGATAACCAAATCCTATGAATACAACAACTTTACTTAAAATGTATTTGTCAGACTCAAAGACTTGTTTAAAGCCATCTTTACATTACAACCTCCCTGAAACCAAGTTTTTCCGGATCCCTGGAACAAATAGTACATATTTTAAAGTTACAAATTTGCTAGAACTAAAAGGTAAAATAACAGTTCCTCTTCCACGAATGGCGGCCTTTGACTCGTTTCCTATAAAAAGCATGGATCCATCGTTAACAGGTTCATAATATTTAAACCAACGTTGATCCTTGCAGACATGCCTTGTCGCACCCGAGTCAATCCACCAAGCAACATCATCATCCTGCACATATAATGCCTCAGAAATTAGTGGTACATAATTCATATCAGAATTAAATCCATAAACAATATTCTGACCTTGATGTTTAGGAGCACCTTGGTCCTTAGACCCTTGCCCCGAACTGTTGTTTGGCCCTTTCTGATTTTTGCCAAATCGACAATCAACCTTAAAATGCCCAACTTTACCGCAAACCCAACAAGCACCTTTCGGTTTCTTGTTGGCATCTTTGCCGTTGTGTTTAGATGATTGCCCTTTTCTTTTCTTCTGGTTCTTTTGAGAATTTTCCCCGGTTTCCACCATATTTATGGAAGTCGAATCCATTACCTCTTTACCCTTGGTTTTACCGTTCTCTTGCGCCCTTAGAGATTCCTCTATACACAAGTGACTACCAAGTTCTACTAGAGATAATTCTTCTTTCTTATGTTTCAGAAAATGTTTAAAATATTTCCAAGATGGTGGCAATTTATCAATTATACTTGAAACAGAAATAGACTCATCCGTTTCCATTTTATGCTGTGCAAATTGACCCAAAATGCGAAGAAGTTCATTGTACTGTTCCATTACCGAACGTGAATCCACCATATTATATTTCATGAAGTTTCCAACCAAGAACTTTTTACTGGATGCATCTTCATCCATGTATTTTGATTTTAAAGAATCCCAAAGTTCTTTGGCAGATTCAACGTTTTGGTAAATATCGAACAGAGCATCAGACATACCGTTCAAAATGTGGCCTCGGCATATGTAATCGTCATTCTCCCACTTGTTTTTCTTCCTCAGTTCCTCTAACGGTCCGTCATCCATCACTTCAGGCATCGGTGTACTCAACACATACACCACCTTCAAAGTCGTCAACAGAAAATGCATCTTTCTTTGCCATCTTCGAAAGTTCACTCCTTCGAATTTTTCCAACTTTCTAAAATTTGCAGTCATCTCCTTGACACTTGACATTGTTAAAACTAAATAACTTTTGTAGAATGTTGAATTGATTGAGGTTTGAATAACAACAACAATGTCGAAAACGCAGGAAAACTAAAACGCAGAAATTTGGTTTGCTTGATATGAACGTAGAATCATGTAAACACTTTCCTACAAAAGTTATTTGCCACTTACAGAATGCCTAGAGTGCCACAAATACTTTTGTGAGATAAGACTACATTTTCCCTTCAAATTTAGGCACAAAAGATGAAGATTACTCTTGGAGATAGTTTGCAAGATGTTTTTTACTCTCAAAGATGAAATGTGCCAATTAACTACTGTTTAAAGCACTCAAAAAGATCATATATATTGGTGGAAAACCGTCCTCTTATGTATGCAACTTTTGGAAATAAGTTACATACATAAATTAGTTGAAAAGGATGAAAAGACACACCACTTCAGAATTTCGGGCCACAGGCGGGCGCCTGTGGCCAGCCTGTGAAACCAAGAGTTCGACCAAACTCTCTGATCAACTTTCTGTACAAAATTTTCCCACAGGCGGGCACCTATGGTGACAGGCGGCCGCCTGTCACCTGTTTCTCCAAATTCTGAATTTCGGTCCTTTAAGTGGATTTTTAGTCCTTTATGTGATTTTCCCGAACTATATTTGATCATTTAAATCCGTAAATTCGTAAATACTTATATGAGCATACACTCCGTACCTCCAAACTCACATTATAGCATTCCGAGTTCACCCATATTTGTACCAAACCCCGATTACATAAATGAACATGGTAACACTTAAATTACCAACAATTGTTTGCTTTGTTGCTACGGCTGTAGCAAAGTTACAATAGTCTGCAATAACATATCATTAAATCATCAATGCATGAATTTTGTGATGCTTGCAAGAAATTAAGAACAAAAAAATTTCAGACGGAATTAACATGCAAGGACAAAAAAATTTCAGCCAATATTAACATCCAAAATATCATCATTAACATTGCATAATACAACAATCTATCAAAAAAATGCTTCATATCTTAATGAATTAATTTATGAAAACATTATGGAAATGCAACTCCGGGGGAATCAAGAGAGTAAAAACCTAATACTATTGGATGTAATCAAAAAGTATATTAATGAAACTTAAACATTCTTCAAGTTCTTGAAGACAAAAGCAGTCTATTTTACCATCTATGGACCTTCATCCTTCAAACCCGCACCACATCAAACTCCATGAAAGATGTATGAAGCAGAAATTACATCAAATAGCATCGGCCCGGCTTCATCAATAGATAATTTAGGCTCCTCCAATTTTCTAATGACAAAAAAACACAAACATAACCATTTGAATCAACAAAGTAACACACCAACAAAGTAACACATCAGTCTATTTTTGTTCTCAACAAAATAACACACCAACAAAGTAACACACTAGTCTATTTTTGTTCTCAACAAAGTAACACACTAGTCTATTTTAACACACTAGTCTATTTTTGTTCTCAACAAAGTAACACACTAGTCTATTTTAACACACTAGTCTATTTTTGTTCTCAACAAAGTAACACACCAACAAAGTATTTTTGTTCTCAACAAAGTAACACACCAACAAAGTAACACACTAGTCTATTTTTGTTCTCAACAAAGTAACACACTAGTCTATTTTTTTTCTAAACAATGTAACACACGAACAAAGTAACACACCAACAAAGTAACACACTAGTCTATTTTTGTTCTCAACAAAGTAACACACCAATATGATCAACCACAACAGACCTACCATTATTTTTATTCTCAACAAAGTAACGCAGTAACACAGTAACAGACCAACAAAGTAACACACCAGTCTATTTTTGTTCTCAACAAAGTAACACACCAACAAAGTAACACACCAACAAAGTAACACACTAGTCTATTTTTGTTCTCAACAAAGTAACACACCAACAAAGTAACACACTAGTCTATTTTGGTTCTCAACAATGTAACATACCAACAAAGTAACACACCAATATGATCAACCACAACAGACCTACAATTATTTTTATTCTCAACAAAGTAACACACCAACAAAGTAACACACTAACAAAGTAACATATGCACAGCACAACAGATATACAAGACCACCTACACCATATGTTTCTTCACCCTGTACACCACATTAATGAATGAATTCACAAAGAACATCATAATCCAAAAAACAATGACTACAAGGGAGCAAGATACTGAATGCCTACTCAAGTGCCAAGAATCCAGAAATAAATAAGGTACTTGAGGTGGAGTAGAGAAAAACAAGAGATTCGAAAGAGTTCTTCATTTTCTTCAAAACTTTACATTGAGCATCTTTCATACAAAAACCACATAGAAATATATATAATGATGGACTTTTGCAACCCAAAAAAAATGGTACTTATACCTATCGGCTCCTGTATTTGTTGGCTCCTGTATGTTAGGCATAACTAAAGGCCACTACTGCATGTGCTTTAACAAGAAAACTATGCTTACCATGAAGAGTAAATATTCAGATATCATATACAAAAGTTGGTTATATTAGGCAATGTTTATACTCAGTTCCCTCAAACTTTTTTCCTTTTTCTAAAAGAAACATTATTACACGTTTCCAACTTCTGGATGTTATTGCATTCTATCAAAAACACGAATTTTGATTAATTCATTTCTACATCCATAGCACATCCAAAACTGTGCCGACTGCCCGTCATTTCCATCGAAAATATTTGCTCTCCAAGTGCTTTGCAAAAAAGACGTTAAAGCTACCAAAAGTATGTCCATATCAATTAATGTCTTTACTATTGATATTTTGATACTGGATTAAGAGAGAAATCAAAATTACCTTTGCAAGATCTCTACAAGCAACCACAGCTTTCCGATTCTGAGCTGATAGGTACTGACAAAGAACAGCAGCAAAACTGAACATGAGCAAAAGCAAGATCAAATCCAAGCCGATGGTGACATCAACACCATTGCAGCTTAGGTCAACCGGAAAAAGAACAACAAAAAAAAACTGAAATTGACCGATGGTGCTGCGTCGAAGCTTGGGTACCTGAAATTGACCGACGGTGCTCCGGTGAACCTTGGGTACCTGAAATTTACCAATTATCCTGAATCAAGAACTCAAAACAAACATTTCTAAGTGGTGTGAACGCTCCCGGTTGCCAGCTGTCGCCCTCGCCGGATTAACAGCCTCATGGGTCAGTCCTGAGGCCGAGAATCCCTGCATCCGAAAGTTAATAGCTTCTTCATATGTATCTTACAGAAGGTAAGGCTCCAGAAATTGAGGAGGCAGTGTTTCATATGAGAGTATTGAAGGCTCCAGGCCCAGATGGCTTTCCACCGCTATTTTTTTTAGAGGAATTGGGATACTGTTGGTGAATCCGTAGTGACCTTTATCTTGCAAGCTTTTCAAGACAGACATTTTCCGGAGGCCCTGAACCAGATCCTGGTAGTCTTGATTCAGAAAGTCTCTCTGCCGGATCAATCAATCAGTTAAGGCCTATTGCTTTGGCGGATGTGCTCACTAAAATTATCAACAAAATTATTGCTGGCCGTTTGAAGACCCTCATCGGTAACCTTATTCGAAGTAGTCAGAGTGCTTTTATTCCTGGGCGACAAACCTCTGATAACGTGATCGTAGCACAAGAGGCTCTACATACGATGAACAAGAAGAAAGGGAGAAAAGGCAATATGGTGGTGAAAATTGATTTAGAAAAGGCCTACAATCATGTAAACTGGGACTTTCTACAGCACCTATTAGGCTTGATCGGATTCTCAGACCGGCTGATGGAACTAATCATGTTTTGTACATCATTGGCCTCTTTATCTAGTCTATGGAATGGGACACCACTAGAGGAATTCAAACCGAAACGAGGACTGAGGCAGAGGGACCCATTGGCACCATACTTGTTTGTTCTGGTAATGCAGGTTCCGAGCTCTATCATAGAGGAGACGGTTAGAGGGGGATCCTAGAAGCCATTTCGCATTTTGAGGGGAGGGCCTGAGGTGTCACATCTATTTTTTTGGATGATTTACTTCCATTCGCGGAAGCTTCGGTTGTCCAAGCCGAGATCATGGAACACTTTCTTCATACTTTTTTGCATACGCCTTGTCAGGACAAAAAGTAAGTGTAAATAAATAAAATTTTATGTGTCACCGAACATGGATAATTCTGCGGTGGATACGATTTCTCAGAAACTTGGGATGGCCCGAACACACGACTTAGGGAAATACTTGGTTGTCCCACTTTGTAGAAAAGGGACAAAGGCAAATTATGGCTTTATCACTGAAAAAATCCACTCAAAACTTAAGAATTGGAAAACGAAAGTTCTTTCTAGGGCCGGACGCAACATCCTTGTCCAATTGGCCTTGATGACAGTTTAGTACTATTTCATGCAAATGGCCCGATTCCCTAATTCTGTGATTGAGGAAATGGAAAGAGTAGCACGTGCTTTTCTCTGGGTAGGGGATGAAAAGAAGACATGAATGCATTATGTAGCGTTGCGGGATATTTTTTTACCGAAGAACATGGGCGGACTCGGAATTAAGCGGTTACGTAATATAAATATCGCCCTTCTGGCCAAGGTTTCATGGCAAATTTTGGTGAACAAAGCTATCTTATGGATACAGGTGCTCAAAGCTAAGTATATGAAAACCCCCTTGATAAGCGTAAATCGACAGGCTCCATGCTCTGGAGGAATATTTGCGCAGCTGTGAATTGCTTGAGGGAGGTTTTTAATGTTACGGTGGATGGGGGGATTGAATGGCTTGCTACGGCTTCGAAAAGATTTACTGTCTCAAGCGCATATTTTGTACAATTGACCGAGGTAGGATCAAAGGAGGAGGATACGAAGTGGAGAGCGATTTGGGCGATTAAAGGACCGCAAAGAGGTAATATGTTGAAATGGCTCTTCCGCCGAGAGGCTTTGCCCACCGAAGATATGCTTACACACAGACACATTCTTTTACACACTTTTCGCGACTGTGAATGGGTTTATAGACCACCGGAAATGGATAAATACCTGTCTGAGCCAGGATATGCGCGGAGAAGACGATATTACGCAATGGAGTTTCACCTTTCGTGAGATCATGATGGGCGCTTGGTATTGGTGGAATCAGAGAGTGGATCATGCGGAAGAACAACGGCCCCCAAGTGGAAGTGTTCATTCCTCAGGCAGTTCGTAGGGCTATGGAATTGAAAATATCTTGGAAGAATTAAGAGTTACAATAGTTACATCGTGTTTTTGTGGGTTATATGGGCGTGAACATGTGTTTTCGAGGTGTGTGTTGTACATATTTTTTGCATAATGTTTAATGAAGATCCGTTTTTTACCCAAAAAAAAAAAGAAGATAAGATTTGAAGATTTAATTTTAAATTTTTAGAAGTATTTTTTTTTTAGGGGAAGAAGTTATTTTTAAAGTTCAAACTTTTGTAATACATTAGATTAATGACATTTGCTACAACTCCTACAACTATTTATGTTGTATGAGTTGAAGCATGGATAATAAACAAGTCATAAAGTTTTATTTTTCAATTTCTTTCTCCATCATGGAAACAGAGTATCTTATTTTAATTTTTGGGGGTTCTATCGGCACAACCCTATTTATTTTCGGCACCCTATTGCTCCCGGCACCACAAAAACATACTATTGGTACCACATAAATATTTTTATTAATTTCTTACTTCACACACCACAAATATAATATTAAAACTATTTATTACACCACAATTTTTATATAATGCAAACTAGTTCTCTAAAAAATAATCATACAATATTGTCCTTCTTTTAATCTAATTCACTAACTTAATCAAAACTTAAAAAAACATTAAACATACAAATACTACCCCTACCCATCCTTAAACATTAAACATTAAACCCATCTTCTTCCAACACCCCCTCCTCTTCTTTCACCACCCCCACTTCATCTTCTTCATCTCTCCTTCACCTCCACAAGAACAAAAACCATGGAGGTTTCATCGAATACAAATTTTGAAGATCATCATCATCTTAAATCAAATCAAATCAATCAACACACACATTGCAATGAAGAAGAAGTAGAAATCTCACTTGAAGACATAACATTTTCTAGCCAAGTGGAGAAGAAGATGGAAGCATCAAATGTGGTAATTTTTTAGTCAAAAAATCGTGTTTTTATGTTCAATGTGCGAGTTAATTGAATGGGTAAACCTCCTACATGCATATTACCATGGTAGACATTGATTGGTGGAAGAAATCATGGTTTTTTTGCTGTTTCTGATCTTCCTAAGGCATTTCCCGGTGGTGTATTACGTTGTAGAGCGTCCCTGCCAGAAGCTCGGAAGGTCACCCAGGAGAATGCCCGTAGTCCTTATGAACGTCAGCCACACTGAGTTTTCAGTGGAATCCCTATCAGACTTGAAATGGCTAAAAGATTGTATGGATGGCGTTCATAATCATAATAAACGTCGGTGTGGCTGACGTTGTAAGGACGCTTGTGGTGGTGACGTTGCTTGGGTGCATGTAACGCCAGCATGGCTGACGTTTGGTTCAGTGAGTGTCTGATCCCCAGTGCAGTCTAAACGTCAGTCATGGTGACGTTTGTTTAGAAAGAGCAACGTCACCCATAGGGACGTTGTGTGTATTTTTCAACAATTTTTCATTCATTTGTATTGAACTACCATTTAATTGTTTTTTTTTTTAATATTTCATACATAGAAACAATGTGATGAAACAAATAATGACAAGAGCAATAATGTGGGGCCAGTAGAAGATGACGATGAGGAGTATTTTAAGGTAAGAAATCATTAAGTAAATATGTTATTATGTCATACTTATCCTAATTGACTCTGAATGTAGCTAATACAAATGTACGTTTTTTTTTGCGACATTGGGCTGATGAAATGATCGATGAGGATCAACAACATCTTAAGAATCTTTGAAATACCACGCTTTCCTTGAGGGATGACAGACCTGAAGAGTTATCAACCGATATGTGTTCAGTTTTTACAATTGATCAAGTATGTACTTAAAAGTTGTACTATTTCAGTGTTTGTGCATTTAAACTTGAGTTTGTATTTATTACATTTATATACTGTTCACAGGTATTAAATTCACATGAAGACGTCACCAAACACCTCAAGGCATTGGCAAGAGCGAATGGTGTCGCCATTGTGAAAATGAGATCTAACATGACCGGAAAACAGACACATCACATTACATTCTAATGCGAGAGGGGTGGATTACCAAGGGATCATTGCAAAGTGATATTGCATGGTATATCAGGTTTGCGGTAACTGTTGTATAACGAGGATATGAGGCTGTTTGTGTGTGATTTCTCAAGTGAGAAGGTGGTGTTTTACAAGAACAGTGATGTCGGACCGATGCTTATGAAAGAGAACACAAGTGAGTCGACAAATTGATAGAGTAGCTCTGTATATTGTTGTTCTCGTATCCTTTTCTATTACATTGTGATCCCATGTATATAGGCAAGGGCTAAGTCGGTTGAGACTATTCATGACAATACATTAAAAGGATATAATTAAGGATAATCAAATACAAATAGATAAGTTGACCGGACAGCTATCAGGATAAGTTCGGCGAACATCGGACTCGTTAGTTGGTCGGGCTCATATCCTCCTTGTCCTGATGCTAGCCTGATAATATAGGTAGATTCCACTGTGTCCGAGGTCTCGGAGTGGAGATGGGTCCGGCTTATGAACTGCGAACTGGGTCCGGCTTATGAACTGGGGACTGGGTCCGGATTATGAACTGCGGACTAGCGGGATGGAGGCCCACGATCTGTTCTTGGGCTAGGAAATAGGAACAAATTAGATGCTCAGGTTCCAATCTGTTTCAGGTATATCAATGGCCCCCTACTCTCTGCCTTGCGTGTCCGTCGAGGTGGAGAGTAGATCTCAAAGAAGCAGTAGAGAACCGCACCATAACGTTGTCGTTTGTAACAGTGTGATGCCGATAATGGCTATCAGGATTAAATCAGTGTTGACATTGCATTGCAAATTACTGATGAATTCTACGCATGGTAGAGGTCAGGCATAGATGCCGTGCTATGGAGAGAACGGGCTTACAAGCCGATAATCGTTATCAGGCTTGAATCAGTGTTGATATCGCATTGCGAATTACTGATAAATACTGTGCATGGTAGTGGACAGGATTAGATACCGTGCTATGGAGCAAACGGGTTTACATGACCGTAGGTCGTGGCCGTAAGCCATTTTGAGTTGAGGCCGTAAGCCGTTTTGAGTCAGAGCCGTAAGCCTGAACAATTGAGGCCGTAAGCCGTGTTGAGTTGAGGTCGTAGGCCAGAGCAGTTGAGCCCGTAAATGTTGCATCAGTTCGTGAAACGTCACCTCAGTTGCATTTATGACATGACGTTTGACATGAACCGCCGCGTATTCTGATTGGCTAAGGGGTATCGAAAACCGCTCCTAGGAATAATTACTTTTGAATTTTGAATCCGAAACGACGCTTCCCTCCACTTTCTCGTCTATAAATAAGGATTTCATCCCCCACTTTTACACTTTCCTTCTTTCTGAAAATATTTCCGGCAAGAAAAGCAAGAGGATTCCGGCCAGAATAAGCGATTTGCGGCAAAAGCGTCACATTTTCCGTTTGTTTCTTCAAGCTTCACTCTTATCAATCAGGTATGATCCTATTACTTTTTCGATTCTTTCAATTTCATGAATGTCCTTCTTTTTTGTGGAGATTATCCGGTAGAAACGTTTACATGATTAGGGCATTTTGAGTGTGAGTCTAAGAATCGAGTCCTCTAGTTTCCGTATGCATGTGTTTTCCCAGGAAAAACGTATTGTCACATACCCATAGATTGATAAATGCCTAGTTGGGGTTTTTTCTGGGTTGATTGGGGTTTTTTTTATAGGTCTAGGGAGAACGGAAAGGCGAGGTGTCGGGGTGTGATTGTTCTCACCTCGGCCCGACTTCCATGTCTAGGTGATTAATTGTTCCACCTCGCCCTTTGTGAAAATACACAATCAGACGTAGAGGTCCGTGATGCCGCCGGCTATGGCTCAGAGGAGGTTGACATGGAGGAGGTCGACGTAAGTGAGGACGAACCTGACATAGTCGAAGAAGAGGTTGTCGACGTAGACGAGGACGAACCTGACTCCGACGATGATGAAGTCGATGCTATCGGTGAAGGTGCGGCTGCGGGCGAGGTCGACGACCAAGATCAGGCGAAGTTGAGAGACCTTATTCATGCCTTTCAGGGGGTTGTGACTCGGTCGGCCGTTGCTCGAGATACGGGGTTCAAGAAATCCGTGGGGATGAAGAAGACTGTAGTGTCGAAAAAGTCCACGGCGTCCAAGAAAACGGCAGTGTCGGGGGACCCCGAGCAGAAGAAAAGGCCACGCAAAAAGAGGTCTGTTGCGGTGGAGCTTGAGTTGGTGGACCAAAAGCATTCTGACAGCTATGTCGGAGCTCGATGGAGGGAGATCAGAGATCAGACTGACTATACCTCGGCACTGACGGCCTTTGATATTCCGGAAGATTACCGGTTTGCCAGCATGGGTGCGACAAACGTGTCATGGACCTGTGGTCGAGAGGCCGAGGATTACTTGTGGTTGCATTATGACCACCTAGTTACGGGACATCAACCACCCTTTGACCCATTCTTTATTAAATTCATGGAGGAGCTGCGGGTTATGCCGTGTGATCTTACGCTAGGGGCTGTCCGAGTGGTTATGGCTTTCATAATAATAAGTCGGCTTCATGGCTGTGAGCCATCCATGCCGGTGCTACTTTATTTCTACGGCTTCAACAAAAAGGGAGAAGATGGTCAAATCCAACCACAGAGCAGATCGAGCAGCGGTAGACCTCGACTTCTATTCGATTTTCCCGACAAAGTGTCGGACTGGGTTAAAAGATGCATGAAGGTGGAGTCACGAGTAGGCTGGCCATTCGAAAAGATACCTACAAACTCGGGTAGGACTGAGCAGTTGAAGATGATTAGAACTCAGGAAGCCGATGACGGGTTCATAGCCGAGCTCAAAGAGTTGCTCGGGTATACCCGAAAGGGACAGGGTCAAGACCGGGCCTTTAACTGTAGGCTTCTTTTAGATGTCAGTCAACCCTTTCTTAGGAGGGCCAGACTTTCCGGGGCGAGTGTTGGGGATCCCTTGGTGGTGGTCGAACCCTTGCCTACTGATCCTGATTGGTATGGGGAGTGCCACTTCGGAAAATGTATGCCTTCTCTATGTACAGTCTGTTTAGGCAATACTTCAACGCGGGCCCGAGTATGATTTTTACATGTTTTTCTTTCATTTTTGTTCTTTCTTACTATTTCGATTGCCTTCTGATAAACATTGTCTTTTGTAGGTACCATGGATGCTTTGAATCAGCGCAATTTGCTAGCCGCTAGGAAGACTTCGGGGGAGGTGAAAAGAGGCGCAGAGCTAAAAGGGATTAAGACCGCGCTCCCTATGGTCGACGTCCGGGTTGACTCGGCAGGGGTCTCTGGATCTAAGGCTGGGAAGTCGGCCAATCCACCAGTGAAACAAGCGGAAGGGAAAGTTGTGACAAACAAGGCCTTGAAGCTGACCGTCCAGACCAAGACTTCGGCTATCGAAAAGAAGAAGAGAGCTGTTGTTGATGAGATCGACCCCGCTCGGGGTGGCGAGGAGGAGGCTCGTCAACCCTAAAAATCCAAGGTAGGATTTGCTCAGTTGAAGGTGGTATAGAATTTCGAGGATCTTTGGGGCTTGTACAGGGCCCCGGTGAGCATGGTAAACTCCCTTTCATTCTTTGTTTTTTCCCTTATATATTTTTGTTTTCCAATCAGTCTGCTTAAACCATTGCTTTTCAGGTTGTCACCGGTCTCTAACAGTTTATAAACGATCATAGAGACACTATAACGTCAAGTGTTAAGGGTGAATTTATACGATTTATAACGCTATATTCTATGATATTTTCCCTCATATTCGTATAAAATTGCATAAGAAACGAGTGTTTAAAGGAAGTATTGAGTAAATGAGGTTTCTAACAAGTTAATCGCAAAATTGGTTGATTTTGGTGTTTTAATTGTGATTTTATGTTTAATTGGACATTATTACATTTTGCGATATTTTTGTGCGTTATAGATGCACAAATGCGAGCTCAAGAGGTGATTCAACGAAGATCAAGTTCGAATTATATGATGAGAAAGAGATAAGGATGGAATTGGCTAGAAGAAAAGAGATAGAGTTGAAGATTTTGAATTTGGATCCAGCTGGACTGGCGTCCAAGTCCCGTCCAGGTTGGACGGGCGTCCATCAAAGCAAACGAGCGTCCGGAGGTGCGATTTTGATATAGAGAGTTTGGACGCTGAGTGGACAGGCGTCTGAAGCAAATCCAGATCCATCTGGACGGGCGTTCAGAAGTCTGGACGGGCGTCCTTCGGCCGACTTAGCAGCGCCGCCTTTGTTTTCTATATATACATCGCGTTTTCTCTACATTAAGGATACCATACATTCATTATTTGAAACCTTAAACCTAGGGGCGGCTCTAGGCTGCGTTTTTACTTCTTTTATTCCAGTTTTTATGCTCCAAATTCTAGATTAAAAGTAGGCGCTTTATGTTAGTTTTTTCTGCAATTTCGAGTTTCCAGAGGATGTTGAGAGGCTAAGCTTCATCAAACGAGCATTGTGAAGCCGTCCAACACGTTTTGATTCCGTTTCTGCGATTATATTGTGAGTTTTTATCTAAAGTTGTTTCCTTTATCATGTCTATTATTGTTTAATTGCAATTGTATCGAAAGACTTGCATGTTATGATTGTTTTATGTTGATGAAAATCTCTATAAACCTTAGATCACCATGATAAGGAATAGTTGTTTAATCTATCATAACGAGAGTTAATAGGTTAGATTGCTAGGTTAAAGTTTACACCTTTGATTAGTAAAATCGTTAATCTTAGATCGAAAGATATAAATTAATAGGTGAATTACCTAAGAAATTAGGGTACATGTTTTAGACGAGGTGAAATCACAACTTGGATAGAAAACGCAATATAATCGAGATAGGAATTGATACTTGTTAGGATAGGTGGATCAATCGCTCGTTTGCTCGTTAAAACTTGAATTTAATCCCGTGAAACTTGAACTGTCTAGATTAGTTACTTTTATTTCATATTAGTTTTAGTTTAATAGTTTGCAACCCGTATCTTTCCTGGCTTTAGATCATATCTTCTGTCCAGTTTTACGTTTTAGTTAAGTTTGTTTTCAGTTTCGTTTAGTTTTATCCGCTGTTTAGATTAGTTTTCGTGACATAATTTAATTAGACAAAAACTAGGGTTAGCAATCACCAGTTCCCCGTAAGATCGACCCGGTATCAACTTCTATACTACGATCCTTATACTTGAGGAAAACCGGATTTATAAATATTATTACTTGTTTGTTTTGTTAGATAAAATCCGTGACAAGTTTTTGGCGCCGTTGCCGGGGAACCGGACGGTTGCCTAGTTTTTTTTTTCATTTTTCTTGTTTATATTTCGTTTTAATTCCTTTTTTAGTTGATAATTGTTTAGGTTATTATGTAATTAGGGTTTTAGTTAGGGTTTAAGATCTTCTCTTTATAGTTCCCTTGTGATTAGTTCTTTCTTTCTATCTGTCTTTCTGTTTTTCTTTTTCCTGCTGTTCTTCTCCATTCCTGCTTCGTTTTCTACTTCCAAACGGGCGTTTAGACCAATGGACGCCCGTCTGTTCTAAATTTTTCAACTCTGAACCGTTTTTAACCTGTTGAACGAACGTCCATCCAATTTGGACGTCCGTCCACTTCTTCAACCTATCGGACGAGCGTTTGGACTTCCAGACGCCCGTCTAGTTCAAATTCAAGCCAGACGCCCGTCCAGGTTTCTGGACGTCCGTCTGTTTCCCTGTCTTGACTATTTTCATTTCTTTTTCTCTTCTTAGGCTTTAATTTTTAGTTTAGGTTTTTAAATTCTTAGTCTTTAGGTTTCAACCACCTGATTTTGGTTCGGTTTATGCAAACTCGGAGTCAAAAGGGACCGTTACTATACACCCCTGACCCCGAGCGAACCGTAGTCCGGCCAAACAGGCGGATTCTCCGTTCTGCGGTTCTGGCAGACAGAGCCGAGCAAGATCTTGAGGAGCAGCTAGCCAAGGAAATCACTAATTTTGTAATAATGGCTGCTAATGATAGACGTACGTTGGCAGACTACGCCATGCCTGGCGCAGTCACAGTCAACCCGGCTATTGTCATTCCAGCCATCACTGCACAGACCTTCGAGCTAAGGCTGGGACTTATTCAGAAGATGCAGCATGCATCTATTTTGCACGGTTACCAGTCAGAGAATCCCCATACTCACTTACATACATTCTTGGAGATATGCGGCACCACACGTATCCAGGGAGTAAGTGAGGATGCCATCAAACTGAAACTCTTTCCATTTTCTCTAAAGGGAGAAGCGAAGGAGTGGTATAATTCTCTCCCCTCTGAATCGATTACCACCTGGGCCGAACTCAAAAAGGAGTTCTTGAGTCAATATTTCCCACCTTCAAAAACAGCCCAGTGTTTAAACGAGATTTTCACTTTCTACCAGAAAGAGAATGAATCCTTCTTCGATTGTTGGAAAAGATTCAAAGATCTGCTTAGAAAGTGCCCCCACCATGGCTTGCCACTGCAAAGGCAAGTCAACACCTTCTTTATTGGATTGACCAAGCTTACAAAAAGCATGGTCAATAGTTCATCTGGTGGGGCGTTTCTGAAGAAAACGCCTGATGAGGGATGGGCACTGTTTGAGGACATTGCAAAATACAACTGCGCCCCCTCTTATCAAGCAATTCAAGCACCTCCTCCTCCTAAGGTTGAGGAAGTAAACATGCAAAGTTTGATCGCCATGCTGTAGAAGCAGATGGCAACTTCTCAACTTTCAAATCCGATAAATCAAACTTCTTCTTTTCCACAGAACCCTCAGGTTCTGTACTGCGAAAACTGCTGTCAGACTGGCCATATGAATGGCCAGTGTCAATTTAATCCCCCTGCACCTTATCAAGTGAATGTTGTTCATGATTATGGACAGTGTAATCAAGTCACATGTCAGAATTGTGACGAGGTGGGGCACACATCTAAGTTCTGTCCTATGAACGGACATAATGCTGAAGTGAATGCATTCTATGGCCAGAACAACCAAAGGTCTAATCAAGTTTCTGGCCAGAATAATTTCCAAAACCACGGGTTTAATCAATCTTCTAGTTTCAATCCTAATTCGAATTTTAATTCGAATCAAAATTTCAATAGAAACCCTAGTTTTAATCAGAACCAAAACTCAAATTTTTCCAATCCTGCTCAAAGGTTCAATCAGAATTGTCCTTCCAATTCAAGTTCTCAATTTCAAAGTCGGCCCAGCCAGCCCTATTTCCAAAACTCTCAAGGCCCCTCCCAATCTAGTAATCTTGAAGCTAAATTGGAGGAGCAAAATAAAAGTATCCAACTCCTGATGACTACAAATAAGAACCTTGAGAGGCAAATCGGGCAACCGGGCCGAACAGCTTAGCTTCTCGACCCCCAAGGCAAACCGCCCGCCACCGAGAAGAATCCAAAGGGTGGTCAAGTTGCTCAGACCGATTTGAACAAAGGCCCATGTACTGACCTCGTACCTTCAATTCCATACGGTAGAGAGGAGGCTAGTGCAATGAATTTAAGAAGTGGTACTCAAGTGAGTGGTCCTTCCCACCAGGGAAACCACTAGCCCCTCCTGCCAGTGATGAGGCAGGAGGGGAAGCTGATCACCTACACTCCCCTTGGCCAAAAGAGAATACTCAGGTGGCTGATCCCCTGAGAGGTGAAAAAGTTGGAAGTCCTCAGGTGGCTGATCCCCTGAGGAATGAAGAAACATGTGAAAGTCAGGAGGCTGATCCTTGACTAGTACAAAGATTGAAAAAGTTGTTCGGTGGAAGGATCTGGAAGACAAAGCTGTCAATGCATCTTCAAAGAAAGTCTTTTCTGAGAATGATCTGAAAAGGCTTCCATTTCCACCAAGAAAGAGCAACATCCCTTTAAGTGAAGATAAGAAGTACGAAAAGGTTTTGAATCTTTTGAAAAATACTCAGGTAAATCTTCCATTATCCGAGGTCTTGGTTGAAATGCCTAAGTATACAAAATTTATCAAGGATGTTGTTTCTTCAAAAAGGAAATTGTCAGATATGGAGAGGCTGATTTGTGAGGATTGTTCAATGATCAACTATGAAGACTTACCAACCAAGAGAGGTGACCCTGGAAAGTTCATGCTTACAGTATTAATGGGAGGCCTGGTCTTCCCTAACTCTTTGTGTGACATGGGTGCATCTATAAGCCTCATGCCAATGTCTGTATGCAAACAGCTGGGTTTAATTGATCTTCTAGAACCCACTACCATGAATCTGCAATTTGCTGATAGATCTTCTAAGAAAGCAGCGGGAATCTTAAAGGACATATTAGTTCAGATCGATAGATTTACCTTTCCCGTTGACTGGTACGTCTTAGATATTGAAAAGGATGAAAATGTTCCCCTGGTTCTTGGAAGACCTTTTCTGTCTGCAGCTCGAGCCCTCATTGACTGCGATGGATGGCGTGTGACGATCCGTGTTGGTGATCAAGAGGTAAGCTATAATGTTTCCAAATCCATTCAAATACCCTCTGGTCCTCCAACCGGTTTTTCCATTGAGGAGACGTCCGATGACTTCGATGATTTGATGGAAAAGCAAGTCATGGCATTGCAACGGAGTATGAGCGACCGGTTGATAATTTGAATAATCATGGTGTGGTAAGTCTAGAGCGGTTAGAAGCCGAATTTAAGGATGAGTTGTTGGAAGGTGAAGCTTTGGCAGTGGGACCACTAAGTAAACTCAGCGATGTTGAGTTGAAAGGTGGAGAGCTCAAATCTAGTTTAGAAGACCCCCCTACAGATTTAGTGTTTAAGCTGTTGCCTAAACATCTTAAGTATGTGTTTCTAAGAGAAGGTGACAAGCTTCCTTTGATTATTTCTGACAAGCTGTCTCGGTTAGAGGAAATGAAATTGATCAACGTCTTGAAGAAAAATGAAAAAGCCTTTGGATGGCAAGTAGGAGATATCAGAGGGATATCTCCGGACATCTGTATGCACAAGATCAAGACAAATGAGGGTGCGAAATGTGTTAGACAGCCCCAGAGGAGGCTCAACCCTCATATGCAAGAGGTGGTTAAGAAAGAAATCATCAAACTTTTGGACATGGGGATCATTTATGCCATCGCTGATAGTGAATGGGTTTCCCCAACTCAGGTAGTTCCCAAGAAAGGTGGAATTACGATTGAGAAGAATGAGAAGGGAGAGGAAATAGCATTGAGACTTGTCACTGGTTAGAGAGTCTGCATCGACTATCGAAAGCTCAATGAGGTAACCATGAAGGATCACTTTCCCCTTCCATTCATTGACCAGATGCTTGAGCGTCTGGCGGGACACGCATTCTACTTGCTTCTGGATGGTTATTCGGATACTTTCAAATACCCATTGATCCAAATTCGACCAAGAAAAGACCACTTTCACCGCCTACTTATGGTACATTCGCTTACGGCGAATGCCATTTGGTCTCTCGCAATGCCCTGCCTACATTTCAAAGATGTATGATGGCTATCTTTGACGGGCTAGTAGAGAAGTGTATGGAAATCTTTATGGACGATTTTTCGGTCTTTGGTCAGTCATTTGATGATTGTCTTGACAACCTTGACCAGGTCTTATCCAGATGCGTGGAAAAGAACTTAGTGCTCAATTGGGAAAATTGCCATTTCATGGTAGATGAGGGAATAGTTCTTGGCCACAAGATCTCCGCCAAAGGTATAGAAGTTGACAGAGCCAAAGTAGAAGCTATCGAGAAGATGAGTTATCCGAAGAATGTGCGTGAAGTGAGAGGCTTTCTTGGACATGTCGGTTTCTACAGAAGATTCATTCAAGACTTCTCCAAGATAGCCAAGCCCCAGTCTACGTTACTTAAGGAAGACGTTGAGTTCAATTTTGACGAGGATTGCAAGCAAGCGTTTGAGGAGCTTAAGGACCGTTTAATTTCTGCTCCAATTCTTATATCGCCTAACTGGAACCTACCTTTTGAGCTTATGTGCGACGCATCAAACTATGCGGTTGGTGATGTTTTAGGACAAAGAATCAAAGGTAAATTCCAGCCAATCTATTACGCCAGTCACACATTGAATCCTTCTCAAGTTAACTATACTACTACTGAAAAGGAATTATTGGCCGTAGTCTTTGCTATGGACAAGTTTTGTAGTTACTTGTTGGGAGCTCAAGTGATTGTGTGGACTGACCACGTGGCTTTGCGGTATTTGATGACTAAGAAAGAGGCCAAACCGCGCCTACTGCGTTGGATACTGACCCTACAAGAGTTTGACGTTCAAATTAAAGACAAAAAGGGTAGTGAAAACGTAGTGGCGGATCACGTTTCAAGAATGTTAAGTGAGGAAAAGGATGACCCAGATGATATAGATCTTTACTTTCCTCTAGAAAACATTATGCTTATCGACGGTTGTCCTCCTGATGTTCCATGGTATTCTTCCATTGTAAACTACCTTCATGCCCGATATCTCGATCCAGAACTGTCCTATCAGGAGAAGAAAAAGTTCTTCTCTGATTTGAAATCTTTCGTTTGGGATGAACCTTATCTTTTTAAGATCTGTAAAGATGGTCTGCTTAGAAGATGTGTTCCAGAATCCGAGCAGCTCGATATCATTGAGCAGTGCCACAGTGGACCCACTGGAGGTCACTTTGGTCCTTGGAAAACCGTTGCTAAGATTTTCCAGTCCGGTTTCTATTGGCCTATGATCTTTAAGGACACAAAACCTTTCTGTAAGGCTTGTGATAGGTGCCAAAGAACCGGTACTCTGACAAGGCGTTTCGACATGCCATTGAAACCCATCCTAGAATGTGAAGTCTTTGATGTATGGGGTATCGATTTTATGGGACCATTCCCATCATCTTGTGAAAATAAATACATCTTAGTCTGTGTGGATTACGTGTCTAAATGGGTGGAGGCTCAAGCCACTCCTCACAATGATCATAAGACGGTCATAAAATTTCTAAAGAAAAACATCTTCGTGAGGTTTGGATGTCCACGTGCCTTGATCAGTGATGAAGGGACGCATTTCTGCAACCGACCCCTAGAGAAAGTTCTTGAAAAGTATGGTGTTCGTCACAAGACTGGTACACCATATCATCCTATGACTAGCGGTCAGGTTGAAAGAAGCAACCAAAGTATTAAGAAAATCCTGGAAAAAACGGTTAACAGTCATAGAAAAGACTGGAGTTTGAAGTTGGATGATGTACTATGGGCATACAGGACCGCCTATAAGACTCCTATGGGTACATCTCCATATCAAATGGTTTATGGTAAGCCATGTCATCTGCCAGTCGAGTTAGAGCATAGAGCCTATTGGGCTACAAAGTTTCTGAACTTTGATTCCCAATCTTGTGGTAAGCACCGACTGCAGCAGTTGCATGAGTTGGACGAATTCAGACTCCAGGCTTACGAAAGTGCCAGGATCAGTAAGGAAAAGACGAAACTCCTCCATGATGCCAAAATCAAGAAGCGAGAATTCCATGTAGGGGAACAAGTTCTTTTGTATAATTCCAGGTTACATCTGTTCCCTGGTAAGCTGAGGACACGATGGTCCGGTCCCTTTGAGATTCTCCAAATTATTCCTGGAGGCGTTCTAGAACTACGCGGTTATGGTGACCAACCGTTTCGAGTGAATGGTCAAAGGTGCAAGCACTACATTGGTGAACCTAAAGAAAAGCCTTTGATTGTTCGTTTCCTCGATATTCCCGGGTGTGGTGCTACAAAAGTCGAAGAATTTGACGAGTTTTCACCCGACCTGTTTTCAGAGGATGACGGTAGTGGTCGATCTGAAGAAGTTCTAGCAGGTAGTTGGGATATGGAAGAGTATGAGAGGGAGCGTCAGCTGAAACGTCATCAGAAGACTCAGTAGATGAAGAAGTCAACCATGGGTAAGTTCAAAAGTGTTTGGAAAGCTATCAAAGATTTCACCCCATGTGTTAAGTGTTGTTTCTGCAGCCGAACTACTGATCAAAGTCTAGACGAGGTAGTGGCTGGCAGAAAAGTCAAATGGCCTGATCCAGGCTGAATTTTAAACGGTGTCGAGCTAACGACATTAACCAAAAGCGCCACTTGAGGCATCCTAGATATCGTTAGCTTTAGTTGTTTTTGTTTTGTGCTTTTGTAGTTTTAGTATTTAAGTTTAGTTTACTAAGTTTTGCTTTTGTTTATATCTGTCAGTTAGTTGTGCTTTCTAGATATGGATTTCGGAGTTCTACCAGAGGAGTTACCTTTCCTTAGGAGGATCCCACTTATCACTGTAGATGACGGACCGGGAGGGACTATAGTGTTGCATGTAGACTTTGATATTAGTACCCGCATCAGGACTGTCACCTTTGTTCTTATTGTTCCCCGCTGTTCGGGAGGTGGAGACTTCACTACTGAGGAGTTGCAGGCAGCTCTAGGACGTCCATACACAATCCCGAATGATCCGATGCCGACGATTTAGCGCTAGTGCCGCAAGCCGAACATTTTCGAGGTGTTGATGTAGGCGGTGAGGATTGGGGTTTGCGGGATGAGTATGACTTCCCTCCGGCGATTGACATGCTCCGCCGTCTTGTCCGGGTGATAGATTGGTCAGAAATTTACGATGACTAGCGTTGTTAGGTTGTTTCGTCGAGCAAACGACGTGAAACAAAAGCGCTTGGTGGGAGGCAACCCACAGTTTTCTATTTGTTTTTACTTATTTTCTGGTAATTTTATGTACTTCATTGATTTCCATTTGTATTTTTGAAGTTTTATTTAAGTTTAATGAGAAACGGTTTATTTGAATTTAAATTGCATGAAAATTTGTTAATTTTGTTGAGAAACTCCATTGGACGCCCGTCTAGAGGACTGGACGTCCGTCTGCCCTGTATATCTCTTGGACGCCCGTCCAACATTTTGGACGCCCGTCCTATTATTTCCCTCCAATCCTGTTCAGTTTTCAAATGTTTGGACGAGCGTCTGAAAAACAGGACGCCCGTCCAGTTCATCTAATTTCCCAGTGGACGCCCGTCCACTGAGCTGGATGAGCGTCCCACATCTGTCTATATATACCCCTTCCTTCCATGAACCCTCACTTTTCTGATTTTCAAACGCGAAAACCGACCCTTCTCCCTCCTTTTGCCCTAAAATCTTCGATTCTAAACCATTTCAAGCGATTCAAAGTGCTATAGACCGCTCTTGATCCCCTCTCTTCGATTTTCAAAGCCAAATTCCCCAACACACCATCTTTTTGGAGAATCATGACCCTTTTCAGTCCGACTTTTTGAGGAAAAGAGCCGATTTTGGGAGCCAAATTGGTGTTGTTTGGACTAATTTTCATCTCGATCAGCATCTACTCACCTTACTTGGTAAGTTAGTAACAACTTTTCTAGATTTTATTCACGTTTTTGTGAGTTCGGTCTTTGGGTTGGCTCGTTCACTTGAATATTACCTTAATTCGATTTTTTTTCTGGTTTTGTGGTTTCTTTCTACTCTGTTATGGTGCTGTGGTGTTGTGATGGGTGATGAATGGGTTGTTTGGTGCTGATTATGGTTGTGGTTGTGGTTTGGTTGTTTTGAAATCCTGATTTGGATGTTAAACGGGTACCTTGTTTTGAATTGGGATTGTTTTGGTTTAGTCTAGGAGTGAATTATGGTTCATAAGAAGGCGGTAGTGAAGCGGCATGGTAAGGAAGTGGCCAGGGAGGCCGGGAAGAAACGTAAGGAGTTTGACCCCACCTTAGTTGATCCAAACCGGGGTGTTAGCATTCGAGAGCAACCCCATAGAGCCACCCAAACTAGGGCAACTTTGAGGGATGAACCAACCTCGGAGTCTGAAACGGATGATGATATTCCATTGGTACGGATGCCTAGGGCTGAGAAAGGTGGAGCATCATCTAGGGTTGAGGAGGCTATGGATGCTACCCGGGAAGAGGAACCGGTGGAGACTAGGGCTGCACAACCTAGGAAAAAAGCAAAAACCGTAGTCCCTATGCCTATGCCTAGTAGATTCGTGAACCCTAGAGCCCACAACGCTTATACTAAACACTATTTCTCGAGAACCATGTTGATTGAGGGGCTACGTTGGAGGCGAAGGTAGATCCGGGTTTCGTCAAGTTGCTAAAAGACCGGAAATGGAATGCCTTGATGACGATCCCGACTACCCCGGTCAATGGCTCCTTGGTTCGGGAATTTTATGCTAATTGCTCGGAAACCGACTTGGAGACGGGGGTAGTTGTAGTTCGAGGGGTAGAAGTTTCGTTTACGCCGGAGGTGATTAATCGGAAATATAACTTGGCGGCTTTTGAGGGACGGGATTATAAGGAAGAGATTGTTCATAGACAGAGTACGGGGCAGGATCCTTTGGAGGAGCTGAGGCTGAGAGTTTGCCCGGAGGTGGCTTGGACGTTGAGACCGGGTGGAGACCGGAAAGAGTTAGTCACCACTACCTGGACGGAGGACTGGAAAGTCCAGTGTAGGTTCATTCAGAGTCGGTTGTTGCCGAAGAACAACTTGACGCATTTTCATATTGGTGACCTAGGCATGCTATATGCGTTGACATGTGGCCTAAATGTGAATGTGGAACAAGCATTATACGATGAGGTGGCTATCAATCAGAAGATTTATACACGTTGCTTGATTATCCCTCACTTGATTCACAGTTTATGTCTTGATGCCGGTGTGCCTGAGTATGGAGCGGATCATAAACCGAAGAACCCGAGGCCTATACAGAAAGAGAAGGGTAAGTCTTCGGGACATTCTGAGTCGGGGGCACCACAGGAGCCCGGTTCTTCATCAGCACCGCCGCGAGCATCCTCCCTTCCTACTTTATCTCCCTCAGTCCGGATGAGGTTGAGTATGGCCGACAGTGTCAGGAACTGGATGGAGGATATTCGGACTTCACAAAATAACATCTTGACCGTTTTGCGGTGCATCAGTGAGGGCCGGCAACCGCGAGACGACAGAATCTTCAATCCGAGCGTCATTGATTATGTTTATTCTGATGAGATTGAGCAAGCCATTGCGGATGTTCTACAAGAGTCTGAGTCGTCATCTGATGAGGAGCAGCCTGACTCTCCTGCGGGTGGAGCACCTCCGGCTGGTGATTCTGCGGCACCTGGGCAGCCCTGATGTTATTATCCATTTCAGATTTTGATTTGCCCTAGGTACACTGATTGTATATTTTTGCTACTTTTGATTACATGATTCGTTGTATTTTTCATTTAGCTACTATTTATTCTTCCGATGGATCATGTAAGCCATAAGGCATCAGTACTTTCATTTCTACTTTGTTTTCACTCGTGGATGTGTTTCATGTTTCATCTTTTGATACTATGCGGTTTTGTTAACTCTTTCCATTCTGGTATAATTCCCCGTTTTCCCCGAGATGTTTCCGTGTTTGTCAAGTCGTGCAGGTATATTTTTAGCGGTTTTGTCGAGCTACATTGTATGGTTACGAGTTCTAAGTGTCACTATGTAGGCTCCGGCCTGACCGACG
The DNA here is from genome assembly GCA_036785695.1 of Gentiana straminea. Classification (NCBI taxonomy): domain Eukaryota; kingdom Viridiplantae; phylum Streptophyta; class Magnoliopsida; order Gentianales; family Gentianaceae; genus Gentiana; species Gentiana straminea. The sequence continues at coordinate 6,732,399 of JAVUPR010000424.1, read as the reverse complement.
ATTCGAGTATCTGTTAAAATCAGCTAAGTTCTTTCTCTATTTACTTTCTGCACAACATGAGGACATGTTGATCTTTAAGTGTGGGGGAGGGGAATGATTTGATATGTACATTTGCTTACATTCGTATGTTTCTATGCAAAATGAGCTAAAAATGAGCTAGAATTTTCGAAATTTTTCGACATTTTTGTTTTTGTTTTGTCCCGAGTAGGCAGTTCAATTCAATGTTCGTTATTTTTATAGTCATCCAGGCTATATATCATATGTTTGGTAGGTTAGTCGTTTCACCTGAGATCTATTTTTCACGAGCCATAGTGAACGATGAGCTAATTTATAAAGTTATACCCCTTTTCGACGAGTGATTCTTGATTTTCTTATAAGTCGTGTGCTTAGTGCTACGTACGTATCTTGAGATTTATGATCGTTAGTATTTAGATACGAAGTATGATATACTGTGAATATCTAAGGTTTGAATGTGATAAGTAACACGTAACTTATTGTCAAATGAAAAGGTTGAAAATTTTGAATGAAGTAATTGGTTGTGTCGAAAGCTAGTCGATGATTTGAGTGCGATAGGGTATACCACGTATGTCCTATACCACTATGATGACTAAAAGCTCACGACAGTCAGAAAAAGCTGCCTTATGATTGGAGTAAGGTAGGGTATATCTCGAATATCCTATTCTGCTATGACAGGGCAATAGCTCATTCTGATGTGTGTTTAAAGTGAAGTAATTAAATTAACTTGAATAAAGAATTGGTATGAATTGAATGGATAAAAGACTAAGTTATCGTCTATCTTATCCCCAGTAGAAACTAATAGATATGCTGTAGGGATTATCCTCTGAGTATCTCAGAAAGGCCCTAGATATACTCGATCATTCTTTTCGGGATATGTCACGTTTGTAGGGTACATCTTATGAGTGTCATTTATCGCTAGTTTGAAGGGGGTATTAGCTAGTTTTGCTTGGAGTTTCTCAAGTTTGGATTTAGTGGAAGTTTTCTATGGCTTTGCACACACACAGTGGTGAACCTCTGATTTATTGGATCTACGATATATTGTCTGAGATGTCTATCTTTTTTCGAGCCTTGATTTTCGTTTTGTTTTGCTCGGGACGAGCAAAAGCTTAAGTGTGGGGGAGTTGTTAAGGGTGAATTTATACGATTTATAACGCTATATTCTATGATATTTTCCCTTATATTCGTATAAAATTGCATAAGAAACGAGTGTTTAACGGAAGTATTAAGTAAATGAGGTTTCTAACAAGTTAATCGCAAAATTGGTTGATTTTGGTGTTTTAATTGTGATTTTATGTTTAATTGGACATTATTACATTTTGCGATATTTTTGTGCGTTATAGATGCACAAATGCGAGCTCAAGAGGTGATTCAACGAAGATCAAGTTCGAATTATATGATGAGAAAGAGATAAGGATGGAATTGGCTAGAAGAAAAGAGATAGAGTTGAAGATTTCGAATTTGGATCCAGCTGGACTAGCGTCCAAGTCCCGTCCAGGTTGGACGGGCGTCCATCAAAGCAAACGAGCGTCATGAGGTGCGATTTTGATACAGAGAGTTTGGACGCTGAGTGGACGGGCGTCTGAAGCAAATCCAGATCCATCTGGACGGGCGTTCAGAAGTCTAGACGGGCGTCCTTCGGCCAACTTAGCAGCGCCGCCTTTGTTTTCTATATATACAGCGCGTTTTCTCTACATTAAGGATACCATACATTCATTATTTGAAACCCTAAACCTAGGGGCGGCTCTAGGCTGCGTTTTTACTTCTTTTATTCCAGTTTTTATGCTCCAAATTCTAGATTAAAAGTAGGCAGTTTTATGTTAGTTTTTTCTGCAATTTCGAGTTTCCAGAGGATGTTGAGAGGCTAAGCTTCATAAAACGAGCATTGTGAAGCCGTCCAACACGTTTTGAATTCGTTTCTGCGATTATATTGTGAGTTTTTATCTAAAGTTGTTTCCTTTATCATGTCTATTATTGTTTAATTGCAATTGTATCGAAAGACTTGCATGTTATGATTGTTTTATGTTGATGAAAATCTCTATAAACCTTAGATCACCATGATAAGGAATAGTTGTTTAATCTATCATAACGAGAGTTAATAGGTTATATTGCTAGGTTAAAGTTTACACCTTTGATTAGTAAAATCGTTAATCTTAGATCGAAAGATATAGATTAATAGGTGAATTACCTAAGAAATTAGGGTACATGTTTTAGACGAGGTGAAATCACAACTTGGTTAGAAAACGCAATATAATCGAGATAGGAATTGATACTTGTTAGGATAGGTGGATCAATCGCTCGTTTGCTCGTTAAAACTTGAATTTAATCCCGTGAAACTTGAACTGTCTAGATTAGTTACTTTTAATTCATATTAGTTTTAGTTTAATAGTTCACAACCCGTATCTTTCCTGGCTTTAGATCATATCTTCTGTCCAGTTTTACGTTTTATTTAAGTTTGTTTTCAGTTTCGTTTAGTTTTATCCGCTGTTTAGATTAGTTTTCATGACATAATTTAATTAGACAAAAACTAGGGTTAGCATTCGCCAGTTCCCCGTAAGATCGACCCGGTATCAACTTCTATACTACGATCCTTATACTTGAGGAATACCGGATTTATAAATATTATTACTTGTTTGTTTTGTTAGATAAAATCCGTGACATCAAGCTCTGATGCCGTCAAGGAGTCGAATGCCGCTAAGGAGGTTGCAGCGGACCTGAAAATGCGGCTTGATGCATGTGAGGCCGAGAATGTTGAGCTGAAGAGACAACTTGCTGAGAATGCTGAACTGAGAAAGCATCTCACTTAAGCGAAGAAGATGCAGCTCAAGGCTCAGGCGAACTTAGAGCATCTAGAAGCTCTCCCTCGCAATTTAGCACAAAAAGACAAGGAGGCCGTCCAAACCATGAAGGATATGCATACGCGGGTTGACCATGCCCAAACCCGATCGGAAACCGAGCAGAAGGTGAATGCTGATCTGAAGCAGAGGCTTGCCGATCTGAGTTCCGGAGTTGAAGCCCGGATAGAGGCTGTGAGAAAGGATGCCGTTGGTGAGAATTTCTTGATGGGATATGATCAAGGTTTTTACCACATCGCTAGTTGCTTGTGGGCTCAGGGCAGCGACGTTCCCGACCTGGAAACTTTGCGGGATTGGATCCTTACCCCTCCTTTCTCTGACCATTTAAGGGTTTTCCACACTTCCATCCCCTTCAGCCAGATCGAGCTGGAAACTTGTGCTGATGGTTGGGAGGCGCCCCCCGTCGAAGTTGAAAATCTTCGGGAGTTAGTGCTTCAAGCTACTCAGGGAGATGCTGGGACTCAAGCACAGGCTGAGGAAACAGAGTCCAATGTAAATGCCGATAAGATGCTGCATCCCTCCCTTAGCACAGTGAATGTCGGCGATGATGACATGCGGCCTAATGACTCCTGAAGTTATTTCTGTTCTACATAAACAGCGTTTTGTTGTAAAACTCATTTCAATTCCGCTTTGTATAACTTGTAATGATATTGTCTTCATTTTCTGAATACATGAATTTTCTTTTGTGTTCGCACGTGTGTTTGTATTTTGCTCAAATTTATTGAATATATCGAGTTCGGTCCTATGTGTGCGTGCCCAAAAAAGTAGTATCCGGCCTCCTTTGTTTTAGATAAGATTCAGAGTCAAAAATGATGAACTTATCTGAAATAACTGCCCGTTTTGTAGCTTGAAAGTTTTCGGGAGTGTGGCCCCTTTGTTTGAGATAAGATTCGGAGTCGAACACGGACGGACTTATCTGAAATAACTGCCCACTTGTAACTTCAAATTTTTCCAGAGTATGGCCCCCTTGTTTCAGATAAGATTCAGAGTCGTAAACTTGCGGTCATATCTAGAACAACTTGTCCAATCACGTGTTTGAAATTTTTCTAGAGTATGGCCCCTATTTTTAACAACGTCTAAGATGAATCCGAGGTCTTTTTTTTAAAATTTTCTCAATAATCACACCAATACGCACAGCGGACACACATGATAACATGTATTTGAAAGATAAATGAAAAACCGGGCTTTATTAAGTTTGCCTCACCCCGTTAGGTGAGTGAAAATTACAAGCATGTAAGAAAGCCTAACCGCTCACGTCGTAAACGAGAGGATAGCTATAATCCTAGCCGATTATTACATGTAGTACCTTTTGAGTTTGTCCGCATGCCATGGTCTATTGAGTTTGAATCTCTGTTGATTTTTGAGAAAGTAAGTACCTCTTTTGATTTCTCTGGCGATCTGATACGGACCTTCCCAGTTCGCCGTAAACTTGCCTCTGTCGGACTGAAGACCAGTGGCCTTCCTGTTTCGAAGAAAGAAATCGCCGACCTTGAAGGAATGGTCGCGGATTCATTTGTCTTGATGTCGCTTAGCGGTCAGTTTGAAGTTCACGAGCCGATGATACGTTGCTAACCTCTTCTCTTCCGCTAGGTCTAGGTCGATCTGCCTATTGAGTAGATTGTCCGTTGGATCGTACACAGCAACACTGATGCTTGGGAGCGCAATTTCAATAGGAGTCATGGCCTCCGATCCGTAAGTTAGAGCAAACGGTTTTTCTCCGGTGGGTGTTTTGATTGTGGTGCGGAGTGCCCATAGTATGGCGGGCAACTCATCAACCCAAAGGCTTGCTTTTTCCTTCTCACTTACGCACTTTTTGAGCATCTTGATTACTTGTTTATTTCCGGCCTCAGCTTCGCCGTTGCCCCGGGGATAGGCCACGGATGATTGCCAGCGTTTGACTCTGTACTCCTTGCAAAAATCCGAATATTTGTCTCTGAACTGTGGGCCATGGTCTATCACCACTGCCTGCAGGATGCCGAAGAGAGACCTTATATGATCGTGTAAAAAGTAAACCGCATCCTTTGCACCTATCTTAACAAAAGTCTTGGCCCCGATCCACAGCCATTATGATAACTTTGCATCCACCCCTTCTTGAAGGGAAGCGTCCGATGAGGTCGAGTCCCCACATGTCGAAAGGCCATAATGCTTTGTTCAACCGATAGCGGTCTTGGGATGACCGCATGTTTCTGGCATTCCGGGCATTCTATGGCTAATTTCTCTGAGTTCTTAAGGATTGTCGGCCAATAATACCCCGCTGTTATAACCTGTTATGAACATTTTATTATGTTTTGATGATGGCCATACTAGCTGTTATAGCAAGCCTGAAATAAGTTAGAAGTCTTTGTATAAGTCTTTACTTAGAGTCTGACATGTTGTATAACTTGAGTCAGACAAGTATTGTACTAGTTGGTAGAACGGCTAAGTAAAACAGAAATCCGGCAGAGTGAAAACAACCAAGTACCAGCACAGAAGCATGAAGACGTATGGTCTGACTTATATCCAGGGAAGTGTGTGATGACCTTGGTTAAGTCTAAGTTATATTTCAAGTGATGAAATTCAATGTTAAATATTGTAGAAATATTACATATCAAATATTATGTAATATTTATTTATTTCGTGTATACATTATTTGTACACTTTATTTGTAAAAGGACATATTAATTGTGGTACATATAAACAATTAATATGTCAAAATCTAGTTTACTTTATGTCATAGACATAGATTTTACTTTTTACATGCATGCTTGCCGCCCATAGCTATATACTCTAGTGGCCGCCCAAGCTAGCTAGACTATCCCCTCAATTGTAACTATTTATACCTCTTTCATTTTATGAATAAACTAAGTTGAAGTTTACTCTAGTGTTTATCACTTTCTCAAACTCTCTTCATGGTATCAGAGCCTTACTGAATTCTAAAATCCGTTGCAAACTCACTTCTGTTTATTCCAAAAATGTCTACTTTAACTGACGTTTCATCTTCATCAGTAGACTCACAGCTGCCTCAGCAGACTGGGGTCACTGAATCTTCATCATATACAAATCATAGACTTGATGGTAACAACTACTTGCTTTGGTCAAGATCTATGAAAATGTACATCTCTGGACAAGGTAAGATGGGATACCTGTCCGGCTCTAAACCTGCCCCTGCTGAAGATGACCCCGGATTTGAAGCATGGGACACTACTAATAATCAAGTCATAACCATTCTCACAAGATCAATGACAAAAGAGATTAGTGAGAACTTTATGATGTATGATACTGCAAAGGAAATCTGGGATAATGCCAGAGATCTTTACTCCAAGAAAGACAATACATCAGAAGTGTATGAACTTGAAGCTCAGATTCAAAACTGCAGACAAGGAGATATGTCTATAACTCAATACTTAAACCAACTATCTATGGCATGGCAACACCTAGATATGTTGGAAACTCACCCCTGGAATGATGTTAAGGATGCTGCCCTTTATAAGGACATTATTGAGAAAAAGAGAGTATTCAAGTTTCTTACTGGACTGAATCCTACTCTTGATGATGTTAGAGGAAGAATCCTTGCCACAAAACCTTTCCTCAATCTCAAATCCATGTTTGCTGAGGTCAAACATGAGGAAAGAAGAAGGAAAGTGATGCTGCTGAACTCCCCTGCTGACAACCCTTCTGAGAGTGCTACCCTGCTGACTGTCGGGAAGCCTGCTAAGGTTACCGAGACATCTAGGAAGCCTACTGATAGAACTGGAAATTTGTTCTATGAGCACTGCAAACGCACAAATCACACCAAGGACACTTGCTGGAAGCTACATGGCAAGCCTAACTCCTCTAAGCCTACCAGGGAAAGTCAGGGCAGGCATGCCAATGAAGAGGAGAATGATAACAAGTTGAATGCTCAGTTTGCTGCATTAAAAGCTTTCCTCACTCAACAAAAAGAAGGTAGTCCCTCTACTGACACGGCTACTCAGGCTAGTGCCGGTAAATTCTACTCTTCTATTAGTAATGAAACGTGGATTGTTGATTCTGGGGCCTCCTCCCATATGACTGGCAATAAAAACCTCATAACTCACCTTATGCCATGTCATCAAATTCACAATGTTAAGACTGCTGATGGATCTTTCTCGTGTGCAAAAGGTTTTGGAAATGTTAAACTCACTAATAAGATATGCCTAAAGGGTGTCCTATTTTTTTCCAAAATTAGACTGCAATCTCATATCTGTCGGTAGACTCGCAAAAGATTTGAATTGGACTGTTGTTTTTAATAAGAATCGGTGCACTTTCCAGGACCCTTCTTCACAGGAAGTGATTGGGAGGGCTAAACCCTGCTCAAGATTTTATGTGGTCAACCCTGTTGAAGACAAGACTGAATCTGCCTCAGCAGCCTGCACTCAAACCTTAGACAATATCATGTTATGGCATTATAGACTAGGACATCCAAGTTTTGGTTATTTGAAGTCTGTAATTCCGAAATTATTTAAAGGATGTAATATCAATGATCTTCAATGTGATATTTGTCAATTTGCCAAACTTACCAAATCTGTGTATACCAAACTACCTTATTTGCCATCCACACCTTTCACTTTAATTCATAGTGATGTTTGGGTACCTTCAAGAGTAAAAAGTATAACAGGAAAAAGGTGGTTTGTCACTTTCATTGATGATCATACCAGGAAGACATGGTTGTTCTTAATGAAGGATAAATCTGAAGTTGGAACAATTTTTCAAGAATTTTACAACATGATCTCTACTCAATTTGACACTAAGATCAAGATCTTAAAGACTGATAATGCACTTGAATACTATGAGTCTAACCTCAGTAATTTCTTGATGAATAAGGGGATTGTCCGTATGAGTAGTTGTATGGAAACACCTCAACAAAATGGGGTTGCTGAGAGAAAGAACAGGCACCTGCTGGAGATTGCTAGATCAATAATGTTCACCACACATGTTCCAAAGTATATGTGGGGTGAAGCTATATTAACTGCCACATACTTAATCAACAGACTTCCCAGCAGAGTGTTAGGCTTCAAAACTCCTATCCAAACCCTTCTGACCACACACTCATGCCCTCATCTTATTTCCTAATTACCTCCAAAAATCTTTGGTTGCACTGTGTTTGTTTATATCCATGCCCAACACAGGAGCAAACTTGATCCCAAAGCCCACAAGTGCATTTTCCTAGGATATGCAAAGAACAGGAAAGGTTACAAGTGTTATTCTCCTTCCGAAAAGAGATTTTACAATTCTATGGATGTAAAATTCTTTAAAAGGACTCCCTACTACAACAAGTCCACCGAGGCGCAACGATGGAAACCCGATTGAAATTGACCTAAACTCGTTCCCTCAGCAAACTCTTAACCCTCAGCAACCTATCGACTCTCGGCGACCGACTCTCGGCACCTACGACTCTCGGACTTATCGATCCTCGGCGCCTGCGACCGACATAAAGCCTGCGACCCGAGCCTACGATACTCAAAGCAACCTGCGACTCTCGGCGGCCTGGCGACATTGATGATAGACCTATTGCTATCAGGAATGGAAAGAGATCTTGCACTACTGATCATTCTATTCATAATTATCCATCTTATGATCAGTTATCACCTGCTTTTTCCATATTTACACAGGACTTGGACTCTCACTCCATTCCAAACAATATTCAGGAAGCTCTTCAAAACATGATAGGTGGAAGGCTGCGGTAAAAACAGAAATGACTGCCCTCCTAGATAATCATACTTGGGATCTAACAGCTCTCCCCAAAGGCAAGAAGATAGTCAGCTGCAGGTGGTTATTTACTATCAAATACAATGCTGATGGTACAATTGACAAGTATAATGCTAGACTAGTTGCAAGGGGTTTCACTCAAACTTATGGCATTGACTACAAAGAAACTTTTGCACCTGTGGCAAAACTGAACACTGTCAGAATACTGATATCTCTTACTGTCCAACTTGACTGGCCTCTTCACCAACTGGATATCAAAAATGCTTTTCTCAATGGTGACCTTACTGAGGAAGTCTACATGAATGTACCTCCTGGTTTTTCAATCCTCACACTCAAGGAAAGGTTTGCAAATTGAGGAAATCTCTATATAGCCTAAAGCAATCCCCAAGAGCCTGGTTTGGGAAACTCACTACTGTGGTTAAAGCTGCTGGCTATCATCAATGCAACTCAGATCACACCATGTTTATCAAGACAACTAGCCAGAAAATATCTATTCTTATTGTATATGTGGATGATATCATCCTCACTGGTGATGACTCTACTGAGATCCAGAATTTGAAGACTCTACTGGCAAAGGTTTTTAAAGTCAAGGATTTGGGCTATCTTAAATACTTCCTTGGTATGGAAATTGCAAGAAACAACCAGGGTATCTCTATCTCTCAAAGGAAATATGTGCGGGACCTGCTGAAGGAAACTGGTATGCTGGGATGCAAACCTGTTGTATCACCAGTAGACCCTAGTAATGCCCTGCTGCATGGTGACATTGCTGTCAGGAAGGATCAATATCAAAGACTTGTAGGGAAACTCATTTATCTATCCCATACAAGACCTGATATTGCATATGGAGTCAGTCTGGTTAGACAGTTCATGCATTGCCCTACTGAGCAACATTGGGATGCTGTGAACAGGATACTGAGGTACTTGAAGTCCACTCCTGGTCAAGGCTTACATTTCACCAAATCTGCTGAGAGATCTATCAAGGTTTACACTGATGCTGATTGGCCTGGCTGTCACACAGACAGAAGGTCTACTACAGGCTACTGTTCTTATGTATGGGGAAATCTTGTCACTTGGAGGAGCAAGAAACAACCTACTGTCTCTAGAAGCAGTGCTGAAGCTGAACTCAGGGCACTAGTTTTGGGTATTTGTGAAGCTCTATGGATAAAAAGGGTCCTTACTGAACTTCAGCAGCCTATTCAACAACCTATCACACTCTGTTGTGACAATAATTTAGCCCTATGCATGGCAGAGGATCCTGTCCATCATGATAAAACCAAACATGTGGACATTGACAGACACTTCTTGAAGGAGAAGATTGATGCCAAGATTATTCAACTCCAAAGATGTTCCTTCACGGACTGAATGCGATATTCTCACCAAGGCCATTCCGCCACTTATGTTCAGCAGACTGAGTAGCAAACTGGGCTGTATAAACATATACAACCCAGTTTGAGGGGGGTGTAGAAAAATTACATATCAAATATTATGTAATATTTATTTATTTCGTGTATACATTATTTGTACACTTTATTTGTAAAAGGACATATTAATTGTGGTACATATAAAAAATTAATATGTCAAACTCTAGTTTACTTTATGTCATAGACATAGCTTTTACTTTTTACATGCATGCTTGCCGCCCATAGCTATATACTCTAGTGGCCGCCCAAGCTAGCTAGATCCCCTCAATTGTAACTATTTATACCTCTTTCATTTTATGAATAAACTAAGTTGAAGTTTACTCTAGTGTTTATCACTTTCTCAAACTCTCTTCAAATATGGTGTACACTGATCTCACACAAATCAAGGATCAATGAAGTACAATGACTCTTGTAAACTCAAAGAAATCAAGAAAGCAGTACACCGGCAAAGTAAACTATCTATCGGCTGAGTAAAGACAAAGCAGTGAAGGATAAACAAAAGCACTTGACCGTTCAAGTAACAGCCAAGTGAAGAGTCAGCTGAGTGAACTATACTTGGTCAGATTATGAAAAATAAGGAAGATTCAGAGGATAAAGCATTCAATGCATAATCAATCAAGGACGGATTTTGTGATATACGTTTGAACAAAATCCGATCACTGAAATCAAGGAAAATATAATTAAGGGGAATCAAGAATTAAATCAAGGATTATTCCCCACATTACATCGCCAATGGAATGAAATTCAAATAAAGGATTTTCAAGGCTATAAATAGAAGGCATTGACAGACAGGAAAAACAATGAAAAAAATCTGATAAGAAACAAACAGAAACTCTATCAATTTGAAAAAGCTTTCTATCAGAACTTAAAGGAAATATCTAAAGATCAACTCAGCAATCTGAACTCAAATTTCACATCAAGTACTGAGATTGATCAACAGAATCTGTGAATCCAATTCACACCAGTCAAGCAACTGAATCAAAGCCATCTGAGAAGGAGTTGTGTTTGTGATAGTTGCTGAAGGATTTCTTCCCAAGGAGCAGTGTTGGAGACTGAGTCACTGAAGCTTTTGAAGCCAGTGAGTGATAGTCTTTTAGATTGTGAAGCTTGTGTAGCCAAGGACAATCTTGCTATTGTATCAGGGAAGACAATAGTGAATTCCTCCAATCATCACAATAGAAGAGTGGATTAAGGGATTACACCACCCTGAACCACTCTAAAACTTTGTGTCTATTTACTTTCAACACTACTATACTGCACTTACTTTATTGCATATTATATCTGTGATTGCATATCCTACTTTGAATTAACATTTTAAGAAGGGTCTTATCCGCTGCCCAAAAGATTTTATTTCAAGAAAAGCTTTCGAAACTCCTGTATAGTCATTCACCCCCCTTCTGACTATACTTTACCCTTCTCTGGGACCAACAATTGGTAGCAGAGCAGTGTTCCTAGTATCAGAACCTGTTCAGATCTGATTTCTGGTAACAAGGAGATCACATATTTTCTAAGTAGTTTTCAAATATGTGCTTTCTGAATATATCTCTTATTTGTACTTATGGATTCCTCAAATTTCATTTCTAAGGTACTTGTATTCAATGTTAATAATTTTGATGAATATAAAATAAGGATGTTGTCTCATCATGCAGCAACTCATGAGGAGATGCTGAATGTAATCAATGATGGCCCAATCAAGATCACAACTGTAATATAGCCACAGGAGCATATCAAGGAAAGAAAATAGTCAAACTCAAGAAATATTGGACCAAGGATGACAGAAGAAGAGCAAATCTAGATTTTGTTTGCAAAAGACATGATCTTGAAGACTATGGACAGTAATATGTGCTGGATATACAGAAAACCGAATCCGGATCCGATCCATAATTAGAGCGTTAGATCTGATTCACAGCACCGATCGAGACGCTCGATCGTGCACAGCGGAAGATTTTACTACGATATGATTCGCATAAGAAATTAATCTACAAGAAGGTTAGTAGATTTACCCCAACCGGAGAGAAGCCGTGATCTTCCGAGTTGTATCTCCAAGCGACGACTGGTGGACGTCTATCCTCGTAGTAGAACCTCCTTGAATATTCTCCCCGAAAAACCCTAGTTTTTCTTCTTCGCAATGGCTAAGACAAGAAAATAAATTTCTCTCTTTTTTTACAAAAAAGGTGCGTCCTTTTTTTCCTCAATAATGGCGTGGTTTTTTTTCTGGTTTAATTTTATGTTGGGAGAAACTCTCTTTTAATACGAAAAATATCTAATAATTTTGAGAGTTTATCTTTTACACACAAATTTATCTTTTCCTTTTAGGAAAAAATAAAACATTTATCCAATAGGAAAACAAATTTCCTATTCATCCGATAAGAAAACTAATTTCTTATTTATAATTATTTAACACATAAATAATTACATTATCCACATTATAATTAATTAGGAGAAAATTTCTTTTCCCGAAATCAAAATAATATGGTGCCATTTTAATGCCATTTGGTATAATAGAAAGTGTCTTTTCTATATTACATATTATTTACCAAATAAACAATATTCGCATATTCATTAAATAGACCAACGATTTAATTTATTCTCGAGGTTCCACAAAACGCCAAAAACACCCTGTGTTAGGAGCCAACCCGGGGACCATGACCTATAACGGTAGCTACAATAAATTGAATAAAATATTCAACGAACAGAATATTTCTACTCAACTTATTAATTCCGGAATTACGCCACCATAAATCCGAAACTGAATGATATACACGAACCTGAGTGGGGACCTGGTCATCTAGATTGGGCCTACTCCCATGGCCCAATAACAAAGGTATGGGGTATCTATCCTCTTAGTCCGCATATAGAAGCCGGATCATAACCGCCGTTCGAAAGCCGGGTCTAATCCTCTAAGAGTAAGTTGGATCCTATCCGCTGGTTGAAAGCCGTACTCCTCCTCTGTATGTGATTTCTACCCATATGGTCAAGCTGAGATCAAGACAAGGCAAATATGAGTCCGCTGTCCGCCATATTTATCCAGACAGCTGGCCGGTCCACTTGTATTTGTCTATATGATTATCTCTAAATTATATCTATTTAGTTGTCTTGTCATGAACAGTGATCCGACTTAGTATTAGCCTATATATATGGGATCACAATGTAATAGAAAACATCCAAAAACTAATACAAGCAGAGCTACTCAGCCAATTTGTCGATTCTCTCATGTTTATTCTTATAAGCATACTTCCGATAGCTTTGTTCTTGTTCACCACCGTGTTCTCTCCGGAGAAATCATACATATATAGCCATATATCCAAGCATAAACACTGTTACCGCAAACCTGATATTCCACGCAATATCAGTTGGCTCCGTTACCGGTAAAATCAACATCATTCAGCTTGTAAGGGTCATTTGCTCCATCACAAAGACGATTCCACGGTGTCTCCGACAAGGATGCCGCCTCCTTCGATCATACGATCAATAAAACTTTGATCTCCTAGGATAATCCAGCCTATAAATCATCGTTTTTCCTCATCTCAACAACATACGCGGAGCAGAGATCACCAAATTCCGTGCAAACCGCCTCATCTTGAAAGAGCACCTGCAAACTCGCACACGAGTCCATCTTTAATACCCAGGTTGGTTTACACGCTCTTAGTCAGTTTCAGATCTTCAAGTAATAAGGAATTTGAATACTTGACAAAACCACTTGGAAAATAACCCTCATAAACATCCCCTGCATTTTGATATTTTGAATTGGAAAAAATATCTAGCCACTAGCCAAAATATCTCACCAAAATATCTTACTAAAATATCTCTAAAAGATCCTACCCAGACATGGCCGGTTCAAAACACATAGACCCCGTTGCTCCGAGCAAATGGGGTAACCAGGGTGCTTCACGGCATGCGAACACGCAACGTGGGGAAGTGAGCAGAAGAGTATTGTCCGCAGGGGCTGATGCCGGCCAGGACATCACACCCGATATGCAGGCTTACATAAGAGAAAGAACAAGAGTCCGTGAGATACATGAGGTAGCGGTTAAAAAGAGCCGTGGGAAAGGCGTCGCAGGAGTTGCCCCTCCAAACAACGAACAAAATGCTGCTTCAACAGGGGAGCGCCCCCACAGCGAAGTTCTCATTCAATAGCTCCTCAGTCACACATGGAGTATGTTGAAGAAATGTGGGTGGGTAACATGCTGCTCATTGCGGAGGGTCTGCCTCCCCAACCTATCCGTAAATTTATCTCCCCTCTGCCCGCACCAATGGAGGTACAACCCCCACTACACCCATAGAAAACGAACCAACCTCAGCGGACAGAAAGGGAAGAAAGAAGTCATGCCACTTCACAACCTAAAGTGGGAAAAAAGTCGGCTTTAGTTCGTCTAGGTCCCGTGGTCGACGATCGCGGTGCAGCCCCAGGACGACCAAGAAATCCTCGGCAAATCTGCACCCACGTAGAAGGGCAATGAGAGTCAATGGCCGAGGAAAGTTACACCCCGCTCCCACCTGCCCCAGAAAATCCGGTAGAGATGGGCATAATGAGAAAACAAAAAGAGGAGTTGCAGAAAGAGGAATTGCATAGAGGCGCTGTGGGGGCAAAGGTTAACTTGACTTGGGGTACTTGTTTCCTCCATCACAACATCTTGAAAACGGCTCCGAGAGGGGGCATGCATTACCCAAATTTCACCAACTATCATACAGCTACAGATCCTTTAGACTGGCTATCGGCATTCCAGAGCAGGATAAGTTTATGCACGCCTAGCAGTGAGGCGTGGTGTATAGATTTTGTGGGATCGATGCTAGATAGGGTGGCGTCATAGATCCGCGGTCTTCCTCCGGGTTCAATCTTATCTTGGGATGATCTGTTCAACAAATTCATTTCGGAATTCAATTCAGTAGGAGGGCCGAAAAAGACACACATCGACTTGCATGAGGTCCGACAGGGTGAAAGTGAGGGTACCCGCAGCTACTATGAACGTTTTTTTAAAGTATATGAGCTCACAAGAGGCTTAATGGACAATGTGGTGATGAGCAGCTTTGAAACGGGACTAAATCCTCGTTATTTGAAATCTTATTTTGCTCTGACTCTGCCGGCAAACTTGCAGGAAATGTTGAGCTCAACAACAAAATATATCGCAACTGTGGGAAACGAAGGAGCGTCTTCGTCTAACAAGGGCAAACAAAGGACTGAGTGTAGTCCGCCCAGAGATAGCCGCAGGAATCGCGATAGGGATGTTAAGAGGCCCGAGAGGTTTAAGGAAGAGCATTGCACGCCCCTCAGAATATCTTACAATCAAATGTTAAACGAAGTAAGGGACGAACTTCCCGAGCCTTATCCTATGGTTCCGGACGCACGCCGCGATACTACCAAATATTACGGGTATCACGGGGACAAGGGTCACACTACAGATGAATGCATACAATTCAAGCGGCTAATTGAAAAGCTACTCGCCCACGGTAATCACGATCAGTACAAGAGGGATGCTGGGGGACCGGACAGGAAAAATCAGCAAGCCCGTCAGTTCAACAGGAACATCCGGATTATAACAGAGCCTCCACCTAGCAACAACCAGATCAAGAGCCGCATTGGCTCAATTAATAAACATATGGAGAAGCCAACTATCCAGAGTGGGAACAAGCAACCTCTTGCCTTTACCCAAAGCGAGCTGGTGACTTCCGTCAACACAGAGGACATGTGTCTTTGCGTTTCTTTGGTCGTCAATCGGGCATGCGTTATTCGTGTAATGATTGATACGGGATCATGTCGGGATATTCTATATTACAACTGTTTCAAAGAGCTTGGTTTTGGCGACTCTAATCTAAGGCCGCATAATGGCACCCTTGAGGGTTTCACCAATCACAAGATACAAGTCAAAGGGGCCATCGACCTGGATGTACAAATGGGGGATTACGCACCCTTCCAAATAGAGAAGGTAACTTTCCTTGTGGTCGATCTCCAATCAAACTACAACATGATAATCGGAACTCCCGCTTTGAAGCAGTTTCAGATGGTCACTTCTATCCCGCATCAGCGGGAAAAGTTTCATGTCGGGGACAGGATCGGAACATCGATCAGTGAGCCCACTGCCGTCCTCACCTACATCCATGATATGAGGACCGGAAACAAGAGAGCTCGCATTCAGAAACCCGAGGACATGGAGAACAACAACATGATCAGGGTACTAGGCGAGTTTGGGCCTACCAAAGTCGAGTAGGAAACTTTGCAAGTCAGGGATGAGCCCGACTTTACAATGGAGGATGAGCTAATCGAGGTGGTCATTAACAACGACTATCCCGATCAAAAAATCAAGATAAGGGCTCGGCCGAGTCCCTCAGAGAAAGAAAGTTTGATCAAATTGCTTAAGGAGAACCTTGATGCGTTTGCCTAGGTAGTTACTGATATGAGAGGAGTAGAGGCCGACGTCGCCCTTCATCATCTGAATGTATACCCCACCTTCAAACCGATACAACGGTGAGCACGAGAGTTTACAAATGAAAAAGAGGTTGCGGTTAAGGTGGAGGTCGGGAAGCTCCTCCAAGCGGGGATCATAAAAGAGCTCGCATATCCCAGTTGGCTAGTGAACGTGGTTATGGTAAAGAATCATAATGTCAAATGGAGAATGTGTGTTGATTTTACGGACATCAACAAAGCTTGTCCGAAAGATCCCTATCAACTTCCATGAATCGACCAATTAGTGGACTCCAACTCTGGTTTTGAGGTCCTTAGTTTCCTAGATGCATATTCGGGGTATCATCGGGTGCGGATGGTTGAGTCCAACAAAGAAAAAATGGCCTTCAGAGTTGCTGGGGGTTTATACTACTACGAAATGATGCCCTTCAGGCTGAAAAACGTGGGTTCAACTTATCAGCGGATGGTTAACAAGGTATTTAGCTCACAAACAGGGAAGAATATGAAAGCTTACATTGATGATATGGTCGTCAAATCTACAGCTGGAGGTCATGTCGCCGACCTTCTGGATACTTTCAGTAAAGTCCGCAAACACTCCATGAAACCCAATCCGGCCAAATGTACATTTGGTGTCCAGGCAGGCAAGTTTATAGGGTTCATGGTTAGTCGCCGAGGCATCGAGGCTAATCCAGAGAAAATACAGGCTTTGCTCGACATGAAGGAACCCACGACCATCAAAGAGGTTCAGAGGCTCAATGGCCGCATCATCGCACTTGGTCGCTTCATATCAAAATCAGCGGAGAAGTGTCTCCCCTTCTTCAAAATACTCAAAGGGGACAAGACCTTTTCATGGGATACAGAGTGCCCGAAGGCATTTCAAGCCTTGAAGGAATATCTAGGGAAGCCACCTCTTTTGGTTAGCCCTGTAAAGGGAGATATTTTGTTTTTGTACCTGGCGGCCTCGGATCGGGTTGTTCCCGCCGTTCTTGTCAAGGAGGCCGGAACCCTCCAAAATCCCATTTATTATGTAAGCAAGGCTCTCAGTCCGGTGGAGAGTCACTATTTGAATGTTGAAAAATTAGCCTACTCGCTTGTTATTGCTGCCCGCAAACTCAGGGGCTGCTTTACTTCACATACAATAATTGTCTTAACTGATAGTCCCATGTGCCAAATGCTTCACAAGCCTGACCTCTCAGGTCGCCTTCTCCGATGGGCTATCGAAATCACTGAGTTCGATATTTGGTATCAACCCAGAAAAGCAATCAAATCTCAAGCATTGCCAGATTTTATTGTTTAGACAAGTTTCAGCTCACCACAACTAAGTTCGCCTGCACCGCTGGGGCCCGCCGAGGCCACGAATAAACCCGGTCAATGTTGGCAGTTATATCTTGACGGAGCATCCAGTCGAAATGTTTGTGGGGCCGGTGTTAATTTAATGGAGCCCGGAACGACGGAGGAAATCGAAAAAGCATTTTGGTTCGAGTTCCCGGCCATGAATAATCAAGCCAAGTACGGAGCAGTTATCGCCGGGCTTAAGCTCGCAAAGGAGCTGAAAGTGGAAAATGTTGAAGTCTACTGTGATTCACAACTCATCGTCAACCAAATCTTAGGGGACTATGGCACGCGTTGCGGCATCCTATAAAAATACGGTGAGATTGTTCGACGATTAAGAGCCGACTTCAACAATTACGAATTCATCAGAGTTTGAAGAGAGGATAACGAGCGAGCAGATTATCTATCTAAGCTATCTCTCAAAGAGGAAATTACGGATCCTTCAATAATAATAGAGTATCTTGAAGTACCCACCGTCGAAATAATGGAAATCATAGAGATCGATGCACCAACATCGATTCCGTGTTGGATTGATGAAATTCAAGCTTATATAGAATCAGGCATCTTACCCGACGGGGCAGATAAATCTCGCGCACTCAGGAAAAGGGCGGTTAGATACATTATAAACGACGGAACACTCTACAGGAGGTCTGCCACAAGGCCTTTACTGTGATGTGTCCGAGAAGAGGAAAGCAAGATAATCCTTATAGAGCTTCACCAAGGAGTGTGTGGGGGCCATCCCGCTAGTCGCTCCTTGGCCCAGAAGGTTATAACAGCGGGGTATTATTGGCCGACAATCCTTAAGGATTCAGAAAAGGTAGTCAGAGAATGTCCGGAGTGCCAAAAACATGCAGACATCCCAAAGATACCATCTGTTGAACAAAGCATCATGGTCGCACCTTGGCCTTTCGACATGTGGGGACTCGACCTCATCAGACCTTTCCCATCAGGAAGAGGTGGATGTAAAGTTATCATAGTGGCTGTGGATTACTTCACAAAATGGATCGAAGCCAAGCCTATGGTCAAGATAGGTGCTAAAGCCGTGGGTTACTTCCTGCACGATCAGATATTTCCTCGTTTTGGTATCCCGCGGGCAGTGGTGTCAGACCACGGGCTGCAATTCAGAGAGGAATTCTCAAATCTTTCCGAGGAATTCAAGGTCAAACACTGGCAATCATCCGTGGTTTATCCTCAGGGCAACGGCCAAGCTGAGGCCGGCAACAAACAGATAATCAAGATGCTTAAAAAGAGCGTGGACGACAAGGCAAAAGCAGGTGGTTGGGTCGACGAACTGCCCGCCATATTATGGGCACTCCGCACGACAATAAAAACGCCTACCGGAGAAACACCTTTTGCTCTCACTTACGGATCAGAGGCCATGACTCATGTTGAAATGGCTCTGCCAAGTATCAGGGTCGCCCAACCTGACCAAACGGACAACTTACTAAACAGACAGATCGACCTAGATCTAACGGAGGAAAAGAGGTTAGCGACGTACCAGCGGCTTGCGAATTACAAGCAGATCGCTAAATGGCAACATGACAAGTGAATTCGCGACCACTCATTTAAAGTCGGGGATTTTGTTCTTCGCAACCGAAAAGGCCAATGGTATGGATCCTGACAAAGGAAAGCTTACGGCGAACTGGGAAGGCCCTTACCAAGTCACAAGGGAGATCAAAAAAGGGACTTATGTCCTCAAAAATCAATAGGGTTTCGATCTCAAAAGGCCGTGGCAAGCAGACAACCTCAAAATGTACTACATGTAAAACATTGGTTAGGGTTATGGCTATCCTCTCGTTTATGACGTGAGTGGTTAGGCTTTCTTACTTACTTGTAATCTTCACTCATTTAGCGGGATGAGTCGAACTTAATAAAGCCCGATTTTACATTTATCTTTTAGAGTACATATTATGATATGCTTCAGCTATGTTTGCTTTGCGAGTAAAGGGTGATTTTTTGAGAAACTCTTCAACAAAAACCTCGGAATCACCTTGAACTTTGTTAAAAATGGGGGCCATATTCGGAAAAATTTAAAACAACCACGAGCGGACAGGGTCATGACTCCGACCCTCATCTGAAACAGGGGATTCTCCGGAAAACAATTCACGTTACAATCGAGCGGTTATTTCAGAGAGGTCCGTTCGTCTTTTCAGTGATTTGGCCCTGTCATGATCGGCTCTGAATTTCATCTCAAATCAGGGATCACCCTCTAGAAAAATTCAAGTTCGCCAGCGAGTAGTAATTTGAGATCAGTTTCAAGGGGGCGGATAGAAAGTTGCACATATACAAGCAAGCAGTTATTTCAGATATAATTCAAGGGGGGCCTTATCTCGAAGTTAGGTCTGTTCGCTATAAACTTTGAATCTTATCTAAAACAAAGGGGGCCGGAGGACACTACTACAAGCGGACTCAATTTATACAATAAATTCGAGCAAAAAATAAGTATAGACAGGCGAACAGAAAGCAAACTTCATTCAGAAAAGTAGCTACGAAAATGTAATTATTAAAAGTAAAGTGTGGAAAGAAAAAGAGTTATACATGCGTGAAATCAAAATAACGTTTTTACAAAATAAAGCAAGAAAATCTAAGAGTCTTCTGGCCGCATACTATCGTCGCCAACATTCTCAGGTCGAAGAGAAGGATGCATCAGATTATCAGCATTTATGTCTGACTCAGTTTGCTGATGTCGGGTCAAGTAATAAAAATACTCGATACCTAAATAACACACTAGCAAGAGAACTAGGTTCAAGTGTAGTATAGTTAGATAGAGTCGAGGTCGATCCCACAGAGACTCGGCTTAAACGAAATATGACTTATCAAACTAAAAAGCAAATTAAAGGCGGTCTACGACCAACAAATAACGCAGAAATAAAATGGACACAATAGAAACACAAAACCAACAAAAGACACAACGACACTAAGACACTTGTTTTTTATAGGTTTTATAAATGATTAACAAACGGTATTGATAACGCTAATAGTTATTACTCCCCCATGCTATGTAGATTGACGACGAGACAAAACAAGACATTTAAGATTAATTATTCTGACTACGCGAGTCATCCCCTAAGATAGATCTAGCTCCGGTTAGGCCATCTAGATCATCGTGTCTCCATTATGTGACTTCACATTTTTAGTCTCCATCTCATATAACTTCTGACACAATTATGAAACTAGGGATGCCGGTATAAACCGTAACCTCATCTAAGCAACATTCCTATGATTAGGCCTACTTCTTAGACACCGATTCAATCTCTGTCCTAAATAACAATCACTTTTTGGGTCTCATGTTAAATTATGATGACAAATAATTAAGTTGATCAAGTTTAATTACTCGTTTGAATTACAAAGCAGAGAACCTGACGTAGTCGAAGCCGTTCACAGACAAATCAAGAACATCACAGATCTTGCTACCAATGAGACATAAGCTCGTTGCCAACAAACTCAGATCTGAACCAGATTTGCTCGTGAAACATCTTTTACGTCTCAGATCTACATAAACATGGGTTCGATAATTAACTACATCACGAAATCAATACACAAAAAGACTACTACATAACGAAATAATTAGATCTACGAATAAAGATTGCATAATTGAGTAGACATTACCCTCGAAGACGAGCGTGATTCCCACTCCTAGATACGATCTCTAACCGGAGATTCTAACGACTCCGTAATGAAAGAACATAAAATAAAATAAAGAAAACAACGAACTATATTGATAAAAGTATTGAAATATTGTATTTCTAGGGTGTACAAATGGCGTGTACTACATGCCTCTATTTATAGGGGTTCAAGCTAATTAAGAGATATACTTCAAAATATCAAAACAAATAAGAGATAACTCCCGGCCGATCTCCCAAAAATGTCATGCGCCCCCCTAATTGCGTCCTCCAAGTTGGCGCCACCTTTTGATTAGTTTTCCGACTTTTGTCATGCTTATCCGATCTTTATTTTCAATGCATCCGGATTTTCTTGGATTTATCTTGTAATTTAATTCTTCCACTTGTATTTATCCTCCATAATTATCCAAATCTGCAAAATACATATTTATCCCAAAATAAATCATATTTAAATAAAAAATAGATAAATACCAAAATATATAATATAAACGGATAAATACCAAATTATATCTTATAAATGGATAAATACCAAATTATATAATATAAATCACATAACATTAAATAATCCATATAAACAGGTGATTTGTTTGGATGGTTTTGCATCATTAAACAAAAAACAATTTATAAACCCTAACCTATATGCAAAACTAACTCCTAACCGGCCGAATACCGGGTAATTGCTAGTAAAGCGGGATAAGTAAGGGGTCGATCCACAGGGAATTGGGTTGTTGAATCTAGTTTTATTAATTCCTTTCAATTGTTACTTATGAAAACAAATAAACGAAAGAACAAACATATAAACACATAGAACAGATAAAATAAATCTAAGCTATAACAACTAAGAAAAACATAGAAGAAAGATATATGGAATCAACCAATATACAAACCAAGTGATTTCAATCCAAGATCATCTCATGATTTTAATTCGATATTGTGGTTTCACCTTTACACGAGATACAAACTCCTAATCTCTTAGTGAATTCGTTTCTCAAGCTATGAACTCCTAATCTCTTAGTGAATTCAATTATCTATCTCTCCTCTCTCAAATGTTGAGACCAATTTCCATACAAAACGAAGGTGTAGATTCAAGTTAACTCTCGTATTTTAGAATCTAGCAACCTAGATAATTAACCAATTAATTTGTCACGAATTAACGATTAAAGATCCTATCTTTCTATGGTGATCTAGCCTAACAACGATTCTCATCTACGTTAGACAATAATTAGCAACCAATCTCTTGATCTAGTCACACAATAGCATCATAAATCATAGAAAGATACAAAACAAATCAAAGATCGCGAAAATAAACAAAGGATTGAATAAATTAAAAGATAAACTCACATAGTTTGGTACAATGGATGATCTCCATGAATCAACAAACGAAAATAAAACATCCTAATCTAACCCGGATCACCCGAGCACAAGGCTCGGGTGACCGGCCTTGGAACCCTCAGAAGTGCGGCTGTTGAGTAGTATTTGGTGTATGAAGAATTTTTTTATATCATTTAGGGTTGGGGCACAGCTGCTTTTATAGAGTTTTAAGTCGGCCAGGGCTAAGTCGGCGGACGGACGCCCGTCCAGAATGGTAGACGCCCGTCCAACTGCTTTGGACGCTAGGGCAGACGCTCGTCCATACAACGTCCAAACTCTCTGTTCTGATTTCTTCTCCTGGACGCCAGTTTGATTTAATGGACGCCCGTCCATAGTGGACGGGACATGAACGAACGTCCATCATGCCTGGCAGCTGATTTCTTCATCTTTATCCTTTCCTTCTCATCCCTATCTCTTCTCTTCATCAGAAAATCCGAATGCAGCCTCTTCTAATCCTCTTTTAGCTCGAGAACATGTATCTAAAAGATAAATAAAACATACCAAAGCGTAAAATAACTCCAAAATAATATAAAATCATAATTTAAGCACATAATTCGTTACGTTTTGCAATTTAACTATTGAAAACACCACTTGCTCAATATTTCAATTATAAAGCTCGATTTCTATGAAAAACATCCACATATGGGGGAAATTGACATAAAATATATCCTTATAAAACGTATAAAATCACCCTTAACAACTCCCCCACACTTAAACCTTGCTCGTCCCGAGCAAGACAAAACAAAAACTAGGCGTAGGATAACAAAATTCCAACCAAAAATACATATATTCATTTTCAACAAATACAAAGCATATGTAATAAATCAGACGTTCACCCCGGTGTGTGTACATAGCCATATTAAACTTCCACTAAGTCCACACTTGAATGTTTCTCAAGCAACTAGTAAATACCCATCTAAACCAGCAATAACCGACACTTATAACACACACCCTACAAAACATAACATGTCCCGAAAAGGATAATAAAATGCGTTTAGGATCTTTCCGACATACTCAGAGGATAATCCCTACAACATATCAGTCAGTTTATACTGGGGATAGTCAGAAGATAACTAAAGTTCCTACCAACTTTCCATAGAACCATTTGCCAAATTTTCTTTAAGATTAACTTAATTCCACATATATAGCATATGCCCTCATTCCCAGCAATAGGATGTTTCATGATAACACCCTAGCTGGACTACTATCATCAGGCAGTTGGGAGCTATTGAACCTCATAGTGGTATAGGACATTTCGTGATAATGCCCTACCGCACTCAAATCATTGGCAGCTACCTCCGACATACACATATTTTATTCATATTATTCATCTTAGATTGGTATACAAACCTTAAGATATATCCCTCCTATCACATTCAAACCTTCAGATATTCACAGTATATCATACTCCGACTCTAACCACAGACTATTATAATTCTCCGAACATGCATATTAGCACTAAGTACAAAATTATAAGCTAATCGAAAATTACTAATCCAAACGGATACAGCTTTATATTTTAGCTCATCATTTAATATGGCTCGTGAAAAATAATATCGGGTGAAACATCCAACCTAGTAAACATACAGTATACAGCATCAATGACTATATAGTATCGAACAAAAAATATGCATTGCTTACTCGGGACAAAACAAAACTTTGAAAAATTTAGCTCATTTGCATAGAAACATAATAAATCAAGCAAATGATATGTAGATACACCAAACCATTCCCCTCCCCCACACTTAAATCACAACGTGTCCTCAGGTTGTGCAGAATTTAAAGAACGGATAAAAATACTTAGTTGATTTGGTAATGATATGAAGATTGGCTGAAGAAGGATAGATAATCGATCCGCGGTTCCGAGGCACGAGATGTCATATGTATTCCTTTCCAGATTCACTTCCAAGGCTAGCTTAACAACTAAAAATATGCCAGCACCACTCAAAGAAATATGGCAGTATCTCGGGGAACACGGGGGAAATAACACGTCGCGCAAAAATATAATGAAAGACAAGAAATAAGCACATGATATAATGGCTCAGATGGAAAAATCACCACACAAGGAGAGTA
Source organism: Gentiana straminea (assembly GCA_036785695.1). Classification (NCBI taxonomy): domain Eukaryota; kingdom Viridiplantae; phylum Streptophyta; class Magnoliopsida; order Gentianales; family Gentianaceae; genus Gentiana; species Gentiana straminea. The sequence continues at coordinate 6,707,603 of JAVUPR010000424.1, read as the reverse complement.
CAGGACACCTAAGCGTCAAATATAAAGCCACAGAAGATAAACTCACATAGTTTGGTACAATGGATGATCTCCATGAATCAACAAACGAAAATAAAACATCCTAATCTAACCCGGATCACCCGAGCACAAGGCTCGGGTGACCGGCCTTGGAACCCTCAGAAGTGCGGCTGCTGAGTAGTATTTGGTGTATGAAGAATTTTTGATATCTTTTAGGGTTGGGGCGCAGCTTCTTTTATAGAGTTTTAAGTCGGCCAGGGCTAAGTCGGCGGACGAACGCCTGTCCAGAAGGGTAGACGCCCGTCCAACTGCTTTGGACGCTAGGGCAGACGCTCGTCCATACAACGTCCAAACTCTCTGTTCTGATTTCTTCTCCTGGACGCCAGTTTGATTTAATGGACGCCCGTCCATAGTGGACGGGACATGAACGAACGTCCATCATGCCCGGGAAGCCGATTTCTTCATCTTTATCCTTTCCTTCTCATCCCTATCTCTTCTCTTCATCGAAAAAATCCGAATGCAGGCCTCTTCTAATCCTCTTTTAGCTCGAGAACATGTATCTAAAAGATAAATAAATCATACCAAAGCGTAACATAACTCCAAAATAATATAAAATCACAAGTTAAGCACATAATTCATTACGTTTTGCAATTTAACTATTGAAAACACCACATGCTCAATATTTCAATTATAAAGCTCGATTTCTATGAAAAACATCCACATATGGGGGAAATTGACATAAAATATATCCTTATAAAACGTATAAAATCACCCTTAACATGATTTATCATAAAATATATATTATTAATCCCGATTTAAGGACAAAGTTGATGACTTTTACGGGTATAATTTGACCGTCATCAACTACCCCCCACTTAGACTTTGATCGTCCCGAACAAAGCATCAATAAGTCATTCCCCAAGACATATTTCCCGTGGTCAAATCATACTTATACAAGAAACTCAAGTCAACTCATACCACTTATGCTCATAAGGCACCCATTATTCACTACTCGTCATGAATCGAAGTGACGTTTGCATGTGCATTTAGTTTTATCTATTCGTGGCAAGATTAAAGTTTATGATAACTTCGTAGTCTTAACCTACCAACATCAGTATTCCCACTTCTTAAGCCTCGCAATGGGTAAAGACATGGTGCAATAAGCAAGAGCGTCATCCATATGGTTTTTGGACTTGGAGACCGAGAAAAATACTCAAGCCTCTTAAAAATTTGAATTTTTTTTCGCATTTCCGTAGTTTCAAGCTTTAACACCTCTCAAGAAAGAAACTTGCTTTGAAAGTAAAGTATGCATTGCAAGAATCCATCTCTCACAGATTAGTGGAAGCATTGAATATTACCACAAGCGCGAAGCTACTTTGGTAATGTTACTACAAGCCCAGTGTTTATCGTTGAAACACAGATAATTCTCAAGCTTATTACTCCGCTTAGATCGCTAGAAGATAAGAATACATCAGCAGATAAATATCGACTCTAGGTCTGCATAACCAATCATCTACGCAATGTGCACATAATTCTTCTCAGTTATTATAATTTTGTGCGGAATTTGTCGATTCAAATTGAGTAAGAAAATAATAAATAACTACTTGCACTAGTTGGCATTAATATCCTTAAATTTACATTCACATAAGTATGAAACGATCACGTAATCATGCAACTTGGTTCCTTCCCAATCAATTCTATGTATAAGAACTCACAATTCTAAGGGTACGAGATAATTAATTTGGCATTTGTTCAAAAATTTTCATATTTTCACCGTTTCATTTAATTTTTCAATTATAATACATCATGTCTAAGTCCCCTACCCCCCACTTAAACTTGGCATTGTCCCCAATGACAAAGAAAAAGGATAATTTAAGAAAAAAGACTTAGCTCTGGAAATGGCTCTCAAGCAGATGCAGAATGTAGTTGTAGACCAAGCACGTCGTGGAGAAGCAAACGAAAACCTGTTTAAGCAAACCAAACAGAAACTCCACGAAACCGTTAATGACATGTCGATGGAAGTTATAAAATAATGTGGCAGTAATTAGATATAGAATATCCAAAAACAGTTTAAGCCACTTTATTTCATACGACCAATGACACGGAAAACCAAAGAGTTAAAACTACAAAACTCACATGTCGGCTATCAAGGAAAAAACCTCGTTTATTCCGAACTTAGAATCGGAACATGGCGAGATGAAAAAAACCTTAACAGTCTCATGCTACTTTATTCAAACAAAACAAAAACAAAAGATAGTTTTTAAGAAATAGTTCTGAGTTTATAGTCGTCAGCTCGACTCACCTCAACGATGGTTTAAGTATAGGTGGGATCTTCAAGAGTGAAGACTTCCTCCTCCTTACCTTGACCAAGACCCATGTAATGTTTCACACGGTGTCCATTAACCACAAAAGTGGATTAGTCCTTAAGGTTTTATAATTCAACAGCTCCAGAAGGGAAAACCTTACTCACTCTATAAGGGCCATACCATCGTGATTTTAACTTGCCAGGAAAGAGTCTCAAGCGCGAATCGTAAAGAAGAACCAGATCGCCTTCCTTAAAACTGCGGTCCAATATCTTTTTATCATGAAATTTCTTTGTGCGCTCCTTAAATATTTTTGCATTCTTATAAGCTTCCAGACGAAACTCCTCTAGGCGAGTCAACTCTAACAACCTTCTTTCTCCAGCTAAACTCTCATCAAAATTCAGCATACGCGTAGCCCACATGGCACGGTGTTCAAGTTCAACCGGTAGATGGCATGCTTTTCCAAACACAATCTTATAAGGAGACATACCAATAGTCGTCTTATAAGCAGTGCTATAAGCCCACAAAGCATCATCTAATCGCAACGACCAATCCTTCCTAGTCGTATTCACAGTTTTCTCCAAAATGCGCTTTATTTCTCGATTTGTAACCTCAACTTGTCCACTTGTTTGAGAGTGATAAGAAGTAGCTAACTTGTGCCTAACCCCGTACTTAATCATCAACTTTTCAAACGGCCTATTACAAAAATGGCTTCCATTATAACTAATAATGGCACGAGGGGTTCCAAACCGCGTAAAAATATTCTTCTTTAAGAACTTCAATACAACCTTCGCATCGTTAATAGGCGAAGCAATGGCTTCCACCCATTTGGACACATAGTCGACTACCACTAAGCTATAGCGGTTGGACAAAGACGAAGTAAAGGGTCCCACAAAATCAATACCCCAAACATCAAAGAGTTCCACATCTAGGATATTCTTCAGTGGCATTTCATTCCTTCTCGAGATATTTCCCATCATTTGGCAAGAATGACAAGATCTAGGATATTGATGCGCATCTTTGAACAAGGTCGGCCAGTAAAAACCACATTGGAGAACTTTCGCAGCAGTCTTGTCTCCTCCATAATGTCCTCCGGCCTCATAAGCATGGCAATGTCTAAGGATATCATACATTTCTTCTTCCGGCACACATCTCCTAAAGACATTGTCGGATCCTAGCTTAAAAAGATAGGGCTCTTCCCAATAATAGTGCCTAAGATCCTTAAATAATTTCTTTCTTTCTTGGGGGTTGAGATTTGGTGGCAAATATTTCACGGATAGATAATTCACAAAGTCTTTAAACCATGGTTGTTTATTCTCCTTCACAACCTCAACACGCAAAGATACTGCAGCGCAATCATCCTTTCCATGTATGGCCGTGATGGAGAATAATTGTTCATCAGGAAATGTTTCTCCAATCTCGGTCAGTGGCTCATTGTCCTCTATTTGCAGGCGGGAAAGATGATCCGCAACCAAATTCTCAGATCCTTTCTTATCACGGATTTCTACATCAAATTCTTGCAATAGTAGAATCCATCTCAACAACCTTGGTTTGGAATCTTGTTTGGCTAAAAGATACTTCAAAGTTGCATGGTCAGTCCAAACAGTGACTTTAGATCCTACTAGATAAGATCTAAACTTGTCAAACACAAAGATGACAGCTAGAAGTTCTTTCTCAGTAGTTGCATAGTTCCTTTGAGCGGCATTTAAAGTTCGACTAGCATAGTAGATGGGCCTAAAGATCTTGTCTTTTCTTTGTCCTAAGGCAGCACCTACAGCTGTATCGCTTGCATCGCACATCAACTCAAAAGGTAGATTCCAATCAGGAGCAATCAGAACGGGTGCGGTAATAAGCATGCTCTTCAACTTATTGAAAGCTTTCATGCACTCGTTAGTAAACACAAACGGCACATCCTTGGCCAATAATTCGGTAAGAGGTCTAGAGATTAAGGAAAAGTCCTTCACAAACCGATGATAGAATCCCGCGTGGCCAATAAAACCTTGCAAAGTCTTAAGATTGGTTGGTGGAGGCAGTTTTTCAATCACCTCAACTTTTGCTCTATCCACCTCTATATCGTTCTTTGAAATACGGTGGCCAAGTATTATACCTTCCGTAACCATAAGATGACATTTTTCCCAGTTAAGCACCAGATTCGTCTCTTCGCATCTCTTCAACACTCTTGCTAGATGCGTGAGACATGAATCGAAATCATCTCCAAATACGGAGAAATCATCCATAAAGATCTCTAGGAAGTCTTCAACCATATCAGCAAACAGAGAAATCATGCATCTTTGAAACGTTGCTGGTGCGTTGCACAAACCAAAGGGCATTCTATTATAAGCGAATGTTCCATATGGACATGTAAAAGTGGCCCTCTCACGATCTTCGGGTGAGATATGAATTTGATAGTATCCCGAGTAACCGTCAAGGAAACAATAAAACGCATGTCCGCTCAGTCTCTCGAGCATTTGGTCAATGAAGGGAAGAGGGAAGTGATCCTTACGAGTAGCATCATTCAGTTTCCTAAAGTCAATGCACACTCTATGACCAGTAATGAGTCTAACGGGAATTAACTCGTTTAACTCATTGGCTTGCACCGTAAAACCTCCCTTCTTTGGAACTACGTGGATCGGGCTAACCCATTCACTATCAGAAATAGGCAAGATGATTCCCGTCTCTAACATCTTAATAATTTCATCCCTAACCACGTCCTTCAATTGTGGAGTCAACCTTCTTTAGGGTTGTACAACCACTTTCTTTGCAGGATCGATGGAGATTTTATGCATGCAAACACTAGGGTTAATGCCTTTGATGTCAGCTATAGTCCATCCAAATGCTCCGCGATACTCTCTTAACACTCTCATCAGCTTTTCCTCTTGTATTTCAGTCAAGGCAGAAGAAATGATAAGCGGCAAGGTCTCGTCTTGAAGAAATACATACTTCAAATGTGCAGGCAGAGGCTTCAACGTCAGATCGGTATGTGGTTCTTCTAACGAGGTCTTTAACTTTTGTCCAGTCAACTTAAGTTCAATGAACTTATGCCATGTCGGTCTATGGTAGAATTTCTCGACCTCGGTAGACTTCATCTCCTCAACATGTCTAGGGGTTCCTCTGCTACATCCAGGCCATATCATTTTTTCTTCCTCGCTCTTTTCATATGGCACTTCATCCTCTAACTCTAGGGTAGCCTCAAGGAAATCCTTAATATCCTCATATTGTTGGAAATCATTGACAAGCTTGTCGATAGAATCCAACATGAAACATGCATCCTCTTCATCATCAGGTGTTTTCATAGTGTCAAGCACGTTGAATGCTATTTCATCCCCATTAACTCTTAACACTAACTCTCCTTTGTAAACATCGATAAGCGTCCTACTAGTGGCCATAAAAGGTCTTCCTAAGATCAGGGGCACTTCGTAGTTAGCTTCCATATCCAGCACAACAAAGTCGACAGGAAACACAAATTTTTCCAACTCTTACTAGCACATCTTCAACCACTCCACAGGGCTCCTTAACCGAATGATCAGCTAATTGCAAAGTAATTGAAGCCTTCTTAAGGTCTTTCATACCTAGATTTTGAAAAATAGATAGAGGCATCAGATTTACGCTCGCTCCTAGATCACACAAAGCTTTGTTCAAACATACGTTACCTATGGTGCAAGGAATGAGAAAGCTTCCCGGATCCTTGCACTTAACGGGTAACTTATGTTGAAGAATGGCCGAGCACTCCTCATTTAGGAAAATGGTCTCTAAATCTAGGAGTTTCCTCTTAGTAGAGACAGCTTCTTTTAAGAACTTGGTGTACTCAGGCATTTCAGCCAGTGCTTCAACTAGAGGTATATTGATGTGTAGCTTTCTAAAGATATCAATGAACTTCTTATACCTCTTGTCATCAACCTTAGTCTTAGGTTTGCATGGAGGATAAGGTAAGGTTGAAGGATCGACATCGTTGAAAATAGGGTACTTATTGTTATAAAGCTCAACTCTAGGGCCAGCAGGTTCCTTATAGGTTTCTTGCTCGGGCAAGGTCCCAGAAGTACTTGCTTCCTTGCTTGGCTCACCATCCTTGCTCTCTTCGGATTTCTCTTTCTCTTTCAAAGATGGTGGAGTTACTTCTTTTCCACTTCTAGTCATGATCGCATTCAAATCCTTATGATTCTTATTAGTATTGCTCGGCAATCCACCAGGAGGTCTAGTCGAGACTTGCTCAGCTAATTGCCCTATTTGGTGAGTGAGATTCTGGACTATGGCTTCTTGATTGGTCACCTTAGCATCGGTCTTCTGACAATATTGGCTAAAGTTAGTGGCTAAATCAGCCATCGATTTTGAAAGTTGTCCCATATTGTCAGTAACGACGTTACTCAGTTTTTCTATTGTGGCTTCCCAACCAAAAGTTTTAGTTTGCTGGGTACATAAGTAGTAGGCGGTTTAGGCCCTTCTCCTGCATTGGGGTCACTATATTGGAATCCAGAATGGTTATGGTTAGGCTTATACCCTCCCCATTGATTTCCTTGTTTCCCAAGATAGTTGGCTACTTCAGTACCAGCATTCTCACCTTGAGGGGTTACTTCGATTCCAGTCCCTTTCTCTACACTTTCCATCCTCTCTTGCATTCCATCTACCTTATTGTTGATGACAGAAAGTTGTTCTAAGATTTTGGTAGATGCACTATCCTCAAATATTTCAGCAGCCATCTTCACAGCAGCTATGTCATTGCCTCCCCATTGACTATTCATCGTTATTTGCTCCATTTTTCCTGGTGCCTCCTCATGAGATAAAAGAACAAACGCTCCATTGCTAGAGGCGTCTACTCTAATTTTCTCAGTCTCTCTCAATCCATGGTAAAAAGTTTGCATTAAAAGCCTAAGAGAGATATCATGATGAGGACACTTCCTCATAGCTTCCTTAAAACGCTCCCAAGCTTGATCAAAACTCTCCTCAGGTTGTTGCTTAAATCCTAAGATATCCTGACGTAACTTAAAGGTTTTTCCCAAAGGGAAATACTTATTCATGAATTTTTGCAACAATTGTTCCCATGTAGTGATAGATCCAGCCTCTAGAGAGAGAAGCCATTGCTTAGCTTTATCTTTCAAAGTGAAAGGGAAAAGCTTAAGACGAATGTTCCCCTACGGGATTAATTCTGGTTTCACAGTGCTAACGATTTCCAAGAAATTTGTCACATGAACACCAGGATCCTCGTTCTGGACTCCATGAAAAGTGGAATAGTTTGTCACCATTTGAATTACATTAGGCCTAGGGTGATAGACTTCCGCAGCATTTTGTGGTGCTACGATAGCGGGAATGAATTGCTCAATAGTAGGTGTTGCATAACTTTGTAAAGTGCGCCTATCAGCTTGGTTTCCATTATTAGCATTAAGATTATTCGCATTATTAACATTATTGGCATTATTAATAACTTCAGGATTAAGTACCTGGTTCGGGTTGACCGGAATGCCTTCCATTTCTGCCTCAGATTCAGAATGTTCAGGATGATTGGTTGTATGTCCTTCTTCCAATTCGTGCTCGCTTTCCTCAAGATTTGGATCCTCTTCTTCTTGCTTAGCCAGTTCTCTAGCTAACTTTCTATTTCGCCTTGCAAATTTCTCTATTTCAGGATTATATGGCTCAAGCGGTTCCTTCGATTTCCGAGTAGCGTACTATAAAATAGCAAAAAACAATAAAACAATAAAAAAACCTAAAAGGCTAGGCCTTTAACTAGACTAAATAATAAAAATGAAACTAAAACAGACTCTATTCACAATATTTACGAATTTACTTTTAATAAAATAAGCTATACTTAATTTAATGACACGAGTCCCCGGCAACGGCGCCAAAAACTTGATGTCGGGTCAAGTAATAAAAATACTCGATACCTAAATAACACAATAGCAAGAGAACTAGGTTCAATCGTAGTATAGTTAGATAGAGTCGAGGTCAATCCCACAGAAACTCGGCTTAAACGAAATATGACTTATCAAACTAAAAAGCAAATTAAAGGCGGTCTACGACGAACAAATAACGCAGAAATAAAATGGACACAATAGAAACACAAAACCAACAAAAGACACAATGACACTAAGACACTTGTTTTTTATAGGTTTTATAAATGATTGACAAACGGTATTGATAACGCTAGTAGTTACTACTCTCCCATGCTATGTAGATTGACGAAGAGACAAAACAAGACATTTAAGATTAATTATTCTGACTACGGGAGTCATCCCCTAAGATAGATCTAGCTCCGGTTAGGCCATCTAGATCATCGTGTCTCCATTACGTGACTTCACATTTTTAGTTTCCATCTCATATAACTTCTGACACAATTACGAAACTAGGGATGCCGGTATAAACCGTAACCTCATCTAAGCAACATTCCTATGATTAGGCGTACTTCTTAGACACCGATTCAATCTCTGTCCTAAATAACAATCACTTTTTGGGTCTCATGTTAAATTACGATGACAAATAATTAAGTTGATCAAGTTTAATTACTCGTTTGAATTACAAAGCAGAGAACCTGACGTAGTCGAAGCCGTTCACAGACAAATCAAGAACATCACAGATCTTGCTACCAAGGAGACATAAGCTCGTTGCCAACAAACTCATATCTGAACCAGATTTGCTCGTGAAACGTCTTTTACGTCTCAGATCTACATAAACATGGGTTCGATAATTAACTACATCACGAAAATCAATACACAAAAAGACTACTCCATAACGAAATAAATTAGATCTACGAATAAAGATTGCATAATTGAGTAAACATTACCCTTGAAGACGAGCGTGATTCCCACTCCTCGATACGATATCTAACCGGAGATTCTAACGACTCCGTAATGAAAGAACATAAAATAAAATAAAGAAAACAACGAACTATATTGATAAAAGTATTGAAATATTGTATTTCAAAGGTGTACAAATGGCGTGTACTACATGCCTCTATTTATAGGGGTTCAAGCTAATTAAGAGATATACTTCAAAATATCAAAACAAATAAGAGATAACTCCCGGCCGATCTCCCAAAAATGTCATGCGCCCCCCTAATTGCGTCCTCCAAGTTGGCGCCACCTTTTGATTAGTTTGCCGGCTTTTGTCATGCTTATCCGATCTTTATTTTCAATGCATCCGGATTTTCTTGGATTTATCTTGTGATTTAATTCTTCCACTTGTATTTATCCTCCATAATTATCCAAATCTGCAAAATAGATATTTATCCCAAAATAAATCATATTTAAATAAAAGGATACATACCAAAATATATAATATAAACGGATAAATACCAAATTATATCTTATAAATGGATAAATACCAAATTATATAATATAAATCACATAACATTAAATAATCCATATAAACAGGTGATTTATCATAAAATATATATTATTAATCCCGATTTAAGGACAAAGTTGATGACTTTTACGGGTATAATTTGACCGTCATCATTTTCTCGGTCAGCTCGGTTTGTTCAGCATCTTCGGCAGCTTGCGCCTCTTCTTCAGCCGGAACTTGGGTGGCTCGACGCACCAGCTCCCTTAGATTCTCCTCTTCAACTGGGGGCACCTCCCAATCCAGAGCACATTTTGGGATATATCGTTGCAGCTTGACATCAGAGAAAGGAATATACGGGTGGAAATCCCTTAAGTGGTCAGAAAAGGGATGAGTAAGGATCCAATCCCGCAAGGTCTCGAGGTCTGGAGTCTCGCCACCGCACGCCCACGTGCACCTTGCGATGTGATAAAACCCTTGTTCATATCTCATCAATAAGTTGTCCTCAGCAACAGTCGTACGCGCGGCCTCAATCTGATCCTGGACGCTTAAGCTCAAGTCCGCCAGCTGTTTCCTCAGATCCTCGCTCACTTCTTGCTCAGTTTTCCAGTGGGCATGGGCCTCCTTAACCTTAAGATGCATATCCTTGATAGATCGAGCAGCCGACCTATATTGCTCCGCAAGTTCGGCGTTAACTTCTCCAAGCGTTCGGAGTTATTTTGAGCTTCTCGTTGCTCCTTCCCCGCCTCAGCGAGCTGTTTCTTAAGCTCAACAATTTCGGCCTCCGCAGCACTCAGTCAGACATTGAGATCGGCCCCGACCTCATTAGCGGAAACCAAATCGTTGTTAATGTCGACTAGCTCCTTCTTAACATAAGCTCTTGATGATATAGTATCCCTATAATCATTTATGAACTGCTCGCAAGCCCGTGCCGACCCGAAAATGACATAATACGGCGGGGTTAGACAGGGCGGAATGCAAAGGGGTAAATAAAAACAAAGTGAAGAAAGAAAAGAGGTTTACCATGCTCACCATGGTCCCGCACAGACCCCACAGATCTTTAATATTTCTCAAAAAGGTGCGGCGAGGGTCGGTCTGATCAGCCAACATAATCATGTTCATGATACCGCGGTCGATCTCCAGTTGGACATCATTGGGAAGGCTCCATCGCAAGTGTCTCAGCGGGGCCACATCGGCAATCGCCCTAGAAATCGTCATCCCTCAGGACATATCGAGAGGAAGCTGGCGCATAAACTCCCTGTCCAACCAAACCGCCAAAGGACCCTGAGGACCGACGGGTACACCAGAAAAGGGCACCATAGCGGTTGTGCCCGTAGGGGAGGCCTTATCAGCCATGGATTTGCCTTTGTCAGAAGTTTTGACCTTATCAATGGTGTATTTCTTCTGGGCATCATCAGTTCTGGATTTCTTGGTAGGGGGGAGCATCCTGCTCGCCGCTAAGACCTCCCGCGGGTTCAACCTCATCAACGGCAACCCGCTTTTTCTTGTCACCCGCCGGCGGTTTAGTCAGGGTGGTTTGCTTAAAGGTCTTGCCCGCCGCGGTTTTCTCCACCATTTGTTTCACTGGAGGAAGAGCTGACTTCCCCACCTGAGACCCTGAGGCTCCAGCCTCCCCTTTCCCGATGTCGACCATTGAGAGCGAGGTCTTAACTCTCTTTAATGTGGCGGCTCTCTTAACCTCGCCGGTAGTCTTGCTGGTCGTCAAGCGACTGCGTTGTTCCAAAGCATCAATGGAACCTGCAAAGGAAACAATGGTTAGAAGCAGTCAAAATAATGAATAAGAGAAAAAATGAAACCAACAGTGATGAAAATAAACAAGGAAAAATCATACTCGGCGCACGGAACAAAGGGTTACCAAAACAGACTTTGCATTTGGATGGCATGCATTTGCCATGGGGACACTCTACGTACCAATCGGGATCAGTGGGCAATGGGTCAACGACCACCAAGGGGTTCCCTACACCGGCTGCAGGCATGCCGGCCATTTTGAGGTAAGGTTCGCTATCATCTAGAAGCAACCTCTAGTTAAAGGCTCTGGCATGTTGGACACATTTGCGAACAAACCCAAGCAACTCCTTGAGCTCCGCTATAAACTCGTCATCGTCGTCCTGAGTCGGGATATATTTTAAGTGATCGGTCAGCACGGAGTTTGCAGGGAGCTTTTGAAATGGCCATCCCACTCGGGATTCGACTCTCATACACCTCTTATCCTAATCCATAATTTTTTTGGGAAGATCGAACAGAAGACGAGGACGGCCACTGCTCGATCGGCTCCGGGGTTGAATCTGTCCGGCGTTGCCCTTTCTATTGAAACCGTAAAAACATAACAGTGCCGCCATCGATGGTTCACAACCACAAAGCCAACTTATTGTGATGAAAGACATCACCACCCAGGCCACCCCCAGGCTGAGGTCTCAAGGCATCACCTTTAACTCCTCCATGAACGTTACGAAAAATGGGTCAAAGGGTGGCCTAAGTCCGGCGACTAAGTGATCGTAATGTAGCCACAAAAAATCCTCTGTATCCCAACCGCACGTCCGCGACACATTCGTCGCATCCATACTGGAAAATTGATAGTCCTCCAAAATGTCATAAGCGGTCACCGCCGACGTATAATCAAGTCGATCTCGGAACTCACGCCACCGAGCTATAAGTTTGTTGTCTGCCCGTTTCTGCTCCGCAAGTTCCATCTCAACCGCAATCGACCTCTTTTTGGGCAGCCTCTTCTTTTTCTCAGGTTCGTCTGACACGACTGAATCCTTGGCCGCTCTAGATTTTCTAGCCGCCGAAGGTTTCTTTAGTGCGCCCGTCTTTTTCGACACCGGCCCGGTTTCCATGACTTCCTTGAGCATCGCGCCATGGGTGGCGGCTTCTGAAGATACCACTCTCTCGATCCAATGAATGAGGTCGCTCAACGCATTCTGATCTTCATCCTCGACCTCACCCCCTATGGCACCCTCATCGATCACAGCAACTTCCTCATCACCTCCTTCAGCACTCGAGTCAGAATCGACGTCGATTGCCTCTCTTTCTTCTTCTAATATCTCCTCATCAACGTCGCCCGAGCTAGCCTCCTTCATGCAAACCTCCTCCGAACCGTTGCCCACAATGGCCCAAGCCTCTTCGTCTGACTGTGTGTGCTCGGAAGACATTCTGAATAAAGATAAGGCAAGGTGGATCAGTTTAATCACCCAAACATGGAAGTCGGGCCGAGATGAGAGTAATAACACCTCGACACCTCGCCCCTTCACTTTCCTTAAACAAATAAACCTAGAAAAACCCCTATACACCCTGAAAACCCCCATACAACCCAGAAAAACCCCAAGCAAACCAAGCAAAAACATTCAACAATATCAAACTTTCTATCTAATAGAGGCAAGGATTGGGGCATTTATCCATTAGTGGACCTCCCTAAAAGGACATACGGAGGCACAAAGGAACCAATTTCAGGGCATATGGGATCATAGAAAGTATAATCTATCACACAAAATCAAGAACCCTAAACCTAGAACCACAAGCATGACTACCACATTATTGTTTTCTAGCAAAGGGGAAAAGCAAAATCGAAACATCAAAATGGTAAAAGCTCTTGAATTCATTCATGATTCATAAGAAGGAAACGAAAGGGGTTGTCTTTAGCTTGAAATTGTACCGGCCAGAATCTGCTTGCCCTACCGGAGTTTTCTTGCTGCTTTGCTTGAGAGATTTTCAGAAAAAAGGAAAGTGTGAAGGTGAGGAGGGAGCCCTCTATTCATAGACAGAAATCGGGAGGGAAACGGCACTTGGAATTTGAAATTCAAAAGTCATTATTGCCAGGAACGGTTACCGAGTCCTCCTGGCCAATCAGAGGAGAGGACGTTTCACGTCAAACGTCGTGTCAGAAAAAGTTACCGACGTGATGTTTCGTGAACCAATACGTCCGTTGCAACACCAACCGCTCAGGTCCCCACAGGCGGCCCCAATCTATTTAGCATGCGGCATCAGATTACCATAGTCAACGGCTTTTCTTCAAGCGGCCTACGCCCATTAATGCATGTAGCTCTTACATGGCATTCCAAGCCCGATAGAGCGTTATCGGTGACTAAGCCCGACAGAGCGTTGTCGGCACCTAAGCCTGTCCGCTACAATGCACATCCTATAATCGGTCATTCGCTACACGATACAAACACTGATTCAAGCCCGATAGAACGCTATCGGCGACTAAGCTTGTTCGCTTCACAGCACGGCATCTATCAGAAATTTTCAATGCAATATCAACACTGATTTAAGCCCGATAGCTATTATCGGCATCTTTGTCACAAACAGCAACATCAGGGTAACTTCAGCCTAAGGAACTCTACTCTCCGCCTTGGCGGGCATGCCAGACACAGAGTAGGGGCCATTGATATACCCTAACCTGAGTGGGATCCTGCTCATCTACATTGGGCCTACTCCCATGGCCTAATAACAAAGGTATGGGGCCTCTATCCTCTCAGTCCGCATACATAAGCCGGATCCTACCCGCCGTTTGAAACCCGGGTCCAATCCGTTAACAGTAAGTCGGATCATGTCCGCTGGTCGTAAGCCGGACTCCTACTCTGTATGTGATTTCTACCCATATTGTCAAGCTGACATCTAGACAAGGCAAATATGAGTCCGTTGTCTGCTGTCCGCCATACTTATCTAGACAACTGGCCTGTCCACTTGTATTTATCTATATGACTATCTCTAAATTATATCTAATTAATTGTCTTGTCATGAACATTGAACCGACTTAGTATTATCCTATATATATGGGTTCACAATGAAATATAAATCATCAAAGAACGAATACAAGCAGAGCTACTCAACCAATTTGTCGATTCTCTCATGTTTATTCTCATAAGCATACTTCCGACAACTTTGTTGTTGTTCACCACCATGTTCTCTCCGGAGAAATCATACATATATAGCCATATATCCAAGCATAAACACTGTTACCACAAACCTGATATTCCATGCAATATCACTGAACTCTATCGATTATAGATATACATTATTCTCATAAAGTCAAGTCAATAAGTGTCCATTGATATAATAATTACATGTAGACTAACCCTCCAAAGACTATCAGTAACGAAGCGGGATTATTTTCGTAAACCTTCTTCATTACATCTTATCCTTATTTACCATTCAGACACTAGTGATCAATTAGTTCATAACCAATATGAAATCGGCTGATCAATCAGTTTCTAGGATCAACAAATAAGGGGATTGTCTTTCTACTTCCCGTAGGAAGGAATGGATTCCATATCTATGAGACACACAATTCTCACTCATTCCAAAATAGCACCAACATGAAAGTGATTCGGACCACGCATCTTAGCGATCATTAACGAACACATCAAACCCTATCCTGAAACAAGTAGGAGTATGCAATCACTTCAGGATTAAGGTTAATCCATATCTGATCATCTTGTGATTTAATGAGATATCTCAATCACTGAATTATATGAGAAATTCAGATTAAATTGGTCTAGCCCTATATGACTACATTATATATAAATGCCCTACTTAGATAACCAATATCGACGATCTGGATAAGACGGTCACACCATAAAGTGTTCTGGGCGAATTAATGGTTGTTTAATCAATAGACCCCATGCTTTGATTAAGTTCACCACGGACTAATATTTCAAGTGTATCACCATAAACTCAATCCTCATGTGTGACATACACTAATTTATATGGCTACATATGATACGACTTGGGGTTTTCAGCAGTGTATTAAATATAAGCACATAGCAAATAATAAGATGAAATAAAATCTGTCATTTATTAAATAAAAACAATTACATAAATTGTCTTTCGGGCACTACTTCCAACAATCTCCCACTTGCCTGTAAGGACAAGCAACAATTGTATTTCGGGCACTACATCTAACAATATGTTCAAAAGAGGATCATAGACTGCAAAACAGCAAAGGAGATGTGGGATAAATTAGGACTGATAAATGAAGGATCAGAAGCAGTCAAGGAAAACAAATTGTTTGTTGCAAAACGGAAATTTGAGAACTTTAAAATGAAGACTGGTGAATCCATTGACCAAATGGATAACATATTTTCAAGCATCATCAGTGAACTACAACAGCTTGGACACACATACCCACAGAAAGAAGTGTGCCTAAATATATTGAGAGGTCTACCTGAAAGATGGAAGATCATCATATCATTACTTAAAAGAACAATAAATCTTGTAACTACTGATGCTTTAACTCTGATGTCTAAATTAAAGGCTCATGAATTTGACTTGTACGGTGAAGATAGTGCACCAGCAGAGGCACACAAGGCCAGTGCACAGGTTGCACCCCAACAAACCAAAACGGAAGATACAAACAGCACAGAGACACAAGAGCTAAAAGAACAGATTGCTTTACTGATTAAACGTTTTGACAGGTTTAGCAAGAAGAAGCAATTCAAAGGAAGTTCATCATAAAACAATAAGTCAAGCTCATGCAAAGACATGAAGAAAAAGGATGATGAATACAGATGCTTCAATTCCAAGAAGAAAGGTCACTTCAAGGCTGAAGAAAAAGACAAAGATGAGGAAAAGAATAAGTACAAACCAACTAAAAAGAGAAAGAGGAAGAAGGCACTCAAAGCTAAAACCAGAAGTGAAAAGAATGAAGAATCATCTGATAATGATTCTGATGATGATGAATCTAACAGCTCAGACAATGACAAAGCATATTTATGTCTTATGGCTAAGGAAGCTGATGAAACAGAGGTAATATCTAGTTCATACTCATCATCAAGTGCATCCACATCAGACACTGCATAATCTTCTATTCTCCCCGTAGATTCTGCAAACCTAATCCAAAATCTCATGAGTAAATTCGAAGAAATTATATTAAATCATGAAATTCCGGAACTAGAATGTGAGAATCTGAGAAAGGAAAATAAAATATTAAAGAAAGAATTGGAAGAAATTAAAGCTGAATCAACTAGTAAGGAAGTACACTCAACTGACCAACAAGAAGCAGATGATCACTCATCTAATGTTGACAGACCAGCTGAGAAAATATCCCTACCGGCTAAAAGCACCACTGCACCACTAAATGCACCAGCTTACAAACCCCAAAAAGGTTTGAATCCACATCTGGTCTTGGCAACAACAGTCAGGATGAGAAAAGAAACAATGGTCAACATAATTCTGAATCAAGGGCCAAAACTGGACCTAAATTCAGAAAAGGACAGACCATTGTTTAAACCACTAAACTTGCACCAGTGAAGTCAAAACCAAGTGTAGTGAAAAAGCAGAGTAAATCATCAAAGCAGCCAATCAAAGGCAAAGGATTACTGAAAGGTAAGGGAAGACTTTACCCTTCAGAGGATGATTGGAATATTACACCCCAAAAATACAATAAGAAACCATTTCATGCTATGCAACATGTGTTTAGGAAAAGCCAACCAAGGCATGTTCCTGGACACAAGAAGCAATATGAAAATAAGTTTCCTCCTGCATATTGGAGAGTGAAAAAGGATGCAAATGCACCAAAATGTAGAGAAAAGTATCCGAATACCTTTAGTAGAAATATTAGAAGTTATTCTGCAATGCCTTATACATGTGAAGTTGATGACTTCAATTATCCAAGAAGAAAATCCTTTGGATATACACTTGGAGTAGGAGGCATGACTGCTAACAAGTATGGACACAAACAATGTTGGGTACGTAAACATACTTAATTTGTTTTGTAGGATGTCTGGTACATAGACAATGGATGTTCCAGACATATGACAGGGAATAAAGGATGGCTAACTGACTTTAGCTTTTGATGGACCCAAAGTTACATTTGGAGGCAAAGAAAACCCCGGAAAAATTAAGGAGGAAGGCATAATACTCAAAAACAACTTGAAGATTCAGAATATGGCTTATGTTAGAGGATTGAATTTCAATCTTCTAAGCATCAGTCAATTCTGTGACAAAGGCTACAATGTGCACTTCAGCAAAGAAGGATGCAAGGTGATCCATAACCAAACAAGCACAGTAGTACTGGCAGGAAAAAGGGAAGACAACATGTATGTGGTAGATTGGAAAACGGCAAAAGCAGAAACATGCCTGCTTGTCTAAAATAAGCAATCAACCAGCTGGATTTGGCATAGAAGACTGAACCATCTCAACTTCAAGACCATCAAAAAATTGTCAAAGAACAAGCTAGTTGAAGGCCTTCCAGAGATTACATTCAAAAAGGAAAGTCTTTGTGATGCATGTCAAAAAGGGAAGTAGATGAAAAGCTCATTCAAGTCAAAGCCCTATCATTCTGCAACAAGGATCTTACACCTACTGCATATGGATCTTTTTGGACCAGTCACACCAGTAAGTGTTAGTGGAAAGAAGTACACTCTAGTGGTGGTGGATGATTTTTCCAAATTCACATGGACCATATTCATGAACAAGAAAATAAATACACACGCAAAGCCTTCAGAGTACTCAACAAAAGAACTTTGGTAATTGAAGAGTCAATTCATGTAGTTTTTGATGAGCCAAACACAAATGGTGAAAGTCTACAAGATCTTGAAGCAGAAGCTACACAAAGACAAGTTTATATGATTACAACAGTACCAGCTACCATTCTGGATCATACCTTCGGAAATATAGATGATGCACTAGTCAATACAACACAAGAGGCACCAACACAAAATCAAGAAGTTGATGCACAAGCTGAAATTGTGGAAGAACCAAATCAAGAGCAACTTCAACCTGATTTGAATTGGCTGAGAGATCATCCTGAAGAACAAGTCATTGGATATCGATTCGATGCTAGGTTTCGAGGTCGTCGGTTTTCTAGACGCTTACAGGGGTTATTATCAGATTTTCATAGACCCCCAAGACTCGGAGAAAACCGCATTCATAACAGAGTTCGGTATGTTTTGTTTCGTGACAATGCCGTTTGGTCTAAAGAATGCAGGGACCACCTATCAGAGAGCGGTCAATAAGATATTTAAGGGGCTGATAGGTCGAAATATGGAAGTCTACGTCGACGATCTGTTGATTAAGAGCCAGTCCATAGGACAGTTCCTTGTCGATGCTAGAGAAGTTTTTGAGGTACTCCGAGCTGCGAACATGAAGCTCAATCTGAAGAAGTGCACCTTTGGGGTTCGATCGGGTAAATTTCAGGGCTATATGATATCGAAAGATGGAATTCGAGCTAATCCGGACAAGATCGATGTCCTCAAGAACATGTCTGCATCTCGTAACATCAAAGAAGTACAACGGTTGACAGGTCGGATGGCATCCCTCAACCGTTTTTTATCGATATCCGCGCAAAGAGCACTCCCCTTTTTCAAGACATTGAAGAAGGCAAGTCCGTTCCAATGGGATGACAAGTGTCAAAAAGCGTTCGAAGACTTGAAGGAATATTTATCTGATTTACCAACTCTGTCTTCACCTCGGGAAGGAGAGAAACTATTGATCTATTTGGCAATCTGTGAGGAGGCAGTATGTGCAGTGTTGGTTCGAGAAGGGGAGCATGGACAGGTTCCAGTCTATTTTGTGAGTAAGGTGCTACATGGAGCTGAGATCAGGTACACGCCTGCCGAGAAATTAGCGTTGGGTTTAGTTCACGCATCGAAGAAGTTGAAGCCTTATTTTCAGCCACACCCTATTGTTGTAATAACTGACCAACCTCTTAAACAAATTTTAGCCAAGCCCGAGACATCGGGTCGATTAGCAAAATGGGTTGTTGAACTAGCTGAGTACGATATCGAATTCCTACCTCGTACAGCAGTTAAAGGTCAAGCTCCGGCAGACTTCATTGCCGAGGGATTATCGATTCAGCTAGAGCAGGAGAAACAAGCACCAGAGGAATAGTGGACCATCTTAAAGAGGGGTCAGGAGCTAGATTGCTTTTGGTTAGTCTAAAATGGGAAGAGTTCCCCTATGCACTTCGATTCGAGTTCAAGGCTACCAACAATAAAGCAAAGTATGAAGCCATGATTACGGGTCTGAAGCTGGCATCCAAGTTAGGGGTCGAGAATCTCCTGGTATATAGTGACTCTCAGCTTGTAGTCAATCACATACGAGGCGAATATGAAGCTAAAGATGAGGCTATGAAGAGTTATTTGAAAGTGGTTCAAGAGTTGATATCGAAGTTTAAGACAGTTCGTATCGAACAGGTGCCTCGAAGTGAGAACAAGAGGGCCGATGCGTTGTCCAAACTCACGTCAAATTTCAAATCAAAAAGGAAGGTCCTGGTTGAAATGTTATCAGAACGAAGCTATAATGAGGTCGATGTGCAACCAGTTACTCAGGGATCAACATGGATGGACCCGATAGCTCTGTACTTGAAAGACAGAATTCTCCCGTCCGACAAGTCCCAAGCCAGAAAGATTCGGCTGCAAGCCTCCAGGTATGCTCTGTTTGATTACGTTCTTTATCGAAAATCTTTTGTGACCCCTAGATGCGGTGTGCCTCGGAAGATGAAGGGGCGTATCTGCTCGAAGAAATGCATCGGGGAGTTTGTGGCAATCATTGTGGAGCTCGAATGCTAGCAAGGAAGTGTAAATTAGCAGGTTATTTTTGGCCTTCGATGCAAAAGGATGCCAATTGTTTGGTGACGAGGTGCAGAGCTTGCCAAGTGCATGACGTGGTGACACACCAGCAAGCACAGGAAATCAATGCCATCGAGTCGGTATGGCCGTTCGATGAGTGGGGAGTTGACATAGTTGGGCCTTTACCTCGAGCTCCGGGCAACTTCAAATTTGTAGTGGTAGCAGTCGACTACTTTACCAAGTGGGTTGAGGCCAAGGCTCTTACCGACATCAAGGCCTCGACCATCAAAAAATTTCTTTGGAAAAATATTTTATGCAGATTTGGGATTCCGAAGTATCTGATCTCAGACAATGGAACTCAGTTTCTAGATGAGAGAGTACAGAATTGGCTTAAAGAGTACAAGATTGAGCACAGAACAACCTCAGTTGCCCGACCCCAGTCCAATGGACAGGTCGAACAGACAAACAGGCAGATAAAATTTGGTTTGAAGAAGCAGCTAGAGGATGAAGGTCGGGATTGGGCAGCTCAGCTACCTAGCATTCTATGGTCGTATCGGACGGCACCCAATGCGGCCACACAGGAAACTCCCTTCGCCATGGCTTATGGATGTGAAGCATTCATACCTGCGGAGATCGGGTTAGCATCACCTCGGGTCTTGGCCTACAATGTCGAGACAAACGGAGCTGATCTACGGCAAGAGAAAGATAGTGTCGAAGAAAAAAGAGAGATCACAGCGCATCGAGTGGCTAACTACAAAAGAAAGATCTCGCAGTATTACAATGCACGAGTGAAGTATAAATACTTCCAAGTAGGAGATCTCGTGTTGAGAAAAACGAGGCCAGCAGGCAAGATCCAATAGGCAAACTCGAGCCGAATTGGGAAGGTCCATACAAGATTCTAAAGTCCATCCTAAGGGATCGTATTAACTAGGCAGGTCGGATGGAAGTACAGTGCCTCGAACTTGGCATGCCACCAACCTCAGAAAATACTATGTTTAATCTATTTATTCCTCTGTTTCATTTGCAGTTTTTATCTCTCATTTGTAACAAGTCGATACGACAGTTGGTTTCGATGCTCTTTATCTAAGTAATTTTCTTTCCAAATTATGCTTTACTTACAAGTTCATGTAAAAAAGAAAAGGGGGTAGAAGAAAAAAGAGCAAAATTCGACCGCAACAACAATTCCTCGACACGATGGAGTTGGAATAACATAGTGAATAAAGCCAAGTCATTGACAATGCTTATATCACACCCAACCAGCCAATAAGCCACGATGTGAAGCGGTTGGAAGATCCCACGATGGATACCTTATTCGACCAGTTCATAAGCACCATGAAGTGCGACAGTCGAATAAGGATATTTCAATTCAACAAGATCATAAGCCTTACGAGGCAGATAGTCGAGTCGAGCTCCGACCAAGTAGCCAAGTCGAGCCAATAAGGCAGCATAATGCTCAGTCGACTCATTTAAGTGTACCATGAGTCATGTACTCATACTACACTTCGAGGGCCCAGGGGAATTAAGTCCAAAGGACCACACCCCACAAGGCAACGTTTGCAAGGGAATTAAGTTCAAAGAACTTGAAAAAGCATAGATTGAAATTCAAAAATCAAAATGCAAAATTGAAAGGTGTTCTAGAGATCGAATCTTCGACCGGAAATAAAAGTTCGGTAAAAAGTTATTACAACCAAATCAAATTGTAGACAACAACAAGAAACAAGATCGGGCGACGGTGGTCAATGTCGTATCCTTGTCATGCAAAGAAATGCCACCTTGAACTCGGTATCGATGTGAGGGCCCTTCTCGATCAAACACCAATTAGTTATTATTATCTTGATCTAAGTCGCAATTTTATCATAAAGGTGATAGTTTTACGTTACTAATAAAATTAACAATTAATATTAAAGGTACTAGTCCAGACAATTTCATTGAACTACAGTCTCTTTCAGTTTTATGGATGTGATTAATTCGGCCTGTTAAGGATATTCAATTATGTGAAACGGTGCACTCTGTATTCTAACAATTTCCCCTCATACAAGTGTTCGAAATTGTTCTATGCCTCCTCCTTGGTTTAAGAGCCCTAAACCTAATGATTTGACATGATAAGCTCTCGAGTACAAATAATCTTTCCCCGGATAAGAAAGAGGGTTCCGTCAGACGGCCAATTTTACCTTCCGGTTTTTCTACCTCGTTCTCACACCTAAAATCTCCGTTCGATATCAATTAAGTGTGTGTGCGCCAATATTGGTTAATTACTCCAACACGAGCTAGCAACTAATTTAAGTAGAAAAAGATTCAACACCATTGAAATTAAAATTTACATTACATTATCATTATCCGTTCCACTAAAAAGATAAAAAAAAAAAAATAGTTCAATTACATATCTTGGCTAGTTACAAATTTAGCCACTCATTATTACAAATACTAAAATATTTAATTTAGCATTTATAGTAATCAGATTAACAAAACAAAATAAAACTAGAATATTATGTTACCAATTACAACCGATAAGTTTGCAACGGCAAGCTTGTTCCCATCTCCGGTGAGCTTCAATGGAGGTTGCACCAATTTGTCGAGCTTCTTCCACGTAAGATACACCAAGAAATTAGACTAACATTCTAGGATTATATTTGTGATGAAATTAGCTAAATATTGTAACTAATTTTTGGCTCTAAGAGCCTTTAAATGATGGTGCCTACAAGAGAAAAAAATAAATAAGAAGATATATCTGTGTATTTTCCTCTTTCTCCGTTGATATATATATAGTAGATGGGGAGAATAATTGGTGGGCCCATTTCCCGGGTTAAACCGGTAATTCCTGGTCTGAGCCGGAATATTGGCATGTGGATAGTTGTCAGACGTATTAAATGCCAAATATTCTCCAAATATTCATCAAATTTAGCAAAATCTTCATATATTCCGGCGTGCGCCGCTAAAGGTCTCCGACAGCTTCTTTTGCGATGCTTGGCGACTTAATAGGCCGGTTCTTCACAGCAGTTCGGTAAAATGGACATAAATTGAGTTGTAGACCTCCAATTGATGTGATTCAAAGTGTGTTGGAAAGCTCGTTTGATGATCTAAAACTCTCATGAAGAAGTCCTCTCCAGAAAATGCCTCTAAGTAGGTTAAAACGTCCGTTGAAGACAGGCTACGGTAGAAACGCAAAAGACAATTGATCCGCTTGAACTCGATAGCTTCTGGCATGCTCTTCTAGCCCTCAAAACATGTGTTTAGGCTCAACACGTGTCTTCCATCGGGATCTTGGTCAACCTATAGTCCTGCAATAAATTACCAAAATACCAAGCGTAAACCCGACACGACGTTCCGGTTACTAAACCGGTACAAACCCTATCAAAATATGATATTTTATATAATAATTACTACTTACACATTTGGATGAAACTAAGCAATAAATGACTTGAATTGGTACAAAAACATCAATAAATGCATGAGAAATGGGATAAACATCATAAAAAGTATCATCTAGTTGACTTACATCAACTTGATCGAGGCATTCGAGAATCCCCCCATCATAGCCTACTCATCAGCAGCGTCAAGTCATTCTCAAGCTCTGCAGAAGCCAGGAAATCCTTTTTGGCGGACTCCAGGCGAGTCGTAAAGATATCGACCTCAAACTGAAGGTCATCTCGAGCCTTGAGAGATGCCGCCAGTTCAAATCTTGCTTCATCGCGCTCCGACTTTATTTTAACAAGCTCAGCATCCCTGTTGGCTAAGTCCTTGCGCGCCCTGGACAACTCGTCTCGAGAGGTTGCCAAGTCAGACTCAAGCTTGACACGCCGATCATCCAACTTGTTCACCATAGCTTTCTGCTTCTCGATATCGGAGGTCAGTCTGGCAATTGTTTCTCTCTGCTCCTCCAAGGCAGCGGATGGAGATTCGATCCTTTTTAAAGCCATTTTGGTCATTAGCCGAGCCTGCAAACAGAATGATGTGAATTTGATGAGTAAACAAAAATCACCAAATTGAAAGAGTTAAGTGAAGACTTACAGCTCGGATAAATTTTGAATAATAGTCACCCAGCTCCTCAGAGCCATGGCCTCCATTTCGGCAAGACTCATGCCGGGGATCGTCTCGATGCCACTTGAACCTTGATGAGGGAGGTTGCGAACTTCCTTCCCGGCTCCATGCCTCACCTTAGTTGTTTTTTGGCGTTTTCTCGAAACGAGACTCCGCTCAGTCTGCTCAGTCACCTGGGCATCGTCGGATTGCTCCCTCAGTAGATCTGATGTCGAGGAAGGAGTGGATGATCGAGCAGGAGTCCTTTGACCCCCGGAGATTATTGCACCGGACACGGGTTTCTTCGACCTGATACCGGCTAGCTCCTGAATCTTTTTGGGGTCAACCTTCTTAGGGTCAGGCACTTTGCCCACCGCCTCAACTTTGAAAAGAATTCCACTGCAAACACATAAAAATCGACATCAATATACTGTCAAAGCAGAAGAAAGTATAGAAAAAGAAAAAATACAAAAGTGTAGCAGCTCGACAAAGTCCATAAAAATCCTACACAAAACTCGAACGTCCTCGTCGAGTTCCAGATAAGCGCCCGGACCCGCCATCTCGATATCAGCAAAGGGGTATAGAGAATGTAAGTTTCGAGTTGCGACATCGGGGTTAACTCTCTCGAGAATCCTACACTCGCGGGGGGCATCAGAGTCCAGCCTGTCATGACATTTCCTAGGCCTCTTGTACCAGGTATGGATGTCGATATCTTCCAACCCGTGTCGGATGAAGAAAAAAATGAGGCTTCCACTCGCCCTGAGATGAGGTCACTCTCCTCACAAACTCCGAGACCATGGGACGCCTCTGGAAAGTATACCATCCCGCATCTTGTAGACCTTGGATCGAATAGTATTTTCGGAATAGACGAACTGTGAATTCGACCTTGGCTATCCGACACGCCAATGCGAAGCCCATAACGCTCCTAATTCCATTTGGAGCAAGTTGAGTGATGCAGATCTGATAGTGTCGGAGGACTTCTATGAGGGACGGGTCGAAGGGAAACCTTAATCCCTCTTTCAATTGCGCCTCGTATATGGCACAGAACCCAGGGGGGGGTCACAGGCGTATTGAAATCGACCGTGTGACACTTTGATGTTTTCAGAAGAGTATGGGATGCCATATCTTAGTCATACGGCCTTGGCTTTTTCCTGAGTTAGGTTGGATATACAACCATAAGGTCCTTGACCTTTCATCCTTGTTTGGCATTTGGTAACAGCAGGTCGAGAAGTCGATTCTTCTTCTCCTCCCTCTTCTTCTTCTCCGGCTACTCTCTCACCGGAAGCAAGCGGTTTCCCAGAAACTGTTCTCTCTGCCGATTCTTCTTCCAGTAAAACAAGTTCCTCCCTATTTTGAGAATCGCTCTCACTCCTAGACATGGAATTGAGAAAAGGCAAAGAAATAAAAAAACTAAGGAAGAATTTGAGTAAGATTAGGGCTTACTTGCGATTTTCAGATAAAGCGGAGAGTTGGGATAGCAAATGAGAGTCTTCGGTGTCTTGAACTCCTTTTATGCTCCACAATCTTGCAAATGATTTGAAAGGGCAGGATTTGGGGCAGTTTAGAGTTTGAAACACGGTAATCAAGAACACGGTAATCAAGAATAGTGGACCAATAAAGACGCTTCGTTTCCTGCACCCATTAATGCTGAGACAGAGTGACGTCACCCTATGACAGCCTACGTCGATTTAGAAGACAGTTGTATTCCCACCTAAAGAAGGCCACGTATCGAAGAGATAATTCAAATTTTCAGATCCGACTTCGGCATACGAGATAAGCTTCTCTCCGATCTGGGGGGGCTTATGACGATACGGGATTTCACCCCTCCACGTGGAATTATCTAATTAGTCCAGCTGGCACGTGGGGAAGTCCAAGTCTTTTATCCATATCGGGTCGAATACGAGACGTACTGATGATTACCACGGCAGCCAGCAAATCTTGCAAGTGTCCCATCTCGAGCATCCATGTCGGTGTTATACGAGTCGAGGTCAGAGTTCCAGCCCAGATTCCTAAGCCCAATATCCAGAGGGTTACTTGAGCAAGGGGCAAGGCCCAATAAGGGTTATTTATGTCAATAGACCAAACCGCCTTAACTTTAGGGCAGAAGGAGGGCTTATGCCTATAAATACACCAATCCAGGAACTACGTAAGGCTTGATTCCTGGACATTAGACAGGATACGTAGGCAATCCAAGATACATTCTTAGACTCAGCCATAAAACACCAAAAACATCATTTTTACTACAGTTCGAGCGGTGCATATTCTTCCTTGACTCACCCTTAGATTACGCGTGTCCCTGTTAAACCGATGATGCATTATTCAGCATCATCACTCCTCAAACTCCCAACCCACAAACTATTCCCTCCTACTTAAATGCTGCCAAATGCATCAATCAACTAATTTCTGCTAAACTGCAAAACCTAGCCTCCATTAAAAAATAAAAAAACTGATTCCATAAAATTTCATTCTTCATGCAAATTATATAAAACGAAAATTCTTATCCAAGCAACATTTATCAACTATAGCAAGTTTGATTTTCTACAAGTCTATTATCTATTTATTCTTTTAGTTTTCTTCGTTGGACATAAACTTTGGAAAGGAAAACACTACAAGGAGAAATGACTTTCTGTGATTAATTTAAATGTGACGCCTCATTATCTGTCATTAGTGAAAGAATATATGAATATGTCATGTCCTTTCTAAGGTTGGTGAGGCTTAAAATCTTAAAAGTGAGGAATTCCTTATGTCACAATATATTACCTTATTCTTAAAATAAAAAATAATAAATAAAATACAGTATACCAATTCCATCATCAAGAATTAGTTGGTCTCACCTTTAGTGGATCTACTTTTTCTATCAATGGCTCGCTTTGGGTTCTTGATTTTTTATTGATAGGATCAATGACTCTGATGAATAAACTTGATGGGGTTGATGATTTTTGCCCAAACACTACAACTTCAAAACTTTTTTTGAACAAGTTAACTTGTGAATTTGTTCTTATACTCAATGAATGATAACACACATAGGTAGGTTAAGATTGAAGAGATGTGATGGATTGATTTGTGTTGAAGAGAATGCTAAGCTCAGACTTCCAATGATTGGTTTATACTTAATGTATGTAAAGTGCACCAATCAAAGCCTTCAGACAAAGCAACTAAATTGCATGACGACATAAACAACTGAGAGATTTAGATAGCTTCCAACAAGCAGGTATAAAACACCCCCGCTCTTGATATCAATCATGTACTAAACTATGAGAACTGGATATGTAAACTTCCCTTCAATTGGGATTCTTTTATTTATGATAGTATTAGGTATTACAAGAGTTTATCCACGATTCAATCACAAGCCCGGTCTAGAGTACTTAGTCAATATATTCTTATAACACTTTCACTAGAGTATACTAATAGAGAAACTTCATGCTTATCTGCAAGTTCCTCTCTGGTGAAATAAGAATGACATCAATCTCTAAATGATCAGAGGTTCTCATGACCAACAACTCACAAACCAACTATCAAACCACATATTGTCAACAGAACACACAGTCTGTTGAACAGTCTCAATACAACTCAGAAGATGTAAGAATTAAAGCTTAAATAGAGTTCAGGGAGAATGAACAAAGCCTAAGTTTTGGCAAAAATATGTCTCTCCCAATTGCAATGGAACTCCTTTTATAGGCAATTTCTGCAGACTCGGCATTATGTCCAAACTGCAATTTGATTTGAATTTCAATGTGCAAGAAAGTTGGCTGAGTAGAGCTAAGAAAAATAAAGCTAGGCATCATATTTGGAGCTCAACGATAGGCAAATCTTAAATAAGTCGTCCGAGCTCGACTCGGCATCTTATTTTGGAACTCTCCTAGCCGAGCGTGGCGGGACGAGCCTTCTTATTTCGGGAACTCTCCCCACGCCGGGGGTGAGCTATCTTATTTTGGAACTCTCCTAGCCGAGCGTGGCGGGACGAGCCTTCTTATTTCGGGAACTCTCCCCACGCCGGGGGTGAGCTATCTTATTTTGGAACTCTCCTAGCCGAGCGTGGCGGGAAGAGCCTTCTTATTTCAGGAACTCTCCCCACGCCGGGGTTGAGCTATCTTATTTTGGAACTCTCCTAACCGAGCATGGCGGGACGAGCCTTCTTATTTCGGGAACTCTCCCCAGACCGACCTATCTTATTTTGAAACTCTCATGAGCATGGCGGGGCGAGCCTTCTTATTTTGGGAACTCTCCCCACGGGAGGTTGAGCTATCTTATTTTGGAACTCTCCTAGCCGAGCGTGGCAGGACGAGCCTTCTTATTTCGGGAACTCTCCCCACGCCGGGACCGACCTATCTTATTTCGGAACTCTCCTAGCCGAGCGCGGTGGGACGAGCCTTCTTATTTTGGGAACTCTCCCCACGGAGGGTTGAGCCATCTTATTTTGGAACTCTCCTAGCCGAACGTGGCGGGACGAGCCTTCGTATTTAGGGAACTCTCCCCACGCCGGGGTTGAGCTATCTTATTTGGGAACTCTCCTAGCCGAACGTGGCGGGGCGAGCCTTCTTATTTTGAGAACTCTCCCCACGGGGGGTTGAGCTATCTTATTTTGGAACTCTCCTAGCCGAACGTGGTTGGACGAACCTTCTTATTTTGGGAACTCTCCCCTGGAGGGTCGAGCTATATAATTTTGGAACTCACCCTACCGAACATTTTGAAACTCACCCTACCGAACTGGAGGGTCGAGCTATATTATTTTGAAACTCACCCTACCGAACCGGCGGGTCGAGCTATCTTATTTTGGAACTCACCATACCGAACTGGAGGGTCGAGCTATACTATTCTGGCACTCACCCTACTGAACAGGGAGGGTCGAGCTAAGACCGAGTTCGACTCGGCATCACATATGGAGCTCAACTTGAGCGAATCTTTTATAAAACCGCAGGTCGGCTCGGCCTCATATTTGCAGGTCAACTTGAGCGCATCTTTAATAAGACCGAGCTCGCCTCGGCGTTATATTCGGAGTTCGAAGGCAATCTTATGTAAGTCCGCTTGTCATCTAAGCATGGTACCAACAGACTACGCCAAATAAGCTAAGCCTTATCTCGATTAATTTCTGTTTTTACATTTTTATGTCTTGTAATAAGTCCATGTGTGACAATTTCATAAATATTCAAATAAACATGTCTTTCCTCGAAGTGCTTTTGTTTTTGTTATGATTTACAGCCTTAACATTACAAATCTAATCGATACAAAGTGTCAAAGGCAACGCAGTCGACAACGACAAGGGAAAGTCCGCAAGTCGGATCCCTCAATATAGCCAAAAGCAAAACAAGCCTACAAGGCAAAAAATGCTAAGGCAAAAAATTCGACCAGCCTTAAAGCAGAACGAGCCTAACGGGCAAAAAATGCTAAGGCGAGAGGGGAGGTTCGCAAGGTCGGACCACATGCCCAGAGAACGATACATCTATGGCAGAACCAGTCCGTGTGACAAAAAATGCTAAGGTGATTAAGTCGATTTCAAACAAGATACATCTATGGCAGAACTAGTCCGTGTGACAAAAAATGCTAAGGTGATCAAATCGATTTCCGACATACTAAACTCGCAAGTGTAATAAGAACCAAAGGTTCATAATACACTTGGGGGGCAACACGACATCAATAAAGCACACGGCAAAACAGAGCCAAGGCTCGACAAGCGAAGAGCTAAAAGACATCGAGACAAGAGAGATAGATAATAACAAGAAAAGGAAGTAAAACAATGCAAAATCGAAGCAAAATCAATGTCAAACAAGGCCAGGTCGAAAAGACCAGCCATGACAAGGCAAAGTATAATTACATAGATCAAAGCCAAGTTATACAAATTCAGAGTTCAAAGAGTCGGATCCAAATTCGACAAAAGTAAAATCAAAGAACAAGAACTATGAAGCAGCGTCAGGATTCGGCTCGGTGGTGTCGGCAGCTTGGGCGGATGTCGAGGGACCATATTTCGAAGCTAGAGATTCCCATCGTTGGAACTCCTCAATATATTGGTCATACAACCTCTCCGCCTCGGTCTCATAAAATTGTGGAAAGTCCGTATGTCGGGCTCCACGGGAAGTAAGTCCGCAGGGCAGATTTAAATTCAGAGCATTGGATGACAGTGGCCGAGATACACTTTTGACAGATCAGACCTGACCTCAAGAGCTCAGATAGATTTAGGGGGCTTATGACGATACCAAATCTTGCACCTCCACGTGGCGTCACGAGATGGTCCTCATGAACAAGAATAAGTGATAGCCCAAGGGTCGAATTACGGGTTGAGACATCGACAACCGACATGATCAGAGAACCGAGATGATGGGCCCATCTCGATACCACAAGTCGGAAAGCTCGGGGTGCGGACAAATTCTACTCTAAACACGCAGGCCCATTATCCATGTGGTTACTTGCATAAGTGGGAAAAGCCCATATAAGCTGGTAAAAGCCCAAATGGCTAATACTGTATTTTACCCAAACCGACATGGTTTAGGGTTAGGGTAATAAACTCCCTATAAATATACACTTCCAGGAACTACGTGTGACTTGATTCCTGGACAATGACAGGATACGTAGGCAACCTGAGAGAGACTCTCAGACTCAGTCTAAAATCACCCCCAAAATCATCCTTGATTCGATCATCCCTAGATTAAATTGACCCGAAATTATACATGACAAAATCCAGCATCGTCACTTCCTCTTCCCTTTCCTCTGTATTTCAAGATATTTTTTAGATCATTTAAAGCTCAGATGAATGAAGTATATGTTGCATAAGGAACAAGGAAGTAGATGGAAAATGGTGACATGACATTATCTCAGCTTCTTGCCTTTTAAGTATTCCTGTATAAGTTGTCAGATCTTCATTCTCGAAGATGAACACAATAGTGCACCTTTTAGACTTATGGTGATCTCTAGACTCGTTGAATACTTGTGTACACTCAGTAGTGTCATACACCACATCGCCATGTGGTGTTTGCTCTTGTTCCAATAGTTGAATATCTCTTTGTGGTTCTCAAACTCTTTTTAGATCTTATTATACTCCCATTGTTTCTTTTCGAAGAAATACTTCCTCTAGAAGGTAGCATGTTTGGAGACAAACCACTTTGCTCAACGGGTCAGTAAAATAGTATCTAGCACACTTGCTTAAATTTTTCCACAAAGTCGATCACATATGCCACACCATGCTCCTAGCCTTTCTGACATTGCATGCTTAAACGCACGACAACCTCAAATCATCGGTTAAGATACACTTGTTGGCACCTTCATAATTGATATGAAATTTATCCAACCAATTTCATGGAACATGGTTATGTTTATATTTCGGATTTAGGCACATTCCCTAAACAAGTAAAGGATACATGCATGGCACGTACAACATCTTTATCTTATAAAGTGCAGCTCATGTTTTAGAAACACAATCTGATTGCATATCCAGCAATGATATCCATTCAATGGAGAATCTTGTTCTTTTTCAGACAACCCTGAAACACTCTTCTAATCTATCACTTCTTCAATATAATTGAAGAGTAATCCCTTAGTTGTTCATCAATCGCATGTTTGTAGTTGTTTGAATTTATCAAACTTTCCAAGCTTACAAAGTACACATGACTATTTCTAAAATAGTCAATGAGAGTAACAAACAATAATTTCTATCCATGACATTAATTGTCATAAGCCATCAATCATTAACATGTTCAGACTTTAGACAAATTTTTTAGACTTTATAACATTTTCATGAAAGGGTATCTGAGTTATCTTTATATAAGTTCCGTATTAACCACATGATGTATAATCACGTACGTGGATCAGACATCATCAATATGATTTTTTTATTGTAAATTTCTCTTCTTCAAAGACTATTTTTATTCCTTACAATAATTATCCATTAAATCCTAACAGATAAGTGAGAAGATGTTTTTCAAAGAATTGAAACATAATAACATTTATTTACTACTGTTTCAGTTTACTAGATTTAAAATATCAAGTGTCACTGTTGCAGTGTTTGCTAAAACCTTTTTCTGACTAGTAAATCTGCTTCAACTGCCAATTATCGCTCTCTGCTACAACTATAATTTAATCCTCATAAATCAAACCGAATCGAACAAAACTATTCATGCAAAAAAAAATCAAACTGAACTCAAATCGTTCACGAACCGTATAATCCTCTTTCGAAAGCTGATTATCGTATTCGACTATTTGAAAATCGATTTTCAACATTAGTTGTGATGCATATCAAACATAAATCCAACAAACTTCAAAAACAAAATACACAACATTCTATTGCCCTTAAACCAATTGCTTATAGAGCATGGTCTGATAATTTCTTCAGATAACCATCTGAGAACTTATGCAGCAATAATAGCATATGCCATAAGTTGTTTTTTCATCTTATTTGCATACATCTTTTCATCAAGCAGATTCAAACTTCTGTTTTTTTTTTCTTGTATAAAATATAACTTAAAATCTCAAACCCCATAAAGGTAATGAGATAGAAAACAAGTACAAAAAAAAAAAAAAAACCAAAAAAAAAAAAAACTTCTGGTTTCCTGTTTCCCCCAACAGGCTATGAAGTTGCTCCAAAAACGCGTATTCTCCGTTCAATTGGGACCCTGCAGCTTGGACATATTGCTGTTTTCCCCTTTTTCCCGTAAGCCTCGTTGCAATTCGCGCACAATACTTGATGAGCACAAGGAAGAAAAACAACAGAAACTTCATCCTTCATGCAAATACAGCATTCCCTATTGTAACTACCTTCTTTATCTGATGAAGTGTCGAGATTTTCGAATTCTTGAAGCAGCAGCTTTTCAATGGATTCTGCATTAGGCGGTTTCTTCACTCTTACGGAGTTGTTTCTGGTCATTGAATGAATATGTTGTTCATGTTGCAGCAGCTCGTTACTTTCTGCTGATGATGATTTAAGTCGTGTCAGCTCTTGCTCGAGACGTTGATGATCGTCCTTCTGGCGTTGGAAGTCGATTTCTATCTTCAAACGTAAAGCTTCAAGCCTCCTTTTGCTATCAGCCTCTGCGTTTTCTTTGAGCCGTCTCTGTTCTTCAAGTTGTGCTACAGCTATTTCTTTAGCTTTCTGTTCTTGCCTCCATTTGCCTATGACAAAGAAATTAAGAAGCTTAAAATAGCGGTTTTTGTCACATAGTACCAAGAAAACTAGGAAAGTTAAAGGCTACTACTACACACGTGGCAACAGATAAGCAGACTGCATTCATCATTTTTCACCCAGAAACTACTTCTGAATTTCAATCTGCACAGATAAAAGCATAGCAGCAGCAAAAAGATAACAAGGATCAGAAGTTCATGTCTTGAAAACCATCAAAATAATCTGGAAAATGGAACCATATGAAAAATGGCTCAAAAAATGCTCTTAAAGGCTCCCACGAGCAAATCTCAGCAATATACAAACACATACATCATCCAAGGAAAGCAATGTGTAATGCTACAGTGTAACATGTATTTATTACACTTCTTAACAACTTAAGCTTTTGGATCACGGTACCAGAGTACAAGGTCATGGTTTAAACCTCATTGCTGACTCAATTATTACAAAGAACCACTATCGTTGGCTGCTACTATTTTTGCAGTCTGTTTACTATACTGGTATTGTTCTTATTTTCGTGTTGACAAGTCCACAGGAGAGGGAGCATGTTAGGCCATATACATGTACAAATTTGATTTCGGTGAGGTGCCACTGAAGGCTCCCAATAATAAACTATCACACATTGTACAAAATATAACTATGGCAAGCTTAGGAAATTCATGCAAAAGTAAAAGGATCATTACCGAATCTAACTTTAATCACTCGAACCAGGTAAAAATAGCATGTAATGAGGAAAGTGAAAAACACAAAAAGGAACATGAACTAGAATGCATCAGAGATAACAGAACAATAGCAAGACCATACTTGTTAATTTTATGATGTTTTAATTAAAAACATTAATAAATCATATAAAAACAATATGATACTTTAATAAAACACTGAAATTTATGAAAACAAATTTATGAAAACACTGACATGACACTCAGGTTGAAAAAGGGGGGGGGGGGGGGGGGGGGGGGGTTGCACTTGTGCTAAGGTGGCTCGTAGCAATTATTTTTCCAGTTCTTCAGGTCAGAATGCCTTCAAGCTGAATTTGTATGTTTCAAGGAATACCTTAGCTCCTTTGGCTAGAAGCTTGAGTGGTATATTTTATATCGGAAAGTACTTGAGTGTCACTGTCACACAAATATGTAAGTAATAATATGTCCAGACCTTCAATTGATCAAGTATAATTTAGATTGAGTCATAAAAGTTGGGCTTTTCCATCAAAAGTACAGCTGGAATAAACTTTGTCCAACCTGCTACTTCAGCGATTCCTTGCTAAGTGACACAAACAGTTCAGATCCCTCAGGACGTTCTTGATCTCATTAACAAGCTCAACTGGCTGTTCTTTTCGGGAGATACCCGGTTAATCATGAAATCAACACTGTTGCTTTAGATCTCATATGCCTCTACCTAAGGAGTAGCGTGATTTGGGTTTCAACCCTTCAAAAGAGCTAAATTTGGCATTTATGGTGTGATTTGTGAGCTCAAAAGTTATCGAGGCCAAAAATTAGAGTCCTATGGGGGAACTTGATCCTACAGGAAGTATGCCTTACACATAGAGGAGTTTTGACATTACCTTTATGAGTTTTATGTCATGGCTAGGATATTTAAGTGGAGAATGATTTGGAAACGACATTGGGTTGATCTTAAAGCTACACTAGAGACAATTTGAAGAAAAGGGAAATTGTGAGCTAATATACCCGTATTGTAGCTACGTCATGATGACATTACTAACTAATTATCTTCTATACTGGTGATATATAGTAGAGTTCAGCTTGCTTGATATGTGGTGCCCATGGCAAGTCTTTTTTAATCTTTTTGCATAGAGCCCTCGGTGTCCGGGACCAACTTACGTGACTAATCTATAGTACAGATTGGGAGGTGTTTGTAAAGTCTGATTCTTACTCAAGGTAAAGGCCTGGCCCAGAGCTTTTTAGAATGGGGCCTCAAGAGAGAATCAACCTGCAACTGCCCACCTCCGCCAAGTTGTTGGATTATCACGGCGAGTGCTTGCATTTCAATGTATTTGTTGAAGGGTAATATGTAAATTACTTACTTTCTCGATAGGTTAAGATGTTGGGAAAGATGGTAATTCAACATGTTTCAATCCTACCTCTGGATCAGATAGGAAAATGTTAATAGCACCCTCTGTTTGGCAGCGCTTCTTGACCATTAACATGCACAACAAATGGCTGCATTATAATCCCATTGAAACTAGGCCTGGCAATTGTGCCAACATAAGTTGGTTAAGCTGGTAAGAACGAGTAACTTCCACCATAAGGTCATGGGTTTGATTCCTATTACCGGCATGGGAACTATGTTGATGGGTAGTCTGTAAGTACCCCCTGTAAGTGGTTAAAGGGTCAAGAGGCTACCGTGACCAAAGATGGTGACTGAATCTAAAACCAGCCGAACTTTTTGTTACCATAAGAAAAAGGGGTCTGACTGTTGTACTTAGTGTACATACATGTGGTAATTATTTACTGGTTATTTAAAGGATCCATGTTTCCGATCAAACAAAAATGTCGACTTCCTAAAACTTTTCCATAAAGCAGACTCGACGCACCTAATGTGCTGTAAGCTATAATGTTAACATAAACCATGTCCTACAAGAACGTTCAGCTTCCTTAAGCAGACCATATGTGAGGATGTCAACAATAAACCAACACTATGATAAAAAGACTCCAATAGACAGATATAAAGAAAGAAACCCAGTGAAAATAGTTCTATACCACCTACATATGTGTCGGAAAAAACAAAAGAAAATTGTGTCAAGATCCAGAATGCATACAAACTGAAGGTAAGTAAAAGGAATGCAAGAGTCAAAATCTACTATGGTTGTAAAGGAGTAGGCAAGAATCCACTTGACTGGACAAGAAAATGTTAGCCAGAAAAAAAGCCATTCTTCATTGATTATCTCGTATTTATTAACTTGTGATAAGAACTTCATAAAAACAAATTGCGACAGGCAAGTCTGGACTTGACCCTTATGAAAAATAACATAAACTCAAAATACAATCTAGATTCAAGTTCCTTCACCTTATTGTTTTTGGAATTGTCCTCCGAACAAATTAACCATGCCTAACATGTGAAGTGCAAGGACTAACATATTGCTCAAGAACAAGAAGAAAACATCTATGGCCGCCTTTCATTAAAAGTTTGTAAACTAGATTATGGGCAGAATCAAGCATATCAAAGTATAATGAGGAAATGTCTTTCCTTGGAAAAGATCTGGTAAAAGGGCTTTTTGGAGCTTGTATCCGTTGAGTTGATCATAAAGCATATTGCAAAATTAAGGCCAATATGCTACAAATTCGACTCAGACAATGAAGATTTCTAAGAGCTTAAGAAGATAACTTAGCAGAGGCAATTGTACAATGTGAAAAGTATTATAAAACATAACACTATCAAGAAATAAATGTAATGCGTATGAAAACGGTGAAAAAATCACGGACCTCAAAATCTTTCTGAGCTGCCTCAACCTCAGCCACCTGTTGTTTTTTATTTGCAATCTTCTGTTTCTCAGAAGCAATATCTTCCTGCAGCTTAGTTTTCTGTTTCTCCCAAGCCAAAAGTTTCTTCAAGTACTTTTTCTCTCTTCTTGCAACTTCCAAACACATTGTAACTGATTCCGATGCACTCAGCTTAGAAGCCTCCATCTCCGCCCTAATTTCAGCATTCTCATTCTCAAGCTTCCTCACAGCAGAATTCGCACGATCAACTTGACCACTTGCCTTTCTAAGAGCATTCTCCATTTCCGAGAGTCTCTTTATGGTAGAGTCCTCGAAAATTTGCTTACCTTTCTTAAGCCGTTGGTTATCTTCCCTCTCGACCCTTAACGTTTTCAGCTCTGTCAAATCATGGCTAAGCTTTCTAGCAGCTTGCATTGCTTTTTCGTGGGCCCAATCCTTCCTATCCTTCACCTGTTTCTCAAGATCCTTAATCTGATGCACCAAAGTTAAAATCATCTCATCTTTCTGATCTAGTGAAACTTGTTCTGTATTTTCATCAAGATTCAAATCACGGAACTTACTCATCACCGAGTTAACAACATCTTGGTTCTTCGTAGTTTGGGGTTCATTGCTCTGACTGACTGTAACACTTTTATCCCCACTATTTGAAGAATCTCCATTCAAAAAAGAACTTGGACTAGATTGCAGTTGACTCTGAAGTTGTCTAGCATTCGCTCTGAATCCAGCAGCAAACATAGCCACATTCCTTTTCAACAATGTCTTCATTGAAGGCGTAAGATTAAACCTTTTCGGACACTCAATTTCCTTTTGCAAAGATAACTCTGATGCATAAGAGAAAATCCCATTCACTGGAAACTCAGAAGTTCCACCATTTCCGAAACCCCAACCACCATGAAACCGACACAAGGCCGGGGCAACATCAACTGCATCATTTCCACTACTCTCCACATTACCGGTACTCACTGAACCGCTTCCACAAGCACCATTTCCACTATGAGGAACCGGGATTTCCATCATACTTGCACGGCCAACATGAAGGTCACTCATAAGTAAACACCACATCGCATCTCCTCGACTCAAATGAGGCTTAATCTGCTGCAACAAACACACCATCCCCGTAAGTGAATACTCCTCTAACTGCCTCAAGTCTGTAAAACCTTGTTCAGATTCCTCTGAATTACCATTAGTCAAACAACAACCATTATTCAAATAAGCCAGAGAATTGTACAATATATTAGTCAACACATCCATTCCACCATAACAATGGCCATTGCTCAGAATAGCCTTCATCGCCACATCCTCGTCATAACCCAACACCACGAGTTTTGCAATCGCCTCGTTATACAAAAACTCCAAATTCTTCCACAAAATCTCCTCCAATTGCTCTTCAGTACAGTATCCCCACCCATTATCATCGAACACCGAGCTCGGACTCCCATCGGGCCCAGCATTTACTTTATGATTTTGCGCATAACCATTCAAACCCATTTGATAATCTAATGATTTAAGGTCATATTCCATCGTGGGTTTACATGTGGTGGCTGTGTTCGTGGAGGGATGATCGGATTCAAGCTTCGCCGATCGAGCTCTCCGACTAGTGCGAATGTGTTTCTCTCTCACGGTGCAACCCATTTGGGATTCTTACAAATGCTAAAACTTAAAAGAGAAAGGAAAAAAAAAAAAAAGGCGAAAACAAAATCGATTTACAGAAATCAAATATATGGGTTCATCAAGATTGTTACTATAAATTGCAAATCAAAAGAGGGAAAAAAATTAGAAAAGGGACTCACTTAGGTGAAGAAATGGTCGGGCGTTTTTGGTTGGCTGCGGAAATGTTTAGCTGAGTTAAATGGAAAGACGACAAATTACATTGGTGCGTATTTCGTTTCGGGAAAATTTTTTTGTCAAGAAAAATAAATAAATATCACGATATACATTTCGGTTCTAAAAATATAAGTTATTTTAACCCTTTAAATTTACATCATAATATAAGTCATTTTATATAGGTAATACAACATTTATTACTCTAAAATCTCTACATTACTCATAATTTATTTTCAATCCATAATTTTTCAATACTTAACAATTATTGCAGGAACCTTTGGAAAGCCAGGTGCAGTGCGGTTTTTGAGGATGCTCCTATCTATGTTTCCTGTGTGATCGCCGCATCCTTAGCCGGGGCAGTAGAGTATCGTCAGGCCTTGGGCTCTTTGCGTGGGGATATTGAGAGGGCTGATCATCCGGTTATCTGGAGTGCACCTTCTGAGGGCAGCTGGAATTGTAACTCTGATGCTTCTGTTACGGATTCGGGTTCTGGGGTGGGTCTGGTTTTCCGAGATGCATTTGGCTCGATTACTGCAGCCTATTCGTTTCATTTGGACCCTGGTATATGTCCAAAGATCTTGGAGATGCAGGCAATTCTTTTGAGACTGACTACCTCCCTTGCGTTCAGGCGTTACAGCGACCTTCGGATGACCTGTCTGTCTTCAGTTGCTTAGCGCGCGATTGTCTTGCGCTTGTGTCTTCCTTTGTTTCTTCCACTTTAAGTTTTGTTAAGCGTAGTGGTAATTTTCCAGCTCATCTTTTTGCTAGACATGGGTTGGGCCATTCTGGTATTATGGTTTGGGGCACTTCCCCTCCTCACGATGTACTCTCTGCTGCAGTTGCGGATTTAGCATAATAAAAAATTTATTTTTCTAAAAAAAAACAATTATTGCATTAATAATATTGAACGAGTATTTTAGAAGGTTCTTCTTAAAATTTATGACGTTTCTAAAATGACATAATAAATGTGAAAACTTCTAAATGACTTAATATCTTAAAATTCAATCAATTTCTTAATATGTGTGAAACCTCTAAAATGACATAGGTTTTGGGACGGAGGGAGTACAAAACACTTTTTACAATATTGGTCTTTATGACACTCGTATGATTCAATTGATGTCGCCTCATTAAAAATAGTTTAAAATTTTGCTGTAATCATTTTATTGCGGCACTCTTACTACTTGTTGGTCCTTATTAAAAGTTTAGAGGTTTTTAAGGACACCTCACTAAATCTACCTGTCGCGTCACAAAAGAAAAAAAAATTTAAAGGCATGTACTACATTGTCTTTAATTAAAGATTTAAATGATGAAAAAGAGAAAATATATTACAATAGTATATTATATTTGGTACAACGGATGCACCGTGAATTCATATAGAATTTTTTAAAACATCTTTAATTTTCTTTTTTTTTTCATCTTTATTCTACATCTTTTATTAACAAAATACACGGTGATAGTAATACCTTACAAATACAGTAACAACCTCACAATAACACATTTTATTAACAATACATAGTAACACCTAATAGTGACACATTATGTATTTTAGTGACTCTTGCAGTAACACCTTATAATTTTACAGTAACACATTATTCTCACAGGTAACACTTAAGATACTCCTAGTAATGCCCTCACGGTGACATATTATGTATTTCACTGACTCTTTGCAGTAACATCTTATAATTTTATAGTAACACCTTATTTACTCATATTAACACCCTCATAGTGACACATAATGTATTTCAATGACTCTTTGCAAAAACATCTTATAATTTTGCAGTAACACATTATTCTCAAGGTAACAGCTCACAATAACACCTTATGTACTCACAATAACACCCTCATAATGACTCTTTGTGACAACACCTTATAATTTTGCAGTAACACCTTTTTCTTTTTTTTTTTTTCTTTTTTTCTTTTTGTTTCATGATTCCATTAATTTATCAAACATAGATATGCATATAGGAAATAATAAAAAAATTAAATTTCATTACATTAGTGATCAATTTTCCTTACACTTTGTAAAATCACGGTTTAAGACATAGTGGTCTCTTCAGTGAGGTTTTCGAGTAATCGGCATCCTAAAGATAATTACAACATGTTTGATTAATTAGATCTAACACGTACATGGGACCATTAATTTAAACATGGTTTCCTAATGTCACGTAAGAAATCAGTAACCAGGGAATTGCATGAAGCATTAATTCAAAATTAGGTTTAAAAAGTGAATTGAACGAAGTCGAATTATTTAAAGAGTGAATAGATGAATTAGATCATAGTTTAGTTCATTCAAACTTAATTAAATACCATGTTTATTTTCTGAAAATCACATTTACAAAAGAGAAATGTTTGTGCCACAACAAAATTTTAAACCGTTGATTTGTATGGGACTCATAGGGTTCAATAGGTCTCAAATCATAATCAATGGTCTCAAAAATGTTTTGTATACGATATTGTGGTGATTTTGTTGTTACACTATCACTACCCAAAAGAGAAGTAAAAAGAAATCGTTATTTTGGTCAAAGACCGCAATTTATATTTTAACCTAAAATATTATGGGGTTTTAAAGGCACCCCCAAATTACTTCCGGCACCCATTTAATGAATATTTTTTCGGACGAAAAAAACGTCGGT
Organism: Gentiana straminea; assembly: GCA_036785695.1. Classification (NCBI taxonomy): domain Eukaryota; kingdom Viridiplantae; phylum Streptophyta; class Magnoliopsida; order Gentianales; family Gentianaceae; genus Gentiana; species Gentiana straminea. The sequence continues at coordinate 6,666,473 of JAVUPR010000424.1, read as the reverse complement.
GGCACCGGCACGAATGTCAGGCACTGACGTTGGTGTGCTACAAGGAACGCCGGTGGGAAATCGTGGACTGACGTTTTCTGAGTTTTAACACTTTCACATAAGGAACGTCGGTGGTACTGGCATTCCTTGTGGAGCACCAACGTCAGTGTCATGGAGCACCAACGTCAGTGACACTGACGTTGGTACTCCACAAGGAACACCAGTACCACCGACGTTCCTTATGTAAAAGATCACCGGGTGCCCGAAGTAATTTTTTGTGATGCCGGGAGTAAGAGGGGTGCAAGTAGTAAATATGGGGGGTGCCGATAGAACCCCCCAAATATTATGGTTGTGTCTGTGGCATTGACCATGTCTCGATTGGTAGCGAAATATTTGACTAGATTATCACAAAGGACATTGTTAATTGCATTATAAGTCGATCTACCATCAGAGCACCACAGCAAAACTCGACTTCTTTTCAGAGTCGAATTTATGCACAAAACTCGACGTAGAAGAAGTCAACACAAACTATAACTAGCCTGGAAATTCATCCATTTCGCAAAATCATAACAAAATTAAAGTTACATCAATGCAAAAAGAAGCTATGATCTTAAGAACATAATTTACAACTCCATGCAATATACATTTTCATCACTTTTATATCCCCTATTTTCCCAGTAAAAATAAAAATAAAAATGAAAAATCCAATGTGCATGTAAGAAAACATACACAGACAATACATATGATACAAGATCCCTTGTGGATCAGTAATACCCAATAAAATAAGGTAAAATTTCTGTTCTACAAGATTGTTCTAATCTAATTGGGACCTTTTTTTTTATATATAATAAAAAAAGGGATAATTAAAAACAATTTCTACCTAAAAATCTCCATCTTCAATGCTAGCTTCAGCTTCAGCCAATACATCAGTATACTGATCTAACAAGGAATCACAATAGTCCAAAAGCTGATCAGCGAGCGGAGGAATACCCGGGTTACGCCCATCGTTGTATCTATGTGCATTGAAAGCGATTTGCCATACGTCTTGTCTAAACTCTGCACGGCTTTTGTACTTTAGTTTTCTCGCCTTGTCTCGGATCGTGGACAAATCCATTGGCCGGTCTATTATGTCGAGGTAATCAGGAGCTTCTTTCTTTGAAACGGGTTTTAAAAAGAGGTACGAGATTTCCTGCTTGTTCTTAAGAGCGTCCACAACGTTCTCCAGAATGTTTGACAAACCAACCTGCAAATGAATGAATTCAAGATTGATTGATTATACAAGAGAGGGTGTCACAGAAAACTGATTTGGCCAAAACAAGAATGCAATTCACTTATATATATATATATATATATATATATATATATATATATATATATATATATATATATATATACTACCTCCGTTCCAAAATATAAGTCATCCTACACCTTTTCTTTTGTCCCACAATATAAGTCATTCTACATTACCAATGCAAAATTTATTACTCTTTTTTCTATCTTACCCCTAATTTATTATCAATCCAACCACTTTCCATTACTTAACAACTATTGCATTAATGATAGTCAAGGGGCATTTTAGACATTAACCATCAAATTTATGACATTTAACCACTTTCTTAATCTGTGTGAAAACACCTAAGATGACTTATATTTTGATACGGAGGTAGTATATATAATGGTGTATATGTATCATAGCGCCAAAACATTCTACCCATTTACATAAAATCTACAAAAGGACATTGTTTGGGGTGTGTGCGAGAGAGAAGGGGGGGGGGGGGGGTAATGCAGGAAAGATTGTGACAGGAAGTGGACAAACTAAACAAAAGAAACTGTCCCAGCAGCCAGGCCAAAAAATAAGGGCGGGAGTCACCACATTAACGTCAGTTTTCCGTAAGTTGATTGTTTAGTATTAATGGACATTAGGACACATCAGTTTTGTGATACCTAAACTACATAGGCGTACAGCTGAAAAGTAAAACAGATCAAGATAGTATGTGGGCAAAAAACCTGTACCCAGCACTTCTACACAAACCAGTCCAAGGAGATTTTCAAAATGATCGATCAAAAGTACAGGATGTGATATAGTTCTTGTTCCGATGTGACAGCCAACAATAATAGTTCGAAGCTCAAAACAACTCCATTACAAAACTAAAGATGCATTGCAACGAGCTTTCATGTCAAAAAAAAAAAAATCACCACAGTGGAAAATGCAATGGCAGAAAGTTGGAATAACAACATGAAAAATTACCTCGCCCCCTCGTCTGCGCTTTGAAACTGGGGCATAGCCCGGACTGTATATTCCCACTTCTTGAACCGCCTTCCTCTTTGAGATTCTCTCTGGTATTTTACGGTTATTGCTTCTTGGAGGGAAATCATCCAGGTAATCATCTCGTATTTCATGCCTTTTCTTCTCTTTCTTCCTCTTTAAGGCCTTCTGATGTTCTTCTTCTTCTCTCTCCCTACGGATAGCTTTCTCGAAACTTCTAATTGCCGACAATCTCTCCTGCTCTTGAAGTGCTCTTGTATGTTCCTCATGTAACCTCTGGGCTCTCTCTTGTCTTTGCCTTTCAGCAAGCCTTCTTTTATTTTCCTCTTCCAACCGCCATCTTTCCTCTCGGATCTTCCTGCTTCCTGCACGATCAGCAAACTGCCTGTTTTCCTGCACCCCGTAGCTCTCAAAACTTGACAGGTCCACAATTCTCTTAGTCTTTCTGTACTCGGAAACGGTGCTTCCCTCTTGGCTTAGCTCATCAACATTGATAATTTCTTTTGGTCGTTTGATTATAATTTTCTTGCGAGACTGGTCTCTATCAACCTCAACGGAGGCTTTATAACAAGGGCAGGTCTGTATAATTCAACCGGCGCGTCTTCAGGCTTCATCTTGTTTGAGAATTTTATTTTATTAATTTTCACAACGGACTTATTCCCGGTTTCACTATCCGAAGTAATAGGCCTGTCCGAATTCTGTGATGTGGCTGGAGTCTGCTTATCCACGAGTTTTTCACTCGTACTACATTTCACTTTGAGAGTTTTACCCTTTAAACTAGACTTATCGTCGTCATTTGCATCAACAACAGCAATTTTAGTTGCACCTATTTGAACGAGCTTCTTTGACGAAATACGCTGAGGTTGAGGTTGTTCTGCTTGATCCAAAACAGAATATTTTCCTAAAGCCTTTTCTACTTCACTGGCTTCAGCGGAAACCACCTGATTTTCACCGTACTTGGGGCATTGTTTGTTGGTTTTCATATGGCCCAGCTGATACACGAGAAGGAAAATAATAAGCAATTTCGTCAACATCCGTATATAATAGGTACTGTGAAAAAATGCTAACCTGGCCACAAGCCCCACAGATGAAAGTCTCCCGTGCAGATTTCTTTTCCTTGCCAATCTGGTATTAACATAATGTAAATGTTGCTAATAAGAGACCAAAAGAAGAGTAGAACTGCACACAAATAGGTCATACTCGAATCATAAGTTGGACTAGCAATAAGAAACGATATCAAATCCCCAGTCCCCACTGCACTTGTTTACTTTCAAAACAAGAATAGCCATCAAGCAAACAAAACCTCTAACTGTGTATGTGACTGTCGCTGTGTGTATATGTGTGTGTGTGTGTGAGAGAGAAAGATACCTTTATTCCATCACCCAAAATCTTAATTTTCTTCGATTGTAACTCCATCTGTTCTATGTCATTCTTTTTCTTTGCTTGAGTTTTACCCAACGACAAGTTTCTATTTACCAGCCAGCTCTCATCCTGCACCCAATAAGATTTGAATTGCTTCAACTTGATAAGTTCAATAGGATTGATACATGAATGAAACAAAGAACTACATTATAGAGTGATTGCCAAACATAGTTCAAGCATAATGTTGTGATTAAAATCTCAAGAATGACACTGTTAAATTTGGTTGAAAACAACAAACCAACCTGATGTTTAGCAAACTAATTCAGGAGTGCAGTCACAAGAAAAGTTTCATTCTTCTTTGCTCACACAGGGAGCAAGTGAGAGCTTGTCAACTTGACAAGCTCTCACTTGCTCCCTGAATGTCAACCCAAAATACATAAATAAGTCGACAACTATGTAAACCCTTAAATTTCTATCAGCTCACACAAACTGTGAAATTGGTGCAAGAAATGAAGCTTAGACCTGACACATCCTTGATAAACTGACCGATTCTCATGCACCCTAAGTGAGAAATGGAGCTTTTCACAACAGTTATAAGAGTTTAGACACTTCAGTAATGAAATTGTAGTATTGCTCATTGACCCGAAGGATTCAAAAGTTATCTTGAAATTGGAACAAGTCGTGCATAGCCTTGGAAAAAATGGGAAAGACAGCAAAACTGCTACCTCGTTTTGATCTCTTGTAGGTTTCTCTTTTGACAGGAAGTCCGTCTCAACTTGAAAGCCTCGGTTCCCCCCTGCGTTGAATTTCTTAACTCGATCGATAGCCTCTGAACCTGCCTTTACCTGCGAGGATGGTGCTTGTCCAATTGGTGCCCCTATGACTAGTGTCTTTTTCGTCGGCTTTCTGTAAATGCCATCATCTGCAAAACATCTTTTTTCTAAGTGCACGACAGTGAAAAATCAAGCTTGTGAGTCATCATACAAGAAATCCGGAAAGCTAAATCCTCCCACCACTTAAAGCACAACAGATTACCGAAAAGTGTACAAGTCTACTCAAGAGTATCTGGAAAATGTTTAAATGTCGTATGCGTAATGTTTAGCCAGTCTCAATTTCTTGATAAAGTAAAGTTTTCCATCAAAATCTTCCACAAATTAGACACCACAAAAACCTTACACAGACGAAAGCAAGTCTAGAAGAGCGATGGAAGCAAAGGATGGATATGGCACAGAAAAAACTGACTTTAGATGGAAGGAATACTGAATTCCAAAAAGAAGAGAGGGGTAGCTTGTCTTAATAAAGGGGATTTATGAACTATTAAAGAAAATTGTATAGAGGGAAAGGTTGAGGAGAGAAAGAAATACTAATATATTTTTAAGGACCACACAAGCCCATAAGCTTAAGAACAAGTTACTGAAGCTTCAAGATAAAAATGGAGAACTAACACTTCCTCGTCTATTCCTTCTTGTTACCCCCCCCCCCCCCCCCCCCCCCCCCCCCCCCCACACACACACACACACAAAAAAAAAAAAAAAAAAACAGTTTACTGGTGGGATATTTTCAGTCAACTAGATGTCCAAGTGTTATATAGGATTTATATAGAAATAATATTTGTATTTATGTTTATCTGGTTTAAACATCTGAGTTAGGTGGTCAAACTGTATTCAGAAGACATGCCTACAATCAAATGTCAAAATAACTCAGTTAGGTTACCAATGCCACATATAAGAACCATCCTCATTAAGTGGCCAAATACATGAAGAATTGTGGTAAAAAGCCCAACACTTGAGAACAAGAACCAATAAGAATTTCAGTGTAATTGAAACAAGAGATATACTACATATAGAACATTTACCATCCATAAGCATCCTGCAGAGTTCTGCAGCTTCTGCAGCTTCATCTTCGAACTCCTCTTCTGCCTGAGCTTCAAAACGCCGCTGCCTCATTTTAAAGCCCTTGACACCTTCACCTGAGTGCCGCTTAGAGACGCTATTACCATCTGCACCTTCTTCAAATTCTTCTGCATCGAGAAGATTTTCCAAATCCCCAGCAAATGAATCTAGGTCACTATTAGCTTCAGAGTCACTCTCATTCTCTTCCTCAATGGAAAGACTTTGAAGTTGGCGCTCCCAAATTTCTTGACATTTCTCCCTAGTTTGCTGCTGCAATTGCATGAAGGACATCCGCTGGCCACGGGCATACTTGCTGATGGTTGTTGGATCAACCTTTACACCTGATGCAGCTTGCTCACTTGAAAGCTTGCGGATCATAGCAATTCGATGCCACCTGGTCAACTTAGCGATTTGCTCCTCTGGTACGTTAAACTTGACGAGAACCTGATAGACACAAAATTGTGCATGTGGTGAAGAATAATATCACAATAGCAGAAAGTGAGGAAAAGTAATAAACCCTCAATAAGAAAAACTTGTATAGCGCAATAGAAAATCATTTGGCTGTGTGAGTTGATTAGATTTATGCATTTTTAGTACTACTACCATAGCAAGCTGAACCATACCTCTCTAGCTGCATCCATGCTCAGCCTGCGTAGATCAGCATCTGTCCCCGTTACAGTAGAACCTTTGCTAACAACAGTTTTTTTCTTAACCACTGCATTGGACATCGGTGCCTTAGGAGTGTTGCGCACAAAACTGAAACCAAGTCCACGTCCAGATGGATCACCAACACCAGTGATTTCCAGGCGCTCAATATTTCCTCTGTCCTGCACATCAGATGAGAGTGGATGACTAAGGAAAGGTGAAGTTTAAATCCAAAACATAAGCATGTTCCGTCCCAAAATACAAGTCATTTTACCTCTTTGTTTTTTCCCCGTAATATGTCATTTTAGAATACCAATGGAGCATTTATTACATATCTTACTCCTAATTTATAATCAATCCAACCAATTATCATTACTTTACAGCTACTGCATTTTACCTCTTTTACACATTTATCCTTAAAAGTTCTCACATTCATCCACTTTTTAAAAATGTTAAAACCATTAAAATGACTTATAATTTGGGACGGATGTAGTTCTTTTTTTTAGGTGCTTAAACATGTAGCTTCAAACCAATTAAGAATAAGGACCCAAAAATCAAAAGGGATAACCTTTTCCGCATCCACTAAATACCTTACAAATAATCCACTATGTTTGAGAAGCATGGCAGACAAAAAACACCTACACTCACACCCACATATAGTACCTGACTTGTGCAGGCGACAAAATTGATGCTCAAGTTCCACGGAGTAATCTGAAGCTCTCTCTCAATATGTGATGCAGCTGCTAAAGCAATTGCTTCATCTGGAAGCTGAATCATTGCAGATAAGAGGCCATTCGGCTGAGTCAGCCTGGAGATACCAAGCCGTTTAAGTCTGTACAGGCCAGCTTGCATGCTCTCATATGCACAAACCTAAGGCAAAAAACATACACTTACTGAAGCTGAAATACAGAAATTCAGAACAAGTAATAGCAACACTACAGAAACGGACGACCGTTTTTTTGTCAAAAAGTGCAAACAGAAATGACAGTTTTGTACATGAAACATGTGAACGAAAAAAAAAAAGAGAAAGAAAGAAAGAAACTGGAAGCTTGGTTGAAAAGCCGTGGGAACCCCTACTGAAATGAATCATAATATTAATGAAGCCTGATGATACACCAGTTGATAAAACATCCTATCAGAGACTTGTAGGGAAATTGACTTATCTAACCCATCATCGTCCAGATATTGTCTTTGTTGTGAATGTAATAAGCAGGTACATGCAAAATCCAAACAAGACTCGTTTGAAAGCTGCTGAGAGAATCTTGCAGTACTTAAAGGGGTGTCCAGGAAGAGGAATTATGTATATAACAAAAAGGGGGGCAAGAATGGCATTAGAAGTCCCCACTGATGCTGCATATGCTGGTTCTATTGATGACAGAAGATCAACCTCTGGATATTGTGTTTCTAGGCGGAAATCTAGTAGCTTGGAGGAGCAAAAACAACTTGTTGTGGCTAGATCGAGTGTTCGGCTGAGTTTAGATCTATGGCAATTGGAATCTGTGAATTACTATGGCTGAAAATAATCCTAGAAGACTAAATATTGAATGGGAGAAGCCAATGATGATGTTCTGTGACAACAAGTCTGCTATTCGTATTGTCCACAACCTTGTGCAACACAACAAGACTAAGCATATTGAAGTTTGACAGCATTTTATTAAAAGAGAAGATTGAAAGCGGATTGATCTGTACACCATTTATCTCTACACATGATCAAGTTGCTGATCTTTTAACAAAGGGACTCCCTAGTAAAATATTCAAACCAAGGATCTGCACTGGGACTGGATGACATCCACTCATCAGCTTGAGGGGGAATGTTAAGAAATACAAAGTCTTCTAATTATTTTTTCCGCCTATATTATGTTGGGAAGAGTCTAGCCGCCTTTTTTCTCTATCTCTTAAACCCAACAGTTTCTAGCTGTTTAAGGCAGCTGTAATCGTTAATTATCTGTCTGCTTGTCTGTAGTTATTCCCTTTATATACTCTTGTAATTATCTGATTCATTAAGTAATAAGAAATATACAAAGATTCTTTCTTTTCACAGTATATGTATACATATATGTATACACACACACACACACACACACACACACACACACATACATACATACATATGTATTGATGTATATGCGTATACATATACATTTGTAGAAATATTGCATATGCTATTAATTATATTTCAGTAAATACTCTGTGAACTATTAGTGTTAGGTAGTTCGGATGTGTAAAATGTGCGAGCACAGATTTCTGGTAGTTGATTGGCTTTCTAGCGGTTAACTGTGTCGGCCTAAGTTATTAGCCACCTAGCCATTAGAATTAAACTTGTATAAATACTCTGTAACTCTCTCAATGATGATTGAATAAGAATAATCCATTTCTTGTCACTTGAAAATTTATCAACTCAAATTTCTACGTACATGTACAAAACCTGTAAATTAATTCAAATGTACACACCAACTGTTTTTGAATGGTAGCAGCTCCTTGCAGGTACCCATCAGCAGTAAAAATCATTTCAAAATTCAATTAAATGGCTCCACCGCACCATCTCGAACAGTACTAAGAAAAGGAGAGCGAGGAAAGAAAAACATTCCCTAACATGCTCACATTTTCTGGAGTGACCATCCTTCTCAATTCCTCCTCCGAAGGAATGCGAAAATTGCGTCTCATTACCCAAAGAAGCTGGCCATTTCTTCCTTTCTGGAGATCACAAATCCAGGTTAACAACTGGTGTAAAAGAATAGCAAAGTTAAACAGGAGAAAAGTGAAGGCATAACAGAAAAGCCTTGTCAAGAACAGTACGGCAAAAGACCTATAAAACACCTAATGATAAGTAAACAGTCCCGCCTGTGCCTCCTACTCATTTTTTTTGCTAGCATTTGTCATCTCATTGAAAAGGGGAGTAAGAGTTTCCTCCAAAATGCAGTCAGCACATTATATATATATATATATATATATATATATATATATATATATATATATATATATATATATATAGAGAGAGAGAGAGAGAGAGAGAGGGATATAGAGATAGAGATATAGATATTACTACCTGCAAATCAGCACAGTGCTTAAGTCTTTTCCGAAGAAAACTTTCTGACAGGCTAGGAAATTGAGCAGATAATTCATCAGCACGAATAGAAGGTCGTACACCATCCTTCCCAGCAGCAGAAAATTCACGATACATAAAGACCAAAAGCCTGTTCATTATGTATGTCTGAACATTTTTTGATCCAGGAGCCATAACCTCCACAAGCGGCTCCTAAAAATGACAAGTGGATATCTTATAAAAAAAAATGACCAGTGGATATCTTACAAAAAAATGACCAGTCGATATCTTATTAGAAAAAAATGACAAGTGGATATCCTTGTAATAAAATCCTCATGTTCAAACAGTTGCATGCAAAAGTAGGTAATCAAAACAATCACATAAACGTCAAGTCTTCCAGAGAGCAAACAAGAAATAAGATAGTATATACTCAAAACATAGGATAGCACTCAACAAAATAGTCATACAATTCAAGATTTACGAACGACAAAGACATACATGGAGTAGCTACACAAGGTACAGTACGTGCACGTTCATGTCCAGTTTCAAGACATAATAACCCAAAACAGCCAGGAATACAAATCAAATTCAACCAGGCAGTAAATTTCAGGTAAAACCTGGAAAAGGTTTCTTTCTTTTTTTCTTTTTTTGTAAATATTGAAAACTAGGATTGCCAAGCCTGAAATGCCACATCATAATACTATCCTTAACAAGATTACTAGAAGTATTGTAGCGCCTATTCCAGGATACATCTTTATTCTGCAAGATCTCATCAACCTCAAGAATGTAGAGACCACCACACATCTTAACATTGTCAATCATCCTCCTTGAGTGTATAAACCGAAACTTACAATCATTCACAGTGAACAACACAGTACAATGATTTTATGAGATAAGTCTGCTAACTGAGATTAGATTACATGATAATTTTGGGACATGTAGAACATTGAGAATCAGATTTGGTGTAACTTTATTTTTCTGTAACCTATAATGAACTGTTTACTCATGACAACAATAATACAATGAATAAGCAATTAATATTACTCAATCGATAAACAATCGGACAATGTCTCAGGTATTCACAAACAATGAGAAACCATACATCTAAAAGTAGAGGTAAATCTGGATTGCACCTCATATAAGAAAGAGAAAAGGATACACCAAAAACGATTTAGGGTATAACCAAGTATGCTCAATCACAGGGACGTTTCTTTTTCAAGTGTAGAAACTCTATATACATTTGGAATAAGTCAGTAAAACCAAGAGGAGTTAGGACATTGAAGTAAATTGTGAAATCATTTAATATTGCTATGTTAACCCCATGTGAACAGGTGGATTTTAAAGGGCATTGACAAAGGCTAGAAACTTCAATGGGGATATTCAATAAAATGACATAATTTACAGCAAAAAAAAAAAGTGGATTTGTCAGGGCAGTCCCTAACAACATCAGTGTATTTATGTTAGAAGAATACAAGAGTGAAGCAACTCCTTAACAAGCCAATTTGAGTTTTTTAGGCAGGGCCGGCATGAGGAGAAGAGTGAGAAGAATTGCAGGAACTGCTAGATTCCATTCTATTTAATCTTGAACAATATTTTATTGTTGGATGGGTAGTAGTCTCAAAGGATTTCATTTGAATTTAAGATGGCCATCCTGGTGCAGGCTAATTATTGATGCTTCAACAACATTGCCACACAAGTACTATTCCCACTAACTGGAGTCGGGTAAACAATGATACATGGATAAAGAATTATTTCCAAGAGATGTAAAACATTGCCAATGCACAGAAGCAGGAAACTACCAGCATCTAATCATAAGTTTCAATGTGATAATTGTAAGAGATCAAGCAATAGGTAACCTGTTGTCCCACAACATCAATCCGGTCAATGCGTCGAATTGAAAGTTTTCCCTTTGCAGATCGTACCAACAAGTAATCAACTGGTGACACTTTATGCTTGTATATTGGTGCTCTATACATGTTTGTTTCAAGAGATGATTGGCTGCAACCCGGTTTTATGTCCCCAAGAAAAGGGGATTTATCAGAAGGATCTAATGTGAAGACATTTCCGAAACCACTATTTTCATTTCTCATCAAGCTTCCTGTCTGATCACCAGGGTTTAACTTCTGGTAGTAAGTGCACAGTCTAGCGCCCATTCCAGCATTTCCGAGGAGTAAAGGCCTTTCCTCACAATACCTACATACACGAGCAGCATCAGAACCATGCTTTTCTTGGGGAAGGTTCTAACGTAAAAAGCATGTGATACATGTTTTAAAAATAGGGAATTCATTATTTAACAAAACCCCACAAATAGTTCCAGAATCCGATTAACTAACATGCTGGCGCCTCTAGTAATAATCCACAAATTTACAGAAGCAAATCTAGTGTCCAACAAATGGCGTAAACACATAGCCAATCATTAATACATGTTGAATAAACAACTGGGATCAAATTAGAAAAACTACCTAAAACAATTCCAGCAAACCGACTACTAACATGCTGCCACCTCTAGTAATAATAGGAACACCGCATATGTCATCCAAGATTTGCCTATTTCACAAAAGCAACAGCTTTGTGGTGTTTGGTATACAGCAAAAGCAGTTGAGGCAAATAAATAAATGTTTGCACGTAACCAACATTCTGTTTTTATGAAACCAGAGTACCAGACAAATCAAGGGAATGTAAAACCAGATAATCAGCCTTGAGTTGCAAGAACATACTTTTCCTAAGGTCATAAATACATCACCAACTTAATAAATAATTCATTACAACAGCAAAGTTAGGATGAAAATAAATACTTACTCCATCAGAAATATGTGGCCATCTTTTACAGAAAGATCAGACTTCTTCTTGAATGCCCCAGGAGGACGTAAAGACTTGTTCTGGCTAGGGATTTTTTGTGCCCGAGGTAATAAACATACTTTAGTCCGAACAAGATGCAGCAAAGAGTTAGGTCTAACACCTTGCACCGAAAGAGATTTGTCATCTTCCAGCTCCTTTCCAGAGTAGTATATCTTCACAGGTTCAGAAAGCTTAAAATCTACGACCAGAAGTTAAGACAGTGTAAGTTCTTTCCACACAAACTAAAGGGCAATTAGGTGCATTGATGAAACCATCTTATGCAGGTCCAGAAAAGTGTTGGTCCAAGTAGGCCTATTGAATGCAATCTTAACTTATATTACCATAAGGCTTGCGGGCAATCTTAACTTTTTTTTTACGAGTAATGAAACTCCACAAGACAAAAACCAAGTGAAATATTAACGTGATTGATAATGCAAGTCCGCTCACCCAATAAGAGGAATAGAGATTGGTTCCTTGCAATTTCTTTCCTCTTCTTGTTCGACCTCGACATTCACATTGATATTTCATTTTTATTTTTTTTGTCAAGTAGAGTTTCATTACTCTTTTTCGCAGAGGGTTGTCTCCATGGCTCAAACCTGTGTCTTTATGTCACACAATGACAACTTTTACCCATGTGCTGAGGCTTCCCTTCAACCCGTTATGAAGGGAGCCTGATGCATGAAAGGAACCCACAAGTGTGGGATGATGAAAGGGTCAATCTGTCTAAACGCTATGTATGCAACATCAATTAGAGGTTTGTTTCTACATGAAAGAGAGGGAAAAAAAGATTAGTGAAAAAAAATTACAAGAACCAGGTGACCTAGTTTCTTTGAAGCTTTTGCTTTAACTGAAAGGATAGTTTCATCAGCATCCACGTGAATTCTACATCCCTTGCCCCCCAAACTCTTCAGTATTATCTTCATAGGTCCTTGGGCAGACAACTTCTTCTGTTCCTTAAGTACTAACTCGTTATCATGAGGATACCATAATGCCTTTGGTCGATGGAAATTGGCAATGTCTTTACTGCAAAAATAAATAAATAAATAAATAGTCGCAATTAGCATGAAAATCTCTGGTTGTCAAACTAAACGGTACAATAAAAAGAGAGAGCATACAAAAAAAAGTGATTAAAACACATAATATTGTGGCCCGTCCACCATACCACACAACCAATTCCATTAGGTGAACTGTCGTCCTCCCATGTCTACTCTAATCACAAAAGCCTAGTTTTCCTCCTCCCCTCCATCACTTCATTCTTCCTCCCTATTTCCAACACCTTTGCTCCTATCATATGTAAAACAATTTGTTCTAAATGCCCAATCAGAATGACAGACCAGTTAACAGTTTTCCTTTAAGTCTTGCTATTCCGTAAAAGTTCTCTAGTCATATGTGGACATGTGAATAGGTCCGACAATGCAGTCAAAACAGATTAGTTCCTGACCACCACACAGGTTCCTCTTAACTGTACTGTATTTTCCCACTAAATCCATGTGTTCACTACTCAAAACAGTGGATCTACTCTATATAACTAGATAAATTGATAAAGATGTTACCCATGGGATCCATGCAGGGTTATTAAAGTGGAGAAAAGTGTCGTGTCTTCTGTGAGATCGTTAGGTGGCACGTAAGATTTACATGATGCAATGGGGTCTGACATTGTTGAGTAGTATATTATGAACATGAGCAATAGATAAGAAATCGCAAATGGGGTTACTAAGACGAATGAGTGGCATGAAAGATTGTATAACATAAGAAATGAACAAATTAAAAAAAAAGGTAAAATGGATACTAATGATGAGAAAAATAGGCAACATGCCCCTCATGTGTGAGCTCGCCAACACGTGGACAAGTGTAGACATTGTTGTAGCAGAATAGCAGCAGTAGCAATAATTCTTTTTAAATTAGTGGAGAAGTGAAGTTCGATCTCGTACGACCTCATGCTTTAATACCACATTGAATTACCATCTCACGTAAACACTAAAGTTGTCAAGGAGAAATGTAACTAATACATCTATATATCTAACATTATTAATGAACTAAAGGATAGAAGCCAAAATATCTACCAAAATACATGCACAGAACATGTCACCGACAGCAAACATGAAATAGAAGGTAAGGATGCCCAAATCACATGACACAAAACTCTTACTTGCTTAGCTTCACCTTCATAGTTTGTAGCTTAAGTGCTGGAGTTGAATGCAGAACTTTAAGACCATGAGCAGTGCGCTTTTTCATATGAGATTTTGCCTGTTGAGAAGATTTCTGACTTGTATAAAATTTGTCATTTGATATATTAAAACGTCCAGCTGATTGACCACCAGGAACATGTAGCTCTGAATAGTCACCGTTTCCGCCCATTGTTTTACTGTCTAGAATCATAGCAGCTGCATGAAGCCATAGATGATTACCATCATTATTATCTGTTACTTCAAAAAGCATTTGCTCATCTTCAAGATCAAGAATCAGATGTGGCTTTGATACAGGTTGCTGGGGTTCCCAAATTATATTGTCAAACCAAGATCCTTCTAATACAGCTCTGTTCTGCATTGTCAGCTTCTTAAAGCGTCTGATGGTGTCACTGTGAAGCATTTCTTTCAAAACGCCATCATTCCTTGAATCTGTATTGTGTGGCTCATTCTGATCCAATCGAGACTCTATTCTTAACAGCTGTGGATGATAGAGTCTTTGGGGTTCAGGAGGAATCGATTCGGACCAATCCTTAATATCAAAGGGCTCCAGTAATATAGGACGATCACAGAAATCATCATCAGACTTGGGCGTTAAGATCTGTGGTTCAGCCTGCAAACCAACCTTATTACTATCTGGTGTATCAGCCTCAGCTCCAGAAATCTCCCCACTCTTAGCAACATTGTTGCTTAATACTGGAGACTTGCTCCAGATAATTCTATCCTCCCAATCTAGTTGGTCAAGGGGGCAAAAGTTCTGATAGAAAGGCTCACTGCAGTCCTCAAGAAGTAATGGTCCCACATCAACATTAAATGACACAGAGCAACGGCATGAATCTTTCATTCCGTGATCATTATCTGGAACACCTTGACCAGTACCTTCAAGATTTCTTGACTCACTATCTTCAGACAGGAAGGCTGAACTGCCCTCTCGAATCACTTCTACTCGACCCACACCACAAACATCCTGCAAGGATCCCTTAAGAAATGCCTCTTCATCTTCTTCAATGATCTCAGAGAAATCCATACTCTTGTACATCTCTGAAATAATCAATAAGAAGGTTCATCCAAATGCTGAAGCAGCAATTAGTTACAAAAAAATACATATTTAGATACACACACATAAAATATGTGAGAGGGAAGCTTCATTTGCCAAATCATTTGGTGTCATAGCGAAACAAAAATGAAAAATTGATTAGGATAATTATTAAGCCGAAAAAGTAAGCATCCAAAATAGCTAAATTTATGCAGAAAGAAACATGACCAATAAACGTCTAGGAAACCAACAGGCAAGTACTAATGAGATGTACATCTCATTTAACAATCTGACACAATTCTTGAATTTACTTGTGCATCGATTGATCTCCAGATAATGCGTATTGAGCCAACATGGTCATATCAATTGATCTCCAGATTATGCATATTGAGCCGACATCAGAGTTGAATTTCCCAATGTAAGTGTCATATGCATAATATGAAGATTAAAATGAGCAACTTAAGATAACTGCCTAACTGTGCTTGAAAATCGGCAACCTTTACGAATTCTCCCCAGCTATAGATGGAAACTACCTCCGGCTTTGCCTTAACCTTCCTCACCTTTCCCCTCCGTTCCTTGACAACAATAGATTCCCATCTACTCCCTCTTGCAACAACTCTACGACTGCGACTTTCAATCATAGTACTTCTACCACCTTCCTCCATCCGTACTTTCTCCTACTTCCACCTTCTTATCCCACCTTAAGTTTCTCTTGACTACGTTCATCAGAAGGTTGCAGGGAATACCTTTACCGACTATGTCACTAATAAACTACATATGCAGATCGACAAGACAGACGTTAAATGTATAAAAGGAAACGCTCATTTGTGGAATCACTAATATCTAGTTAACAGGCTTGTTTAAACAGTTAAGACTTTTAACTAAACTAAGATAGAAGTCATTACTAATGACTTAGACAAGTAATGTTACACAATAAAAGGATACAAAAATATGATATTTAACACATCTGTTCCTCAAAACTAATCAAGAAAAATGAAATAACAAAACAAGTGCAAAACTTTATGGATGTATGTCAAATATTGATCGAAACACAAATTTACATCCAACAAACAAGCACTGATGTCATACCTTTTGGAACAGGATATACACGCTCCCTATTCTCGGCCTTCTTTCGAGGCTCATAAATGCCAAAAATCTCAGAGAAACGTAAAACTACCATGTCATCCTCGACATAAAGAACAGGAAGTGGTGTTGAATTGTTACTCAACAATGTTTCTCTTGGTGAACGCGCATCTTGCTCCTCCTGAATAGGAGCCAAGAAACAACAAAATGGGTCAGATAATGAGCCAAAATATACCACCAAAAAGTCTTGCAAAATGGCAAATCTTCCAACTGGCCAAACTTAAGTCTTTTATAGGATTCGAATAGAAAGAAATCGAAGTCTTCCAACTTAAGACGTGATTTTGTTTTCTTGTTGAATCTAAGGCGCAAAACACCAACAGACTCCGCTTCTAATTGGAAAAATTAGTTGTTACATAGCTCTAAACTGTTGCTTAGATTTCCATTTTATGATAGCTAAAGAGATTTTTGTTTTTCTGGCGGATTGCAACCCCTAACTCAGTTTGTACTGTTTTGTAGATCAATATAATTCTCTCCCTGTGTGTGTATGTGTTTTACATATAGTGAAACAAGGCAACATTATCAAGTCATAATTACCAAGTCCGTATTTTTACATTCTCAAAGGACATACACAATTCAGCTAAGAGTGTTACTACTAATTTGATTTCGAAAAAGAATGATTGTTGCTGGAAGTCACAGTATAATGGTTAAACGAATATGTAAATAATTTAAGCTATTATACTAATTTGATTTTAAAAAAGAAAGACTGTTGTTGGAAGTCAAGGTATAATTGTTAAACAAATATGTACATAGTTTAAGCTGTTTTGATAATTTATTATTTACATGTACTAAAGTTCAAAATACTCCTTGTGTCCCAAAATATAAGTCATTTTAGGGGGGTTTCGCTCAAATTAAGAAAGTGGATGAATGTCATGTCTAAAATACTCTTTGACTATCATTAATGCAATAGTTGTAAAGTAATGATAAATGGTTGAATTAGTAATATATTAGGGGTAATATGAAGAAAAAGGTAATAAATGCTTCATTGGTATTCTAGAATGACTCAAATTACGGGACAAAAACAAAGAGCCAAAATGACTTGTATTTTGGGATTGTGAAAGTCTTAATGAGACTGATTAGACTGTTGCTTGAGGTAGTAAGTAGGAATAGTAATGCAGCCATCTGCATTAATGAACTACCCGATGGCTAGGAATATGAAGAAAAAGGTGATAAATGCTTCATTGGTATTCTAAAATGACTCAAATTATGGGACAAAAACAAAAAGCTAAAATGCCTTGTATTTTGGGATTGAGGAAGTCTGAATGAGACTGATTAGACCATTGCTTGAGGTAGTCAGTAGGAATAGTAATGCAGCCATCTGCATTAATGAACTACCCGATGGCTAGGAATCCCTGTACCAATACAACCTCTACTGTGCTTGGTTTTTGAATAACAATAAAAGAAATAATCTCCAAAGCGTTTATTTCTTTCATGGTAACAGAGTTCTAGAACACTTTTCGATTTGTTCCTTTCAACTTCATAACCAAATATCTTGATGTCAAGTTAGGCTACAAGTGAAACAAAAGACTTCTTAGAACCAGTCCACTGTAACTTGATCAAACTAATCAAATGATAATCCATCTCTGCAGATTACGACTATGAAACTCAGAGATTAGAACTACCTTAAATGATCTCAATCCGTCATGATGTACATTACTGGAAGAGGAAAAGTTGGATACTTGACTTACACAGTCAAGGATCTTGGCTCCAATAATCAAGATGTACAGTTCTTTCATAATTTTGTTATCTCTATCACTTCTGACATGCTACTGGTTAGGCAACTAGATACTTGATTATCATCATTCTCCCTACTTGTCTCAAAGCGGTTTTCTAACAATCAATGCAGGGGAGGTTTGACTGGCAAGGTCAGAAATAAAGTCCTTTCTAGGTCAAAAATAAAGAGCTTTGAAGGATAATGAAAGAATTATCTCCGGTTCCCTTTGGGATGGTGCAAATCTCAACACTAAAAAGGCTAAAGTATCTTAAAAAGACGTTTGTCACCCCACCTATCAAGGAGGCCTGGGTTTATGTTGACTCTCTCATCTGAACAATGGTCTGCTCATTAAGCTGACCTGGAGGATTTGTACTCATCAGGAATCACTTCGGATTCTCTTGGTTCATTCTATTTTCTCAAAAAGAGTTTCTTTTTGGAACATCACTCATGGACCTAGGAATTGTTGGATGTGTGGCCAAGCCAACACCAGAGAGATTTCAGACTGCCATACTCTGTGTTTGGCATCTTCAACCGCAAGTTCCTTTGCTTTACTGGTTAGGTACCCAAGTTTACCGTTTCCATCCACGGCTAGTTTTACGGACTGTGCCCATTTGAGATAATTATGACCTATGAGTTTCCTTGTGATCAAAAGAAAGGATGAAGAATTGGTAGATGGATTTACTTAAGTGATATATGACGAACCCCCTATGGTAGATCCAGAATTAGGGACTTTACTGTTGGGGTGTGGGGTTCCATGGCTCTGATACGATGTAAATTATTTGGGATCGGAAAAAATAAATTTTATTCATTAACCTACTCAGTCTTTGGACTGAATTTATAAATAGCATTACAACCAAATTTAAATAAAAGATAAAGTGTGCAAGGGAACAAAGGAAATAAACTACACAATCAAACAAACTGAACACGATATTCCCACAGTTAATAATAAAATTATTCCAAACTAATTACACAGCTTAGAAGCTTAATGATGATTTAGATGCATTAATTCCAAATTCTAAGCTGATAAAAGAATGGTAAAAATACATGTATGTTCTACTTGGCCTCGATTCTTAACACCTATTTAACGAGAATAGCTAATACAAGAATAATAAACACCTTAGACATTTGCAAGATATTAACCAATAACTACACATTTCTAAAGTTGGCCATCAAGCGAAAACGCATACAAAGCAGTCACAATTGGTGGAAGTAGTAATAGTAAGAACAAAAACAAAATACGAGAGAATTTTAACTTCTTAATCTCCCACCTCTTGGGTATCTGACAGGGCAGCAGCAGGGTCTTCAGACTTAACTGAATCTTCTGGTGCATCCCCAGATAAAGAAATGTTTTCTACCTTCTCCTCTTGAGATAGCACATCCACATCATTGTCGTGCGTATCTGTACACAATTCAAAGATAGAGAATGAATAATAAGCAAAGACATGCTTTGCTCATAGCTAAAGATCACCAATAGCCAACTTAAGTTCACGCATCATTTAGCTTGGAAAGTTCCTCCAAAATATGCGTACAACAGAGAATCTGATTCATGATACTTGCATATAAATTGGTGCCAAGCAGCTAACTGCCTCTTAAAAAATTGCCTTCAAGCAGTAATAATAACGAGGGGAAACACACACACACACATGGAAGGTATTACATGTTTTCAGGTTCTTGTGAGCGACTGGGGAGCATTCAAGTCTGTACCTAAATAGAGTATAATATAAGCTTTCTACTTGATCCAATCAACCCGAGCATAAACTGACGCACTCAAGAAACAATTTTTATAAAATTAAGCACGAGGGGTCACTTCAGTCAACCAACTATAAGAAAGAGAATTCATCAGTTGACCAGTTCTTAGCGAAAAGAAGAAAATCCAAACAGGATACATGCAGTCTGGATATCATATAAGTAGTGAAAAATCTGTGTTACTGTGGAAGTATGTGGATAATCAAAAGACACCAACTTTGACATGACAAACCTACAAATCTTTTGATATTGCAAACCATTCCTATATATAAAGATCCCAAAAAAAGGATTCTCATAAGATGAACAGCCATTGCTTTATTTTTATGTTTACCTTGCAAAAATAAAAAATAGAGATACATGTATACACCAGACTATGAATCACAACTCGGATAATCAAGGTCGTTGCAACTGAAGGTGGAAAATGGTTTTGAAATAAAAAAACCAAATTGTTGTTGACCTTGGGTTGGGACTATTATCCACACGGGCTTTCTAGACTGCAAAAAGGATATTGGGTGTCTTGACATGCATTTTTTTAAGTAGCTGATTCTTGTTGGATTTGCAATGTTCTCTGCTATTTTATGGAAGTTCTACGAAAATTCATAATCAGGAAAGCCAAAAATGAAAAATAATTAATAGCTTTCCGTAAAACCTTCCAGAATAATGGGTTCGGAGACTTCAGTTTTGATCTCCATCACCTCATCCTTCTTTTCCAGGTCCTCATCATCATCGTAATTTTCATCATCAAACACAGCAGCAGAGCTTGCAACAGTATGTACTGAAACTTCTCTAGAAAGAAAATCTTTTTTGGATAGCAGAAAGTCCTCCTCAGTGGCATTTTGGACCTCAGGTCCTTCATACTCTTCATCGATATCTTCATAATCAACTGCATCTTCTGCCTTCTCATCGTAATCTTGTCAACAGCAAGCAAAATAAAATATAAGAAAAGAATCAGGGACTATCTCAATTAAAAAGAAAGTGCACATTTTCACAAGGTGAAACAACAATTATTGATGACAAGTAGCCACTGATCCTCCATGTTGGCAAAACATCCAACTTAAATAAAATTATTAAAGGGTGGCAAATCAGCATGCAGCATTCACCCAAGATGGAGATACACCAACCAGGGAAAAGACCAGCATCAAATCTTTCTATAGGTTATTTTACCATTTCAATCACTTTCTATCTCAACAGATTGTGAAGGCAAACATTCAGGCCCTCCATGATAAGACCAAGAACAACTAACAACGTTACAAAACAATAGCACACTTCAGTGACAAAGAATATTAAGCATCGGCAACAATATCACCTCAAATGAAAAGACAAATACCTTGCTCAGCAGCGTCGGAGGTTGTATGCTGTGTTCTTATAGCTAACTGTTATTCCAGCAAGAGAGTAAATCAGTAACAATAATAAGAAACCAAAGAACAAGTTTAAGATCTTTACATAATGGAGAGAAGGGTCTGATAACGGAATAACATAGCATCAATTACTCCATAACAATTAGCAACAAGAGATCGAGATTTTCATACATCTATATCTGTCAAGGATGAACCAAGCTTGTCTGCTAGCGAAGCAAGATGCTCCTTTGCATCCTGAAAGAATCATAATACCAAATCTCATAGTAAGTTCAAATTGAAAGCATATGCAGGGAAATGATAAACAAATCATTCTAGTCAGGTGTATCTTAGATGAGGATATTAAGAATGCACTTTTTCAAAAGAAAGCAGACGCAGCTTCTGGGCCAGATGGGCAGACTATTGACTTCTACAAGAGGGATTGGAGGGTTGTATGGGGATGACTACTTGAGCGCAGCACACTACTTCGTCATGGTAATAATTTAAGTATCAACCAAACTGTACACCCATATTCTTATTCCTAAAGTTAAAATACAATGCGTAGAAAGGAATTTACACTCATTGCCTGTTGCAAGGTGATCCACAAGTGTATTACCAAGGTTCTTGCCAACAGATTGGAGTGGTTCCTTCTCTGATTAATGAAAATCAATCCGCTGTTGTGAAGAAGATTGATCCAAGACAAGAATTTGATATGCATGAAATTGTTATGGGGTTTCGTAAACAACGAGGACAACCTAGATGTGCAGTCAAGATTGATAAAATGATGGCTTATGACTCCATTAATTGGCAAATCCTCGTGAAAATCTTGGACACAATGAAATTCTTAAAAGTACTTTTAGAGGCAGAATGTGGTTAGCTGGTTATGCAAGAAAAACAACTTTTTCCTCTTTTGACCTGATATGATCCCTGGTGAGCCTGTTTTCATCCAATAAAAGCTAGACAAGGAGGTCTCCTCCCCCTACCTCCTCCTGGTCATGGAGGATTCACTAAAACCCTGAAAAGTGTCCCCTGGAGATACTGCCAACCAGATACCATGGGGTCCCCTTGGGTTCAACAAGACTAACCTAAAAAAGTGCTATTAGTTGGTAAGAGGATTCAAAGTTGAGCCTATTCCAAACTATCTTGTGGTTAAGACCTCAAATGATAAGAATGAGCAAGTCAGCATTCATAACTTTTAGGCTAGCATTTTTTTCATCCCAAGAAGATGACAAAGTGTTAAGGAAAGAGGAAAGATTTCTGAACGGTTAGGGGAGGAACTAGAAAGGTCACACTTGATTGGAGCTTTTGTTTGCACCTAGACGGAGAAATAGGACTCGGACCTCCTCCCTTGGATGTTGTGAACAATGCTTTTCTTATCATTGGTTTTCTCATGAAATAGCTTTCGTTTCCCACCCTCCCTTCCCCTCCTCTCTCTCTTTCTCCCTCTGTGGCTCCACCGGTTGTCCCAAGATGTGTAATAGACAAAGTTTGGCAGAAAAGTCAGCAGTCTATAGTAATAAAAACTTTCAAAAATGGCCAAAAGTTAATAAACAAAGAAAAATAAGCAATGCCTCATAGATAAGTAATGGCAAATACAAAACTTCATGTGCTACTTTAGAAAAAGAGTTAAAATCAATGCCTTTTCTGGATAAATGTTTGTATCCGTATTTGATGCAGATCAATGGTGTAAAATACCTCATCCAGGTAATCAACATCAAGATCACCAGAGTTATCAACATTGCCAAACATAAATCCCAATAGATGGCTACCCCCACCGACCTCCTCGCATTCGTCTTCATCGTCTGACAGAAAGCAAATCAGACTCAGCTATTTAATCTAAGGAAAGCCGCAACTATAAATTCTCAGCATCCACAAGTGGCATAAGCACAGGCAAACACAGAACTCACACAATGAATCATCCAAATTCAAATATACACCTCATTCAATCATGTTCATGCAGGGATCTAACCGATCATCCTACGGCTCAGCATAGAAATTGTAGTCACTAGATAATCAAGGACAGGTGTTTGTGGTACAGTCAAGTTGGTGAATTGAATAGAGTTAACTCAAAATAATGTAGCACGAGGCGCACAGCAAAATACTCTTCCTGTTTCTTTGTCCTTCCTAAATTGTATGTCAATGATATATAGATGTCAAATGAAAGACCAGATTGCCATAATTAAATGTGTACTATTCAAAGTCAAAAATCATCTTGAAATGGTGCAGGTTAAGAGATATAAGCAATAAAAAACCACCTGGCTAACTGACCTTGAATTGTATCTCTCTCTTATTTGAATCAAAAATTCGGGAGAGGATATATTTTAGATTCGTATGCATTTCCTCCACCTTTGTAACTTGGACAAATCTCATTGATGAATAGAATAAACAGTTTCACAAACTGAACCAACTCAGTCTATTACACAGCACAGACAATAGCTAAGATTTGCTGATAATTTTCTGATCTAAATTATTCAATTTCAGAATCCATCTGCAGCTCGTGTACAATATGATTTAATTTTGGATCTCCAGTATCACACTAGTATTCAAATTTATACGGTTAACCCCCATCACCAACCAAAATGTTTCATTAAGACCCTGCAAAGTATTGCTTAAATCATGGACATAAAGCTGATTCACACAGCATTGTGCGTGATATACAAGAATGGCTGGCCGATAATATTTGGTTAAATGGAGACACGTACAGAAGAACCAAAAAATTGATGAAAGTCTTTTAGCCCTTACTCGTGATGAGTTACAATACCAACCATCGCCCATTCCCATGAATAGTAGTACATACTTTTGAAAACTCAATTATGTTCAAAAGAAAATCAAACAAGGTAAAACTACTTATTTATTAATTTATTGGGGGAATCTAACCTACTTTTTAAACAAGATCTGGAATGGTACACAGACGTAGCTAGACCATCAACTTACAGAGTAAAAACACTAGAATTACAACATTGAAAAACATTTCCTTCTGCCTTTCTACAGATAATGTCAAACATATATGTGACTATTGTAAATGATTGTACAATCAACACTAAACCGTGTAATCCATCACAAGGCAAAACTTGTATATGCTTGCCTATTTCATTTATTTATTTAATGTAATTTTTTAAAATCATAATATACTTAATATATGAAGCAAAATTTACATCATCCAAGAGTCCACGGACTCAAAATGCATCAATCTATCAATTACAGGAGGGAAATTCCGCATGTTAAAAGTACTTCGCTTCTAAGGATACACAATTAGGATTGTCAAGAAATACGACTAGGCTCCTTCTATGGAAAGATAGACAGGGACAATAGGAAGAAGAATGAACCAC
Source organism: Gentiana straminea (assembly GCA_036785695.1). Lineage (NCBI taxonomy): Eukaryota > Viridiplantae > Streptophyta > Magnoliopsida > Gentianales > Gentianaceae > Gentiana > Gentiana straminea. The sequence goes on along the minus strand of JAVUPR010000424.1, from coordinate 6,641,963 downwards.
ATTATGATCAGGGACCCTGCAAAGCTGATATACACCAGATTATCAAAATCAATGAAAAGTGAATGCCACTAACTCAAAAATCAAAATGCGGATCTCTCCCACATGAAAGTATCAAAAGTACATGGACCAAGTTGAATTCAAAGGAAAGATTAAAGGTTCGAACTCACAGATACTGAGTTGTTAAGCTGCCAAAAAGTTGACTTAACTTTGATTCAAACAAGAAAGGGCATCAGCTATCAAAAACTGGGAAAGTTCAAAAAACAGATAAGTTATATAACGGGATTCTAGGCTTCACTAATTGCTTTCTTTGAATCCCTCTGTCCAGCTCTGTCTTGCTGTACCTTCTTTTTTCAGCTACCGTCTTAATTTACCTTCAAACCCATCATCACTTCATCAGCATTACATATATATCTTCTTTTTTAATCCTTATTGCCGATGTTTATTTGATCATCCCAAGTCTCCGAGCATTGCTTATTTCTAAGCTAATGAAACTAGATTTGTTCAACTTTCACAGTCTTCTTCACACATATGTCTTTTTAGCACATAACAAATGTACAGTTACTTCACTTCCTTTGAAGTTTACAGCAACATCTTTTCAGTCAATTAAAACTTTGAAAATAAAATACTAAACCCAAAATCAAAAACTGAAATCACACCTTCAAAACAAAGATACGACTTTTACATCAATATTTCACACGGGGTACTGTAAACATCCATCTAAAATTGAGTGATGAAACGAGTTCAAAAATGGAAGAACGATATCTAAGGAAGTGCAATAGACCACCTACCATCATCACGTACTTCATGGGATGTGCTACCGAAATCATAACCCATTTATTATGTATTAATGAATATCTGCATATATAAAAAGTAAAAGAGACTTAGAAACTCAAAGAAGCAGACGGTCAATTGCAAAATACTAGAAAAATAAAATAAAGAGTCAAGATTGATCAATCTTGAGACAATTTTCTGACAAGAAATATAGATTAAAATACAAACTCAAACTGAGTGGATTACCCCAAAACAATGTTGAATTGCCGATGACCTAAAAACGATAAAGGGAAAGAAGAAGATGTTGATTTATTGAATATATGTCTTGTTTAGCTGTTCTTCAGACTGAATTCTGAAAATTGCAATATCATGAGTTAGATATTTGATTGAAGTTTAATTACCGAGCCCCAAAGAGAATAAAAGAAGCAGCTTCCCAAGAGGCAATAGCACCAATTTCCTTGAAAAAGAGAGACAATTGAACGATTTCCATGAAAAAGTACAATTGTGAAAGCTCCTATGCTAGTAATTACCTGACCATCGATTTGATTCTCAAGCTGAAATATTTGCCATATCTTTCAGCCGGCCAGCAACAGAAGAATCAATCAACATTCAGAATCAAAGAATTATGGAGGGTGTTGTATAATTATAATGATAAAAATGAGGCTTTGAAACTATTAGGTCTTCAAAATGTGCACATAGCTAGCTTTGTCTCTGCTGTAATCAAGTTCGAGTGACAGGAAACGCAAAATCGAAGGGAAGAAGAAGAAGATGATGATTTACTGAATTTCTGCAGATTCGAGGGGAAAATTCGAGGGCTTTGTTTTCGTTTTATTCGTCAGATAATTTTGCGTTTCGTTTACTTATACGATGTGGGACAATTTAGTTATATATAGAGGGGAGTGAGAGAGGAGCCAAACAAAAATAATTAAGAAGAATAAGAACACACACACTAAATCCTTTAAAAAAAAACTCTATTTTTTTAATTTTCCAAAAAAAAAAAACCCCTCTGTTTTTTCAATGGAAAAAATAGCACCGCAAAATGTAAAATCTGTAAAATTTTATTTACATATATGATCTATTGAATTCATCATGAATCTGTAAAAAATTTCTTTATATCTATCGCATTATATAATATAGAGAATCTGATACATTTCATTTTGAATAAAGATTCTCAAAAGTAGAAAAATATGTGTTTAAAACTATAATATAAAGAATTCGTTAAGAGAATATGATTAGAGTGCTCTAAGAACTTTTTTAGACGTTATCATAGAGAACAATAACTCCATAAAAGAAGAGCTAAAATCCACATGGGGCACTAAAAACTTAAAAACTAATAAGTTATTTTAATTCGTCGACCGATCCAAGTCCGGCAAGATTGACTCCGTGGAGAAAAATAGAACGACAACTCTTATCAACCAATGTCAATCACTTCTTGCAACTTTTGGTACCTGGTCAGAATCTTCTACAACCGCTTCCGACGTTGACAACCTTTTGCCAGCCGACTTCGACTTCAACTTCAACTGCATTCAACCTTCGGTAATTGCTTGGGCGCTACCATAACCGTCTTGGAACAGTCGAATCCGCTTTGTTCTACCTCTATAGACTATAGTAGTGTTAAAACTCTTTCAACTTCTAATTATTTGAATTGTAAATTTTAGTACATACAAGTACTCATTATTCTACACAGAGAGAAATTCCATCCCAAAATAAAATGTCAAATGGATTTGTCATTATTCAATCTAGTGTTATGGTTATACAGGGGCGTCGTATCGAGTTTAGTGCTAAAAAAAAAAAAAAAAAAATTAGCCATCACCCTTCGAAAAAAAAAACAATAACTAAAATATATATAAAAAAATAAAACAAAAAGAGATAGTCGTAGGTTTGGAATGAAAAAAAACCGATTATTTGACAACTAGTCCTAATTTAAATAAACAAAAATTATTGTAGAACAACAAGATTTGAAACCAAGTCTCACGTATACAGACACTGTAACGCTAACCATTAAGATAATACATTTCTTGTTCATATAAATACGGTATATATATAATATTAGGTCGAAATTTTGTAGAGCGCCCTTAAATTCATCGATTTTCGGGGCCCGGCCACGTATTTGTAGCCCCTCCTCGGGCGCCCATGTGGTTATATCATACATTAATTTGTAGGGAAACTTGACCTTCTATGCTTGAAAAGTAATTTATAGGAAAAATATGCGTCGCAACAAGTATTTGGAAAAATATCCTTACGCCCTTTATGCGTCAATAATGCGTCCATTTTTTATTTTTTTTATTTTTTTTAAGATATTGGACGAATGAGCTCCGCATTCAGCCAAAATAAAAAAATTAATAATTTACTTGTGAAGTCGTCTTCTTCGCTCGTATTCCTCCATAAACATTCTATTTCCCATTCCATTTTCTATAAACAAACCATCAATTTTTCTTACGCAGACTCCAAATGCATCAATGAACCAACATTCAACTTCTTTAAAAATCATACATCTTCTCAGGAAAAAAAAAAATCATACCTAAATGGACACAACTAATTAGAACAATGTAAACAAAAATCCACAAAACAGAATCAATTTTGCCTCTTGTATCATGTTTGATCACAAAACTACTTTTTTGTTTCCACAAGAATCCTTTATTAGGGTTCTTAATTACAATGACTGCAACTATTTCATTCATTGTATGAAACCCATCAATGGTGGGGGTTGATTGTATGAAACCCATCAATTGGAAATGAAAACCGGAAGGAATTAGGGGGGAGGAGGAGCAGAGCAGCCACCACCGGACCGGACTGAAGCGGACGAGGGAAGCCGCCGGCCGCCGCTTCGATCTGTGAGAGTGAGAGAATAGTAGAGGAGGAGAACAGACAGAGGAAGGAGGGGAGGAGTCGGATGAACGAGGGAGGAGTTGAAGTGTTGATACTTTTACCATTCCAAATTTACCATCGGAAGTTGCCAGTGCGTCGCTCACGCGTGGAGAATGCGGAGCTCATGCGTCCGATATCTTAAAAAAAAAAAACGGACGCATTATTGACGCATAAAGGGCGTAAGGATATTTTTCCAAATACTTGTTGCGACGCATATTTTTCCTATAAATTACTTTTCAAGCATAGAAGGTCAAGTTTCCCTAATTTGTATTTGGTGATTTTTGTCATGTCCGTCAAATCATTAACCATAAAAATGGCTTGTATAAGCTTTCTGACACTTAAGCCTTTTCAAGAATGCAAGGCTCGTTAAAAACCGACACATGAGACATAAACAAATAAACAAATAGTACTCCACATAATAACATAAAACCGAGATTTGAAACTGTAACACGAAGACTATTATTAACCATGGGCGCCCCTGAGGGGAGGCCAAGGGGCCATGGCCCGGAGCCTCTCGAAAATCAATGAATTTAAGGGCCCTACAAAATTTCGACCTAATATTATATATATACTGTATTTATATGAATAAGAAATGTATTATCTTAATGGTTAGCATTCTAGTATACTAGACATGAGACTTGGTTTCAAATCTTGTTAGCTATAATAATTTTTGTTTTTTTAAATTAGGACTAGTTGTCAAATAATTAGGTTTTTTTTCATTACAAACCCATGACTATCTCACGCAGTTTTTTTGTTTTATTTTTTTATATATATTTTTGTTACTGTTTTTTTTCGAAGGGTGATGGCCTATTTTTTTTTTTTTGGCCCCGAGCCTAAACTTGGACATGGACGCCCCTGTTATTAACGTTACATAATCGACAAACAAACAAAATACAAAACAAAAATAACGACTTCCACATTGTAATATACTCCCTCCGTCACGTAATATAAGTCGTTTTAACTTTTTTTTGTGGTGTCCCAAAATAAAAGTATTTTTCACATTTTAATATAATATTAATGCATTGTTTTCACTTTCACACTAAACAATGAAATATTATAAGCTACCCTAAAAAACAAGACAATATTTTGCCTTAAAATATTAAAATTGTAAAAGTAAAAGTGGGGAAAAACTGTATCTCATTCCATTAGATAATCCCTTTATATAGGGTCACGGTTACAGTGTGAACACAGATTACATTGATGGCAATAAATACTGATTGAACGTTACATAATAACCGAAAGATAATCGTCATTGCTTTGACGAAGGCACATAATAGTATTTTCCTTCAACACTCCCCTTGTGCCAAGTCAAAGGCGAAATGGTGCATGGATCGTTGCCTCGTTAAAAACCTTGCCAAGTAACAAAACCCAAATGGGACAAAATAAAACTTGGTCAAAGGGAAAAAGAGCACAACGCACCTTTAATCTTTAAGGATAACATGTGTGTATTAGACTCCCCCGAGGTCTATATCTCCCCGATCCTTACACCGATCAAGGAAGCTTTGAAAGCCTTCGCATTCCTATATTTTTCACATGTTCCTCAAATATTGTTTTAGGCGTTGACTTGGTAAACAAATCCGCCACATTCTCCTCGTACCTTACTTGATTCACTTGAATCTTGAGGAGAGCTTGTTGTTGCCGGTTATAGAAAAACTTTGGTGATATGTGTTTTGTGTTGTCACCCTTGATATAACCAAGCTTCATCTCGTTCGATGCAAGCCGCATTATCTTCATAAATGCAAGTAGGCTCTTCGGGTGGAACTTAAACCACCGGTCCCTCGAATATGTGTAATGATGGACCTTAACCATATACACTCACGAACCGCCTCGTAGTAGAGCAATAATCTCGCAGTGGTTCGAGGAGGTAGCCACAAGACTTTGCTTGGTTGATCTCCAAGATATCGCCGTGTTCCCAATGGTAAATACATAACCGGTTTGGGAACGACCTTTATGTGGGTCGATAGATACCCGGCGTACCGCAAACCCAACTAATACATTGTTTGGGGTTTCGTAGTAGGGGTGGCGATTTCGCTGTCGACATTTTCTTTAGGGGTTGTATTTTCATTTACGGTCCCTCTTGTCTTTGTGTAGGAAAAAATAGGCCCAAGTCAATGGTTCCTTTTAGGTATCGAAATATGTTTTTAATACCATTCCAATGACGCCGCGTTGGCGCGGAGCCGAATCTAGCTAACAAGTTCACCGAGAATGCAATATCCGGTCGAGTACATTGAGCTAAATACAATAATGCGCCTATTGCACTTAAGTAGGGAATTTCAGCCTCCCAATAGCTCTTCGTCATCTTCCTTTGGACGAAATGGATCTTTCTTTATGTCCAAACTTCGACCGATCATGGGAGTGCTAACAGGGTGCACTTTGTCCATATTAAATCGCCCGAGCATCTTTTGGACATATGCACCGGTGGATAAGTATTCCACAAGCTCGGTGTTCTAGTTCAAGGCCTAGACAAAACCGAGTTTTCCCAAGATCTTTCATCTCAAATTCGGATTTCAAATAGCTCGCGGTTTCTCTTATTTCATTAAGAGTACCTATTATGTTCATATCATCGACATATACTCGCTACAATTGCAAATCCGGAACTTGTTTTCTTTATGAATACGCAGGGGCATAGTTCATCATTCTTATATCCCTTCCCAATCAAGTAGTCACTTAGGCGGGTATACCACATCCGCCCGGATTGTTTTAATCCGTAAAGTGAGCGTTTCAATCTGATTGCAAACGCACTCCGTGGTTTAGAGTCACTTGACTTGGGCAATGAAAGACCATCGTGCACTTTCATGTATATCTCTCGAATCAAGATCCCCATGAGATATGCCGTAACCACATCCATGAGTCGCATTTCCAATCCTTCGGAAACAACTAAACTAACTAGGTAACGGAAAGTTATTACATCCATTACAGGAGAGTATGTCTCCTCATAGTCAATTCCAGGGCGTTGTGAGAAACCTTGCGCCACAAGGCGAGCCTTGTACCTTAGACTTCATTCTTCTCATTACGCTTCGACAAATACCCATTTATGTCCTACAGTGCTTTACACTTGGTGGGGTTAGCACTACCGGACCAAATACCGTCTCTTTGTCGAGAATCTAGTTCTCGCTCGGATTGCTTCTTTCCATTGAGGCCAATCGCTCTTTGTTGACATTCTCGCAACGTAGCGTGGTTCGACATCATCGTGCTCTATGATTTCTTGAGCAACAAGATATGCAAATATATCATCAATGTGCATGGAAGATCTTTCCATCAACTCGTATGCACTCTCATAATCCATTGAGATTTCTTTGTTCTCTCGGAATCAATTCAAACATCGGAGCGTCCTCCAAAGCATTGATTCATGGACATAATCGTAATCGTAGATAATCTCATGAGAGGGATTCTCTACATTGATGATTAATGGGTCGGATTGTGCCTTACTCGCCCTCTTCTTCCTTGGGTGAGTATCGCCGAACCAAGTGGTCTCCCTCTCTTCCTTTGGGCAGCCACGGCCTCATCCACACCTCCACTAAGTGTGGTCGCAATGCCTTTAGCTACGCATTGTGCCCCTTTTTGGGGACTTCTAACCTTGCAGCACGTTTGCAACTGTATATGTGATCTTGTCACTTTAGCAATATCGTAGAACGCATCGTGCATCGAATCCGCTACGTTCGAAGATTAAGTATTCTTTGCACTTCACTTTCACTTTGTGAGGTACGGGGATCAAAATGAGACCGAGTGGGGACAAACCACGACAATTCCCGTCGTTCCCTTAGAAAATCCTTTTTCTTATCTCCCCCTAACGACGGGAAGACAAGCCTCATCAAAGTGACAATCCGCAAATCTTGCGGTAAATAGATCGCCCGTCAAAGGTTCCAAATAGCGGATAATAGTTGGGGATTCATATCCAACATAAATACCTAATCGTCTCGAGGACCCATTTTAGTGCGCTGTGGAGGCGCAATAGTGCACATATGCCGCACAACCAAATATGCGTAAGTGTGAAATATCGTGCTCATATCCAAGAACTAACCGGTACGCGTAAAATGGTTGGCTAGCAAAGTGGGTCCGAAACGAATAAGTAAAGCCGCGTGCAATATTGCATAACCCCAAGCGCATAGAGGGCAAGTTGGTGCGCATAACCAATGCCCCGGCCACCATCCGTAGCCTTTTGATGGTGGCTTCGCGAGACCATTCGTGTATGCACACGGGGTACAGGATGTTCTACATCAATCCCGATAGACATGCAATAATCATCAAATGCTTTTGATGTGAACTCTCCAGCGTTATCAAGCCTTATAGACTTGATAGGGTGATCGTGGTGGTGAGCCCTTAAACGTATAATCTGTGCTAAGAGTTTTGCAAATGCAAAGCATTCCTTGTGGACAATAATGCGACATGTGACCAAATGTCGAGGCATCCACCGTAACCATAAAATACTTGAATGGCCCGCATTCTCGGGATGGATAGGTCCACATATATCACCTTGTATTCTTTGTAAGAATGGAATGTTTTGTTTCATGTCTTTAGCATAGGAAGGTCTCGATCCCGTTTTTGCTAAAGAGCAGTGCTTTGCAAAATGATTGGTGTGCCTTGGAAATGGTCAATGAGGAAGAGGGATATAACTCATCCGGTGCTTCGTACGACAATGGTCGCTTTGAAACAACACTACTTTGGACACTTTGCATTGTGTCGGATTTTTGTCCCATTTTGTTTTTTCCTCGAAAGAAGGGATGTCCGTGTGAGTTCTTTAAAATACGGATCATCATATCTCGACCAGGGTGTCCTAGGCGATCATGCCAAAGCCTCGTATGAGTCGTTGTCCCAAATTTCATTGTTGGTGACAAGATAGGATTCAATAATCCGAATAGTAGTAATATATAATCCATTAGATTGACTCATAAGCTTTTCTAGTATGCGTTTCCTTCCACATTCATTTGTGGTAATATACAAATATTCCGTTCCATTCTCACAAAGTGAGTTTCCAAATGATAACCGTTGGCACGAATATCTTTGAAACTTAACAAGGTTCGATTGGCTCTAGTGTGCATATAGAGCGTTTGTGACTTTTATCGTTGTGCCGTTAGCATCAAAAATGTGGCATTTCCTCGCCCTTGTATTACTTGTGATGATCCAATCATCGTAGTCACGTATGAATTACATGGAATTAACTCGACAAATAATTGTCTATTCCTTAAGATAGTGTGTGTGGTTCCACTATCGCCTAAGCACTCTATTTCTCCTCGATTCATTCCTACATTTAAATTAGATGAGATTAAAAAGTCGAAGACATAACTCATATTCTTTAGAGTTTTTCGATGGAGATAGAATGATATGCTTTTCATCCCGATATATATGTTTATTGTATGGTAGATGTATTGCTTTACACCTTAATAGTGCTATTTTCGAACCATGTATATACCGGTAAATAAAATCGAATAAAATTCAATACTTCGAATAAAATCCGAAATTTATTAATAGGCCAACGAAAATCAAAATAAAAGTCTCGTACATCAAAATCCAATTCAACAAACCATTATTCAAATGAACTTTAAGACCAAAATAGTCTAATTAAAAATAAGGCATTCCGCCTTCACAATGTTCTTGGAAAAATAAATAAATAAGCAAAGCGTATCAATCAAAGTCCGGAACATCCATTGACCGAGCGTGGTTCTTGTTGCTATTGAAGTCCGCAATTGTGAGGTTGACATCGTTGTCATTGCCTCCATCTTCCGTATAGTGGGCCTCTTGTTCTCTAGATTCCCTATACCTCTTGTAATTGGTCGCTACTTTGTTACTTGCTTGGCGTGTATTATACCAATGCCCGGTAACTCCACACCTATAGCAAGGTTCGCTCCAACTCTCTCCCTTTTTTCTTGAGGGTTCTTAGGTGCCTTTTGCACCTTAGCCTTAGGACCACCATGGCCACTAGACCATCACCACCATTTCGCGCCATACATTGGGGGACCTCCACGGCCCATACTACGGCCCCTAGGTCCCTTTCCACGTGGTGCATTGTTTCCACGTGGGTAAGGCTCAAGACGTCCAACTCCCTTTTCTTTGGGGTTCTTTCCACCTTTCATCTTGCCATAGTTAACCTCGTGAATTTTCTTTGTCCCAAAGAAGTCCGGCATTATTATTCATGAGAACTTGATCATGCCGCTCAGCCACTTGCAGCATGTTGATCAATTTGTGAAAGGTCGTAATATTTTTCTTGTCGTACTCTAGCCTATACTGGTTCGCTAGTATAAGTGCTGAAGTAGGAAAAGTGGAAAGAGTCTTCTGGATCATATCATCTTCTGTGAGTTCCTTTCCACAGAATTTGAGACGTGCTCTAAGACGCAACATGTCCTTGTTGAATTGGTCTACCCCTTTGTAGTCAAGCAGGCGGATTTCATTCCACCGAGCGCATGCTTCTCGGGAGTAAAGTGTCATGAATGTTCCCAAAACGTCCCTCTAGTGGCATCCCACGCTTCTTTGGGTGTTTTCAATCCGAAGGTACTCCCGCCGTAAGCTGTAGTCAATATGTCGCCTCAAGAACATTAGGGCATTTGCTTTTACTTTAGCAGATGGGTCGTCCTTAGTGGTCGGTGGGTGTTTTGATAGTGAGAGTGTAGTCCTTTGCAACAAAGGCCATTTCCACATCCGAAACCCGCCGGTGGTACTCAATTCCTTCGAGTCCAAGATTTCAAATTCGGGTCGAGTTGTATCACCCATCTACATAAACAAGAGTGAAGAGCATATTAATTATGTAGTCATAAGACATCCACAATAATTAATTTCCAAGAGTGTGAATTGGATCACGATGCCATGGTACATAGCGGTCACTCATTTTTTCGATGCTTTGTGAAGATACTTTATCACATTGATTGTTTTGTACTTAGTATATAACGCCTATGAAATTTCTTTATCATAGGATGACATATAATCTTATTTATAAGGCAATCAACATATAATTATTATGCTCAATTTGAAATTTCGGGCAAACATAGCACATAACATTTTTCATGGCAACATGCATATACATATCAAATTGGCCATTGATTGTTTATTAGGAGTGAATCGTTTTTCTTATTTGTTCAATTGTTTATTACTATTTGTTAGGATAAATTTCTGCACTTTATCACCATTAACAACACTATGCATAATAATAAGTACAAAAGGTCACACGGACACGGACGACAAAAGAAAAAAAAATGTCTCATACTCGTTCGCCCGTTCCACCACCGGCCGGCGTCGTCGAATTTGTTTTTTTTTCATTCTTCCTCCTTATGAAAACCGATCCAAAAAAAAAAAAAAAAAAAAAAAAAATCCTATCTCCAAAAAAAAAATTCACACAAGCACATAGCATATGCATATAAAATTACGCATTTGAATAATAAAAGCAGAAAAAGGATATGAACCTTATAATGGAGGGGAACACCAAGATGAGAGCTAATGCCTTTTTCCCCAAGCAAAAAGTGCATATGATATGGCCAAAACAACCGAGTAGTTTAGGACATACAAGGAATCAAGAAAGTGGTTACCTTTATAAACTAGTAGTTTAGGACAGAAGGTGGACGGATAAGACAACGATCGGCGGCGGAATCGGCGACTAAACCGACTGATTTCGTTCTGCTTCAACTTCAGGACTGCCTTTAACAGAACGGCGGTGGCCAAACCTGGCCGAAACTAATGGCTTCTCGTTCAAATCGGAAAACTCCGACGAATCTCTCCTTATTAATGGCGACGGCGACCAGGACGATTTCAACAGTGAAACACTCTCGTCTGCGTTATTGCCGTTCTCGGCCGCTTTCGTTGACGACAAGACATCGCCGGCTTTCGATTCGATTAACTGTTTCTCGTCGCCGTTTTCCCAAACGGTAATCTCCTTATAATTAACCTCAGTATTCAAGCTATCTGGTAACCTGAGACCGGCGGTGTGAGTGTGTGACCTATCTGTGAGAGAATTGAGAGCGGCGGCGGCGGCGGCGGGCTGGGCGGCGGCAGGGGTCAATTAGGGTTTTTTTTTTTTTTTTTCTGAGCTTCGTGCTGATAACGTGTAAAAGTAAAAGTGGGGAAAAACTGTATCTCATTCCATTAGATAATCCCTTTATATAGGGTCACGGTTACAATGTGAACACAGATTACATTGATGGCAATAAATACTGATTGAACGTTACATAATAACCGAAAGATAATCGTCATTGGCTTTGACGAAGGCACATAATAGTATTTTCCTTCAACAAAAATGTAACCTATTTATGATTTTTCTTAATCTGTGTGAAAAAACTAAAATGACTTATAATATGGGAAGGAGGGAGTGTGTTGTAATTGATACGAGAACGGACAAAGTGATACACAATTGCCCGGTAGAGAAATTACAATTAAAGAGCTTGAAATGTGTTTCAAATGTTTGATATAATTAAAAATTAGAAAAGGAAGGCGTAACGCCCTAGAACTACGGGTCTGACAGCGGTACTTGAGTCATTATCGATCCGGTAACTACTTATACTTATTGTCATCATTTGGCTTAAAATGGTTAACCCGAGTTACCAAATTCATTATAAATCAACCTTAAATCTTAATACTATTTACTTCAATCTTTCGAAGTGAGATATTACATTCTCCCTCTTAAGGAACTGACGTCATCACCATAACCTTACTAGAGGTAACTAGAGGTGGCCCACACCGCCTTTCACGGTGAACTGCATGTCTGCCAGCGCTACTTGAACCTTAGTGGATCTGGTACCCACTTATAGTCATCGTCTTCATTTGGCCTAAAATAGTTAATCCGAGTTACCAAGTTCATTATACATCAACTTTGTGACTTAATATTATCTATCACAATTTTTTCGAAGTGAGATATTAGTATATTACATTCCCCCTCTTAAGGAACCGGCATCCTCGCCAAAACCCTACCAGGGGTAACTAGAGGCGGCCTACACCACCAACGGTGAACTGCATGTCTGGCAGCGCTACTTGAACCATAATGGATTTGGTAACCAGGGAGGATACATTATATCCAAATTGGGGTCCGCGGAACCCACTAAAAAGAATATATTCTATATTTTATCTATAGAAAAATGTTTTGTCCCGTAAAAAAAAAAATGGCTTTGGGGAAAAAAATCGGACCCCATGAACAAAATCTCTGGATCGGTCACTGTTAGTAACTACTTGTACTCGTCGTCATCATTTGGCCTAAAATGATTAACATGTGTTACCAAATTCATTTTACATCAACCTCATATTTTAATATTATTTATCTCGGTCTTTCAATGTGGGTATCTAAGAATGTGAGAAAAATGAGACAATGTGCAAAAGGAAAAAAAAAGTGCTTTTAAACTCTTATTTGACCGGTCATCAAGGCATTTATTGTCTCTTATGTCACGCGTGTATTCACGTGCGATTGAGTTATGACGTGAATTTTTTTCCGACGAATATTGTTTCTATCAATAACAAACAAAGGATTAATTGATTCCATAAAATAAAATAAAAAATAAAAAAAACTTCATTTGATATTAAAGAAATTGTGATTGTCATAATCATTTTTATAAGGGTAAATAGGCAATTGAAGCGTTTGCCCCATGTGGTTTAAAAATATACTCTTTAACTCCGTGAGGTTTTTTTAACAAACAGTCAAACAACAATTCCGACAAATACTAAAGATATTCCATCGGAATATTCTGAACTTTATTGTTTTCCCGTTTTGTCCTTATTTTAATCTAAAACATTTGAATTCATTTCTCATCGTCCAAAAAAAAACCTTCATTACCGGAAAAATAAAAGCAACGCCAATGATTGACTAGGGCAGCACTAATTTTTGCGCGATTGACTGCGTTTTTCCGGCGATTTTAGAGTTTCGGGAAACTAAGGGCCATGAGAGGTCCTCCAGGTAAGTATGGTGGTGCTATGTTGGAGGACGACGGCGATCTGTTCCGAATCAACAAAGCTGTCGTCCTAGGCGGAATAAGCGTGAGAGGAGGCCAAAGAAAGAAGTCCACCGGAGTACGACCCTGGTTGTTTCTAGATTCAATGGGGCAGGTGCAAGTAGTGGAGGTTGGAAAACACGCCATCATGTGCTGAACATGTCTGCCGGCTTGCAATCTCCGAATTCAAGATCCCTTACTTTCCTATCCATCAACCGTATTGGGACGTGAACGGGCCATTGTCATCAATTTGGAACACATAAAGGCCATCATCACTGATCAAGAGGTTCTTTTGCTCAATTCTCGTGTTCCCTCTGTTGCCCCCTTCGCCGATGAGCTTCAACGTCGAATCTTGCGTCACCACAATGCCACCAAGTCTCAGGTTGGTCCCATCTTTGTCCCTTGAGATTGTCACGAAATCTTCTAATGCAGTCTGAGCATTGGGTAGTAATTTGATGTTTGTAACTCCTTATATTCAGTTGACAATAGGGTTAGTATAGATTATTACTAATTTGGTTCATGCCCTTCATTCTATGTCGTGTTTTAGAAGATGTAAAAGAATTGAAATTGAAAATCCCCCTCCTGTTTGATTGTGATTTTACATTCTTATCATTAGAAAATTTGGAACATTTATGGAATGACTTGCTAAATTTGGAACATTTATGGAATGGCTTGCAAGAACATTTGATTGTGACTTCAGATTGTTTTGGACAATTGGAAAACAAGCGCAAAATGGGGAAAACAATAAAGTTCGGAATATTCCGACGAAATATTTCCTAGTATTTGCCGGAATTACTGTTTGACGGTTTGTGCAAAACCCCAGGGAGTTAAAGAGTATATTTTTAAACCACAGGGTGGCAAACGCTTCAATTTCCAAACCACGAGGGGGTAAAAGGTTTTTTTTCTTATTATAATTGTAAAACCCCTCACCTCCTAGCAAGGGAATTTTAGTCCATTCGGAATTTGAATCTGTTTTTCTTTTATTTTTATGTTTTCTTTTCTTCCAAGTCTTTAATAACCAACCTAGGGCTCCCAGACAGCCCTAAAGTCATACTTTGCGTTCTGGTTAAAGCTTGGGACACTTCCCCTAGCACTGCAGTCTCATGGGAAAGTGCCATAGGAGACAGTTTTTTAGTAGTTTTCTTAGTTTTTGGTTCTTTCTACAATCTTAGTGTTGATTTTGAAGTGGTTTCGGATTCTATAGCAGTTTTGAAATAGGTTTCTTCTCGTAAAGGTGATCAACGTAGTCTCTCGTTTAATTCGTAGTTTGATCATGTTAGGTTAAGATTCTTGGCCTTTGATGTTAGGGTTTTCCATTATTCCATAGATTCTGAAGAGTTCAGGAATCGATCGTAGTTCGTTCGTGTTTGGCTTAGGTTTCGACTCATCATTAAGGTAAGGATGTTGGACTTATTTTTAAGTTTTAGTGATGAGTGCCAGACTAGCTGTTATAGAGCAAAGGCAAAAAGATGTCTAGATCAAATGTATAGGTTTATTAGAGTTTGATCTTGTATAGGTTTGATCAAACAAGCACTGTAAAATCTCAGCTGATTTATATCGCCAGATCGGTCTAGATCGGTAGAGGCAGCCGTGTCGATGACTTATCGGTAACCTGCCGAAGACCGGGCGAAGGGCGATGGCTCAAACTCAGTAATTGAAGGCTAAGGGATCAAACTTAGTAATTAAAGTCAAGGATATGAAATCAGAATTTAGGGAAGTCTGTGATGACCTAAACTGATTACATATACCTTGTGTACAAGGTCTAAGTTCCACAAATTAAGTGGTGATTGGAACTTAGTTATTTGCAAAAAGGTGTAATCTAACTTCACAAATAAAATTTAGATAAAAGACAGTAAGCTGAAGTGTTTTTAAACATAGCATAATAAGGATAAGCTTACTGATGTGTATATCAGCAGACTTATGTTCTCAGGAACCTGCTGGACACATATTTCGATTTAATCAAAGGCTACATTGGAAGATTACAAGAAAGGGACAGCTAACAACCTCTGCTTTTATCAAACAAATCAATGGCTAAGATCAAATGGACGTTGGAAAGATACAGAGGATTATCCAATGGATACAAGTCAAAGGGTGGACAGACTGTAAACTGTCAAAAAGCAGTCTGACTATGTCAGTACTATGAACAGTGACAGAAAGCAAGTCAAATGGGACAAAATCTGAAACGGCTATGTTTGAATTTCAAACATAAGTCACAAGGATTCCTACCTATAAATAGAGGACTCCTAATTCAGATACAAGAGATGAAAATTGATGAACATTAAGAGAGAAATCCTGAGTTATCATTTCTGATCAAGAAAAACACCCTGCTGACCCTACTGAGCTTCAATCTACTGATCCAAAAATATTCTTCAAGTGTAATCTGCATTCAAGCTGCATCAAGTTTACATACTTGAAGACATCAAACTGCTGATCATATCATCCTGATCAAGCTGCTGAAAGCTGAATCACTTACTTGATTCAATCTTTCTTTTATAAGAATCTACTGAAGACAATGAAGCATCTTTGGGTGTGAAAAACTGTTGTTTGTGGTGGAGCTGGTGAAGAGGCAATCCTACCCTTCAAGGACCAGTGGAAGACTTTGGAGCAGCAATCTTACCTGTTCCAAGTGTTCAGTTTGTGAAGCCATAGTTATTGGTGAAGGACAAGAAACATAGGGATATTTGTAACAACTACATCAAAGATCTCTAGTGAATTACCTCCAACATCACAAGAGAAGAGTGGACTGACAGGATTACACCACCTACAACCACTATAAAATCTGGCTACTTACTTTCTGCATTTATATTCTGCACTTAGTTCATCTAACACATCAATCTACTGAATCTAGCAACTGAATCACACACATACACTACTGAGTATCAAATACTTGGTATCATATTTAACAACAAATAATAAGGCTTAATTTTTGATATATTTCCGCTGCACAAATTCAGTAAACTCACGGTCGATCGCGGACTACGAGTATCGCGGACTATCGAAGTATCGACGCGAGTGCCGCCGAAGTTGCTGAGTTTGTTAACTCCAAAAGTTTTAAGTGTTAAGTTTATTCACCCCCCCTCTAAACTTAACCAAAGCCTTTTCAAGGGACCAACAAAGGAGTTCTTCTTATCAAAAGGTCCCTGATTTTTTTCTAGGTTTATGTTTTAAGTTAGTTTTGAGTATGTTTTTATGGTTGAATTGCACAAAAACTGGATACACTATGTGTTAGGGTTCTACCGGGTAATTGTTAGACCATAAACTAATCTTGTAGCTAGGTATTGGGCTGCTTTTCCGGCCCTCACCCGGGAAAGTGCACGGACTGAGTCCTAGGGTAAGTTTCTGGGCTCCTAGAGTGCAGAAACTGAGTCCGTGGCTATAGCTTGGGACGCTTAACTATCCCTCCCCTCGGGAAAGCGTCTGGGGTGAATCCCAGACATAGATTTGCGTCTTGTATATAGAAACCCAGTTTGGAATAAAGCCTGGGCCGATGTCTTTAACCTCCACTCAGGACGGCACACGGACTGATCCTCATACTTAGTTTATAACAGTCTATGTCTACAGCAGGGTGTCCAGGAAGTTGTTTTTAAGTCCTAGTTGTGTTTTGGGTTCTATTTTCATATTAATAGTGGGGATTAGATGGTAGTCCGGTGTTGTTATGGTCTTTGTATGTTACCATATGATAGACATGAGTTTATGTACTTTATGTGCTCCTATGTGTTTATAGTTAGTGACCTTGAGACGTACTGTACGGAGTACCATGGGTTTTAAGTTCCGTGTCGCATGTATGACTAACTATGATAATCCATGCCATTTTTTAGACGACAATCCCTAAGTCTCGTGGGTCCCTACGTCCCACGTTGGAGGTGTGTTTGTCATAAGAGCCGTGTTGCACCAAGTCTTTATGCTAAGTCCCGTGGGTTCTAATCCCATGAAAACTCATGGGTTTTAAGTCCTATGAGTAAAACAGAACAATACAGACAACATGCTCAGTAAGAAACAGGAACAAAACAGACAAGGCACGAATATGTTTCATTTAGTTGACAAGTACAATATGGGTTAGTAGATGGTTTACGTAAGTATGGCCATCAGGCTAAACATGGTAAGTAGGTAATTAATGAAACGAACAAGTACGTGTAAGATGAACAGAATGTAGTTAATAGGCATGTTTTCTATGCATGGCTTAAAGTTGGTTTCATGGTAAGTAGGTAATTAATGAAACGAACAAGTACGTGTAAGATGAACAGAATGTAGTTAATAGGCATGTTTTCTATGCATGGCTTAAAGTTGGTTTCCAAGTTATGTCAAGTTGGGTTCTAAAGTGAAATCCTTTATGTTCCAAGTTATGTTTTAAAAGTAGTTTTCTAAATGCTTCAAGTACTGTCTTTCCAAATGTTTTGTATCTGGATAATTGGATTCATGTCGTGTCTCCCGGATTATGACAATGATGTAAGTCAACCTGTGATACAATTTCCGATGATTCACCCCTTTTTCTAATGCAATTAGTGATATTTTGACATCAACTTGAGCAAATTTTATGATGTTTTGAACCATTTTTGTGTACATAGTAACTTTCAGAAAAACCATGCTTTTACTTTTATTTTAGTAGTTATTAGCCGATTTTGTTATCAGATTTACGCGTTGTATTTTCGTGTCTATTTTGCAGCACAGATGTCACGTTGAGAGCGTGGATTTTTGAATATATGGTGCCCTTGGATTAGTGAGTGATGATTTGGTCGCCGAGGCGAGGATTTCAACCCACGAGAATCGTTGACACACGTTAGAGGGTTCGGTCCATGCTAGTCTTGGAATAAATCTGATCATAGTGCTTTCAGATACAAATGGTGTGCGCCATGTGACTTTGACCCGCGCCAAGTGAAGCTACACACCCTGTTGAGCATTTAATGCGAATGTCATTCAGCCAACTACTACATATTGGATTTGTGGCGCGCCAAACATCAGTGACCTGCGCCAATACCACAATTGCACATGACGCGCGCCAATTGGCTTTGACCTGCGCCAAATTTGCAGAGTCAGCAAATAATGATCTCTATTATTCTTCCATTCACACAAAATTATCATATACACTTCATCTTCCTCAACTTTTCCATCTTGAAGGCACCCCCCAACCCCAGGCTCTTATAGCCGAATTTTAGTAGAAATTAGCTATTGAACTTGATTGTAAAGGCTAAGGATTCTAGTTTAACTCTATTACTTGATTGGATTCAACACACTAGTGTTAGTTCATTGAAGCTTTTGGAAGTTGGATGAAGAACACCAACTCGAAATTGTACTCTTTGGTTTGGTAATCCTTAATCTTTATTTTCATTCAATTGTTCTTATGGTTATGAATATTAATTTTGAGATGTTGATATTTGTAGACATGAGTGGCTAGACTTATCTAGCCAAGATTATGTTGTAACTCTAGTTTATCCTCTTATGTTGATTGGGAATGATTGTTTGTGTTGTTAGTTTTGATTGTTGTGAAGCTTTTCCTACTTGTGTTGTATTGATTGCTTGCATTGGAGTAATTGCCTAGTGTTAGCATCTACACATTTGACGAAGACCGAAAGGAGATGTTAGTCGTGGGAAGAGGGTTGGAAAACCGAAAGGTTAAATCGACCCTTCGTGGCATTTGATTTCTTATCCGGGGATAGTTGACATTGTAATTGCATTCATGTGCGTAGCATACCAATTCATTAGGTTTAGGATCTCTAAACCAAGGAGGAGGTAGAGAGTAGTTTCGTACACTCGTATGAGGGGAAACTGCTTGCTTAGGAATGCATCGTTTCACACATTCAAATACCAATGGTAGGATGGTAGGAAATCATTTCCATGATACTACAAGAGGATGACTAGGTTACACGTTGTCTTGGTTAGTTTCTTTTATCGTTTATCATCTTTATTATCACAAGCACTTTATTTATGCATGCTATTACTCTCTTGCAATTTGTGACCTAGATCGAATTAATATAGACTTTTTAATGTGCAACCTCACAAGTGAGTTCCCCGTGGATTCGACCTTGACCCACCGTACTAGACTACAGTCGACCCGGTACACTACCGGTTAGATTGGACACCTAGGATTTGGCCATCAAGCTTTATGGCGCCGTTGCAGGGGATCTCTTCTTGAGTAACGGTTACTAGTTGTACTAGTTTTAAAGTTTTCGAGAATTGGTCGGACTTTTCTAATCTCATTTCTATTTTCTTTCTTTGGTGTTTGCCTCTTGGTGAGTCACCAAGTGTTATTTTATTGTGTTTTTGTTGTTTCTATCTTATAGTGGATGACCCTCGACGTGGTAAGGCACCACTTACTCCTCTCATTCCGGATATCAACACGTATATTAAGAAACGAGTAGCTGAGAATATAATTGGTCAAGCTCGTCGTGGTCTGGAACTTAGTGGAGATTCCTCCCAAGGATCGTCTACCCAAGGCATAGAAATGGACGGAGACATAGCAAATGCACAAGTTGATCAAGGGCATAAAGACGCCCCAAACCAAGAACAAAAATAAAACCTCCATATCATTAACCTTCCCAATCCCAACAATCCAAATCCACCAAATAACAATCCCCCTCCACCACAAAACAATAACCTACAAAACCGCAACCACAACCGGAACCAAAATAACCGGAACAACAATAACAACCCCCCAAACCCAAGACCCATTTGTGATCAAGCCGTGAGAAGAAATGAAACCAACAATCCAATTCGTTTACCAAATGCGGGAGCAAATAATTTCGAGGTTAAAGCTCATCTTTTTGGATTGGTTGGAACAAGAGCTCCATTTCGTAGGCGTGATGACGAAGACCCGCACCATCACCTTTACAACTTTGAGGAATTGTGTAACACGGCCAAGAGTCAAGGTTCTAATAGAGAGTTGACGAGAATGTCTGTGTTTCCTTTCTCCTTGGATGGGAAGGCTAAAGATTGGTTTATGTCACTTCCTCACCACTCCTTGACAAGTTGAGAGGAAATCCAAAATGCATTCTTGAAACAATACTTCACTCCGGGCCGGAATTTGGAATTGAAAGTTGATATTTCTTGTTTCAAGAAAGGTGAACATGAATCCTTTGGAGTTGCATGGGATCGATTTAAGAGGTTGTTGAGAGCTTGTCCCGACCATGGTTATCCGTTGGACATGCAAATTAAATTTTTTTGTCGAAAGCTTATAAAGGAATCCCGAGCCGATGTTGACCAAGCATGCAATGGTTCGTTGATGATGAGTGCGGCTCAAGATGTGTATGATGCTATTGAGAAGATTGCACAAAACAACCGCATGTGGGAAACCGGTTCGAGCACAAGAAAAGTTGCTTTTGTAGGAGAAGCCACCGCTCAAACCGAGGTGTTGGCCCAATTAGCGTCTCTTCGCAAGAAAGTGGATGAAATAAAGGTTAAGAGTTTGGAAGGCAATACATCCAATGACATGAGTAGTGGGGAAATGAAAAATGAGGACTATGCACAAATTGGGGACAAATGAATCCGGTGATTATTCTAATGAAGAAGTGAGTTATATGTGTTAGGTGTAGTGCCCGAAAGACAATTTGTGTAATTATTTTTAATAATGAATGACAGAATTTATCTCACCTTATTACTTGCTTTGTGCTTGTAAGGCTACACTGCTGCAAACCCTAAGTATATACGTATGTAACCATTAACTTAGTGTATGGATTACACGTGAGGATTGAGTTAGTGGAGATATGCTTAAATCGTTAGTCCGTGGTGAACTTAATCAGAGTTTAGGGTCTCTTGATTAAAACACCAATAATGCGCCCAGAACACCTTAGGGTGTGATAGTCTTATCCGGACTATCGATAGAGGGTACCTACGTAGGGCATTTATATATGATGGCATTCATATAGATCGGACCGATTTAATCGAATTTCTCGATATAATTCCGTAATCGAGGAATCTTATTAAATCATTAGATGATCATATATGGATCAACCTTAATCCTGAGGTGATCACAGGGTGCTGCTTGTCTCGGGGTAGTGTTTGATGTGTTAGTTATGGTTCACTTAGATATGTGTTCCAAGCCACTTATCATTGGCACTATCTCCTGATGAGTGAGTAGTTCGTTTTTCACGGACATGGAATCCATTCCTTCCCGCGGGAAGTAGAGAGAGACGTCCCCTTATTTGTTAGTCCTAAGAAAGTGATCGATCCCGGGAGTTCGCATTTGACTAATTAGCTACTAGTCGGATATGCATACTAATTGATCATCGGGGGTTAATGGTAAATAAGGATAAGATATTCTGAGTCGGGTTCACGGAGACTTCCCACTCAGAATGGACAGTCTATGGAGGGTTAATCCGTATGTAGTGATTATATCAATGGACGCTTATTTACTCTATGGGTTGAGTATAAGTATACATCTATAATCGGTAGAGTTCAGTTATGGGTTTATGGTGGTGTAATCCCGAAATTAATAATTAATGTACTTATTATGTTCGATGAATAAGTAATTATTGGAGCTACTGGTTATAGGTCCATGGTCCCCGATGTGGCTTCTGTAATTCGGAATGATATTCTTGTTATTTGGGCCTCAGTGATAATTAATTGGCTGGGCAAATTGATTGATATGCATGGATATTATTTAGTTGGGCTAAATAATATAATACACAGAAAAGACATTTTATGTGGGCCTAAAACCTAGTGTGTATGGCGCCTCCTACCTCTTAAAATGCAAGAATCGTGGGATAAAAATTTCAGGTCGATCGGGATTCATCTCGATTCCTAATCGGCCTCGGGAAGTCATTGATGCGCTGCTGTAAAAGTCAGATTCAGCAGCAAGTTGGGCGGCTCACTGGAGAAGATTAACAAGTCAAAGATCCGATCCAACCGTCCATAATGAAGCCCAAGGAGTGAGGAACGGATCTGGAAAGTTTCGTCGCGATCCGAGTTCGTTTGGTTTGCCGATCGTCGAAGATTTTAAACAAATTGCAGATTATGTTAGAAAGAAGTAAACCCTAGTTAGGGTTTTGGTTATTTATTTTTAATAGATTAGATACGGGGGTGCCAACGGTCCATCTCGGTGTTTTTTCTTCCGCACTAGTATACATGTTTAGATTGTATGTGTAGAACCGGAAAATTGCCATGACATGCATCATATCATGAATTCCACTCCATATGCATACATGTAGAAATTAATTCGAGGAATTAGTTAGGCATGTATAAAACATGCAATTAGTTTTAATTAATTGTTTGATATTAATTAGAAACTAATTAGGGTAAAAACCCAGGAACATGGGTTTTCTTCAATCGTCGAGGTTGGGTGATGGATTCTCGGTGAATCCCACTCTGCGAAAGCATAAGGAGTAAAATCCCGAAACCTCGTGGTTAAGGTGTTGGATTCTCGGTGAATTCCACCTTACCTAGACGAGATTACGTTTTTGTTCCGTAGTGTCTACGTGAAAGTTTGATGTTTAAGGATTGGATAATCACGGGCAAACATGGTTCGAAAGTGGTTTAACCACGGTTGGGTGGTCAACAGTAGCTACGGCTCGATCGACTTCACCCTCCACGTGTGGCGTTTGCACGGGGGGTCTGGCAAGGCTGAGCCATCCGAAGAGCCACTACGGCTCAACGGAGCTCCCCTAGTCCTGACCCGTCCGACGGCCACATATGTTCCAACGAATAGGTCGGGTGGGCTACCCCACGTAACCGACAACATTCGGGCCAATGATTTATTGTTCCTTAATGTAACATCAAGTCCAAAAACGTGATCAGTAAACCCACCACTTTTTTTTTCAAAATATTGAGTGGGAGCGGGAGAGGCGACAGCCTACCCCACGGCCTCTACTGTTGACACAAGCAACGTGAGAGAATGGCGACGCCTCGTGCCGGCTTTGATTTCGGCCCCCTAAGGAAGGCCTTCACCGCTATCAAAATTCAAGGCTTGGTCTCCGAAAGGATAGGATTTTGGGTACTCGCCGGGTCACTGACCGACCCTAAGGCGGCACACTCGGGGTCTACCTAAAAATGCGAGACGAGTAGGTCACACTCATAAAGGGTATTTTGGTAGTACCTTGGCTGAAAAAGGAAAGGTGATTGACGATCACAAATGAGATGTTCGATTCTCAATCTGATCTTCATTATTAATCGAAACCTCTTTGACCTACCCTAAGGCGGCACTGAGGCATTAGATTAAATCCTTGGAACGGTAGGATAGACTATAAGTACTTAGTTTATGTTCCTAAAATTTATTAGTAGTGTATGATTTGGATTTATTTTCTGTCAATTTTATTTACAACTGTTGTACATATCTCTCCCGGATGCTAGACTGCTAGTGTAAAATTGACTAGTAATGACTTCGTTAAAAAGTGGTAAGTAACTAGAACGTTGTACTTATTGATCTTACATGCGATTAATTTTTCGGAAGAGATATTTCTCTTGAGCCTTCAAGACTTAAGTGACGTAAATAAGTATGTCACTGCTGTCACTCGTGTTGAACGAGAGACAACCATAGTCAGTTAGAAAGATGATTGGGACGATAAAATTCTTCTAGTGAATTTTAATTGTATAGTGTCTGCACGAGAAATTTTCTAATTGGAGAATCATAAATTAAAGTGTCGCTAGTTAGACGGTATTTGGAACCGATAAACTAGTGGGAGCTTTTGTCTTATGTTTTTCTAATTTATTAGAAAATTAGTCCCACTGGGTAATGCTTTCATTAGACATCCCACAGTTCACGAGTAGTGTCTACTCAAACGAACTGCTAGTTCAAGACTATTTCCTTTTAAGGAAAGTTAAGAATGGGAAAGAATGTCTATAAGTGTTAATCATCTTAACTGAAGTTTTGAGGCTAAACCGAAACATTAAATAAAGAAAGTATAGGATAAGGAAAGTGATTTCGGATCACTAACCAATGAATCCTTAGCGACTTTCTTAACCGAGTAACTTGACTCGGTAGCTTAGTTCTTTGGAAGAACAAGGAAGCTGTGCATTAACGATTAATAGAGTAACAACGGGCAGTAATTTCAGCTACAATAGTGGGAGTGATATAAGGATATGAATTTCGGATTCTATCCTTGAATATCACAGAAACATTTATTTTTCTGTTTACAGATTCGTTGAAACAAATGGATTCACTTTCAATTCGAAATATTGTTACCTCATAGAAAGTGAAAATGACATTTGTAGTACGAATCCGAGACTCGGACTTTTGTTTGATAAAGTCAGAACCACTAAGAAATGCTGAAAAGGTATATGTAACACGTCTTAAACTATTATAGGCGAATGGTTTCCGTATTAAGATAAACGACCCTTCAATATCTATTAATTAGTGCATATATCATAGAGATAAGACCTGACAACTGGCTAAGGGTGATTCCTATCTCCCAGTCTAGGAACACTATCTCAAAAGAACAATGACTAAGTTTCCTTTCAATCGGGAGAGGGTAATAGATTTGAAGGGGTAACATAGCTTGTTCATCATGACCTTCGGGGTCTAGTGAGAGACACAAGCTAATGGGAGTTTTTGAGTGGTGACATTTTGTCTGATAACTACTCGAAACGCGATTTAGTTTATCAAAAGAATACGAGGATGAGTCTCTGATTTTAGCAGAGAATAGAGTATTCCATGCTCAGAAATAGGCTATAGCATAGTCTTGGGACTGATGCTCAGCCTGCCTCCTAGTGGAATGTTTCTCACTGAGAAAGAAACCATAGACTTGCCCTATATAGTTATTGATGTACTACCACACACTGATAAACTCGATTAAGATAATTGGTTGCAAAATAACGGTTAACATTATTATGTAAACCGAGAAGTCTACCTAGAAGATGCTAGTGAATTTATGGATAAGGAGTGACTTCGGTTCACACCACTTCCGTAAATGTAGGCATTTAGCATTTAATGCTTGAAGGTAGGACTGGAGATTTTGCGCATACGTTCAGATTTTGACTGTTCGTGAAATGCCTTAATGAGACGAGTGAAGGTTGGTTATAAGATTCTTGAGATCAGAATGTGACAGTTCAACTGTCACAAGCCTTCTGATAGAATCTATAAGTAACAGCCTTAAACCTTGGAGAACGGTTACCCAAAGGTAGTTACTATCTGATTCAATCAGACCACGTCCAACATCGGTTGTTGGTGATTACACTGATAAATACTACTAGATCAGAATGTCATCCACCCAAAACACAGTGGGAGTATGGTTTAACCGTTGACCCATTGTGGTTTTGTGGACTTTATAGTCTACTGGGGTGATTGATGACCTATGGCTCTTAGTGGGCTGTATAGGATTCTGATCATAGAGGTTGGTTTGAAAGCCTTAACCCTATGAATGGAGTTTTGATACTCCGGTTCTGTTCAGCCTCTTGTAGAACCACCTGAGTGTCTCAGGCCTAGTGGGAGCAATTGGGTCTACACGGAAAAGAGTCGAATGAATAGGAAAGTTTAAACTTTCAGCGCAAAGCTGATTGGTATAGGGGTGATTCCCTGACAAGTAGAGAGTTAACCAGACCTTGAACTCTCTCACCACTCAGTCTTGCAAGATTTCGTTAGAAAGCAGAAAATAGGGGTGATACCCTGAGACTTTCTTGCCAAAAAAAGGATTCTGAATTCATTCGGAACAGAAGGGTCTTGGTTAGAACAAACGGCAAGGTGACTGCCGGGACATATGTCCTTTGTGGATGTAAGAGAACCTCTCGGTCATTAAAAGTCGCATGTTTTGAAATATGTGGACTTGACCAGAATATTGATAAGTCTTTTGTAGACTGGGTATCAATATTGGTAAAGTAGTAGTATTAGTGTCCATGAATGATAACACTGAAACGGTTGGAAACAACATGGGTGTGCTATCTGAAGTCGGAAAATGACACGCCTAGATTCTATGGATGAGAGAATTGGACTATATTCTAAGAATTTGATTCGGTCAAATTCACAAGAATGAGTCATTGGCTATCCCACCTATCTTATTGAATAAGATGATTATACATATACGGTTGCAGCATTCATCGAGAGTAGTCCTACCCTACCTCTCAGGAATGATTCTCCAAATCTTCAGATAAAGAGAAAATGGGATAGAGTCTCTCTTGGATAACGGCAAGTCAGTAGTAGTCGAATCTCGTATTCGAGCATTGAATAGCGGTTTAGTACGTCCTCAAGTATATTTAGAGAACGAGGAATCATATGTTTGTATATTCAGGTGCAAACTTGAATATGGTTGACTACACTGATTCTGACTTGCAGTCAGATTAAGGATGATCATTAAGTTGATCTCGGGCTCAGTGTTTACTCATAGTGCTTAGAATTTCCTTTTTGGTCTGGGAGTAATTCCAGGTCTGATAAGCTGATATCACTTCATCGTGAAAACTGTGAAGAGATAGCTTAGAAGTATCTTCTCAGTCATAAGAAGTTAAAAGCATATTGAGAGAGAGTACCGCCTGATTGGAAGGACCGACAACGTTTCAATCCTAAAGATCGTCCCGAGTCGACAACCTAACTAATCAGTGTACCAAGTCGAGTGCTTGGAGGGTACGGCATTGATGGATATGTCTCATCTGCTTTTAGAGCAAGTGGGAGAGTGTTGTGAATATGATGAGAAAGGATGTGCTCTAAAAACAATCGTTGCTTGTCATTTCGTGCAAGTGGGAGATTGTTAGGTGTAGTGCCCGAAAGACAATTTGTGTAATTATTTTTAATAATGAATGACAGAATTTATCTCACCTTATTACTTGCTTTGTGCTTGTAAGGCTACACTTCTGCAAACCCTAAGTATATCTGTATGTAACCACTTAACTTAGTGTATGGATTACACGTGAGGATTGAGTTAGTGGAGATATGCTTAAATCGTTAGTCCGTGGTGAACTTAATCGAGTTTAGGGTCTCTTGATTAAAACACCAATAATGCGCCCAGAACACCTTAGGGTGTGATAGTCTTATCCGGACTATCGGTAGAGGGTACCTACGTGGGGTATTTATATATGATGGCATTCATATTGGACTGGACCGATTTAATCTGAATTTCTCGATATAATTCCGTAATCGAGGAATCTTATTAAATCATTAGATGATCATAAATGGATCAACCATAATCCTGAGGTGATCACAGGGTGCTGCTTGTCTCGGGGTAGTGTTTGATGTGTTAGTTACGGTTCACTTAGATATGTGTTCCAAGCCACTTCTCATTGACACTATCTCCTGATGAGTGAGTAGTTCTGTTTTTCACAGACATGGAATCCATTCCTTCCTGCGGGAAGTAGAGAGACAGTCCCCTTATTTGTTAGTCCTAAGAAAGTGATCGATCCCGGGAGTTCGCATTTGACTAATTAGCTACTAGTCAGATATGCATACTAATTGATCATCAGGGGGTTAATGGTAAATAAGGATAAGATATTCTGAGTCGGGTTCACGGAGACTTCCCACTCATAATGGACAGTCTATGGAGGGTTAATCCGTATGTAGTGATTATATCAATGGACGTTTATTTACTCTATGGGTTGAGTATAAGTATACATCTATAATCGGTAGAGTTCAGTTACGTGTTTATGGTGGCGTAATCCCGGAATTAATAATTAATGTACTTATTCTGTTCGATGAATAAGTAATTATTGGAGCTACTGGTTATAGGTCCATGGTCCCCGATGTGGCTTCTGTAATTCGGAATGATATTCTTGTTATTTGGGCCTCAGTGATAATTAATTGGCTGGGCTAATTGATTGATATGCATGGATATTATTTAGTTGGGCTAAATAATATAATACACAGAAAAGACATTTTCTGTGGGCCTAAAACCTAGTGTATATGGCGCCTCATACTTCATTAAATGCAAGATTTGATTTTCTTGTGTGATTAATGATTAATAAAAGATGATTTATTTGTAATTGATTGATTGATTAATCACAATCTTTTATAAATGGAATTATCCTTTATTGTGATTTCTTTTTAATTAATTATTTAATTGATTAGAAACTTGGAGGCCAAGGATTTACTCTCCTATATAAAGAGAGTTCTTCCAAGACATAAGGTAAAGGAAAATTTCGACCTATACACTAAAAAGAGAGAAGAAAAATTTGTTTCTTGTCTTGGGTTTCTGGTTGAAGAAAAACTTAGAGTTTTTCTTGGTGTTGCATATCAAGGAGGTTCGTTTATCAAGAAGGGTGTCCACCATCCGCCGTTTGGAGAACACATCGGAAGATCAAGGCTTCTCTTCCCGATATTGGTAAAATAATCTTAACCCCCTTGTAGTTGTTTAAGTCCTTTAATTATGTATTGTGGTATATAAGTCGTGATCCATCCGCTGCGCGTAGATCTAACTCGTTTAGATCTAAGATCATGCATCCTTCAATATGCAACAACACCGAGCACTACATAATGCCTACTCCAATGCATATAATAATTTGCAAAGAGATTTTCCTACTCAACGTTGGTCTCCAAACCCGAATAAGCAAGCATCATCTTTCGTCCCTCAAAAAAAGACTTCCTTCAACACCAACCCTCCAACCCAAAATTTCCAAAACCATACTTCATACCAACCACCTACACACTCTTATCAACAACGTCCTACACAAAACATTCCAATCACTCAAATTTCAAGTTCAACTACGGAAAAGGAAGATAGATTGGAGAAGTTGATGGATAATCTTATAGGGGTTGTCTCGACTCAAGCTGTGAATATGCAAACGATGATGTCTTCTATAGGTGTAGTGACCAAGGATGTTGGTACTTTGAGAACGTCCATGAGTGGTCATGATATGAGAATGAAAAACATAGAAGCATCCGTGCGTAACATGGAAGAACACTTGAGTAGAGAAGGTGAGAGGAATGCTAGTAGACCACCGGGCGGTTTGCCAAGTAACACAGAAAGAAACCCGAGGGGAGTGAATGCCATCATAACCCGAAGTTGAAGAGTTTATCTAAATCGAGAGTTTTATGAAAATCAAGTGGGAAACGAGGTTGAGAATGATTTTCACAACACTGATGAAGAGAAGGAATTGCATCACTTTCACTGTCAAAGATGGTCAAGGCCAAACATTCCTCAAGCTTGTCTTCATAGATCCGGCATGTTAGCATTCTCCATACAAGCAAAAGATAATGCTTCAACAAAAGAACATGACTCTCATGAATCGTACGGATGCTTCATCGCTTTTAACATATTAAATGTGACATCATCCTCATTAACTCTCAAAATTAATTCTCCACGTTGAACATCGATCATAGTCCTTCCCGTGGCTAGGAATGGACGACCAAGAATAAGGGGAGTTGAATACCCTTCTTCCATATCCATAACCACGAAGTCAATTGGGAAGTAGAACTTATCGACCTTCACTAACACGTCTTCTATGACTCCCTTAGGGCATTTTATAAACCTATCTGCTAATTGTAGAGTCATCTCAGTGTTCTTCAACTATCCCATGCCAAGTTTTATAAAGTCCTCGTAAGACATGAGGTTAATGCTAGCGCCAAGGTCACACAAGCACCCTCTTAAACAGAAAGCCCTCATTTTCACACGGAATGGTAAAACTCCCGGGGTCTTTAAGCTTAGATGGAAGTTTATGCTGCAGGACGGATGAGCATTCCTCATTGAGACAAATGTTCTCATATTCCTCTAACCGCTTCTTGTTAGTGAGAATATCTTTCAAAACTTACCATAAACAGGCATGCTAGTGAGTGTTTCTATGACGGGAATGTTAACATTTAAGTGTCGAAACGTGTCAAGGAAGCGAGCATACTTCTTATCTAGCTTTTTCTTCTTAATTTCTTCCCTGGGAGGGTAAGGTAATGACTCAAGATCAATAATTTGAGGAGTAGACTTCATACCTTCCTTACCTTTTCCGCTTGATGAATCATTGGACGCTTTTCTCAATGTTTGAGTTGCTAGTGGTCACCATTTATTGTCGGTGTGTACCACCTTTTCATTGCCTTTCTTAGAATTTGTCTGCTGGGTATTGGTGCGCACCGAAACATCTTTGGCGTGCGCCAAACCTTCATTGGGATCTTCTTTGGCGTACGCTGGTTCCTGATTAGCGCACGTCAATTTTTGCTCAAAACTCTCTGAATGTCTACAGTGATCATTGGCGTGCACCAAATCTGCCTTGGCGGGCGCCAAAGAGACATGCTCTTAAAAAGAGTCCTCAAATCACTTGCTCTCGGATTCTTTAAAATCCTCGGGATCTTCACCCAATCTTCGTCCTCTTTCTCTACATTTACATATCCGTCTTTCTGCAAAAACTCATCAACAATTTCCTCTTCTTCTTCACATGAGGAGATGCAAGCAGTGATTTCTTATTTGGATGCCGGTCGTACATTCAACATTTGGATGGAACATGATGGGCCACTATTGAAACCTTCGAGAGGAGCAACCAAAGAATTTGAGTTGAAAACCCTACCTCCTAACTTGAAATTTGTGTTCTTGAAAGTATAATCTTCTTCCCGATTATTCTCAAACCAATGTGTAGGAAGATTTGCCAGGATGCTTTAGAAACATAATAGTGCTTTGGATGGACTGTAGCTAATATTCCATCAACGTTATTCTCAATGTTTGCTCAACCACAAGATCGTTTGAATCCCAATATGCAAGATATTGTCAAGAAAGAGGTTATCAAGTTATTGGAGATGGGTATTATTTTCCGATATCTGACAGTGAGTGGGTTAGCCCTACTCAAGTTGTGCCCAAGAAGGGAGGATTCACCGTGAAGGAAAATGACAAGCATGAATGGATTCCGATAAAAGAAGTCACAGGTTACCGCATATGTATAGATTTTCGACAACTCAATGACCATACCATGAAAGACCATTATTCACTTCCGTATATTGTCCAGATGTTGGAGCGGTTGTGTGGGCATAAATTCTATTGCTTTCTTAATGGTTATTCGGGCTATCTACAGATATTTATTGCGGCAGAGATAGAGAAAAAACGACTTTCCCTTGTCCATACGGAACGTTTGCCTATAAAAGAATGCCGTTTGGCTTATGCAACGCTCCGGCTACATTCCAAAGATGTATGACTACTATCTTTTTAGACATGGTTGATAGATTTATGGAAATCTTCATGGATGATTTCAGTGTTTTTGGGGATTCTTTTGAGGAATGTATTTCTCATTTGGAGCGTGTGTTACAGCGATGCGAGGACACAAATTTAGTGCTCAATTGGGAGAAGTGTCATCTTATGGTATCATAAGGTATTGTGTTACGCCACAAAATTTCTGAGAAAGGTATTGAAGTGGACAAAGCAAAGATTGAAGTGATTGAGATGTTGCCCCCACCGGTTAATTTGAGGACTTTGAGAGGATTTCTTGGGCATGCTGGTTTCTATAGGCGATTTATTGCCGATTTTTCTCGTATTGCCAAACCTCTCAGTCATATCCTTGAGAAAGAAGAACCCTTTTGTTTTTGATGAAAAGTGCTTAGAGGCTTTTGAGACTTTGAAGAAAAAGCTGATTAGCACACCCATTTTAGTAGCGCCGGATTGGAATCTACCTTTCGAGTTAATGTGTGATGCAAGCGATTTAGCAGTTGGGGTCGTGCTTGGCCAACGTCATGGCAAGGTACTTAAATCCATTTATTATGCTTCTCACATGTTGAAATCCGCTCAAATCAACTATGCAACAACCGAGAAGGAATTACTTTCCATAGTGTTCGCCCTCGACAAGTTTAGATCTTATCTCGTTGGTTCCAAGGTCATTGTCTATACCGACCATGCAGCCTTGAAGTACTTATTGAACAAGAAAGATGCTAAACCGAGATTGCTCCAATGGATTCTCCTACTTCAAGAATTCGATATTGAGATTAAAGACAAAAAGGGTAGTGAGAATGTCGTGGAGGATCACTTAAGCCGGTTGGATTTCATTGAAAAGAAGGGAAACGAAGAGAGATTCATGACTATTTCCCGGATGAACAACTCATGATGGTGGATGCTCCCCCAACAATGCAACTTATTCATGCCGGTTCAAAACCGAAGGAGGGCTCACCATGGTTTGGTAATATTGTAAATTATTTCTCATGTGAGTATGTTCCACCTACTTGGACATGGCAAATGAAGAAAAAAATTCTTTCACGATTTGAAATTTTATTATTGGGAGAAACCGTACCTTTTTAGGAGGTGTTCGGATGGCATCATTAGTAAATGTGTTCTCGGTTGTGAAATTTCAAGCATACTCTCTTTTTGCCATGGTCAAGCTACCGGAGGCCACCATGGAGGGTGGAAGACAGCATACAAGGTTTTACAATGTGGATTCTATTAGCCTACACTTTACAAAGATGCACATCGTTTTGCATAGTCATGTATTGCATGCCAAAATTGGGGAAATGTAACCAAGAGGTATGAAATGCCCCTCCAACCTATTTTGGAGTGTGAAATATTCGATGTTTGGGGCATCGACTTCATGGGCCCATTCCCCCACTCATTCGGTAATAAATTCATTTTGGTGATGGTTGACTATGTTTCTAAATGCGTTGAAGCGCAAGCCTACCCCACTAATGATTCTAAGGTGGTGCTGAAATTCTTAAATAAAAATATTTTCACTAGATTTGGCACTCCCCGAGCTATCATTTGCGAGCGCGGCTCACACTTTTGCAACCGGCTATTCTCTAAACTTCTTGAGAGATATGACGTGAAACATAAAGTCGGCACACCGTATCACCCACAAACGAGTGGGCAGGTTGAAGTGTCAAACCGAGAGGCAAAAGGATTACTGAAAAAACGGTGGACACTAACCGTAAGAATTGGTCGGTGCGGCTTGACGATGCACTTTGGGCTTACCGCACCGCTTTTAAGACTCCTTTTCGATGTTCACCCTACAGATTAGTTTTTGGCAAGTCTTGTCACTTGCCCGTTGAATTGGAGCACCGAGCTTATTGGGATATTAAGTTTCTTAACTTTGACCCTAAGCTTGTGGGTGACCATCGGTTGCTCCAACTCACCGAGCTTGACGAGTTTTGCCTTGATGCATACGAGAACGCCCAAATTTACAAGGAATGAACCAAGTCATTTCATGACAGGAAGATCTTTGATCGAGAGTTCCATGTAAATTATAAAGTGCTCTTGTATAACACACGATTGAGATTGTTTCCATGCAAGCTTAGATCTAGGTGGATAGGTCCATTCATTGTTACAAAGGTGTATACGTCGGTGCAGTTGAACTTACTGATGGAAAAACAACTTTCATAGCAAATGGTCATCGTGTTAAACATTTCATTGAAGGAGAGAGCACACCTCAAGAGGAGGCGATGTTCCTCGAAGACCCCCCATTGGACTAAAGAATTGCATAGTCTAGCTATAGACTATAAATTTAGCACACCACGAGTACTATCCTCCAATTTACTTATTAAGCATTATCTTTTGGTTGGATTATTTCTTTAATTGCTATGTGCTTTTGTGAGTAATTGTTGGTAGTGTCCCAAATTGATAATCTGTATAATTTTATTTTCTCTACCGTATAATCCCGTCGAGCAAATGACATAAAACAACAGCGCTACCGGGAGGCAGCCCGTTACTTGATAAGTTGCAGTCATTGCATTACTATTTTGATAAGTTTGGTGAACATTAGTAGTTTTTAAACTTGGGAACTTGTGGAAACTGTTTGGCTCACGCCAATGCACTCTTGACGCCCGCCAAAGTCATTGTAGACATACTGAGAGTTTTAGGCAATTTTGTGGCGCGCGTCATTTTGTTCCTGGCGTGAGTCATTGGGTAGTTGTTTAGGAGATTGGCGTGCGTCAATAGCTCTTGACGTGGCGTCAATTTGACAATTTTTGAATTAAAAACGGTTCTTCTTCTCTCTCTCTCCTCCATAACTCCCATTATCATCGAAATTTCACCCCATTTTCTCCATATTTAATCAGTTTTTCCACCATCATCACACAATTTACTCCATTCATCAAAACCCATCACACCCTCCTACTTTCTCCATTCTCTCTCTCTCTGTTTGTTCTTGAGAGTGAGGGACTCCGTTTTGGTTTCAAGACACATCTTCTGCATTTTCGGCCAACTCCATATTTTCCGGCGACTTTCATTTCTGTCTACGGTGTTCCTCAATCCAACAAGGTACTTGGATTTGTCATCCTCTTTCAATTTAATTTCTTTTGATTATTTTTATATTTTGAGTTGATTGAAACCGGAGGAAGGGCTGATTGTTGTTCTTTTGTATTGTTGGATTGTCGTGAACCCGTAGCCTTGTCTGAGTCATCTGCTCGTAGTGGTAGTCGTCAGGGTGACCAGAGTAATAAGAGGAAAACTTCAGCCGCTAGTGACCCTAATGCACCCGAGCGATCCAGAACACCTACCCCACCCGAGTCGGTCATTTCTTTCCCCTCGACCAATAATGGCAGGAAGGCCAAAAGATTCATTGTCACGTATTTCAGTCAGTGCACTTTGCATTTTGAGAGAGGAATAGAATTTAAGTCGGTTAGTGCTAAGATTCAGAAAATCGTTAAGGATCGTAAGTGGGAGAGTCTAGCAGCCAATCGTACTTCTACTGTCAATGGCACCATTATGGCTGGATTTTATGCCAATCTTGTTGATGACCCTGATGAGGCAATCAAGGGTACAATCCCAGTTCGTGGCAAGGATGTCCCGTTTTCGGTTAAGGATATCAATGATTTCTTCGTTATTCCTGACGTCCCGGCTGAGACTACTTTTTCTAGCGTGTGGAAACTAAGTGAGGAAGACAATCTTTCTGCCAAGACCCAGGAGGCTAAGGCTTATCTCTGTCAGTCTGCTACTTGGGTAGACAAACGTTTTAAGTATGGCAGTGCGCACATAGATGTGAGGGTGATGAAGCATTTCACAAGGCACAATATCATGCCTTCTCACAAAATCAATACTTTTAATTTTCCTGAGGCTTGCCTGGCCCTTGACATTTTCACTGGAGTGCCTGTGAACGCCGGGTACCACATGTATCAGAGAGCGGTGGACTTTGCTCTGAATCGCCGTGCTAATGGAAATATGCCCCTACCTTGGCTGATTTATGAGCTTTGCCACCGAGCTCAAGTCCCTAGTTGGTCCAGTGATACCTTGTTTCCTCCTGCTAACGTCTTGATTGGCCCTAGTATCTCAGAAAACGTTAAGACGCCCACTCCCTCTCTTGATGTTCATATCTCGGCCAGTGGTCCGTCTTTTGTTGACGTCCCTACCTCCGGTCAGCCTCTCTCATCGCTTCCTCATATTCACGATTCAGCTGTGAGAGCTAGATTTGAGTTCCTTGAGTCTGAGATGGCAGCTATGCGTGGAGCGTTGGTGGCATCCGACACCAATTCTAGATTAGGATTTGAGAGCGTGTTGTGAGGTTTGAATGATTTGCGAGTCGGCTCCGGTGGTCACCGTTCTTTTGATGAGACCTGTAATCCTAAGTATGAGGATCGGGCTGAGGACTTTGATTCATATGTTGAGGATCCTTACCCATTCCCTACTTGGATTCCACATTTCCTTGTTCCCGCTAGGACCCTACCACACTCCATGGCTCCGGGTAGTGTTTCTGCTTTTTCATCTACAGGTACAGGTTCAGTTAGCACCGGTTTTGCTACGTTTGCGGGACAAAGTTTGACAGGTTCGATGATCACATCCATTGGTGACGGGGCTGGTAGTTCGACTTTCCCGTCTATGCTTTCTTTTGCTTTCCCTGATGATCCTATCCAGATACTGTCAAATCATTTTGCTGCCGAGTACCAGGGCACTAGCTTGTTCCATCCTACGACTTTTCCTTCCTCCATTTCTCTTACTCCATTGGATGCCGGTGTGCTACTTGATGAAGACAATGATGTTGAGGAGCTCCCTCCTACTTCTACTTTTGTTCCTACCTTCACTACCGATGTTGATTAGTACTTTTATTCACCAAACTTTGTTAGTACTTTTGTTTTTAGCCGCATGTGGGTATGCTACTTTTGTAGTATTTTGTCTTTGTCTCAAACTATTTTGTTATTTTGGTACTGTTTGAATGTTGCTGTCATTATTTTGCTTTTGGGAATGTTGCATTGTATTTGGTTTGTGCTACCAGTATAACTAGATTTCTGTTTGTTGAACTTGCAAGCTTTTGTTTTTCCTTGCATTTATGTCCCCAAGTATTATCAGATTATCTGTGCTTAGCTCTTTGTTTAGCGATAATTGTTTACTGGTTGGGATGGATAGTTGAGAGTTGCAGTTCTTCTTCCCAGGTGTTTTGGCCTGCGTCAGTTGTTTTTGGCGTGAGCCAATGATTTTTATTCTTGGCGTACGCCAATTCTCTTGACGCACGCCACTTGACTTTAGCACAATTTACACACAAACGACGAAACTAACGTGCGTCAATACACTTTTGATGCGGGCCAACTGACTTGACACCCAACAGTCACGCCTCTGCCACCACAGAACCCTATCCTTCAGCTTTTGTCCCCTTGATGCATGCCAATGTCGGTTTGGCGCGCATCAATTACGCGTTTTCTGTCACCGACTGACCATCAACCTTACTTTTATTCTTTTTACCCACCCTCCTACTAAAATTCATTCACCATCATATTTTTTCTCTTTCCCATATTCCCTATCTACACCTCTTCTTCTTCTTCTTTCACTTTTACCATGTCTACCCCTCAGGCGGATCGTCCCGTGCTTTTTTACGATGTGGCTAGTGCTGATGTTGTGCACAACTACATCGAGATGTTAATCCGTCGTGCTATTATTTTTGAGCAGGGAGTCAACTCCAAAAAGCTTGAGGAGTGCTCGGAGTACCGCATAGAGTGGGGAGGATGGAATCGTTTGGTCGCGCCACCCCGTGGGCGGATCAACGAGACTGTCGTTCATGAATTCTTTGCCATGTTGTCCATTAAGCCTGAAAAAAGGTCTACTAATACTGTTATGGTTCGTGGGATTGAGGTACCTTTCCACTGGATGGATATCAATAATGATTTTCGCCTATCTTCCACCACTATTACACCCAATCAGCACTACGAGGTCAAGTGAAACCTCTCCAACATTGGTAGTTTCATAGCTCATCTCTCTACTGCCATTGCTGCACTTTTCCGGGACGGGAAGGCCCTCGTGCGAACTACTCAGTTCTGCTCTTTCCCCTGAGATGCGGGTGTGGAAGATTTTTCAACAACCGTATTCTTCCCACGGCTGATTTCCAGGTACTGACTGACAATGAGATGCTCTTGCTTTACGCCATAAAGCATGAGGTGTACATCAACTGGGGTAAGTTGATTCATCAAGCTGCATGGTCTTATGCTCAGCCTATGTGTACCTTACCCTTCATTCCCTTTGCGTGGCTCATTTCTCAACTTTGCACTCATGTCGCTCGAGTCCCCGCCTACTCTCAGGATGAGTTTTTCCCTAGTCCGGTTACACGTCATGGCCTTTCTCCGAGGGACATGCCTGGTGCTCCTCGTCTTCCGATGAGTCTTTTGTTGAGTCTGATTAGTTCGTTTGCTTGGTTGCTAGTGGTGTTTGCGTTGGTTGGTTGTTGGCTGGGTTGGTCTGGTGTTTATCTCGTTTTCTGTTATGCTTGTTGATTTGAATCTTTGTTGCACATTTCCCTTGGCTGTTTCTGAACAATGCTTTTGCCTTTCCTTTTAATTTCAATAATGTAAAATATTTGTTTCTTTTCTTATTCAGTTTAGTTTGTTTGTTTTGATTATCATGCGCTTGTACATAGCTATTTCTTTCCCCCCCGCAAGAAAACCCCACCCTTAATTTGAGATTTCTGCACTACTGTCCCACGCCAACGTAGTTTGGCACGCATCATTCTTCTTGCATTCAAGAATGGCGTGCGCCATTCTCATTTTGGCGTGCGTCAGTTTTTGCCGAAAACTCTCTGTATAGAAATTGTGTTTTTGGCACGAGTCATTTTGCCTTCGGTGTGCACCATAAGGTCTTTTTAGGCCCAAATTTTGCCCTAATTTTTCTTATGGTTGTATCATTACTTTTTGCTCATGTTGATTCCCCGTTGTTCCCCCAACTATATTTTCATTACTCATTTCGCATTGAGAGCAATGCAAGCTCGTAAGTGGGGAGTAAGTGTATAGTTAGTCTAACAACGGGTAACGCCTTTAATTGCTTGAGAAAAACCTTAGCTTTGATCATCTCTGAGAAATTTAGAGCAGCATAAATTATCTTTTGGCATGAATTACGACACTATAATTGATAGAGCGAGCATTTCAATAAAACGAGTAACTCTGATGGAACATAAGTACATGTTATTCACTAATCTTTGTTGGTAGTGTGATCCATTGTGCACGTATATTCCAATCTCTTTGTTAACAAACAACTCTTCATGAAATTGTGCATGCACGCTCTAACTTGCAACTTGAACTTAGGAATGTTATTCTTTTGAGACGAATAATTGGCACTTGGAATCGGAATAGGGATGGCGATTTTTGACATTACTTTGACTAGCCCATAGCCAAATGGACTTCCTGAACATAAAACTCCATTCTGTCCCCATCTCAGTCTTGTAGAGTGGTGAGACCCCACTCGAGTTAGCCGTTCGTACTTAGCCTCATTATAATCCAACCCTTAGCCGAATTTTTGGTCTATATTCCTTTGGCCTCCCGCAAGCGTAGCAAGAGTCTAGTAATTGTGTGGGCGGTGGTTGGGAACTAAGAGTTGGATGAGTGTGTTAGCAGTTGAGATGGCATCTTGTGAAGTTTGGTTTGGAAACCATTGGTGTGGCAATCTTTATTTTCATTAAAAAAAAACTTTCTTTTTATGTTGTTGTACATATTCCAAGAGTTGAATAAAGGCTTCAACAATTCAAAACTCAAGTTAAAATGAAGCATATGAGTTGTAAATACTTAACCGTTGAATAATGAGTCATTGAAGGCAATTTTGAAGCAAATTGTAAGATCCTAGTGTAAGGATGGGAAGTGACAAATTTGGGAGTTGGTTTCAATAAGACGAGGGTGCGGATTCTTGCTATCTTGCCTTATTCTTTTGATTATCCTTTTATTCCCTTTCGGTTAGCCCACTGCTCTAGCCTGAACGTTACAAGCCGCTTTGTCAACTACCTGACCTATCTCTTT